>CM057822.1:14647762-15305262 GCA_030067965.1 Latrodectus elegans | reverse complement strand
TGTAATAGAGCAAAATGAAATTTTTTTAATGAAATTTTCCACTTAAAAAGTTAAAAATCATCATTATCTATGAAAACTTTTGATTCTGTAAGGTTAATATTATTTGTTTTGTTCAACAGATCTTAATTTAAGTTTAAACTAATATTTTTTCACCTTTTTTCTCTTTCATATTGCAATCGAACTTAGTTTAATGATAGTAATCATTTGAATGCTAACAACTTTTTCATAAAATCTAATGATTTTAAGAAAAAAGTAGTTAACTTTCAAATGATTTTGCCTAATATGAATTAATTCTTGATACTTGAATGGAATAAATGGTTAACTCATTTACACTATTAAACACATACACACAAATTTATTGTATTTATTTGGTGTAACAAAGTTTATAATTTTACTATCATTTTTTAAATTACCTGATGAACACTTAGTGCTTCAGACTTCTGCATCTTACTAAGAACAGCACGAAGTATTAGTTCACTTTTCTCTCCAATGATAGGACCCGCCTTCACAATCAAAAGAGAAATAAGTTTGCCGACAAATGTTGATGCACTTTCTGGAGTTTTGGGGTCTAATAATAACTGGACAACCTGCAGGAAGTAAAAAAAGTTCCTTGCATCTAAAGAAATTAAATTCAAAATAATAATAATGATAAATAAAACATCAATCAAGAATTGTGATACATGCTAAGTATTTATATAATACTAGCAAAGCATAATTTGGTTTATTATAATTTTTCATACAATATATTAGATAAGATTATAGCTGTCCTATTTTTTTTCCTTAATTTAAAACACTAAAAAAAAAAAAAAAAAAGCGTTGTAGAATACGATTTAAAAGAATTATATTTTATAATAATTTTGGTTTAGAAAATAAAACTATATTGAGGTTTAAAAAATCATTATGTATCAATCAAACATTACATTGATGATGTAATCTAAGCCAGAAATGCCACTTTCATCTCTCCAGGCAGTTACTTGTTCCAATGCTGTAGATACAAAGGCACGTAAGCATTCTCCACCATTCTAAAACATAAAATAATAAAGACTTCACCAATTCACTTTGTATTTTAACAATATTGTATGCTTGCATATATTACTTTAGTATTTTAATAAGAAGAAAATAAATGGAATTTTGGTTTACAAAAATTTATGATTTTCAAATTATAGTTATACCAATACATTTTCTTAATTTAGCTTTGCAGAAAATATCAAAGAATAAAGAAGTTTATTTAATATTACAAAATATTCCTTTCTATCACTTAATAACAGTACATTAAATCAAAAATAACAAGGTAGATTTCAAAATAATTAATTTTTCAGTTTAATAATTCACATAAATAATTTAGTAAATTTGTGATGAGGAAAATATTATCAATAAAGACAAATACCAATTCCTTCCTTTCTTTGATATTTTCTTTTTCTTTCTTAAATTAAAAATAAACACAATTTTGTTTCAAAGCACAATGTTTCATAACAGAGAGAAATTTTATAAAAAAAATTCTAAAAAATTCATGAAAATAGAATTTAAGAGTTTTTGCGAATTGAAACAAATATAATTTCTACAAGGAAAATAAAATTAGCAAGAAATACCTGACACATATTTCTGTTGTGAAATAAAATACTCAGTTACATAAACAAATGGGGAAACTTCAATATATAGTTAAAAAAAATATATTTACTTCTTGCAAATTAGTTACCATAAGGGAAGAACCCAAATTTTTTAAAGTTATTATTATATAATCAATCTTTACACACAGTATATATAAAAAAGGGAAATAAAAAAGGAAGAAGAATTAAAAATATTTATACAATTTGAAATAGAATGTAACTATTATTTCAAAATAATAAAATATTATTAGTAACAGTGAAAAAAAATTTACCTGAAGTATAGAGCTATCATCAGTATTCATAATGCAGTGAACAGCAGCAGGAAACGCCTGAGTTATCAGAGGAGGAGAAAGGGGCTTTGGACTACTGCGAACTATTGTATACAAAACATCCAATGATGCCTGAAAAGTTAAAAAATCTTAAAAGAAAATAACTATTAAAAGCTCCAGTATATTGCAGGCAGTACACTCACTTCCAAAAGTTAAGCACAAAGATGAAAAATTAACAAATACTGCTTTCATTGACACAAAATTTGGCAGGAAAGTAGCATAAATATTTAAGCATAAAATAAAATCAATAATTATATACAGAAATGAAAACAATATTAAATTTTTTAAACTTATCAGATAATGACATACTAGAGATTTAAACAGAATTCTGTTAAAGTGAAAGTATAAACAGCATAAAGTGGAAAAAGGACATTAGGGTATGTGATCCCCCCTCATCTGTATACAAAGTTTACACCTTGTGACCATGCTTTCAATTAGGTGGTCAACGACCGCAGAATTAAGCAATAGCCATTCTTCTTCTAAGCAGTTTCCAGATCAATAAGAGTAGCTGGAGGTAGGAAACGTGAAGATAAGCACGACCAAGAGCACCCCAAAGATTTTCAATGGGATTAAAGTCAGGCGAATATGCTGGTCACGCCATACGCGCAATCCCTTCACTCTCCAAGTAGTTATCGATGATGTCAGCTCTATGGGGACTAGTGCAGTATCCTAATGAAGTCAATGCCCACACCATAATACTTCCACCTCAGAATGTATGACATTTGGTGATGTTTTGGGGCTGATTATGTATTTCTTGTTCACGACATTTCCTTATACGCTTGTCATCTGGCTCCAGAACAAATCTTGACTCATCAATAAACATGACATTGCCCCAGGCAGACACAGTCCAAACGACATGTTACTGACACTTTAATCAAGCCCCTCTTGATTAGACAGACAGACAAACACAAACTCAAGGTACCCATGTGTACACTCCACTCATATGTAATCTTCGACATACAGTAGCTGCAGATATCACCTTACCAATGGACATTGTAACCATAGACATGTTACTGACACTTTAATCAAGCCCCTCTTGATTAGACAGACAGAAAAACACAAACTCAAGGTACCCATGTGTACACTCCACTCATATGTAATCTTCGGCATACAGTAGCTGCAGATATCACCGTACCAATGGACATTATAACCATAGACATCACACATGTGGAGGTCAATCTGCGATTCCACTTGCTTAAAATCACAATACATTGATCTTCTGCGGGGTTTATAACCCTTGGGCAACCAGCTAAGGGCACTCGAACAACTGTTGATGTGGTTTGGAATTGTTTCCATAAACGTGAAATTACAGAATGATGAACGCCAAAGAAGAGAACATCTGAGATCGACTGTCCTGCTTCAATGTGCTCCACAGCACATTGAAGCAGGAATCTTCCATTTGTCTTCTGGAAGTCATAGAAACATGTATGTCTTAAAAAGAAATTGTAAGAAAGCTTTAAACATCTATCAGCACTTACAATCAACTTCTGTAATCCTTTATAAAGCTGATATCTTATAAGACTGCCCTTTTTGCATATTCCTTGACATGAAAGCGCAATTGGCTGTTACCTAAACATATTTGCATATTTCCATCTACCTCTGCAGCAATTTGCATCCTCTTTAATTCTGATTGGCTTCCTGCGCTTAACAGTTCAAAAAATTTTTGCTTAATGATATCCTGTGATGGTTTACCTGAGCAAAATTTGTTTTTTCTGCTTGTAAACCTTGATGCATTTAATTAATAATTTGTTTTTATTTCATTATACAGTGTAAGCATTTTAAATTAATATTTAATGTTCATGTTTTGAAATTTTATTGAAAGTTTAGTTTTTGAATATTAGCTTGCAGTGAATTTTTTTGTCTAAAGTTTCCTAAGTAAAATTTATTTTGAAAGTTTATTAAACACAATTATATTCATATTGTTTTCATCATTTTGAATTAATACTTTAACAGCGGAATATGTACGGCTATATAATCATTCAGAAAACATCGTGGCCGATGATTCTGCAAGCCATGATTAAGTTATTTAATGTATTTAATAGTGCTATTTCCTGAATTGGCATTCAGATTTATTTAGTATGGGGTAATGTTGACTAATTTGAACATGTATTTTTCTAAGAATACTTATTTATGTTTTAGATTTATTTTTATTGCCTACATTAAATTGAGGCTAAATTGGACTAATATGATTTTTTTAAGGTAGGAACCACAGCTCGGTTAATTAGGTGATCAGCACATATTGTACAACATGGGTGTATGGCAGATAGTGCTACACTGAAGGTTTTTTAAGGTAGGTGCCACTGACCAGTTAATTAAAATTTGGGTTTTAATAAAAATGCACTTTGCTTATGTTAGAGATTTAGCTTTATTGCTTGTATGTTACCCACTGTAGATTAAGTTATACTTTGTTTATATTTATAATTTTATTATGTAATCTTTTAGAAACTAGTTTCTGGTTATTAGCATTTTACTACTTTTGTAGTAATTATTACAAAAATTTCAAAATTTTGATATTTGGAATTTAAAATAGTATGTGATTACAAAGTAGAAATTCTAACATGATCAATATTTGGAAAACGTATATTGCACATAGTAAAGCAATTTAGGTTGGCGAGATAACTGTACAGCCTTTGGTACAAAAATTGGAAATCATGCCAAACACACAAAGTTCCCTGATCTTTTATCAATCTGTGCTTATTAATTATTAAATGGAACAAATTGCTTTAAAGAAGGCTTAATTTTTTTCTTAAATGACCAAATTATATAAGAAAAACATTATATAAAGGAAAACTAGGTTCAAAACATAACCTATATTAAAAATAGTGAAAATAACAGATACAACAGTTATATCAATCGTAAATATAGATGCTTTGGAAAACTGAATATGTTAATTATGAAATAATCTAGGTAGCTTAGAAATATTAATTTATTCTTAGTAGATCAAATTATGAATAAATAAAGAAATGTGATATTTTGAAGAATTTAAATCTGTTTTCCGTTTTTGTAAAATAAAATTATTTTAAAGTACAAGAACTTTGTAATTACAAAATGTTTAGGATCATTCATAATCTAAAATATATTTAAGATGAATGTTTATTAAAAAAGTTAATTATAATAATTCAACAAATGAGAATTAAGTAAATTAATATTAAACTAAAGAACTCACTGCTTGTAAACCAAGAGGAACCTTCATTGGTTGAGCTTGCAAAATGGATACTAATGTTGGCACTAATCGTTGCTGGAGAGGTTCTATTGTACCTGGGCATTTGCATAAATGGGTAAATATCTCTTGAGCAATTGTAATCAAAACAGGATCTGAAAATTTAAAAGCAATAATACAATTCAGATAACTATAAATTCCTAACATGCAAATGAATTAAAAACTTTATAAAAACAATAAAACAGAATTTAATAAAAAAGGATTTTTAATAACACGTAAGCATTTGATTGTCTATGAAATTGAGTAGGAAGTTCACTGTGGATAATCCATAAAATTATAATAAAAGAGGGAACAAACTTATATAAATACATGATTGAACAATTTGAATAGTTATTAATTAACAAGAGGCAATAACATTTTTGAAATCGAAGAATAATGAAATCTTTCACTATTTACAGATTTGTAGAATTACTTGTTTAGAAAATAAGCCAAAAGTATCACTTCTCTCCCATCTTTACTGAAATCCTTCTTTATTAAGGATTGAACTTTTCTTGGAATTAAGACATCATGATAAACCAAAAAACAGATAGTGAGGAAACAATTACATTGGATAATTTGAAATTTTACAGCAAAAACATGAAAAATAGAACAACATTCGTTTTATTGGAAGTCACCTAAGCAATTGAGTTTTAAAATATCTTTAATAAACATATAAATGCATAAGATATAAATCAAATTAGAAGTATGTATAAATTCTATTTCCTTTACTTTTTAGAAACTCAACAGTGAATTAATAATTAGAATATCAGAAAATATTTATTGGTGTATTTAATAATAATTATTCTTAATTCCACTCAAAAAGTTAATAAAATTTTAACTTTTAACACAAACATATTTTAAATATATAAATTCTATTTACATTGTAAAAAATGATTTTAGATTTTTAAAAGAATATTTCTTGATAATTACACAAAAACTTGAATTTAGGAGATAAAAAACATGTTTAAAGAATTTATTCTACCAGACTAATAAGCAAATTTTCATAAGATAAGGAAAAGTATTTTCTAAAAAAATTTTTATAATTCTAACTAATTGACAAGAAATAAGTATGTATCAAAATTATTACCATTGTTATGTTTCAGAAACACAGCTATCGCTATAGGAGATATTTTACTTTCTACTTGAGCAGTAAAATTATCATCAATCTAAAATATAATTATGAAATAAAATACACAAAAAAATTCTAAAAATTGATTAAGTTTATATATTAACAAGAAATATATGACAAGTTGCAAAATTTTACAGATGAATTATTCACAGAATGCTTGAAACCTGTTTTAAAATATGAATTATAGTAAAATTGCAAAGAATATATTTTAAATGAGATCACAAATTACTGTCAAGACTTACTGTTACAACAACTGAAATTGCTTCTAATACAAGTGCCAATACTTCTGATGAAAACTGAACAGCCATGGAAATCAACCCTTCAGTCATTTGTTCTAAGTATGGTACTAAGACGTGAGCATTGTTAGTAGACTGGAGATGTTGGCAATACCTGTGAATACAAGAATCAAACATCAATAAATGCATATTACACATATATATGCATCTTATTCCAGATAAATATAAATTAAACTCACCCAACCACGGTTCTAACAGCAGATACACGGACAACAGTTGGCTGACTTGCCGACAAACCATGAACTGTTGCTTCTAAGAATCTATAAAAATAAATATTTAATAAAATTAAATGCCCTAGAAATAAATGAAAGAAAAATCTTGATATAGAAATGGTAAAAACAAAATAATATGCTTAGGAGAATCATGAAATATATATAATTCTACAAGACTAACAGCAATTTAAATGAAGTATTCTTTAAACTGTTTGTATTTAAAAGCTACTGTACACTACAATGCTTTAAATTATAAATAAGATGAATATATTTTTATCTTAGAAGAGAATATTATTTCTAATAGTTGCCAATAAGGAAAAAAATGTCTCCTTGTTTGCAAAAATGTATATTTGATATTTTATAAAAAAAAAAAAAAAAATCAAATGTCTATAAAAATGCATGTTTAACTATTTGTATTTTAACAATAGAAATAGTTCAATTTTAAACTATTTATATTAGTAGATTGTCAAATAATCATTTAAAAATGATCTGAATTTTTAATGTGAAAAGATTCCTCATTTATAACTTAACTAAAATGACAGTAAAATAGTGAATACAATGAAAATGAATAAATATAATAAATTAAAAAGTGCCCCAAAAAAAATAAAATTGAAGTATCAAAATTAGAATCAAAACACCACAATAAATTAATCTAGTACATTATGCATATTAATGAGGAAACTTTGATCTAATTTTCTTACTTTATTTTGTTTTTAAAATCAATGTGATTGTTTTATCTTTCATTGATAATGAAAATAATTCAATAAAATATTACAAACTATTAACAGTAAGCAGACAGAATATATTTAGAGCCTTAACTACAACATTATTGCTACACTTGTTTCAGGCACTACCCTACATTTTTGATGCTATATTTATAGCATCAAAAAATTTATTAAAAGAAAGTTTTTAAAGAAAAATCAACTTTTTCAAATGACACTTTGATTTTAAGAGGGGAAATTTATTAGAATATAGTCTATAGGTAATATTTTAAAATTTAAAATCACACAATTCTGCAACATATTTCATAAATTATAAAAAAAAGAATTTTTATAATTTCACTTTTATATCAACAAAGAGATCTGAGCAAATACTGATACTTGTAATCCATTCTTAAATTTATGACTAATTATCAAATTCACATGTGAATTTTATTATCTAAGATTAAAATTTCATGCTTGTTAATAAAAAAAAAACTGACACCATATTTCTAAAAAGACACAGCCAATGATTTATTTAAAACATATATAATAATGGATTTTTCTTGAAATATTAAAATCTCAATAATATAAGACACAAACCAAGCAGAATCATTTGTAAACATTGATCTCATCACATAAATAAATTCCTTGTGAGCAAATCGAGTATAAAGATATTATTTAAATAAAAATAATAAATAAATTAATTTACTCCTTTTTAAAGGAAGTTTAAAAATCCCCGACTAGTTTCAAAGGGAATTATAAAGGGCCTATTTCATATAAAAATATTAGGCAAATATTTAAGAGCATAAAATCAAATAATTTGAAAACAAACCTTTTAGCTAAGTCTTCAGTCATACTTGTGGGAAATCTACTAGAGAACCAAAGACATCTTCCACATAGAAAGGGTGAAGCTATTGAAATTAAAAAAGTGAAGCTAATGTGAACAAATAAAAAAGTGCATCATGATATAAAAAGTCTGTTATTACACATATATTGAACTTAGTTTCTAAACTAGTTTCAAATATTTACAGCACTTATTTCTCAAGAGAATGATTAGAAACTACTATTCTTTCATGTTCAATTAGTGGCAAATAAAAATTATTTAAAAAATAAAAAAAATATTAGTCACCATTTTTTTATTTTTAATTAAATAAGTTGATAAATCTTGAGAACAATAAGAAAAGATATTTCTAAAAATAACAAATGATTATGCAAATGATCAGTTTTGAGATTCAAGAGTTGCAATCATTTAAAGAGCACAAAGAATTTTACTTGAAATACATAAATTCACGCAAGAAATACAAAAATTTAAAATGTGTGAGTAAAGGACTAATTTACCTGCTGAGTTTAAATCATCTATCACAACCGAATGGAGAAATCCAGCTAAGTCAAACTGAAGATTATTTTCTTGAATACCAGAGGTAATGGCATCAGCTAAGCTGCCGAGTGCAAGCATACAAGATTCATGCACTTTCCACCTAAAAACAATTCAAATTTTATTACTAAAATATTTCAAACAAATATGACTTGAGTCGACTTTGGCCTAGTGGTAAGATACTGCTCTTCAAAGCAAAGGGTTCCAGGTTCAATCCCAGCCACTATTGAATAAGGAATGAATGTTGCTTTTCTGTCAACCGCATGCATTTTTGAATGGGTACTTAAGAGTTTTCAAAAGTTTATTCACTCACAACATGTGAATACACTCCACCATCTAGGAAAAGTTCTCCTGGAAAGCAATTACAGTAGACATTAAAATGCTTTGCAACAACCTTGGGCCATTAGGTAACCAAAATCAAACTTAAGCAAAAAGATCTGAGATCTCTATGGCTCAGTGATAAGATAACAGAAAGAGCATATCTGAAGCTAATCAGTGGGAGATGAATGTATGTTGCCTTTCTGCATGCATGTCTAGAGTGGGTGCCTGGGAGTTTTCCAGGTTTCCTCATAGTAACATACTAAGACAGCCATTCTCTATGAAAATGCCCCCAGAAGGCAGCTCATAATGTGGTTAGGTTGCCCACTTCTCAGTATCAAGCAACAGTTGTCCACTATGAGGCATTAAAACATATATGACTAAAAATTTATTTTGAATTAGAAAATGAAATTAAAAAGAATATTTTAGTTTCCTAATTAAAGAAGTAATTATAGCAAGTTTCCATAGACAGACAAAATTTCTTATTTGTTTTACTCTAAATAAGCATATCTATATACTTGGGAAGTTGTTTAATAACTACATCTAATTATGTCTAACTTTTCAATAAGTTCATGATAACTTAATATATTATCAGGATGGTAAAATACAATTTTTTATCTTTGGAACAAAATTGTTACTTACTAGTTTTATACAAATACATATAACAGCAAAACAATAATTTAAGATCAAATGAAATTTAAAAAGGTTGCATATAAATATTTCAAAAATTATTTCTACAAAAGGAAAATAATGGACATGATAATGAATCACATACTGAAATTAAGTTAATAAAATTTAACGGGGATCATAATATTTTATTTTTTATTTAGGACAATTTTGAATGTGATGCTGTTAAGGTGAATGCACATAAGTAATTTATTTTTCTAATTACCTTTTGTACAAATGATTAATTTGCCCACACTTAAAAAGTAAATCATACCTTGTGTAGACAATGAGACCATAGAGATATTGAATTATAAAAAATGCTCTTTGGATTGAAAAAATCTTCATGGTCCAATGATTCAATAAACATATCAATTTTATAAATATCCAAAACACTTTACATTGAACTGTATTCTGTAAGACATCAAATTTAGTATTTATGATATAATAATAAATTCTGCTTTTTTTACTATCTAGTTCCTTGAGTATGCATGACTCTGAAAAATGAAGTCAAGAAAAATAAGGTTTAAATGTATTTCATTTTTAAAACAATGCTACATTTTCAGCTCACAATAAACCATGAAATTATTTCCTATCACCGTTTATCAAAACATGAAACAATGGTAATTTGTCCTCAATTGGTAAAATTTTAATTATCAACTTTCTTTCATTATCTTTATTAACTGTATAATCGTTATATTCAGGAATATTCTGAGTAACAAAATAAAAACTCATTTCTTCAAGTTTTAAAAAATATTCAAACAATCTTAAAAATGAAAACATGGAAAGGAATATTTAAAATTTTAAGATGAATTTAAGATGAATTTCAGAAGATGTTTCTTATTAGTGAACAAACATTAAAAAATTACAAAACAAATGTATCTTCAATATAAATTAGCTAAGTTTGGTTTGACACTCAACTGTCATTTTTTGCACACAAGGGCTAATTAGACCAGGACCTATGACTTAAAAGTGGATTCCAAACCACTACAAACATCCAATGCCCAAGGTGGGTTTCAAACCCACAAACTGTTGAACCGAAGGCAAGAGCGCTAACCATTTGGTAGCCAGTTCGGCAATATAAATTAGCTAAAATCATAAGAAACTAACAAAATATTAAATCACCGCACCTTCAAGCAGTCATTAATGTGACATTTTTAGAAAATATTTATAACATGAAAATTATAATAAATGGTTATGATGAAGAAAGTTGATTGTATAAGCAGTTGGCTATAACAAATTTCATTACCAAGAAAAATAAATATAAATAAATATTTCTCCTTCTATAAAACAATGCTTCCTTGAATTTGTATATAAAAAGAGTGATGCATTAATATGCTAAATCTATTAAAATAACTAAGCATATAAAACTCTTATTTTTTTGTTAAATCATTTTTAAACTTAAAAAGCAAGTTGAAATTTTAAGAAAAAAAAAATAGCAGAACAATAGGAGATACATGTATTTTTTTTTTTTCATTTTGTTTTCTGGATGTACATCTATTGGGATGGGCATTAAAAGTTTTTTATAATTTCCCTCTCAAAACTTGTGAATATCTATGAAAAGTTCTCCCAGAAGGGAAAACAAGATATTTTCAAATGCCTTCAAACAACTTTAGACTGTTTAGAGTGTATGATATGCAATGTCAAAGTAATATGAAAAGTTTAATTTGATTTTAACCATGAAAATTGAACAATTAAGATAATTATTATGATCAATCTTTTCATAATTGTTGCAAATACTGATCTTGCAATAGAATTAAGGTTAAATACCACTTGCTAAGAACTTCAGTTATTAATAATTTAGTTTTAACTACAATAAATGTAATTGATGTTTTAATTTATGCACAGAAATATTCAAATTGTGCACATAAAAATAAATATATTATCAGTAAAATTTTTCACATATTTTTATCACTTATATCTGCTTTTAGAAAAATTTATATTATTTTAAAATTAGAAAATTCAACTCACCAATTTGGATTTGAATTTTTATCCACTTCATGTATCAGACGAGTAACAGCATTACATAAGCTTTTAGCAGTTTCTACTTCAAATTCTACACCTAATAGCTAAATTAAAAAATTTTTACATCATTTTAAAAATAACAATTTTTATTAATAATAAGAATTTTATTATCTCTAAGAGAATCATATTAAAGGGAAGAATTTTTCAGAGCTTTAAAGTTTCTTTAATACAGAGGAATTCACATGATTTTCTTTCTTTTAATGAGTTCTAATCTATAAATTTAGAAATAAAGGAGGTACAGGGGTAGGAGTACAGAAATTTTTTTTTCAGGACACTATTTTCAAGAAATATCAGGACATTTTTCAGGACATATTCTAATAATTAAACAAAACCAATGTTACTTTTACTTATTAATTTCTGTTTTATGCATAACATACATTTTAGAAAGGAATAAACTATTTAATAAATTCTGAGTTTTCTGATTTTTAATACAACAATATGAAAAATGATACAGAAATTTAAACTTTCTATACTGAATATTTTTTGAAAATTAATAAGTTATATGATAAATACTTTAAATTAACAATTAATTTATGTATAATTGAATTAATGTTCATTTTGAACTGGATGCATTAGCATTTAATTCCGATAACTTAATACTGCACTTTTTTAACATATCATTCACAGATGCAATCTCTGCATTAGCAGCAGACAGCATCATTTGTCCAACTTTCACATCACTCATATTATCATCACTGATAGCAAATGATATTTTTTTAGTTGCATCATCCAAAAGTTTTTGAGCTACACACTGATTATCAAGCAAATTTTTCTTTTCTTTCTCAAGTTTATTAATTTTTTCTAATAGGTGTGATTGTTTAAACTTTTTTTCACAAGTAGCTTCTACATCTTCCTCATCCTTTCTTTTCTTCTCTAATGTTGTTACATCTTTTGATTTTTTCATATATGATGCATATTCTGCATGAGATTTCTGAATATAATGCATCATTTCTTTGGTATATGGAATGGAGGAAACAGAATTGCCATGCATTCGAATAACATCATAACAAATCCGTAAACTTTGAACTGTTAATTCCGATAAAGAAGCTCTCTCCTTTGCCACAACAGAATGTTAGTTGAAAAACCTCTTTCTGATTGGGAATTTACATTCAATAATGACAGACATGCTTTAACCACTCTAGAAAGAGTAGGATATTTTATATAACCACCAGCATCTTTTATATTGAAAACTGCATTGCAATATTTACAGATATTTTGATTATTATCATAATCATTCACAATCAAAGTCACATCTTCACACATGTAAAGAATCTACTCTTCATTCATCTTATCAATATCTGAAGAAGTTTTATTCACATGAGGAATATGTTGAATTAATCTGCTAAATGAACTCCTAGACTCTTCCTTTTTTCTATTATAAGGAGACAAACACTGGAGATCTTTGAGTAAAGGATTTGCTAAAGGAAGTTTTTGAAGCAAATGCTTTGAAGTTGCTATGTAGCAGCTTGACACTTTGTAGAAATGTTTTATCAGTAAGCTCTTCCAGTATTGCTGTTGCACCATGACCAATTTTAATCTTGTTTAAATTTAACCAATTTTTTCCTGAATCAACATTAATTTGTAGCATCTTTACTCCATTTTTTTCACAGATTTCTTTTGGGTTTAAAAATTTAAACATAATACTGCGAACAAGTTCATTTAACTTACTGTATATCACATGTACTAAAGGTTCAGCTTTTTGCATTAGAAGTAAATATGGTTCAAAAGTTTTACAAAAAAAATTAAACAAAATGCAGATATGCCAGAGTCTTAGGATCTTTTAAATATTTTATAATCCGAAGATGTCTATCAGAAAGAGGAGATTTCGACTCTTTAGGTACTTTAACAATAAAATATTCCTTTAAAACATCATATTGCTCAACAATTCTCTCGCAAACTGGCCCAAATTTAACCAATGGCTCTCAACATGACGAAGGAAACTATGTCTAGCTAAAGTTTCTTCCAGTATTTCTAACTGTAAGAAATGATAATCTTCCCTTCTTGCAGGAGATATTTTGAAAAATTGATGAATATCTATAGCAAATCCATCAATATTACAATCAATTTTATCAATACCCTTACGTAGTGCTCCATGAATTATGTGTAAGCAACATGTACCCAAATCAATTAGTACTGGTAAACTTTACTCAGTTCACTATTTGCTTTAAAACAGCTAAATTAACTCTTGGTCCATCCATTGACAACTGCATTAATTTTTCTACATTTAAACCATTATTTTGAATAAAACTTAATAAAGTTTTTATAATTTTATTGACTTCAGCATGCCCTAAAAAATGTGATTCGAGGTAACAAATGACATTTTTACCTTGTTTATCAGACCAGTATGAGATGTAAATATCCAACTGTTTCTTTATTTGTTTTGTAGTAGTTTCATCGAAAAGTAAAACAAAATATGAAGTGCCGATATCCCGAAACAAAAGTGTTTTGAAATACGGACCTAATCCAAAATTAATCATATACCTGACTTTTTTGTCAGATAATTAGAGATTTTTTGCTATGGAGGAATCATCAAAAATTTCTCCGTAAATGTTAGCTAAATCACTCAAAGATGAAAAAGAATAATTATTTTTTATTGCCACCAAAACTAAAATGGTTTCAGCTTTAATGGTTTTCTCTCTGATATTGTTTTGGGAAGCCATGATTTGTTATTCACTACTACAGTCGATGTGGAGGAATCAGATGAAGTTAATGACTTGATAGTAAATAATGTTTGATCCTTGTAACAGTTCACAGCTTTTTTTTGTGTCTTAATCCCTCTGCATGAGCAAGCACTTGTCTAAAACCCATATTTGAAACACTGAATTTGCTTTTACATACGAAGCACTCCGCAGAATGAACATCGTCAACACTTCAGCACCAGGTCTTAATTAGGTATTTATTCCCATCTTGCAGTTCCAACCATTTCTCGCAAAATTTCATTTTTCTTGGCATTTTTAAAAGAAAATTAATTGTTTTCAAAAAATTAAATTCTGAGCTTGCTAATAAACATTCTTCAAAACACCGATCAAAATCTTTCAAAATGGCGCGATAAGCATTTCATCATCGCATAAGCGTGGCGAATAATTCTCGCAATTTCGCCATCATTGTAAATAGTTGTGCACTACTAAAACCAGAATCTTTGTAAAGGTAGAAAATAGAATTTAATGGTAAGCCCAAACCTAATTTTTTTTGACGTCAGATATTCATGAGCAATGGATGCAAACGAGGCGGAGACGAATGTATGGCAACCCTATTTCCGGTTTGAAGGAGAAGAAAAAAGGGGGGAAATTTCCCTTTCTTCTTACATAGGAAGCAGTTGAAAGAAAAAAAATATTCCACTGGAAGAAAAGTTTACTACTGAAAAATATAAAATTATTAATTAAAATTAAACTTCCAAAAGAATGTAATAAAAACAAAAGGAATTCCAGGATTTATTTTGAAAAATAAGGACATTTCAGGACGTTTTTTAAAAAATCAGGAAATTCAGGAATATCAGGACAACTCCGAGCCCTGGAGGTATTATTACTGTAACTTGTGTACCTTTAAGATAAAGTTTTGTGATAAAAAGACTAATGATTCAATCAAGAATTAACTACCATTTTAAAATGAATTTAACATAATACAAAAATTGATTTAGTGTGATCTTAAGAGATAATTTAGGTACTTAGGTACTTTGTTTTCATAAATAAATAACAAAAATTAATTTTAACCGTTAGTTGTAAATGTAGTCTATAAATACAATAAAAAAAGTCGTACACAAAGTATGTTAAGATTCTACATATCTTGTATTAGGAAATATAATTTAACATTTTGATGCATTACAAAATGAAATTCAATCCTTCTTCCCTATTTTTAATATAAAAAAAAATTTTATCACACATGCTATTACAATTAGCTGTGTTTATCAAGAATACAGTAGCAAACAACTATATACACACACATATATATTATATTACATATGCTTAAATTCAAACATTAAGAATGGTTGTTGATAGTTTCTTAACTTAAAGCACTTTGTGTAATAATATTAATGATATTTCAGTAATCATGATGAAATAAAAAATCTAGATGCAGCCGAGTACCCCTGCCATAATACATCATTTTCACCTGTGAAAATGATTTTCTCTACAACTTGGCTTCTGCTAATATTTCTATCCTTAATATTAGGTTGGTTGATTGGGTCATATGGCACAAGGTTAAAAAAGGACAAGATTTAACATGCATAAAATTAGATGTAAACTCAAGTTCAAAATACAGCTATGTTAAGTCTATTTTTATTACTGTCTAATCTTGAAATTTTAATTATTTGTTTATTTTTTGGTAAGATTTAAATAATTGCACATAGCAGAATCAGAGATTTTTCTTCCAATAGAAATTTGTTACATTTGAGCAATATTTTAAAGAAATGGAAGGCAAAGGACCTAATAAGTAAACATTAGATTTGACAATTTAAGATTTGTTACACTTAATATGTACAATATGATAATTCTTAAATCGTAAGCAATCACATTACATAAGGTAATAACTTATGCAACAATAAAAGTAATAAAGTTTTTTTTTTTTTTTTTTAAATTTTAAACGATATAATGTAACATGCATATGCACATTTGAATGCAATGTGTATGTTTAAAAACAAGTCTCTAATGAGTAATGAATTTACTGACAGTCAGTAGCTTAAGACAAAAGTAACTGCATACCAATAATAAGTCTTGAGCTGATATTCTGACAGAGTAAGCATAGGAATCATCATCCTCATCCTCTACAAATTGATCAGGATTGGCAATCCACGCCTTAATCTAAATTTAAGAAATAACATCAAGCACTGCAAATGGTGTCTAGCCAGAGAAAAATAGCGCTTCATTAATAGGACTTACTTGTTCCTCAGTCATCTGCATATATAAGATAATATAATATATTAGATCTTCCAAGCCATCTTTAATGTATTTTTTATATTTATTGCCATCAACTAATGTAATGATGAAATCAAAAATACCAAAAACTAAATTTTCAAACCCTAGAACTTCTCCTAAAATTAAAAAATATGAATAATATGAAATCATACAATTATTCTATCAAATTTATTAATATGCATGAATAAGTTCTGTAACTACACTCAAAACATTAAATAACATCCAATCAAGTCTGTAAAAATCAAACTAGCCTATGAAATATTTTTAAGAAAAATATATTTGTATTTATTAAACTTTTAATATTAATAGAAAACTAATAATATTTTTTTAAAGGTTGCATGAGGATAAATGACACTTTCTTTTAGTAGAATACAGTAAGCAATGCAAACCTGAGATATATAATCTAAATTAATAAATTTATTAAAGAAATTCTAGGTACTTAATAATTACATTAGAAACATATATAAAAACATAAAAATATGTGTATAAGTATTGTAATAAATAGATTTTCAAAATTCTTTGCATCTTTTAAATATGTGGCTATTATTGATTTGACACTAAAATTTTATTATTGTTTATTTATAATTTAACATATACTCTAAAGAAGGTGTATAATTACTTTGCAGTTTTTAAAACAATTATTCAAGTATTTTTACAAAAAAATTGTATAAATAGTACATTGATAATTTTAATATTTTCAAACTTTGACATTTTATTAATACTTTCTCCAGATTGATATTTTTCTTGATTACACACATTTAGAAGAAAAATTTATTTTATAAAATTATTAAATATCAAGTATAAGCCATATAATTAATAAATATGTAAGTCAATTGCAATCTCCATGTAAATTATTGCTCATTAATTGTAAAGTAACAATCTCAAAGACTTACAAAAAGCATATCAAAACCATTTAAACAAATTTCAAAAAGTTAAAAAAAAAAAAATTAAAAATTGTATTAATAAATTTCAAACTTTGTGGCACAATAACTCATATGGGGGCCCAGGACTACAGTGCCCATACTGTAACATTAAAATGAAAGATTTTTTTATTTGCTTATAAAAGTGGTTTAACTATATTAAACATGGGCATGACAAAATAAAGCTGAAAAATGTATTTTGCAAAACTTATTCAGAATATTTAAGAAAAAAGAAGCCATAATTAAATGTATCAATAAAGCAACTCAGATAAATGTGATTATTAACCTAAATAATTCCTAATCTCATAAAGATTCACACTATTAAATTATATTTTTGGATGAATTGCTATAAAGAAATAATTCAATTGAAAATCTGAAACATAACCTACAACTTGGCTAATAAAGATTCTTTTATTAAAAATTTTAATTTCTATTTACAGCTAATTTTGGTTTATTTATAATAAATTTGAGATACATATATTAGTATATCACTTAATAAGATTGTAAGATGATTAATGAATCAACTTTTAGGCAAAATTATACTTCAGTTATCAGTATAACTTTAATAATCCTTCAAAAGTGATGCTTTTCTAACACATTTTGATTTTTATTTTGCAAAACAATTCATTTTTATCCTCAAAATAGGCTTTCATTTTGACAATATCTTCAATGAAATTAATTCTTTTACTTGAGCACAGTTTTTAGGTCTACAAACTTATCAGTAATTGAAAGCTAGATGCTTCTTCATTTGGATCTGTTTTTAAGCAATTTTGGCTTCAAGCAAAACAATACTGACACATTTCATTGTGTATTGATGGTTTTTTCCAAAGTGATGAATAAAATACTATTGGCACTCCAAAACAGAGGGACTAAAATTTTGCTAGTTGAATTTACCTTTCATTCACTTTCAACAGATTTCAGTGGATGCTGTCCACACAGTTGATTTGACTGTAAATTGAAGTAATAAATTAGTGTTTCATTTATTGGTAATGCAAGAAAATTTTTTTATTCCAACAAAATGGCTCCAAACAGGATTCTGAATTCTCAACAACTTATTGTTTTTGGTTAATTGGGATAAATTCAGTAATCACTTTGATGCTTTCTGCTGAAAATATGCTCGTGTAAAATATTTAGCAAATTCTGCCTTGCTTTAAAAAGTAAACTATATCGCACAACCTTAACTTAGGATTGACCAAAACTATGTAATGTATACCTTCACATGTTTTATGTATGTCTTGTTCATCACTCAACAATAATTTTTCGCACACAAGGGATAATTAGATTGAGACCTATGATTTAAAGTGGATCCCAAACCATTATAACCATTCGTGCCCAAGGTAGGATACAAACAATTCATTTTTAGTGAACAACTGCAAAATTTGAAATTAAAGCATTCAGCATACTTAAGTTACACTTAACATCAGTTTCTAGTGTTTCCCATGTTTTGCTTAAATAATATTTTTTCCAGTTAAACATAAGTGCAGAAGTTGCTTTATTAAAATTACTTAAAACTGTGAAATAAATGACATGTGCTAATAAATAATGCATGTCATTTAAAAATCAGTGATTCTTAAAATTCCAATAATTTTGTGAATAAAATAAATTATATATCATATGAACTTAATAAATGTTATATTAGAATGACTATACAAATAAATTTAAAAGGCTTTTCCCCTTATTACTGATATGCAGGGACATATGTATTATGATATTATCTGATTATTTTTAAGACATTATATCTAATCATTTTTTAATTTAAATTAAAATATAATTAAATACTTAAAAATACTTTTGCAATTGTATATTAAGTCACTTTTATTTTTCGAGTGATTGTGATTTCTTTAAACATAATAAAAATATCTATATTAAAATATCTTAATTCATCAATGTTTTCAAAATTAACAAAAAAATAAATACTTAATATTAAATAAGAACTTAAATTGCAGCAATACCATCAGAGTCAACAGGATTATCAGCTTCTTCAGAGTCATTGACAACAGTTTGTAGATATCTTATATCAATTAAGAAAATATATTATACATATAAAGAAAACTTACATATTAAACAAAACAAAAGTGTAAATAATTACCAAATAACTTTTAATCAACCAGTTCATATTAAAGATTTTATAATACTAACTGAAAGCAAGTAATCAAAAATATTAATTATAATAAAATGTGATTATAAATGAAAGGATACATGTTGGCACCTTGAGTCAAGGAAGTCCAAAGGGGTGTTAAAATGTGAGGTAAATAAGGAGCCATTTGTTTAGGAAAAAACTTTACTGAGCATCTCAAAGCCTACATTAAAATATTTAATTCATTACACAAAAAATCTGATAGAAATTATTTATTTATTTATTATAAAAAAAATTACATTTAAAACATCTTTCTTGAGACCACTATCAGAAGTTAAGCCATCAGGTGTTTTCAAGGCACTAACTAAGGCTTCAATAAACTTTGTCATTATAGGAAAAAGTAGTTCTTTAGGAGCGGCCTAGAAAAAGCATATTAGAAATAAGTAAATCTTTCATCTGAAACAATTGTTTTAAGAATTTTGTTTTCACATGAAATGATTTGAAGTAAATAATGAACAATTCATAAAAAAAAAAAAGAAAAAACTTGAATGGATTCCAAATTTTTGAGTAGCAAGTAAATTACTTTTCAAAACCTTTATAACAAATTTGCTTTAAGAGTTGTAGTAAAAACACCACATAAAATAAAAGTTATAATTAAAACATTATGAACAAAAGTCACATTTACGGTGAAACATAAATAAAAAAATAATTTCACACTAACATAAAAATTATAAATAATATATTGAAAATAAAATATCAGATGCATGATAACTAGAAAATTTGAAAATATACTACAAAATATTTTATAAGAGACAACATTAATAAGAGACATAATTGCAATATTATAATATATAATTTCTCAATCAAGAATCCCTTATTCAACAAATTTATTATTTAAATAATTTTGTAACCATGATTTTAAATAAAAGATTACAGACATTTTTCTATAACAAAAATAACAAAATTTATTATTGAAGAAAAAGTCAAATGGCAGAAAATTAAGAGGTTGGTGCCTAATATAGTGATGCCTGGTATTAGAAGCCTAATAATATTTTCTGAATAAATATTTGAAGATCACAGAATTATTGGTACATTGTATTATTCCACCAAAAGATCCAATGACCCTCTGAGAAAAAACATTCAAACTATATAGGTGTACATGATCCAATATTAATTAATATATAACACAATGAATGTATTTCCCTAGGTTATGCAATATAGCAAAAATATTTATAACATAGCACAATTACACTAACAAATCTTTTTTGAATGATGGCTTTTTTGCTGCTTATTTTTTGATGTTTTAATGCATGAATATCCATTAAGTTGATGTTGAATTTTACTCATAGACAAATGCAACATTTTGCCAAGTTCTGGTGGTATAATGCAAATTAAAGTAACTGCTGCCAATAGGGATGAAATGATTACCTGTTTATAAGTGTCATAAGCATTTGCATTTTTAATTCTTACACAGTTAACAGGCTGCTCATATGCTATTTACATACCCATGTTATATATTTGCATATGAGTTTATGAGAGTTGAAAAACATAGACTGTATAAAATTTTTTCAATGAATAAACATTTCACTCTAAAATACAGAACTAATTTACAAAATAGTGAGTCATTATAAATAGGGAAAAATTATTGTAAAAACAAAGGAAGAAATACAACTGCAAATATTAGCAGTTTGATTGAAAACTTATTCTCATGTAATACACTAGAACTATTAATAATGTTAGTTTTGAAATAGAATTTATTACCATTTATGTTCAGTTGTGCTCACTTTTATATCTGAACATGACAGATGTTTTTAAATTATTTCAATCACTACCAAAAACTCATTTCTATAGAGAAAAGATAGTTTTGAACTTTTCAATACTATCTTCTGAATAATTTTCAAACCAACTAAATATTATTCAGAAGTTGAAATTATTCTTTCATAAAGTGTAGTCATAAGAATAGATAACAAACTATATTACCAAGCATAATTGCATTAAGTTTAATAACTCACTTGCATCCACAAGATATTTATAACTTTTTATATATTCATTGAAAAAAAATATTTGCAAAATATTCTTCCTTAAAAATATAAGTGATATTTTATACTAAAATTTTAAAGAATAAAGGAAAAGAAACTTCTATATTTTGCATAATTTAAAGAAGTTTGTCACATCACTCTTTAATTACTTTCTAACTAAACTGGGACCTATAATTTTTTAAGTGGATTACAAGCTATTGCATACATTTATGCCCAAAATGAAATTTGATTCCATGAAATTTTGAACTGAAAACCAAAGTCCTAATCATCTGGCTATCAATTCAGTATAATTTATATAAAAATTAAATTATAAAATTTTTAAGCAAATGCCAGGATAAAATAAATAAAATTTGGCAAAAAATATTAATGTATGAATAGAATTTACCTTATTATATTGCATCATTGCAGCTATCAACTCTGTACAGGTAGAAAATATTTCAACAGCTCTTCCTCTTGTGCGGATACCATATTTCTTTAAAAAAAAAAATTATTTATTTAAAAACAGTATTGTGCAAACATTTTTTCACAAAAACCTAACATGATGAAATTATAAAGCATATAGCAGCAATAGCTCATACAGCAAAAATTTTAAAAATCAAGTATTAAAATGGGTTATTCATAACTAACAGATATTTCTATAATCTTAGAAATTAATTCAAATCAAAATATATCAGTATAAAAACTAAAATAATAAAAATAACTTTGTGTAAAAGTCTGACAAATTATGTTGACCATTATGGAAAGAAATCTTGGATAAACAATAACAGATAAATTAGATGTAATGAGTTTTTACGTTGGAAAAAATAATGTTCGACTCATCACTATCTTATGTAGGAAACATTCTGCTGTCCTCTTACAAAACATTTTTACACATCAATTTAAAAAGCATTCACAAGGAACTCTTACTCATGAAAAACACACATTAGCATGAGGTTTTCTTTATAATTCAAATAGTACATTATTTTGAACTTGTCCTGGAAAGGAGCCACTGTGGCCTGGTTGTTTAGGGTGTCGTTCTCAATAACAGAAGGTAGTGAATTTGAATCCCAGCTTAACTAAAGATGTGTACACTAATAAGTCTAGAGCATGTTAAAACTGAGCATGGTTGCAATATCCTCTAAGTGAAATGATACTTCTGGGGGTGGCAGGTCAAGTATTGGAGGACTTGTGCTTGGTCCTTGCTTTAAAATCCTGAAGACTCTACCCAGCTGCTTCTATTTAACTGGTAGAATCCAACTCAGGGTTAGATATAGGGAAGCATGCTGGTGTAACAATAGCTCATTATGGAAAAAGAAAATTTAAACAAATTCTGAAATGAAAATTCTTTCTTTAGAATTGATACAGATCTTCAATGTAATTCTAGTTTTTTTCTCTCTCTTTAAGTCATTTTTACACATGAGCACTAATTAAACCAGCATTTACAGTAGAGGATTATAAAATCACTACAAGCATCAACACCAAACATGGAAATAAAATGCACAAACTGTTTGAATTGAAGGTCAAGTCCTAAACATTCACACGAGTTTTTTTTAAAAAGGATTGCAAAATATATTTAATCTCATTTCTGAAAGTAAGAATAAATTCCTCTCATTGATCACACAATATAAAACTTTCTATAACAGAATCTTAAAATCCATTTTATTACATTCAATAGTCTGCTAATAAGAAAATGTTGCCATAAAAATTGAGTTAACAAATAATTAGCAATAGTTTTTAAAGCCATTCTTTGAAATTTCCAAATTTGAGCTACATTAATGTTACAATACTTATTTCTAAAAAGTAAATTGTATTTATGCAATATATAAATAATGTATTTGTGATGTGATCATATATTTTATACACATCTGTAATTTTTTGCTGGCTGCCTAGCTTATATCAGACCATTTTATTGTATTACTTAATACATCATAACTGTGATAATAACCTTTTTTGCTTCCTGCACATACTAACTATTAGTTTGAATTTGGTTTCTCTATTTTTGGAGGGATTGGAGATATAGGTAACAAGCAAAATTTGAGAGAAAAAGAATTGTTGATTGACTGATTATTATGCAAGTATCTACATCTACAATTAAGTGAGTGTTGAAGAAATACTGACAGAACATTAAAAACAAAATTAAAACATTCATTAACAATAAATATTTACAAAAATTATTAAGACAGAATTAAGAATTAATTAATTTAATTATATTGAGGCTGACTTGTGTCGTAGTTTTTCAACAATAATATACAATCTCAAATTACAATAGTCATTAATAGAAATAAACAACGGGCAATATAAAATTAAAATTCCAAAAGGCCAAACTAATTTCAATACAAATAAACTTCGGAGTAATACCTGCTATAAATTCAAAAAATTCTGCATCCAAAATCGCCATTGAGAAGTACAAATTGATAGCAAAGATTGGTAAGCATGCTTGAGAAGAAATATTTGGTGAGCAAATTTAATCAAACTTCCATCTTAGCAATATTAGACATACATTGGTAAACCTGTACTAACAACACTTAATGAACTAATTATCGGTGAGGATAAAGCAACAACAATGCTTTATAAACCTGCTATTCATTTGCATCAGTTGAAAATGAAACATTTTAAGATGTTGCCATTCTCGATTCTGAAATACTAGTTTCGGTTTGCGTATTTTTCATTCGGTAAAACGAGATGAAGCATGAAGTAGATTGGGGATGTAATAGACTAATCAGAGATTTAGTTTAATGATGTAATATGTAACCTTTCCGAAACTGAATTGGATTGTTTGTCGCTCAACGGTCATTTTTTGCACACGAGGGCTAATTAGACCGGGACCTACGGTTTAAAGTGGATTCCGAACCACTACAAACATCCATGCCCAATGTGGGATTCGAACCCACGAACTGTTGAACCGAAGGCAAGAGCGCTAACCATTCGGCTGCCAGCTCGGCTTTCCGAAACTGAGTATGTTTTGGCTGTTGACAGTCCTGTATGTACAAAAGTCAGATTTACAGATAACAAGTTAACAGATAGATAGCCGAAAAGAGAATTATGATACTTTGGAGCTTAAAGAGTGAGAAATGTGGAAAGGTAAAGTAAGTTTAAGCTTTTTAGATCTCAACATTTAAAATATTTTGCATGAACTGAAAAGGAGATAATGCTAGAATTTGGGAGTCTTATCTCAATGGGAGCTGGTGATGAATCCACTAGAATTTGATCATGCATCATCATTTTTCAAGGATGGATGTTACCAAATGAACCTGCAGGAATCGACATTGGTTAAGAATTTGATGGAGAAGAATGCCAAAGTTTCCAATCCAAAATGCTTATTTCTCACTCTTTCATCTGACTATCTACCTAGCAACCTAGTGAAAATCAGCAAATCAAGAAGATAGTCTTTTTAATTTTTCTGCACCAGTTTGTCCAGAATCTCAGATATTATAGTTACAACTTCTTCCATGGACATAGATAAAAATGACTATTATGCTTTTCTCAATTTTTTTCTAAAACTTTTATCCTAATCAATTAATTTTTTTGATTACATTTAATTTGTATAAATCATGACTTTTTTAGCAATATATTTCAGGGTATTTTCATAACAATTTGATTAAATTCCACAATTTAATCAAATTGTTAATTTAATTTGTTGTAATATAACTGTAATAATAAAATGATTGTGATTGAATTTATATATTGTGTTCAATTATCATTTTTCAACTGTGCAAGCATTTTATCAGTATTACTTCAATGTAGAAGTTTAATTAAATTTTTATGGTAAAAGATTTTGAATTTTATATTTACCTTAATGTATCTTAATTTATTTGTGTAAATATTAAATTTCATAACTAAGCTTAATAATTCTTTTAATTCTTTTTTTTATTTCATTAATCTTATCTCATCAACTCCCTAACAATATTTAATTATAAAAGGTCATGTTGTAGAAGTAACACTTGACATCAAAGGCTTCAGATTTCATAAGTTTTAACAGGATATATAGTAACAGCCCCAGTATCCAAAAAAAGAAACATATATTCCTAAAAATAAAAATGTTATTGATGCAGCTAATTTATCCATAAAATATCTGTCCATACCTGATCTTGAAGGAATATTTTAAGCATTTCAGGTAAAATAACAGGTGCAAACTGTGGCATTTGAGAATCAGAAACTTCATTAGATATCTCTGAAAAATATAATAGATCTAACTATTAAGTAAATAAAAACACTATGATATATATTTCAACAAATTCGTACTCACTGATACCAACATTAAAATACTTAATATAATTTTGTATAACAATCTTGTCCTTCAAACTTCAGAAAAATATAACTTACCATTAACTCATTTTTATTTTAAATACTTTTTTAAATTAATTTATTGTTAAAATTTAAGATATATGAACAGTTACCATATCATTAAATATGTTAAAATGTTATTAAAGGATTCCATAACAGTTGTCAGTAATGTAAAATACAAGGTGACAATTGAAAAGCTAGGCATTACAACATTATATACTTCTTAGTACTTTCCCATCTGCAAAATTCAAGACTTAAACTGAACTATTAATATGTATACCAAATTTTAGCAGTAATTTGTGAAAATTATCATTCGTCTTCCACTTCTTAATTATGGTTAGCCGCTAAACTGTACTTTTCTGCACACAAGGACTAATTAATATGGGAGCTATATTTTAAAGTGGATTCCAAACCAGTCATTGCATCCTGAACAACAAATTCTAACACAAAATGGGAATTGAACCCAGAAATTGTTGAACAAAACCATTTAACTACCAACTTCCTAAAAATCATGCACAAAAAATAACTTGCACATTTTAAAATCCATAACATGTTTATGGCATTCCTTTCCTATCTTTTAATTTGAATAGTTAAAATGAATTTTTATAGATTGATATAAGAACAATGAAATGAATATTTATTAAGACTTTTATTCTTTTATTTTCTTCAGAGCACTTGGTAGTAACTTGTTCCTTTATATGTAAATATTTTCTTTAATTTAATATTTTTTTATTATCATTAATTTCTTTGTTATTTTATTAGTGACAACATTTAACTTTAACAATGACAGTTTTATTTACAGGAAAGCATCAAATGTTTATTATTAATTAACAATCAAGAATGGTAAAAATTAAAAACAGTGGAAGAACTAAAGAACTGAAAATTTTCTTATGGAAATATATGTAATGTTTCCTTATTAATATTTCCAATTTCATATTTAATAAAAGAAAATATTTCATATAAAACAATAAGAATTTCTTACCCTTTAAAACCCTCATAGCACCATGAACAGCACAACTATTTTCACTGATTAAACTTTGAACGAGTATTTCAAATAATTCAGGCCATTCTTCAGGCCAATCCCATTGAGCAATAGCTGATATGGCATATGCAACACTCGATCTCAGTTTACTAATAGATTCTTGCAATCCCATAGGAAGCATTGCTCGAATTGCAGCTTTAGCCTGAAATATTTAAGTTTAGCATTAAGGAAGATTAATTTAATTGGTGAAATATGCATTTCAATGACAGTGAAAATAAAGAAGTTTTTGTAATAAAAGTTATTACTTGATAGTAAATGATAGCAGTCTAAATTCTTTTTCGTTTTGCTATTAAATGTAAACATTCTGCAAGACTTTAATTTCAAATGACATATCAACTTCTTTTAAAAATTTTTAAACATAAAAAAAAGATCTAACAAATTTCTAAAGATTTACCACTAGATGTTATAATTTATATAGCTTCTATTTTCCTGGTTTAAATTTTAAATAAATTGATTAAAATAAAAGCTTGTTTAAAATTATTTTGTCACTTTCAGCACTTTAAAATCTTTCTCTACACAATCAGTTCATCTAAGTTTGGGCCAATCCCTAGATCTGTTTGCAATGGCCCTATAATTAAAAATTCTTGAAGTCAAAGACTTGAAGGTCCATACAACAGATATGGCCCGCATATCTCAAACAACATATTTTAATATAATTAATGATATCAGCTTCCTTAAAGAGTCTGTAGATCTGAAAATTGTATCTGCGCCTTCAACATTCACATAGATGTTAAAAAATTTCTTAGAAGAAATTTTGAAAATTTTCAACTAGTTCAGATTTTTTGTAGATAAAAAAATTTAAATAAAACTAAAATTTAAAAAATATCAAATTACTTCTGGTGTTGTTTCTGGGGGCCTGAACTTATCAGTGCATTGACTCCAATGACACTCCACATATTGCTTTAAAAGGACAGATGCAAGTTGTCGAATGGCCAAAGGACCTTGAGGATCAAGCATCAATTCAGTTAGATGCACTGGGAATTCTAAGGGAAAAAAAACATAATTAATATATTTAAGGATTTAATAAAAGTGTTCACTCATTCATAATGAACTAAATTTAAATTTAAAGACATTCACTAATGATATCTGAACAAATTTTAATATTGGAGAAGCAGTTATAAATTAAAACATAATTTTATTATTAGTAGATAAAAAAAAGCAGCAGCTTAAACAAAAGATTTAATTTGATAAAGACTGATTCTTAAAAACATTTTTTAAATTTGTTTAAAATTTGTTCACCATTAACATGCCTAAACATCAAAAATTTGATATTTTCTATTTTATGATACATCTTACATCACTAAAACATGCCATAAATATTTATTTTAAAAATATAATTTTGACATAAAATTCTTTAACACTAATAACATTGTTTTTGAAGAAGCTTTTAAAGTTTATGTAAGTAAATTTTCATATTTTAGTTAAATATCTCTACCAATTTCAATTTAATAATCAAGAAGTTTTTTTTTTAATTTTTTATACTATAAGTAACTATGTTTGGAACACCAGTACTTTCTGTTAATAAAAAATAGGATAAATGTGCTATTCAAATATTAAAAATACTTCTTTAAAAAACTTTCTGATAATGATTACATTAGAAGAGATTGTAGAAATTGCCAAACCATTACTGATGCTTAGTTCTAATAAACTTTAACACAGTTTGTGATTTTGAATCTAAAAATGTATACCTATTCATTAGTAAATTTTTATGTGTGAGCAGAGCAAAGACATTAACAATATTAATAATAAAACACATAAAAAGTACAGCAATTCTGTCTGAATGATCATAGCCTGTCAAAATTCAACCAGTGTGGCTTTCTCCTCTAGAAACAATATCCAATAGTATAATATTAAACAACACTGTATGTATATCAATAAAAAATTACACATTAAATGCATTTACAGTTAATTCTGAATTTCTTTATTTTTTTATGTTTATGTGTAACATTTTTAAAATAAAATTATATTCTACTTTATATATAATTCAAATTCTTAAAATTTTACTTAAATTAAAAAATCTTGAGAGAAAATAATTTTTGAAAAATTGATTTAATGACAATTTTGTCCTAAATTAAATCAAAAACCTTACTAGATAAAAAAAATATGCGCAGAGCAATCAATTTGATAATTATATAGAATTGTTGGAGAAATTTTACAATACAATAAAAATAAACAATTTGAATTAAATAATAAATGAGGAAATGAGACCAAGTAATACGAATACAATTTATTAATAGCCGGATTTATTAACAATTTCAAACACCTAAAATTATTTTAATAATTCAAACATTTTCTTCTTTACTATTTTTTGTCATAGAATAAAAAATTTAATCTAATTAATAAAAAAATTAATTAGATTGATTAATAAAAAATTAATTTAATTTAATTTAATTAATAAAAAATTAATTAATTTAATCTAATTAATAAAAAATTAAGGAGAACTATCAACTTTTTGTTTTTAGCATATTCATATCAAGAAAATGTTTGTACAGCAGTGTGTGAAGAGGACCTTTATGAGAATAAGATGGTCATTTTTCCTTACTTTAGTATTGAAAATTTCAACCTGACATATCTGAGGTTATGTTTCTTCTTAATGTCTGCTGTAATTTCATAAAAAAGTAGATAAGTTTACCAAAAATACTATGCTTATCTGTAAGATACCAATTTTTTTTTCAAGCCAATGAAATTTTAAATGTAATCTTTGGTAGGGATGGTTTGTTGCTTTGCTTTTTTTTTTTTTTTTTTTTAACATAAGAGCTAATTAGACCAGGACCTGCAGTTTTAAGTCAATTCTAAATCATTAATAACATTTAAGTCTAATTTGGGATTCAAACTCACAAACTGCTGAACTGAAAGAACCACACTAACTTTACATCGGCCAGCTTAACGAATCTTTGCTAGGAAATGTATAATTTTTATTTAAATATATTGAAGAAAATTATATTTTCTTATTTATAGAACTTTTTGTTTTTTCAATTATATTTTTTACACAATTTTCAAAAAAACCTCTTAGTCATTACAATATACTTATATTTTTTAGCCCTTCATTTCTATAATTCTATGTTTATTGAAGCTTTTTTTTTTTTAAATCTACCTGATGTTTGATTGTAAACTTAACAGAATTTGATTTTAGAATCAGAAAAAATTTTAACATTCCAACAAAATCTAACATGATATATTTATTTATTACAGAAAAATTTCTGAAATTATTTATTGAGAGGAATAAGATTACACACACACACACATATATACATACAAACACAAAATCATTTTCATGGTAAAACAGTTGTACCACTGAAAGGAAAAGATTAATAGCTCCATAGAAGTTTAGTTTTTTTGTTATTCAGCAGTCATACTTTATGGATACAGGTAATTTGACCTGAATCTTTCTTTACTCATTAAAAGTAATTCTGAACTACTACTAACATCTTTGCATGAATGATTTTAAAGATAATAAGTATGCATAAAATCTTTTGAAATGCTTTCAAAAAATTTTTATTGTCTCAAAATTTATAAACCTTTATTAAATTATTATCTTTAATAATTTTTTACAATATAAATCTATTATTTAAAATTAAATATATTTTAAGGAAGATTCAAAGGTAATGTAGATAAAATAGTACTTTTCTTTTCTATGTCTATAATTTTATACCAAAGTAAATAGCACAATCCAGTACCAGTCTATTTATAAGAACAAATATGAAATTATAACAATAATTAATAATACAATGATAAAAAAAATTTTTTAAAAGTTTTTTCCCAATCCCATTCATTTAAAACTGCTTTTACATAGCAAATTTTATGTTATTGCAGGCAGATATTACTGAAATAAGAATATATTGAAAAACTTATTCTACAGTTCAGCATATCATAAAAGATAAACTAATTATTTGTAGAAGTTCATATTAAAGAGAAGACTTATGCTCAAAAACTGGGTAGTTATGATGCAATGTATAAAATACTTGATTTTTTCATAATGTACTTAGTTTCACAAATACATTGTACTATAAGGTGTTATTTAAGAAATTTAGAATAAATATTCTACATTTTAATAGAAAATTTAAATGCATAAAAAATTCTATTTTCTTTTTATAATTTTTATATCAGTTAAAAATAACATGTAATAAATATTTACTATCAACATTAAGAGTATTTCATTTATAGAAATTATTACAGCTGAATTAGAAAGAAAATAATAAATACAGGGTTTAAATATTAAAGTAAAACATGATAAAAATTGGTTTGGTTTATTTGTCGCTCAACTGTCTTTTGCAAGGGCTAATTAGACCCAGACCTACGGCTTAAAGTGAATTCTGAACCACTACAAATATCCATGCCCAAGGTGGGATTTGAACCAAAGGCAAGAGCGCTAACCATTCAGCTGCCAGCTCTGCATAAAAACTGATTAAAAAAAACTGCTTTATTAGTAACATTGAGAATAAAATTAATTTGATAAAAATTTAAAACAACAATAACATTATTAATTTTCTTTTCACATTTTGTTTTAAAAATATTTTAAAATTTATCAATTTAATAAATTCAACTTGATAAGAAGTAAAAAAGAAGAGGAAAAAAGTTTCCTATTACATTAAGCAAATCTTAGAGAATTTCTTTACAATATACATCCATTCAACATAAATTTTTTTAATACAAACAAAAAAAATGGAAATATTTTCCATGACATGGAAAAGAATATTTCATAAGAGATATTACTAAATTTAGAATAAAACTGAATTTGTTATAAGACTAACACTTGTCGCATGAAATTCTTCCTACCAAATACTTACAATCAAACTTAATGATACAGTAAATCTTGGCTGCTAAAAAAAATCCCATGAAATAAGAGTAATAATGATTTTTTAATACACTTTATTAGGCAAATTTCAAAATGATTTAACAATATGTCCTACATAATTCTTTTGAAGTAGGAACACAATGACAATACTTAGTTTAAAAAAAATGAAACATTAATTACTTTTTAGTGTAGCTTATGCCAAATTTTTATCAAAAAATATCAGCAAGAATAACAATAAATTTTAAAATATAGCAACCTATACCAATGCATCAGAATGTTATAGGTTTTCAGTATGTTTTCAAAATTACAACCTTTTATTTTCTTAATTTTAATTTTCAGCTCTCTAGGGAGAGCCACCTGAAGAATCTCATATATATTTCCCCCTTTTCACCTAATGTTGCTAACTGAAATAAACTGTGAAGCAGAAATATCTTCTGAGAAATTATCCTCATATCAGACAATATCACAAGTTCAACAAAAGCCAATCAAACTCCCACATCATTATTTGATGACTGAGCTGAATGTAACCTATTCATATAAATTTCAAGTTAAAGTTTGAGTATCAAAACTCAAAAGTCACCAGCATCACACATAAAATTTAAAAAGGATGCTCTTTTATATATAATACTTTTTGGGACTTTTGTGCAACAAGAGTAAAAGTTCCAGACAAGTACTTCCACATCTACATCTTGTATCGCACCACGTAAATTAAAAATAACTTGTGTCCAGGATTTTCTAAGCAAAACCAAGTTTGGTTTTTAATAGGTTTAGAAAGATATTGTTTCCAAAAATAATCAGTCAATTCTTATTAAATTTTCATACAAAACAGTTGCCTTTTCTTTTATTAGTCTGAAGAAGTTTTCCATCAAAAGTAACAGTTCATAAACTGAGACAAGTTTAACAGTTCCACTTACTAAGCAAAGTACTGAATCTCCAAAATGTTTTATTTCCTCATATTTTATTAAGGTAAATAGCTCAGAGTAATAATGACATAAGAATACTCAAAAGCAATAAGATGAAAGATTTATAAGGTATCTAAACAGCTGAGTGAGTATATTTCTCAAAGTAACTGATACGAAAAAACAGTCTTAATAAATTGAGGGGATGTGTTCAATGTGACCCTCCTTAATCTATTGTCAATGACAACTTTAAGATAGATAAACAAATGAATTACATTTACAGACTTTATAAATGTATCTCAAGTTTTATTCATAAACACACTTAGATGCTACAATCAATTAATAATTTAAAAACAACTATTTAAAATTTATACTTATATTTACTTGATTCTTGTTTTCCAGCGATAATTAAAGCCTTTGACTTTGTAAATTTTAATTTAAAACTTTAAAATTATTATTAATTTCCATATTTAAACACTTTTTTAGTTGTTTTAAGTGATAAATATTAACTTAGCTTGCTAATTTTTCCTTCTTATCAATGAAATTAAATCAAAGAAATATTATACTTGTTCCCTTAATAAATGCTAAGTAACTTTCATGAAATATTATAACATAACAGGTTTGTATTCAAAAATGCAAAATAATACAAATAATTTCATAAAAAATACTAATATGCACCAGAAAAATTAGTTACATTGATTAAGAGTTCTTAGGAAAATATGATTATTGAAATTTGAAAATATATAATTGAAATAAGAAAAATCTGGATTGAATATCTTCAATAAAAAATATTTAATTTACAAGTCACGTGCAGTTTAATTAAAACCAATCATAAATTTAAGAAAAATTAAGCTATAATTAAAAAAATTTGGAACGATTTGAAAAGAAAAATTTTATAAATGTAAAAATACTTTTATTGATTTAATAATATATAGAATTCATTACGTAAACAGTTAAAAATTCTATAAATATGAAAGTCATTTAGCATAAAATTCAATCAGCGTTAAATGAGTATATTAAAATCCAGAAGAAATGTGGCGCGTAAAGCTGATTGTAAACAAACGTGTTTCCCGCTCTTTCGGAAGGTTTGTCCAGCACATCAGAGAAAATGAAAGAAAAACTAAAAATTATTTACCATCCGTAACTTCTAAAACAGTGATTTGTTGTTCAGCGTTTATTCGCACATCATGTATTGGCGATAAAATAGACGATAATGTTTCATAAAGTGCTTCTTTTAAAGTTTTACTGACATCATTTTCAGCCGACATCTTCGCTTTCACTGTCAAATCAAATGCAAAGGAGGGTGGAGGAAAGAATAGGGGGAAAGCAGACTTTTTTGAGTTGCGGTCAAGTGTAATAAAACCATTTCATAAAAAAAGTTTTTGAGTTTTAATTAAATTACTAATAGTGTGCAAATCAATATCAAAAACATTAAATCCATAACTGTTTTTGCATTGTACAAATTCGTAATCTGAAATTTCAAATTTTTCCAAAAAATACTAGATTAAATATTTAATTGCAATAACAATATTAAGCGTTCATTTAGTATAAAATAAAAAGAATTAAGAATCTAACTGATCGTTTCAATAGCTTTATGACCATTATTGATGGATTAATGTACATCAAATGCTGAAACATTTTTAATACTGTTTTCCCTTTTGACGACACAAAATTATGATCCATTATGTATAAAAAACAATTTATAAGTTTTCATAATGATTTTTTTATTCTTATATTAAAAAAAGCAAATATTAAAAGTAAATGCTTGAAGTACCACTTTAAGTGACAAGTATTTATAAGGAAACAATAGATATTTTCAGCATTTTATTCTCAATTCCTGAAATGGAAACGGGAAAAACGGAAGTAACCAAAAACAGATACAAATGTACGCATGCGTAATTTCTGTTTTGGAATAGCTGCTATAATGGATATATAGGGTGGATTGCTACTACAACAACATAAACAAAGTAGTATTTAGCGTTATCGCGCTACTAACCAAAGTTACATATGATTTTAAAATGGACTATTTCGATCTCTTTAAGCTCTAAAGAGAGGTTTTAAGTGTCCTATATTATGGCTTTAGTTACTGTCCAGAGGTCACCGTGTGGAAAGAACTCTAACTCAAATTGTGAAAGTCCATCAGCTGTAAGTTATTGCTGTTAATTATCTTCTTGTGCATATGAATTTTATAAAAATCATTTTATCTCATGAACTCATTGAATAATATAAACAGCTGAAATCCTACTGTATTGTTAATTGTTTTGTCATATTGCATTATTGTCAATAGTTTTCTTTCTTAAATTTTATGAAAAAGTAATGTATTGTTTCCTTGTATTTTGTAAAAAAAAAGTTACGGTTTTATTATGTTTTATTGAAAAAAAACATATTTGTTTTATTTGACTTATTAAAAGAAAATATTTTGCATCTAAGCGCGTTAAACAAAACAATATATTGAGAACAAAAATATTTGCATTAATGTATTTGCCTTCCCGAATTGATGTCTTATGAATTGTATTAAATTGTTTTAACATAAAATTTTATTTGTTTAGCTGTTATTGTAACATTAACATCTTTCAATGGAACATATGTGTAAAATATGTTTAAAGTAATAATATAATAATTGTTTATTAATTTAATCATTTATTTGGTCTTGCATATATTTTGAAATATTATTATTGTACCTTATTCTTTTTTTGCAAATGTTACAATTGCATTATTTATTGCATTTCGTATCAATATTCATTGTGGCAATCTCGTAGAAGAATCTACCTTTTCTTATATATATTGAATTTTTTCATATATTTACATTGCTTTTTGAAAAATATCTTTCTATTTTCCATCATTGTGCAAAATTTGAGTTTTGTTTTCTAATTATAGTTTTCTAGCAAATGAATATTTTTTTTATCAATAAGAAAGTCTTAACGCTTATGAAATAAATTCTAATTTGGCTTAATGTTTGAGAAAAAATTAATACGAACACATTATCTGATTATTCCAAATGTAAGAAAATGTGTCAGACGTGCTTTTTAGAAATAAATTATTTCTTCAATGTAAATTCTAAAACCAAAAATTTATATTTTTAAAATACATATAGAATTACTTTAAGAAAAATTACTTAACACTTAGAATATTTATTAAAATCATGTGATTATTGCTCTTGTTGATAGAATGACTGCAAACATGATCTAATCATGACATATTCTTTTCTTTTTTTAAGAAAAAAAAACTAATGCTTTTTTTTTTATTTGGTATTTCTGTAAAATTCTATTGGCCAGGATTGATCCTAGCATCTATAATTTAATAGATTTGGAAACATAAAGATTTAGAGTGCATAGTTATGTATTTAAATTTATAAGATTCACACAACTTTTTGATAATGAAATGCTAGTATATGTAATGGTTATGATTCTCTTGAATTTCATTGTTGGCAATATTTTTGAAAATTGCACTAAACTTATTGCATGTACTAGGATTTTACCGTTCGCCTGAATTCCACTAAAAAAGTGACACCTAGTAATTTTATATTCCTATATAGAATTACTAGGTGTCACTTGATAGTTCTTGACACCTAGTAATTTTATATTCCTAGGTGCATATTTAATGAGAACTAAAACAAATAATTCTGTAAAAAAAAAAAAAAAAAAAAGTGTAGAAGTATGTGTTTTAGAGTACATGTTTGAAGAAACTTGTGACACGGTTTATTTCCAAAAATATTTGCATTTTTAAATCATTCTTTTATTTATTTAATAACTTTTAGATTCTTGCTCTTAGCTGTTAGAGTTCTAAAAATGCCTTTAATATGTCGTTAAAGGTAAAAAGATTTTTCATTAAACACATTTTATCATGTCATCCTATTAACAAATAAATTAAAAATTAACTTCTTTAAAAAGCTAAAAATTTTAAAAAGTAAGATAAGAATTGGAACATAAATGAGAATGATTTTATGAAGTTGAAAGTACATTTTTAAAGGATGTTAAATGTTCAGTTATATCAGTTGATGATAAATAGTATTATTTGACAATTTACATTGGATGGTATATATGAAACTAAATGACTGTCAAACAAAATTGAGACAGAAAAATTAACTCCATAATAAAGGGATATAAAAATCTAATTTAAATAGATAATTGAAAAGTTACAAAGACAAATTGAAGGAAAATGTCTTTTTTACCTTTGCTATATCTTGAACAGAATTACCATATTTTCCTGTGTATAATCTGTGGATGATGTATTAAAAAAATTTCAAATTTCGTTCTGTGTATTATACACTGCCACAGATAATCTGATTTAAAAAAAAAAAATCATTCATCATCAGTATTGCTTACAATAAAGTTTTGAAAAAAATGCTGTTTATATATATATATATATATATGTCAGAGAAAATAAGTAATAAGTGTGGTGTCACAACTCAACTGATTTATTTCAATGATAATTGGCATCCAATTGCATTCTTGAATGATTTCAGTTCTTCCGAACAATATTGCAGTTGCAATTTTTTAATGTTTTGCTTTCTTCCTTCATTCCAAAAACATTTAAATTCCTACATCATCATGGGGAAACAGAAACAATTTAGTTACTGAGAAAATTTTAAACTACAAGAATAGGGAAGGCAAATAAAAAAAAAAATGGTAACAAATGTGTTAATGTAAGGCGAAAAACAAAACCTGCACAGTACAAAAGAAAAAATGTATGCACAATGGAAAATAATCCAGTATTTAATTATTAACAAAACAAATATATTTTATTTTTAAAACATGTCTAATCTAGTTTTAAAAGTTGTTAAAAACTAAAAACTGGTTAATTTCACTAGAATCTTCTTTGATCTTGATCATTACTGCACTTGAATCTCAGTTTATCCGACTTTATGTTGAGGTAAATCCAAACAGATCTTTTTCATTATAAGTGGGTTTTTTTTTTTTTTTTTTTTTTTTTTTTTACAATTTATTATATTTTTAATCATACTGTGTATTTTTTTTTATTTGGCACCAAATTATCAACAGTATATATTTTCGATGATTCGTCGAAAAATTTGCTGCAGATTATATGCCACTACAAATTATATTACAGGAAAATATGGTAATTATATTGTTAGAATGTATAATGTGAAATAAAATTACGAAATCACAATGGGCATAACATGCAAAAAAGGTACATGTTAACACAAATTTCAAACAATTTCCTGAAATTTTTTACAGTTATACTCATTTACAACTTCCCTTAGAAAATTTAAAAGGTGCTGCTTTTTTTCTACTTGTAGACCTTTGTGACGTTCGTAATAAATCGCCAATGGTAATTGCTAAAGAACTATTGTATAAAATGGGTGTTTTTAGTCATTTTTTTGTGTCTTTCTTGAGCCATATATTTTTTCCTTATAAATTCTCAATTCTTTAAAATATTATATATAACTCAAAAATATTTCCTGTTCTAAAAATTTCTAGCATTTTCAATTTACCAAGGGAAACTTTTCTTCTGAGAAATATTTTTCCTATTGTTTCATCTTCTGCAAATGGACATGAAATGTATATGTATCATGTATATCAATATGTATACGACACTCCAATGTAAAAATGTAAGATTTAAAACAAACATTTTATCTGATAATTGGTTCCTGTAAACAGTAAATCCATGACCTAGTCAGCCCTAAAATGGTTAGATCCGGTTCACAATGCGGCACTTCATATCTTTAGTGGAGCATTTCGCACCTAACCTGTAAGCCTCTATGTAATTGCAGCCTCTATGTATTTGCAACATACCTTCCTCAAATATAAAGCACATCAAGCTTTCTCTTAGTTACTATTTCAAGATTTTTTCTATTCCAAACCACCTACTAAAACCTCCTAGTGTTGATCTTTCGTTAAAAAAACTTTTTAACACTCATCTTTCCTGTACTCCCTTTTGTGATATAATTCAGTCTTTTAGGAAAGCCAATCTTAATGCAAACCCATTTGAGATTGTTGTCTATGTTAGTATTCCTTTATGGAATTTTTCACTAGTAATTTGATTATATGACTTTTTTCTGTTCAATAAAAAAAATGCTGTCACTATTCTGAAGCAAATTTATTTCCTCCATCATTCACAATACCATGATTATTGCCCTGTTTTTACCGATGGATCTAAAATACAACCATTGGTTATGGTATTGTTTATGGCAGTTCTATTTATAGTTACATCATTCCTTCTGTTTGTAATGCTTACACTGTTGAAATTGTCGCTATTCTGAGACAGCATTATTGGATACTCTCGCCATCGTAAATTCTGCATTTACACTAATAGTATGAACACTTTGAAGAAGTTTAATTTTCCCTTACATTTCCATCCTTTGATAAATAAAATATTAGTTTTAATAAAAGATATATCTGGTAATGGTTTTGAGATTCTGTTTTGCTGGGTACCCAGTTATGTTGGTGTTACTGTCAATGAACAAGCTGATATTGCTGCTAAAAATCATATTATCCCAGCAGTTCCTTATGCCATCATTAGGAATTCAGTCTCTAACTATATTATGTTTGGCAGAATCTCTGAATCAATAAATGACCAATTTTTCATTATAAACCTTTTATTAAGCCTTGGAACATCATATCATACAGGTGTGCCAATGTCACATTATCTCAACTGCACATTGGCCACACTCGTTTAACACATAACTATATTTTATTTAATGGGATAGCACCTTTGAGTCCGAGTTGTAAAAATGTTTTAACTATATATCATATCTAAATTGAATGTCCTAATTTTAATCACCTTTGTCTTACTATTTTCCACAGCACTTTTAAACTTACAAGATTTGACTGGAAAAACACCCCAAACAAATATTTTTACTTTCCTAGGGGTGATCAAAGTTTTGTCCTGCCTTCAATAACTTTTAATGCCATACCTTTCATTTCTCTCACTTCTATTCTTAGTTTAAATTTTTTCTACATTTTTATCTCTACAAATTGTGTTTTATGATTTTTATAATTTTCAATTAACCAAACTATGACATACATCTTTTAAAAATACATATATTAAAAATACAAACTGTACAATTTTGTAATTTAAGTTCTTACATTTTTTATCTATTTTAATACTGAAAATTAAAATTTACATTTAAAAAATACATTAACCTCATAAAATTTTATTACTTTTAAACAAATTTTCTTTTTACTACTCAATCAATAAAAACTTTTGCAATAAGTATGTTAATGTGAGTAATAATTCAGAGTGTCTGTGAGTTACTTTTTATAATTCACGAAAATATCAACAAAACTATGTGGTTTGTGCATATATAATTTTCTACTGCAAATGTTTTTGTAAATGATTTCTTTTTCCTATCTGAATATTGTTTTATTTGTTATTATCCTTTATTAGTTTTAATTGGCAATTTTGCTTTTCCTATTTGAATATTTTTTGTCTTTCTGTATAGTTCATTGTATATATGTTTCTTTTGTTTTTATCAGTTAAAATTTTTTAATGTGTTTTCCGTAGTTATTTTCTCTTATTCAAACTGAAAACAAAAGACAAAACAGATTTTTTATAGTTCATCATAATAAAATAAATGATTTTAAACATAGAGAGATTTACATATGAGTATATTAAAAGGATCCATTATACTGAAAAATTATCTTGCAGTAGAAAAATGAATCCAGAAATCACACATAACTTACAACATGTACAGAGTGTCAAGTTAATCTGAAATTATAAAGCTTCCTCTCCAGTTTTTTTAATGTGATTGATTGGCAATTACATGATGTATAATGATTATGTAGAAAGAACTTTAAAGATAAAAGAAATTATTTATATTATATCACACATTTCTTTTCTTTAAAGAAGTAAGCTTATACATTATTGATTCAATAGGAGTTTATTTATTTAATCTTGAGAAAAGCTATTTCTATGCACTTTTAACTTAAGTTGATTAAGAAATATTTGATTAAGAAATAATTCAGAGTGTCTGTGAGTTAAATATTTCTTTTTTAAAATGTGTCAGTGTCATTAAATATTGGAAATGTAATCAATCTGCATCCATAACAGTTATGTTTTTGAAACTTTATTTTACTTAAAATATTTCTTAATATCAATTGTTTGATAGTGAATATAAATATTTTTAAATATTTATTTATGCACAAATGCAACGGCATTGCTTTATTTTTAAGCAAATATTTTATTTAAAATGGATGTCTTGTACCAATGGTATAAAAGATCAAAAAAGTTGTATGATTTTAAAATTTTAAAGGTTGATAAATATGAAAATGCAAGGACCTCAAAAAAGGAGAGTTTCTTGCATCTCTGTAGTACAGAGTACTATGTTGATGTTGAACATGTCAAAGACATTTTTGTACAGTGTTTAGAAAGATTTTTGCAAGAATAGCAGCAATTGATATTAGTTTTGCACATGGTTCTCGGAAAAAATTAATACATGCTTGCAAAATTTTAAAATTTTCAAGTTTTGAAATTGGATATTCTTTGGAGTAGATTTTACAAAAGGCTTATGAGAATGATCAATATTAAATTTCTTAATTGCATAAGTAAATTTCATCTGATATTGTATATTACAACAATATGTGCATATAATCTGTACACCCTCATAAATACTGTAGGGTAAAAAGACTCTCCAAAGATAAATCTAGCTGTGGATTTATGTACAACATATTATAGGGTTTTCCTTTTACACTAAAAAAAATTACATCTACCATTTACTTAAATATATTGAAAATTCTTATATTTTCTCAATTCACTTTTTATACTACTTTTTTTTTTTGTAACACTATGTTTCAGGACTTTATTGGGATAGCTATATTTTGTAGGTGAGGCAATTCAAAGTAAAGATTGGACTGCATGGCCTATTTCCTGGGCCATCCTTATTGGCTTTCATATTTCCACTAGATTAGGAGTTGCAGACTTTTCTGCTCACAAGATAATACTTTTTATTTTTTGTTTATTTTGGATAACCCGAAAATGTGCTTTGGGGATCTACCTGTCAATTACGGTCTTCTTTATGCTCACCTCCTACTCTTAGTTGCTTTTTATTTTTTGAGATTTTTAAAAGACATCCTTTTCAAAAGAAAGTTTAGAATATTAATGATCAAAGATCATAACTTCAATAGCTGTTATTGATGCTAATATGCTTGTTTATTGCTCACATAAAATCAACAGCCATCTTCCATAACATAAAAGGTACATAAGTTCTCTGACAAGGTCATAAAATCCTTTTTTTTTTTTTTTTTTTTTTTATCTAGCTTCAAGAACTAAAAGAAGTAATTTTTTTCCCTCTTTAAAAATTTTATTTTTTAATAATTGCTGGGAATAATGGAAGAAGTTTAAATCCACAGTTCAAAAAATATTCTATTGTCTGAAAAGGATTTTTGTTATTATTAAAATGAATTTAAATGTTACAATATGGAATGATTAAAAAAAATAATATATGGAACAGTTTGGTGTCAACATAGCAAAATTTCCACAATTTTCCCAATTGTCAAAATTTGAAACAAATGCTTAGAATGCATTATGTAATATATTTTAATCTATAATTAAACACTCTAAATTGTTATAATGTATTAATTTTGTGCTTTTTTTATAAAAAAAATGTGAACAGTATTCCTTTTCAAAATTTAAATGTTATAATATTTTGTTTTACTTTCATTACTTATTTTTATTTTTCATTTGCTCTTTTTCTGCAAAAAATGTATCAAGGTTTATTGGTATTTCTATTTTTTTAACATAGCTATGTGAAACAGTAATTAATATAATTCATATTTTAACTCAATTTATAATTGTAAAAAATTATATTTCTTCTGTTTATTAATTTTATATTTCTCATTTTTATTTGTAAGGACAATGTCGATGGGATTCATACAAACGAGGAAGAGAAAAAGTCAGCAGATAATAAAGGGTAAGTTATAATCTTTTCCAAATTAAATGATAATTAAATTTAAATGATATCAAGTTACTCATATTATGACTTTTTACATTTTAGACATAATTTTTTTACTGAATATATGACATTATTTCATTATAAAAAAACTGAATATTAAATTCATTTTAAATATAAAATACAAATAAAAAATTTGTGATGTTAGTTGTAACATGTTTTATTTTAAAGGTATTAACATTTTGGCATAATCTAAAATAAGTCTTTTAAAATGCACACAAAAAAAATTGAAAACAAAATTTAAAAACTATGCACTTAAAATATGTTTCACTAATATGCTGGAAAACCTCTTTGCTCAATATCCAAAGTAATATTATGTATATATATACACACTTACACACACAGAGTTAAATTTTGAATTTTATTCACAAATTAAGGTAAATTTCTAAATCTAAAATTTGCTAAAAGCTTTAGGTAAAATCCTATGACCCAGTACAATGTGATTTCAGATTTTCATGCTGCAGATATCTCCTCAATCAAATTATGTCACTGAAACGAAATAAGGTCTTCAATATCCTGATTACATTCAAATTTGAGTTTTAAGCATTGCAATCTTGTTTTATTTTAGATTTTAAATATTAAAATTTTGATTATTTCATTATAGTTTCTTAATTCAAAAGTATTAAAATATTAATAATTAGAAACCATTTTACAATAAGTATATATGTTATGAAACAAATATAAAATAAATATCACACTGTCTGGAGCGCAAGACAACTGAGTAATAAAACTAAATCCATAAAGTAAATAACGTACATTTTTATGAAAACTTGACTTTTGATTAATCTGACAGTGCCACCTTAAGAATAACAGTATAAATGTTATCTAGCAGAGACAACCAGACAATAAAGCTGAATTAATAATATAACTATAAGTTACCAAAAATATACTTGCCAAATATATAAAGTCAAGTTACCAAATATATACTTGCTTACATCAGGTTATGCTATAAAATTACAAGAATACGTTCTATAATGGTAAATTACAGTTTGGCATCTTTAATGCTATGAAAAATCTGCCAACTTTAAAAAAATATTTGTAAATGCAATCTACCCCAAAAAAGCAATAAAACTAATTGAATAACATAAAATACATTTTGTGAAAACTTGGATTTTAGTTTACAGGCAGTAGTATACACAGACTAGCTCCTGAAGGAACCAAGAAATAAAGTTAAATCTAAAGTAAATTTTTATGGAAACTCAAATTTCTAATTAATAATCATTATAATTGAGTGAACCTAAATCATATCAAATTTTCTATACATTACCAAATATATTTCGTAAATTATTACTACAACGGTAATTTTAATATACGCTTAATCATTACTTGCAAATGAATATTAAAAAATGCGAATTCAATTTATCAAGATCCATACCTTTCACTTGTGTGTACTATACACTAATACTAAAATTCAAATTTCTCTGTTTGATGCACTTTTAAAACAAAATTTAATTTCAAATGCTTAAAATTTCAACTGTAAATGAAAGAAACTTAATACATTGTTAAAGCCTCAAGGGTTACTAAAACTCCAAACAAATTTTGTACTTACTTACATCAGGTTATGCCATAAAATTACAAGAATATGTTCTATAATGGTAAATTACAGTTTGGCATCTTTAATGCTTTACCACCTCCTAGGATCAAGCTTTATATTTCTGATGCATTTAATGTCTACAAAGTATTTTTAATTATCTCTTAGTTGAACTAAAATTAGCCTTTAAATGCAATTATTTATTCATGTATATAATCTCCAATTATCAATTAAAAATGATTTTTATTAATTTTTAATTAGGATTCAAATTTATAAAAGGATGCTAAGGGGTTGAAATTTATGATTTTGTTGAGTTAGTAGCTATCGGTAGAATATTACTTCTCAGTTCATTATATGTTTTGCTTTTAATTGTTAACATATATATTTTAAATTTATTAGAAAATCCTGTTAACTGTGCTTTCAACACACAGTAAAATAATTATTGTTCGAATGCTAAATTAATATGAAATGTTCAAAATTAAATAAGCGTAGTTAGTGAAATGTTCTATAATTTTTGTGGAAGGTGCAGAAAAAATTTAATATTTTTAACTGTTTTTATTTATATATTTAATTGGAAAAGTTTGGAAGATCAAGTTTCATTATAATGATATTTGGCAGTACTATTCGAAACAAATAATTATGTATCTGTTATTTTGTTTTAGAAACAATAAAGCCAAATTGTGGTAAATATTTTTTAGAGGATACATGTTTAGTAGGTTGCCCTGCATTCTGAACTTTAATGCCATTAATTCACATTTAATTTTCCTTCCCTTACATTTTGTTATGCCTCTAGTAAAAAAAAATTATTTTAATGTTTAAAATGCATAATTTTTTTATTTAAAACATTTTTATAAACTTAACAATTTGGTGTTTGTTAATAAAAATTGTTTACTATGTGCTGAAATAATAAGTAACTGTGTGTGTATGTTATTTTATTCTATGATGAAACATTCGTAGAAATATGCCCTTTTCCCTGATTGAAAATCCCAGGATATTTAGGGATAAAATTATCAATATTTATTTTACTGAAAAGAAATCTATGAGAAATATAGTCTGATACAGTTACAATACAAATATTTTAGTAACACTATTTTTATCTTAATATTTCTATTTTTTCTTTAAAATTTGTTACATTAATGAATTTATAAGGCATTATTAATAACTAGTTATTTGAAATCCTATTTTAGTATCAGTGAATGTTACTTTGCTGTGAAAGGTGCTGCTCTCGTTCTTCCTCATGACGAATGCCTGCATTTCCACAGAAAAAATATAACTAATGGAGGTAAGATGATTGCTGCAATGATTAGTATGTATTACTAATGTTCCTTTTGTTCACTTTGAAGCATTTCTGTTTAGATAAAAGCCTTTCATAAATTGCCGTCTTACTTAGTACACCAGTTAGTGTGCCCTGTCTGCATTAAGTATTGCTGATTACTTGAATGCTGAATATCTATCATAATTTATAAAATTATTTTAATTCTCTAATTATTCTTTAAAAATTATTTTTGTCTTTATGACTTATTTATGTGTAAAAATTATGCCAATGGGTCTATTTATTAAACTTGCTGGGCTGTGAGAACGTACTGAAATATTTTACCGGTCCTTTGAATAGCTCCAGTTGAGAAACACTGTTTTATAACATTATCTGTGTAATAATGCTTTGATTCTTATCTGTATTTATACTACAACTATTCCTTTATGTGTTAAGAAAAAAATTATTGAGTCCTATTTATTAATTTACTTTATATATCTATAATTTATTTTATATATCTACTTACAGATATAAAATTTTAAGAAAAATATCAAACTTCAAAGCATGTGGTTGACTTAAATGTAAATCTAAGAAATCTGCTATAGTACTGTTTGGTCATACACTGACAAACTTGATTGCTACATATAGCATATTTTAAATTTTATCAAAATCTAAAATAAGAAGCAAAAATACATTACAGCAAAAGTAAAATTTTATTGAGAACATCACCATGATAATTTATCAGTTGCATAAGCTTTTGCAGCAAATTTTTCTAAACTTTTAATAAAAAATACTTATGCACCTGTATATATTATATCAATCTTTTTTAATGATGTAAATAAATGTCTATAAAGAAGTTTCTATGATTTAAGTTGTCTTGCTTTAATATTTTATTGTTTTATTATTATATTGAAATATTCAGAACATTCTTTATTAAGTAATTGCATTGTCTCCTGAAATTGTCTGATGGCTCGAAGTACTGATTCTTGTTTAGTGATTCAAGAAAACACATTCACTTTTATTAAATGAATGTTTTTTATATTATCTTGAGCTACCAAAGAAATTTAAATTCATATAAAAATTTATAGATTGAACATATTATATTTGACAGTAGCATAAAGAACTAAAAAATATCATTACAGTGTTGTGGAAAAAAAAAATACTTAAAGTTCAAAATCTTAAATTGAAAATTACAGGACTAAAAATACTTATCACCTAATTTTGATATTATGTTTCCTTCATAACAAGAATGTTCTCTGGTGATATGCAGTTATAAAATTTTTTCATATTAATGATTCCCCTGTATGGGAATTTTAATTAGGTTAAAAATAAAGCATTCTGGTATTTGTATACTGTATTTGACTGTTGACATAATTAACAGTTGTCAACAGCAAGTATTCTAACTGAAGTTTTGTACTATTATACTGTAATTTTTATACTTTCAATTATTTTACTCAATGTAAACATTTTTGCATAAAGTGAAAATGTTCAGCAATTTAAAAATGTTAATTAGCTTGTTTAATTTATAAAAATGTTTCTTTTGAATATTTTATAAATAAATGAATAAAGTTTGATATTAAAACATCTATATAATTATAAATGTATATAAAAGTTTCAATCCAAATATATTTCAAAGATAACTATAATTATTTAAATATTTAGAATGGAATTTTTTGACAGAAACACTTTAAATCATTTTGTTTCATACAGAGAAAAAGTCTTGATAATTACAACACTTAAAACTAAAAAACTTTCTTTACCAAATTTTTGTTTTAAACCACAATACTTGAGACAGTTTTTAGAATACAATAAAATGGCTATCAATATCACTTGCTTAAAATCTTGCCAGCTCTTAATAAAACAACAGATATTTTCAATTTCTAATAGTTTTGGTGTGCCAGAATTCTTTGCTGGAAATATTTAAAATGGTATCCAATGTTCTAATTATAAGTGTCTTGGAAAAATTTTAATTCCAGTGTACGTTTTATCTTTTATACTTACATTTCTCTCTGCAGGTGGTTATTATGATAGATTTAAAATGTTTTTTAATGAAAGATTATTTTATCAGATATTGAATGCTTAATAACTCAGAATTAAAATAATTACTGTTACAAAATAATATTTTAATTATATTTTTTCATCCATAGCCTGTGATATTCAGCAACATTTGCAATCAATGCTGTACTTACTTCATGCTGATGATATTTTGAAAATGGTAAGTATTTTATTAGTTCTAATTGTGTGATGCACTTAATTCCGAAAGTTAACCATATGGAATAAACAAAATATTATTTTTTAAAAATTAGTCTGTATTGAAGAAGCTCCGAGCAAATAAAGAACTATACTTTGAATGATTATACTGAATTTGTATTTCTTTATTTTTATTATTATTTTATGTGATTTAGGCTGTTAAATTAGAAAGCATTCACAGTGGCCGTACTAGATATCTAGTAGTAGTCTACCATACTGGAAAATACCAAATGGAGGAAAGTTGCCTTCTCGGAATTGATTGCAATAAAGAGACTACTATTGGCTTGGTTCTTCCATTTTGGGCTGACACACGAATAACTCTGGATGGAGATGGGTAAGTGTCTAAAGATTTTTCTTTCTGTTAAGTTCTGTTGTATAAAAATTGATCATTTGTTTTTATAAAAAAAATTTGTATTACCTTTATATCATTTATATTAGAGTTATTCATATTATTGACTTGCTAATTAATTAACCCTTACATTGTTTAATTCTGAAATAATTTTTGCCTATGCAAGGGAGCAAAAAAATGTTGTCTTTTTCATTCCTATATGCTTGTAGCTAAATGGTTAGTGTTTTGGCATCTGAAACAGTTTGTGAGCTCTGTTCTTGTCACTTATTTGTATGAATGTTTTTAGTGATTAATTAGGACCCATCTTGAATTAAAATTATTATTTCCAAAAAATGATCATAAAGTGGTAATAAATTTTAAACAATTTTATTTGTTATCATATTATCTTTAATATCTATCAAACTTCTTCAAATATTGAGATGGTGTAGTTTCTTTTGACTATTCATGCTATTTCAATATCAGATTCAGCACACTTTTTACTGAAGCTTTTTCTGTGTTCATTTTTTTACTACACTAATTTATAAGTTATGTTCTAAAAGTAATTGTAGATATTTTTTAAAACCTAAATTTTAATCTTTTTATGTAAAAAAAAAAAGAAAAAAAAATGTATTTACTATAAGAATGTAATTAAGAATGATATGTTTTTGTAATCTAGTAAAAAAAATATTTTGTTAGAAATTATGAACATTGAATTTGAGTCCATTGACAATATTTTTCAATATTATAAAATTGCCAAAACTTAATGAAAAAAGTTATCTGTGAGTAACTGTAAGTCTCAGTTTGCCACTTCATGTTTGCAATCACTTCATGTTTGCAAGTCCTAGTTTTTTCTTAAAACTAAATTATTCTGTGTCATAAATCAACTATATACCAACTTAAACTTTAATTTTTCACTTTTATTTATATATCTATTTGTCCATTTTAAGGCAAGTGAATATATTACAATTAATCCACTAATGCAATTTTCTGTTATCCTGTTTGATCTTGTTGATTGTTTTGTTTTTATTTAAAATTGGCCAAATTTATACTCCTTTTATGTAAAATGCATTTAATTTTGGTGTATTAATTATTATTTTTTTCTTCCACTTATATGTTACTAACCAATACTAAACATTCTTGTAATAGATTATCATTTTCTTTCTCAAGTTGAATTTGTATTTGAAACTATTTTGTGTTTGCTTTATTGGATAAGATTCATATTTGCTATTGAAAGAAACGTTTTATCAACAAAAGTTAATATGATTTATATCAAAATTTTTATGTTCCTTTCAAAATTGGACTTATTTACTAATTAATGGAAAATATAAGATTCCTAATTTCTCAAATTCATACTCATTAGAAATATTTTAAACTCCAAATATACTGTTCAGACAAAAATCTATATAATATCTTTGTTCATACATATGGCAAATACAACTCACCCTATTTGCAAAATTAAATGCTTTGTGCATCAAAGAAATTATATTTTATTTATTTGTATAGTCAGTATATCATTGTTCAAAAGACTGGTAAAATCCTTCAAATAAATGATTTCAGAAAATTTTCAAAAAATTCAAGGAAGAGGATCACTTATTTATAATTCTATTTCTTTCATAAAGAAAAAGATTAATGCTATGAAAAAACAAACCTAAAAGGCAAAAATTGTGTTTAATTATAGCTGCATTTATATACTAATAAAATTTTGTAATAGTTAGATCTGGACTAGTTTGTCATTTATTTATAGATTTACTTTTATTTATTTTTCAATTAAATTAATCAAGCACAATTCATTTGAATTCTTCTATAAATAAAATTTCTTAGGAATACTAAGAAAGTTCAGTACCCAATTAATTTTGTCTTGTAGCACATTACTAATGACTTTTTGATTATTCAAAAAAAATATATATATATTAAGGTTTTGAAAAAGTGACATATAGCAGTTATTATGACTCAATTTTATTCTTAAAAAGTAATTTTTTATATTTAATTGCATAATAAAAAAAGTAATTAATGCAAATGAATGAAAAAATCTGATCTTTTTCTGTATTTTAGAGTTTAGAATATACCAAAAAATTTAAGTATTGTGAAGCTATTATATAGTTTAAATAAGCATAAATTTATGTAATCAAAATTTCATTTTCTTTTTAATAGTGGTTTTAGTATTACTTCCAGTGGAAGACATCACATATTTAAGCCAGTGTCTGTTCAAGCTATGTGGTATGCAGTTTCTGTTTTAATTTACTGAATCTAAATTTTTTTTACAAAATATTTTGTTAATTAACTTAGTTAATAAAAATATTTTGTCTGTAGATTTTTTAGAAATTTTTTTATTTTGAAAGTGTAAAATATAATTTTTTTATAAGGTCTGCCCTTCAAACTCTTCACAAAGCAAGTTCTAAAGCAAGAGAGTGCAATTATTTCAAAATTGGAGGAACACATAAGTGGATTGAATATTATGAGAAAAAGATCAGCTCTGACCGATCTTGTCTTAACGAATGGTGAGATATATCTTTATATAGTATTTTTTGGTTCACAGTGCCTTCATAATTTCAATTCTTGCACTATGTTTTATGCTTTCAGTAATTTTGATAACTATGTTGACCTTTTTGTTTTTACTTCAAACTAATGTGAAGTACATAATATATATTTTTTGCACTAATGAAATTTATCATTAAAAAGAATAGCTGATTTTTTTTTTATTGAATAATAGTAAATTCTGATTTTTTGTCAAATTATGTATTTTTTGTTCTCTGATAAACTCACTAAAATGGTGAAGTCTTTCGGTGTTACTAGAAAGTAATTATTCTTTTTGTAACTGAGTTTCTTGTGCCTCATTATACAAAGGACTTGTTTCCTCCTTTATTATTTCTTGTTTCATCATGGTTAATAGAAACAAATTTTTTTTCTAGATTCCAATTTAGTTATTCAGTATCAAACTGAATGCATAATATATCACCTACAAATCATCAATCCAAACCCACTAAAGTATTATTTCTATTTTTTTTTAATAAAAATTTAATGAAAATTTTTTTAAAAAATAAAGAAATAAATAAATAAAGTTGTAAATTTTTTTAAAACATGATTAACTTTAATGAATCATTAATTAGTGTTAATTAAAGCTAAGTTTGATATAATGATAGTACTTGATAGCGATTTTTCAGAATATAAGAGAAGACAGATATGAGTTTTTCACTTGCTTCACTACATTGTAAGATTCCAGCATTCAACACCAAAAACTACCATTTCCCATGACAATTCTCACTCATTTAACTATGTTACTAAATTGAGTCCATAAAAAAATTGCCCAAGTGGAAGCATAACATCAAAATTAGTTCTATTAATGCTTTTAAATGTAGATTATTTCGTGTGATTTAACCTCAGTTTTATAAACTCTTCATAGGTGGATTCAGAGTACTTTTCCTATTTTAATGTCTCTCCCTATATTACTTTGTTATAGCCTATAGGTCTCTAAATTTAAAATTGTCTAATTCATATTTACATGGTCTATTACCCAAATCTGCATTTAAAAACAATAGTCTATATTGACTTGTTTCTGATACTTTTTGTTACTTTTTCTTAAAACATGTGAACATTTTATTATTTTTGCAAGTTATTAAGTATAATAATATCTTTATTTGAAGTTGTTGCTTATATATAATTATTTTTACAAACACTAATGGACCACTTCTTATGAATGTGTTTTATTTCTTAATTTTTTATAGATGTTTATGTGTAGCAACTTCTGTTATTTTTACCATTACTTATTTTGATACTTTTAAGTTATTATCAGGGTAATATGCTTATCTTGGGCTCTTCTGATATTCATAATATGGTAATATTTGAAAAATATTTTGTGACCTTTATTTTTAAATATAATTTAATATTTCAAATTTTTCAATGTTTAGAATGTTCTTTCTGCTTCGTTTTTTATTAATTATCCATAAAGCCAGTAAACATTTCAATATCATTAATTATATTGTTATCTAATGCTGTTATTCAATATTCATTGTAGAAATATTTTGAAAATATTAATGGTACACTATAAATGTGTTATATTACTCCTCAGTTTACTAGGTATATATCTTGAGCTTTTTTTTTTTTTTTAGTTATTCTTAAAGTTGTTTCCCATAATGTTTTTAATGTATTGTGATGATATTTTTAATGATTTTGTTCATATTAAAGAAATATTTCAAAAACATTAATTCATAAAAATGAAACACTATTTATAAAAATGATAAAAACTACTTACTTTCATTTTTTGTGAAGGCATGCCATGGATGACATTGAATCTAGGAGGCCACCCTCGCCAGATACAGTTCGGTTGCAGTAAGTTTTTTTTCCCCCATATCATTAAATGACTTTTTTTTATTTAAAAATATTAGTTTCTTGCTGTTATTATTTATAAAATTTAAGCAGTTATGCATTTCTTGAAAGAAAATTAATACTGTAATTAATTAGCTGTGTACCTTTTGCAGACCAACAGAAAGAGAAGAAACAGAGAGACACATCAGGACAAAGTTAAAAGAATTGATGATGTCTGTTGATCTAGATGAAGTTACTAGCAAATATGTAAGCTTTTTTTAAAACTTTGATGTATTAGCACTTTTCTGCTTTGACGTGTGACTCGTCATTACATGTATTACCAAAATTGATTAGATATATTCGCATCAAATCGCCATTTAATTTTACCAGAGTAATGTTAATTTCATTGAAATAGTTGCCATAGATGTTAAAACCATTATATTTAAACCATTTTGCATTAACCACAAAAATAATTTCATTGATCAAAGAATTTGTCATCATGATGAATCAAAAATGAAATGTTAGCATGACACTGTTAACTATACAACTTATAAGGTAAAAGTCTCTTCTTAAGTACAAATATTTTTGGTGCTTTAAATGATATTCTTATTTTCATGTTTCCTCATTAATATCTGTACAGATAACCAAAATTTGTTTTTATTGTTAGTTGTTGAGCTTTCATTTAATACTATTTATTTCTGCCAAATGCTGAATACTGATATCCAAGTCCAATGCTGATAGTACTAATTTGTTTAACGGGTGTAATATTTTATTCAGACCTCAAATTATTTAACCATCAAATTATTTCTTACATTATATGTGATATTAATTTTATACATAATATATAAATAGTTGCTATTTTATGCATATAATTTACTTCAGTATGTTCACATTTATTGGAGAATTGAGACTTAATAGAATCAGTACATATGCTTTTAGTATTTCAATTAATATCATTTGTTATTTTATATTTCTATAGATATAAAAATAGACCAATATAACTTTATCAATGAGTTTTATTTGAAATCCTGGCTTTTTTTTTATAAAGATTTAAATTATAAAAATTTTTAAGGGTTCTTGAAACTTCTGGAATTTTGACTTGACTCCTTGTAAATTACTCCTGGAGTTTTGACTTATCTTAATGCCTTTATTTATTAGAAAATATTATAGTTTTTTGCATTTTTTGTTTTAATATTTTTAAATTTTCAATGAAAATGTTCAAATACCAAACTGAGTCTTAGATCTTAACCCCTTGTCTACCATGGGTGTATATATACTCTTCCTTAAGCTGATGTGTTGACTGCCTCAGACACACACACACATATATATATATGCTTTTCCGAAGCAAGTTTCTCTGCAGACCCTGCCATCATTAAAGCTAAACTCGTGGTTTGGGCATGCAATAGAATGTCCTAAATACTGTTTGCAATGGACTTGCTTATTTCAAAGGAAAAGGGCCGATTTGGAGAGGAGAATATCTCTTGGAATGTGGAAAGCTGTTGCTTGTTCCAGACGTTGCAATTATTTTCAGTTCTAGCATTTTGAAATTTTTCATTCTTTCTTTTTATTATTTCACATCCATTTTTGTTATAGTGTGTTGTACAAGTTTCTTATGTAATATCAAGTATGTCTGATAGTGATGTTAATAACTGTCTTTAGAATCAGAAACATCGGAATATGACACACATCTAAATTTGGTATTTTCTTCTTTTTTGCTTTGTAAAAATAAACAATTTGAATATAAAACCTGCTTCTTCTTTTCCTCTGATGCACCTCATTACTGTGAAAACTGGTAGCACAGCATAGCGAATCTCTTAAGCTTCCCTTGGCTTGAAAGGAACAGCACTATTGTTATTAGATTGTATTCTTAACTGTTGACTAAAATAAAGATCTAGTTCTGCCGCAATAACTTGTGATGATCCAATTTAGTCACGACTAGATGTAGTATTTAGATTTATATGTGAAGTGAAGAGTAATCATCAATATTCTTGTGATGTACAATGAGTCATCTGATGCAATCAGCAAAGTAGTTTTAATTTATTCCTATTCTGTTTGTTTCTGTCTTCTGTATTATGATTCAAATTATAATATTTAAATATAAAGTTTTTGAGTTTAAATGTACATTTTCATATCTTGCTTTGTAAAAATTGTGTACAATTCCAGTGAAAAGGGATGAATTTGTTTATCAACGAAGTAAGGAATGAATTATTTAATATGCTTGCTGAAAAGTGTCTTTTCAATAACCAGTTCTTTGGATAAACCTACAAAGATTGGCATTTGCATGGTTCAGAAAAAAATTTTGTAGAAGAGTTTAAATTATTACAACCAACTGTAGGATTTCAAGATTTTATTGATTAGAAATTTGATCCTTTATTAAAAAATGTTACATTATTGTTTAAGATTAGTCACATACTTAATGTGACAAGAGAAATAGACAATTTTTAAATATATTTTATTTTATCTTACCTTCAAATAGACAAAATGATTGTTATTTATGGGAAGTAGTTAATATGATTTTACTACTTTCTCGTAGTCAAATATCTGTTGAACGTGGGTTTTTGGTGAGCAAAAATTTGCTGATAAAAAATTTAAAAACTCTATCAGTTGTGGCTAAAGTGCATTATTGACAATTACTTCCAAAACTTTGGTGTCAATAATATAATTAGCGAAAACTTACCTAGTTATACTGCTGATACTGGGCAAAAGTATAAATTACAATTAGATGAATTAAAGCATCAAGGAAAAGTAAGGGAAGAAGAGTAAAAAACACTTCTTGAAAAAAGTGATGATTTGAAAATCAAAATGAAGCATTTAAAAGATGGCATATATGAAAATAAAATATCTGCAATAGGAATAATGTTGTTGGGAAAACTGAATAAAATGATAAATTAACATTAATTGCAAAATCAAACACATGAAATAAATTATATATATATTTAAAAACAAATTCTGTTAATTTGATCTTAAATCATTTTCATTCAGATTTTGTTTTTGGAATATTGTATGCATGTAAATATAAAATATTAATTCTAAAATGGGATAAACTTAAAATATTAAATCTAAAATGTTTTTAAAAATATAAAAAAGGTTTTGAAGACATTTTGTATATTAGATTTCATTAAGCATAAAAAATTTAATTATTATAAATGGATATAATTTTACTATTAGAAGGAAAAAAAATATTGATATTAAACCTATAACATATATAAATTTTTCGTATTCAGTTTTAAATGTATAATTCTATAAACACTTCTTATTTTTTAATTAATGAGTATTTTATAGATCCGCACACGACTGGAAGAGATATTGGACATGAATTTGAAAGAATATAAATCATTCATTGATCAAGAAATGTTGACTATCCTTGGCCAAATGGATGCACCAACAGAAATTTTTCAATATCTCTATCTAGGTTCTGAGTGGAATGCATCAAATCTTGAGGAATTGGTTGTAAATGGGTAAGGTTTTTAAGAAGAGAATTTTTTTTAAAACTATTTTTAAATCTATCTGAAATTGATGACAAAAATTATAGAAATACTTTAAATTGTCTCGTTATGTTTATATACATATATATAACTTAAATTGCTAGTTAGTTCATTTATGCCACTCTTAATATAAATAAGTATTTTGAACAATGGGAATTTTATTTCTAAGTTTTCTCATTAACATAAATTGTTTCATTTCAGGATTAGTCACATACTTAATGTGACAAGAGAAATAGACAATTTCTTTCCAGGCATGTTTGATTATCAAAATATCCGAGTATATGATGATGAATCTACAGAAATTCTTCATTATTGGGATAAAACCTACAGATACATTCAAAGAGCCAAGTAAGTTAAGGAAATCTGTAAGTGAAGAAATAGCAGTTTTTTTTAACTGAAGTGATTTTTCAATTTAATAGCTTATTTTCATGTTATCCATTTCAGTATTTTTTAATCATGCTTTCAATTATTAAAAACACATTTTCTAATAAAAGTTCTTGCAATTTTGTCACTGTTAAATGAAGATTTATTTTTGTTTCTTCACTGTCATTTATATTTTTTACAACATGTCAAGTTATGTTTTTGACCACATTAGATCCTGACAATTTATAAAGTACTTAAAAATTCAGCACACACACCTAAGCTTCTTTTGTATATTTTTTCAAATATTTTTATATAATAGCCCATTATCCATATTGAAAAGGAGTAACTCTGTTAAACTCCCAATCATTCATTCTGACAGATCTGCATCCAGAAATATTTTTTTTAATTACATCCTTATGTTGGCTCTTTCGAGCATAATAAGTCTTGCAGTCCAGTAAAGAAAAGAAGTATCTCCAGGAGTGGAGAGCATCTTGAAATGTGAAGAAGAGCTGGCTTTCTGGGGGACAGAACATTTCTAAAGATGCTCGCCGTCCATGTCAACATGTTCCCTACATAAAATGCAGTTGGGTGAATCCACAGGCCCTATGTGATGTTTTTGGAGAAAATCATGCCCAGTAAGTAGTAAGTAGAGACCCCTATAGATCTAGGTAGATCTCTGGGGATACATGAGGTCAGCAGGGTCCTCCAAGAGGCATCAACTGCATTCTCTTTGTAATAAATTTTTCGCTGGTGATGCATAACCCGTTTTAGAAGGAGTTTAAAATTTCTCACGCCAGTTGGCATCCAAAAACATGTCTACCTCTTATTGCTCATCAATAATTGGGATCTAAGACCTTCTATTCAAGAGGATGTGATCCTATCTCTGGGTCTCAGGGATCTTTGACACATTTATTGGAATGAATGTTTTAAATTTATTAGGCTTAAACTTATTTTTGATAAACATTTTATTAAAGTTTATGAATTATTACTAATTGTATTTATTTGTGGTATTTTATTATTCATTTCTACTTACAGATTTAGTGTGCATGTATTTTTTTCTGTAAAATATGATTAAAGCTTTAGTCCTCATGAATATATTGCTTTTGTTTCTGTATATTTTGGTGATTCACTATGACTAAAATAATCTTTTTTTTTTTTTCTCATTTTATATAAAGTTAAAATAATTGCAATTCATTTGCATCTGTATTTTTTGTAAATTTAAATAAATCATCTATCAAAATCGCATTATTTTTTCCTAAAATAGTGTTGAATAGTTATTTAAATTTTATTTAAAAAAATTTATTTTTGAATTTCAATTTTATTTCTTGAAAAATAATAAAAAAAATTAAAAATAACTAATCATTGCATAGAGGTATTTGGAAGGGTTTTTTTGTATAATTTTGTCTTCCTTCAAGAATATTTTGTAAAATCGGTCTCTTTCATTCATAATTGAAAAAAATGCAATAAAATAATTTTCTTAAAAATAAAACAATTGAATACTTTATTTTTCAATTTAAATATTAAGTATCTATAAAATCAAGCAATTATTTGTGTTGTAATTGTTCTTTTACTGAAATAAATCGAATATATGTTAAAAAGGCAGTTTTTATCATACAAAATCTGAAATCCATGTGCAATAAATTTGTCACTCTTATTTTAATATTTCAAAAGTTAATAAAACAAAAATAAAGCATTCAATCATAATGATAGTTGTTATTAATGATTCAGGCAACTTTAGAATACCCTGTTTAAAGGAATTTGAAATTTTAATTACATGTAAGATAAAATTGAAATAAATGTATACATACTTTTCTTGATACCATTCTATATATGAATTCCTAACAAAAAATTTGAATTCGTTATTATTATTTAAACATTCTGTTTAAGTAATTTCAAAGAAAAAATTAAAATGAGAATTTCTGTAAGTTATATGGCAATCCTAAAATATATTTTTATTAAACCTAAAATAAATTATAAAACATTAATTTTTCCCTGTTTATTTTTAGGGATGAAGGCTCTAAAGTTTTAGTTCATTGCAAAATGGGTATCAGTCGTTCAGCTTCAGTTGTCATAGCTTATGTGATGAAAGCATATGATTGGGATCTACAAAGAGCACTAGAATTTGTGAAAACCAAAAGAGGATGTATAAAACCTAACTCTGGTTTCTTAAAGCAGTTGGAAATATATCAAGGAATATTAGATGCTAGGTAACTGTTATTCTCTTATTTGTTATTAATAGTGAAGCTTATGTTGACTGTATAATATATATTTATAAAGTTTTTTTTTAATTTATAGCAGAGTTTCCCATAAACCTTAAGTCACAGGATTTATAAATAGTCATGTAAAGGCACATATTTATGTATTTAACATAAAAAGTAAAAATAAATTCTATAAAAAGTAATAAAGAGATTATTCACATTTTAAATAAATGCTTATTAGTATATAATATATTTATATTTATTACTTGAAAATTCCAGCAATAAATATTATACTAAAGGCAATATTATACTCTTCTGTAACCTGAAGTATAATTATTTTCTCATAGATTTTATAATAACGCTTCAAATCTTTACAGTAAAGTACAATTTTTATTATTTTCCTGATTCTGTGATGAATAAATTATAAAAATGCTTTCAATTGTTATAAAATATTTCCATAACAAATATAGAATTATGTTTTTATTAGTAGTCAAAAATAAAACTATTGTATCCAAATATTTTGTAACTTTATTGTTTTCAAGTACATCATTCGAAAAAAAAAAACACTTCTTTTATGGTGATTGTAAATATTTTTTTATTTATCAAATTTAAAATCTTATTTTATATCAGATTTCTAACTTAATATTTTATATCGATATTTAGGTAACTAAAAATTTCCTAGAATTTCTGTTATCATTTAAAAGTTTTGTTAACTAATTATGAATGTTGTAAATAATTTGAATTAAAAGAAGGTAAATATATGTGAACTTCTCCACACATTAAAAATGTGTGTTGGCACTCACATAATATATTTATTAAATTATCTATTTATATCAAAATATATTCAGATTAGATTTTTGGTTCTTAAGACACACACACTTTAAATACCTCTTTGTGAGGTGATTGCATCAGAAATTATATTTGCAGAATTAAATGCCTAACAAATTCTAAAAGTGGATTACAATAAATGTATTGCAGTAAAATCTCAAAATATAAAACTATGTTGGTACACCAAAATTACTGTGCAGAGAAAGTTTTGTAATGTGTGTCCAATTAGTATTTTAAAAATTAAGAAACTTTTTCATTGAATATTTATCACTTAAATTTCATTAATTTTGTGAATGAATGGGCATTTTCTTTTAAAATTTAATTTTGAATCAAGAGGATTTTCAAAAACTTCATTGGGACTTTTTTCTGCAAAATATGTAATTTCCTTTAATATTTTCAAAATGACTTGCTTAAATTCACCTGTGATGATTTTAAAGGAATTTTTTTTATCTATCCTATATTATAAATGAAATGATACATATATCACATAAATATGTATTTATGAAATACGTATCATTAAGGATCACATTTTATCACCTATGTTTATTTCATGTATATTTTCTGGCAAAACATTGCACGATACAAGTCTGAATATAAATTTTACTCAAAATTCAGAATGTTAATTTATTTAACTTAGAGGTATTTTAATTCACTTAATCATCTTGAAACTTTAAATACTTCCACTTATTAAATTTTAAAGAATTCTTGTGAGATTTAATTTAAATCCTTACATTGATAATTTATATTAACCCCTTGACTGACTTTGACGAGTCTGACTCGTCATTGATTTCCTGGGCCATCACAGACTTTGACGAGTCAGACTCGTCAAGCGCTTCTTTCGGCGGACGCCGTGCAAGTTACAATTAGATTACATAGTTGCTTCACTCGTTCGACGATTCTCATTTAAAAAAGCACACTGAAAGTAAGAGTTCAGTTTAGCAGAAGTCTCGCACGGTGAATGTTATACTAGCCAATATTTGAGTTTAGTAAAGATTATAAATAATCCCCGTAACATGTATAAGCCGGATGCATTATATGAAAGTGGGGATGATGGTGTAGTTCAATTAAGCGAAATTAAATAGTTTTTTTTTTTGTCGCATCAAATTCCATTTAATTCGTCAGTCAAGGGGTTAAAAATTTTATGTATATATCTAGGATAAAATATTGAACTGAACATTTGAAGAATTATTAAGAAATTGAAATTTTTTTTTAATTATTTATTTATATTATAGGAAAGTACTGTTTAATATATAACTTTTTTTTAAATATTTAAAAATTAAATAAAAATTGAAAATACGGATTGAATATATTTGAAGACCAAGTTGTTTCTATTTAATTTTGATTAAAATCATTTTCTTATGGCAGTGATAATATTTACTTGAATATTCCTAGAATCAATTTTTATTTTTTATGAAAGAAATTATGAGAAAATAGGGTTTTTTTAAATAACTATTTAGGTTCCTTGGATTGAAAAAATAGTTATGAAAAAAATGCAGTTTAAAATAATTATAAGACTATTTGGGACAATAAAACAATATTCATTTAATTTCCAACAAATAGTTTATCAAAAATAAAATAAATTTTATTGTATAAATTCCCATAACTTAATAAATACTTAATTTTACACATAAAATATATATTACCTTAATTCACACACACACATTTTTAATAATTAAAATACATATGACATAATATTTTTTCTATTTTTCACATTTTCTTATAGCAAGCAACGTCATAACAGTTTATGGCGCTCCAAATCAGAAACGAATCTCAAAACAGCTGGAAAACCAAAGAAGAAATCAGATGAGAAGAAGCAGAAAGCCCCAGAGAAGAGTGAATCCCTTCATCTCCTCACCACAAGCAATAGTCGCTCTCCTCGTCCAAAATCTTGGTCCCCAAGTGAAGCTGTGGCTGATATGCTGTTTCCGTCTCAAAAAAAAGGACCACCTGATATTTGTAAGCATAACACTGCTTTTGTAATTATAATATGAAGTAGTTTTATTTTAAATTAATTATACATTCCTGGAATCTGAAAAATAAACAGCTGGAAAATTAACTAATATAACAGCTAAATATTTAACTAATATAATTAACCTTATTTAAGTGAAAAATTATTTTGCTTCCCAATTATTTTTTGTATAATCCATTGAAATTATTTACATATGTTTCAGTTATTTTATTTGACATTTAATTAGTTTAAAACTTTTATTTTTTATTGTTAACAGTTTTGCCCTAAAATACCAAATGTATTCCTTATTAGCCATTATTGCTATTTAATGCTGATAGTTACTATCCTTATGTGACTCAACTTCCAATTTTTTCCCCTCCTCTTTATTGTTTTTTCTTTCTTCAGTTAAAGAAAAATCCTTTAATTCAATCAGTTGTCTCTTTATATTCTGAAGTTTAAAAATCAAGATGGATAATTTTATTGAGTCTTAATTACAATTTCCTATTGAATTTGAGCATAATATTTTAATTTGTCACAGAATGAATTATTTCTTTTATAATTATGTATAAAAAAATTATTTTTAAGCATGATTTATTGAAGTTATTTTAGTTTATATATTGTTATCTTTCTGGAAGCACACTTTGGTTTTTGTTAGTTAGTAGCATAATAACTATTTCATAATTTTATTTATTTAAATATTTCCTTTTAGAAATTATTTTGTGGATTTAATTTAAAAATTAAATAATTCTTATTAAAGTAAGTTTTTTTATAAATTTTTTAACAAGTTTATTAAAATTATTTGAAGATGTCTTATATATTCTAGAAGCCATTTTTTTTCTAAAATTTGCCTTTTAAAATATATAATTTAGTTCACTATATAATTTACACTATATAATATTAATATGTAAAACTTAAGTTTCATTTTGAACTGGAAAGTTATTTGCTAGAATTTGAAATGGAACTGATATTGAACAAATATGTATTTTCTACATTAATTAAATTTAGTATTTTAAAATGAATATTTATGTTATTTTTTATTTTTAAAAGAAATATTTTAATTTATTAATATGATACCTTTGTTATCAATCCAAATAGAACTGAATATTTCTTATTTATTTAAATATTTTTGTCTAATGAAAAATGAATTTTAAAATTTATTTTTAAGTTTTTAAAAGGATAAATGAAATAAATATAATAAAAAATTTTACCAGATCTCTACTATATTACTAATTAACAAATTCATACATTAAAACATTGAATTTGGCAATAATCTTGTTCATTTTACACGTTTTGTTTTGTACTTTTCCAGTTGCAGATATTAAGAGATTTTGAATTTGAATAAATGGGATTTATAAGTTTAATGCTTATTTAAGCAATTTAAGAAACTGGATTTGACACTAATATCTTTTTATTATTATTATTCTGTCCTATCACTCTCATTCATAGAGAAATTGAGCTGGATGCTGAAGATTTATCATTGTGTCCTTCAGTTTAACAACTTTATAGATGATATTAATGAATCATGTAAATCACTTAAAATCAAATATGTATACCTAATACTTTATTTTCAAAAATTTCATTAGGCTGCATTTAGGAAAAGGTCTTAGAGAATATTGATTAAAAACTGAAAAGAAGGAAAATCCTTTAAAACCAGAATAACACTTGTCACAAATATGTATTTTAAGTCATATCACTTTGCTTATATTTTAATTCCAGTTCCTTTAAAATATTTGTTAGAATAAATTCTTAATGAGGTAGATTGTATTTTATTTATACAGTAGCATTTTATCATATAAAATTTTTGGGGGGGGAAGAGGAGAATTATTATACCTTTATCATTCAATAAATCACAAGTAATCAAAAGGATACTAAATATTTTTTTATAAAAGTCATATCTGCCAACTCTATTGATTTTTGGTAATTTCAGCGAAATTTTACCAGAAAAAAAGTCTATTGAGTTGTTTCAGTAGTTTAAACAGTCTCAAAATAACTTAAACGTTCTCAAAATGAGAAAAGTGTTTTGAACAGCAGTTCACCCATTCATTTCTAAAAAACTTTAGGTCAGCAATGTATGAAAATATGAATTACTGTGAGTTATTCAAATTTGAAATGTTTATGTTTTTATGGACAAAGTATATGTTAATTTCTAAATTCTTAGAAGTATTTGTCACTAAATTAAATTTTTTTAGTGATATATTTTATATTTTTATACAGTTTTATAAGTTTAATATTTATAAACTGCACTAATGTAGTAAAAGTTGCCCTATAAAATAAATATTGGGACATAAACACATTGATGTTTATTTTTTACATTTTGTACATTACTTTTTTTATATTTCCTTTTTAAGGTTGATGAATATTTTATTAAAATATTAAGATTAGCACAAATGTATTTAACATAAATCATTCTCAGAATGCATTATCTAAAGAGTAAAATTGTCTTTTTGCGGTACTACCGTTTTAAACATTATACTTCTAGCAAAAATGTTGCTAATAATGTCTCTTGATTTTTTCCCTCAAATTCAGAAGAATCTATTGATTTTCTTTCCTTCAAAGTTGGCAGGTATAAAAAGTAATGTCATGTTTTATAATCAGTATAATAGTCTAAATCAGTGTTTTTTCTAACTATATAATTCTTTATATTAGTAGCATAATTTTCTGAAATAAATGTAATTGACATTTGTTTATTTTAATTTATGAATATCTAATTTTTCTGACTTACATTTTTATTAATAGATTCCAAAATAAAGAAATCATGTGAAAGTAGTAAAAGTACTGAGATTCTTAGCATTGACCCAATTTTGCCTAGAGTGTCCTCTATTAAAGACAGAATAAATGAATTGGAATTGCAAGTCTCTTCTACAACTGATAAACCCAGTAAAGTTGAAATAAAATCGCCAACATCTCAAAGCCGTTCAGGTCTTGTTTTCAATTTAGCTAATCAGTTTGAACTGGGATCGAAACCTTCTTCGCCAGTTGATGATGGATTAGTTATGAAATTAATGGCAGATGAAGAAATAGTACAACCAGTAGTTTCACAAACTAAACCTCCTGTTTGCAAACACCATGCAGTTCTCATCAAACCATCTTTGTGGCCTGAAGATAGCAAAAACCCTTCTGATCCTGCAAGCTGTTCCTTAAATCTCCTTCAAACTGTTGACAAAAATTTTAAATCTAACCATTCTTCCATATCTAGTAGCAAAAACATTAAGATTTTAGAGGATTCTTGTGATACTTCTGCACGAAGAGTGCAACCCAGTGAGAGATCTTTAAATTCTGTGAAACCTAGTCACCCTGCTCCTGACTCTGCTTTCAAAAATACACTTTGTACAAGCAGTGAAAGTAAAGAATTATTGAGTGAAAGATTAAATACATTAAGTTCTTCTCCTCCATTTTGCCAAATTGTTCGCTCTTTGAGTTCAAGTGAGAAAAAAATTGTAGATACTCAGACACAATATACTGACAGAAATCTTAATTTAAGTATTTCTCCCAGAGAGTGGAATAAAACAATAGAACCAGTGTCACCAAGTAAAGGACCTTGCATACCTGCAGGCAAACCACCAACTCGCCTCAGTAATATCAACTGTAATGATGGACTTTGTATTCAATCAAAAAGTAATTATTTTTATGACAAAGAAGATATTCCTTTTACTCCAGGCAAAGTAATGCAAACTAAAAAACAAATAGAAGAGAAAAATTTGACTAGAACAACATCTTTCGATAGCGGATTCCCTTTCCGTGCTCATTCGAATCCGTCCACACCACCGGAATCTGAAATCAGTCCTGGAAAGCTTATCCGCCGGTCTCACAGTCTACGGAATGACTGTCGATCGACTATACCATTTTATGGCAAGTGGTACCCTTTACCAGCACTTGCTTCAGGTGCACCTCACAAATTTAAAAAAAATATCCAGTGTCTGCAAAATAATATTGCTAGCCTGAGCATCAGTACACCATCTGTTGTTGAAGCTGTAAACCAAGTTATCTGTGGGACTCAGGAAGTTTTATCCAGTGCCATTCATTATACGTCTCCTGAAAAGAAAGTGTCTTCCATGCATTCTAGTTCAGACTCTGATTTTGATTTTGGAAGTGCCAGTTCTTTACCTGATATTGAAGCTCAAGATTTAATCTTCACAAATAGGAGTCCACCAGTTCAGCGAGAAAGTCCTGTTCCAGGTCTTGTCAGACTTCAGTGTGAAATACTTGAAAATAAAACCTGCAAATCAAATAGTGATAAGTGCAGTGCAGTGAAAGATACTTTATCAAAAATACCAATATCTGAACAAGGATGCTCTCTAGTCATTTCTGATGCTGCATGCAAGACAGATAATATCCAAGAAAGTGGCATTGTCAGGCGGCTTAAAAAGGAAATAGAAGCAAAGTCCAGTTCTGACTTTAGCAAAAAGGAAAAGAATTGCACGAGTGGCTTCTCTGAAGTTGATGGTCTTGAGCAGTGTGAAGATAAAGAATTAGTGGGCCTTTCACATCCATTAGAGAAGCAAATTTCTATCCCGAATTCAGACTCTTCATTTGAATCACAGCCACCTAGGTTACGGGCACGGTTGTCTTCCTCTCTGGGTAATAAAACAACTTTTGAGGAGCAGAAAGCTCCACCTACTCCTCACAGAAAAACAAGTCTAGACCTTAGTTTCATGCAGAAGAGATTCCCGCTCAATCTAAAACTTAATTCACAGCCAACCATACCTATTATCAAGCCAAATTCTAGGACTACATTCAACACAGAAGGCAAAGAACTTTCTTGTGACAGCGGAATTTCTGCTGACAAATTGCCTGCCAAAACAAATACAGGTTGCATTACAGCTGAAATCCCACCCTCCCTACCCATATGTTTGCCAAGAAAGATGCGGAAACAGCAGGGAAGCACACATCCTCTTAGCAAATTAATGAAGCAGAGGCATCCTAACCCACTCTACAACACTATGTGAAATAAAAGATTATTTTTGTATGTCATGCTTGGTGTTATGTAACTATGTGAACATCTTTATTTATTTATTTCTTCTCAGTGAAGTATTCTACAATGATTGTAATGTAATCATGACCTTAATATGCTCTTACTTTAGTGGTCACTATGCAAACTTACTTTTATGAAGATGCATAATTTCTTACCAAAAATAAGTAGCTGGTCAAAATTGTTGATACTTTGTTACATTAATATAATTGAAAGAGCTTTCTGCATGAGAAACTATCCGGTGATTATTAGTTAAACATTATTTTCATGTTTCAAAATGATAAAATAATTAAAATATAGTTATTAGGATGTTTTGACATTTAAATAAGTCCACATTATTATGCTCTATGATTTTTCTCAGTTATATCAACATGTAAATATTCAGTTACTGTTTATAAAATTAGTAATTATTGAAAAATGAATTTTTCTACAAACTTTTCCTGGAGTTGCAATAAAATTTCCAAGTAATGAAATTTGAAGGTCATTCATAGTTAGTTTATATATCAGAAAAATTCACTCCTATCATTATCCCTAATTTGGCATTTTAATAAAAACAATTCAATCTTTGAAAGTCTATAATTTTTGTTATTTGAATGTGAAGTTTAAAAGAGAAACATTTTATTAAAAAAATATTAAAGCAAAACTTTATTTTATGGAAAGAAAATACAATTACAGAGTTAGCACAAATTTTTTAAAGTAACTTTAAAGGAATTCTTTCCTAACAATTTAAAAGTTTGTTAAATTCTAAATTTTCTTTATTTTTGTCATTTTAGAAAAAACCCTATGATTTTTAGCACTTTTTTAAATGATCATTACTTTATTTTAAATTTCTATATGTGCATTTATTGAAGACTCTTCTAGTTTAAACTATTTATACTTTGAAAATCTACTTGTTCATTAGGATACACATTGTTTAAACTAATCATTCAATTCTGATTAAAAATAAGCATTCTAATAAGATAAATTTAAAAATCAGTAATAATTGCTTGATGAATACCAAATCTTAAAGTTTCAAGTTATGGTGAAAATGTGTTAGTTACACAAGCAAGATTTATTAACTCTTAAATTTATCTTATGAATAACTTGAAGTAAAAAATAGTAAATTTTTGTATAAAATAGTTAAACATTTTTAAAGTATTAAGCAAAATTTATTCACTTGAATTGGAAAAGATCACATATATTGCTTTCTTGTATGCTTGCTTAATCATATATTTGTTAAATTTTATGTAAAAATTTTTGATAGTCTTTTCATATGCAGACTATTTCAAACTTTGTATTTTAAGTATAAAATAAATCAGCCAATGTAATAGATAAATTTGTGAACTCCAAATGCCACATTATGTGATATTTTTGAAGGGTTTGATCGAAAATATGTAATTTGTATCCAATAACTTATCCTATTTAAACTTGTTTTAACTAGTGAAATATTTTTAATATAATTTTGTATGTAATTGTAATTATTTTTTAAAATAAAATGTTCTGTTTATGAAGCCTATTGAAATGGATAAAATTGGTTGAGTTAAAATCAAATCCATTTTAAATTATATTTTTATAATGTTGATGTTTAATTATCAATATAATAAAACAATTATTCAAAATCATTTTTGCATTGATGCAATTTTTTTTTAAATCTTTAAAGTAGAAATTAAGTTTCAATTGCATAAATCATGTTAAAATTTTGTACATTTATATATAATATGTAATTTATCATTCATAGTTATACATTTCTCTTCTTCACATTTCAAGAAGTCTTGCTTGGAGCGAACAGAATAATAGCATTAATTTACTATCCAAAGCAATTTCACTGCCATTTTTCAGCATCACAAGTGTAATTTTTGTATCAAAAAACTTTTAACTAATGAAGGTTTCTTAATTTTTCTTCCACTTGTCAAAAGTTTTTCTGTTATATGCTATATTAAATGTCTCAGAAATTTTGTATACAAATAATTGGAATTTTCTAGAAATGTAAAATTCAACAACTTCTCTGTCAAATGTAAAAAGGTATTTTAAATGTTACATAATAGTTTTAGCTGTCTCGCTAGCTTATGCGTATCACTATTTTTTACTGTAAATATGTGGAATTACTTATTGCATTGAATAAGTCAGGAGCTTTTTCTAATTTAAGTATGGAAGGTTTATGTAGCGCACAGTAATTTAATTTAGATGTATTTTTTGAAGTGCCTTTTGTGCTATTTAAAGTGATCTTCAAGTGTAAAAATTTATATATTTCAATAGTAAATTTTAAATGTTTTTCAAGAAATTAAAAATAAATATTTTATAATTGCTGCATTTTTTTGTCTCTTGGTGGTGTTAAAGCATATCTAAATTGTAAAATTAATTAGGAAAATATTTGAAGACAAGTTTTTTTCAACAGCATGTTAACCATTTTTAGATTTGATAATTTTAAATTTGTTTCAAATTTTACAAATGCTGTATTTTACGTAGTGTTTTGAATGTTAATTTTTTTCACACTGTTATTTCTAAAATCTTGATCTTTTACAAATTTTTAAGTAATTATAAATATTCCAATTTATAAAATAAATTTTTATTAAAAATGGTTTGATGTGCAGATGTGGCCTCACTACTAGTCCACATTAATGTTTTGTTTGTAAACAATGAGAGATTATTTAAAAACAGTTTTAATTAAAAGTGAAAATTAAAGACTCTTTCTCTTTATTCTTTATCAATGCCATACAAAATTTAACACAATCACTGATTATTTTTAATGATATGGAGGCACTTTTTTGATGCTTTTTCTATTTCCAATTTCCCGCATGATGTTAGAGCCTCTATCTTTATGAATATGCTATGTTGCTGGCAGAATGAGTAAACACTTTTACTTTGTATTGATGAAGATATTATGTAGTAAAGTGCCTATAAGAAATCAGTTTTAAATAGAATAAAATACTTTGATTAATTATGGAAACTAAGTTACTTACTGCTAATGCTAATGGATCAAGAGGATTCAGAAGTATTTCAATAGCTTTAAATATAGGTAGAAAAAGATGGCTATCTGTATCTATGACCTGAAACACTGAATAAAATTTAACACATGAGTAACTTCAAATTAACATACTTTGAAAATGTTTTAGTACATCTTTTTTTCCAAATTTTAGATAGTTTAAGCTTATTGTAAATTTGTTTGTAAGGAATTCATAGCTAAATATTCTCTGCTAACCACTAAAAGCTCAATACCTTAAGGTAAGCATGCAAATCATTTTAATATTGTATTGCATACATAACATAATGAGCGACCATAATGCTACCTGCAACCACTATATTAAGCTAAAAGCAGATACCAATTTGAAGTATAGTAACTGATTTATTGTGAGTTATTTTTTCCCTATATATTGGTTTAATTATGCTTCATAGAAGACATCAATCGTCTTTCTAGAAATTTCTGAATTCGAATGAGGAAGAAAAGTAACATGGATTGCAGATTCTCTTTAGAGAAATTAGTGATCATGTTGGTCAAATACAAGCAACTCTGATGCCTATCTGCAATCGCTGAATGAATGAGGGAGAGGCAGACCTATTGCAACCATTGCAAGTGATGACACACATAACAGTGATCGATCGCTCAGCCACCGCACAAACCATAACATGACAGATTTAATCTGTTACACATCATTCAGTGCCCACTCACATAATTTGCAGCCGAGTGGAATGTCTGAAGACTCCCATTGTTTCATTTACTCTTGACTTAAAACCACAGATGAACAAATATAGATAATAGAATAAAATCATTTTGTCATTACTGACGAACCCCACCTGTGCCTGCAACACTACAATAGATGGATTCGAGTTCCACAATATCGTGGTGAGAGGCAGCTGAACAGTTGTGTTATGCAACACACATTGATCTTGCTCCCAGTATCATAGTTGAGGGAATTACCAAGATTTCACTTCCACATTCCTTTGGCACACAACAGCCAATGCTATATCTGGAGTGGGAACCTGTGGTACTCCCAAAGCTTGCTATCAGGATAATGTGTGGCTCACAATGTTTAAGTTCTTTACTTACTATATTGAACTGCTTCCCTGGCCTGCATGTATTTGTATCAATCAAAAATGTATGGTCCCTGCTTTCACAAAAACTGGCTTTGTATACACCAATTTGGACTTGCATAGACTGCAATACCCCAAGGATACATCCAAAACCTGATTCTTTGCTGTGGTTTGTAGGAGTAGTTATAGCCAACAATGGCAAACAGCAGATTTTGTCAACATACGCTTCACTAGAAACTGTAATTTCAATAAATTAATTGTTACATAATGTGTCATCTGGCAAAATATATTTTGCTATGATATCGCTGGAAATATTTGGTATTGCAGTTTGAGTAGCACAATGTACAATGATAAGCATAAGACAATCTTTGAAAATTAAATTTTAAGCTATTCTTATTCAGTCAAAATTTCTTATTTATAATAAAAAATAATATCTAATGTGTCAAAATAGCATTAATGATATTACATATGGATATAAAGTACTCTTTCATTTGTTACTGCATTAATGCCTAGTGTTAAATTATAATCTTACTTTCCGGTGTTCTTTTATTTTAATTTTGAAATTTCACACATACTTCTGATAAAAAAAGCTAGAATAATAAATATTGGTTTTAACTATTTTGCATTAATGGAAAGAAATCACATTTTAGAAGTTCATTTCATCAGATTACCTAACTACAGTATGAAAGTACCATGACTTAAAAAAATTGAGAGTTTTAGACAATTTACAACTTGAAAAAAATCTTAAAATATGATGGTATTATATTTCATTGGATTAGGCAGTTAAGAGTATAACAGGATCTTAAAATATATCAATGGCAAGCTTACATATAATACTTATTACTTCATTTTTATAAATGAAATAAAAATTTATTCATATAATTTTAGTACTAAATAATACATAATTTATTTCATCATTTGTAAATTATATAGTATTTAATTTATAAAGCATAAAGTACATTAAATTTCTTAAAATGCATTCCAGTTATACAATTTAAAATTCTTCTTCAGTGAAATAACAATTTATTACACTACAGAAAATGATTTTAAAAAAGTAAAACCCTTCAAATATTTTAATTTGAAACTTAGTTTTGCATATGTTTTGATCAAATTTAAAACTTAATAGAAAATTACCTGAAATATTAGTTAGAACCCATAGTAAATCTTTTCTTAAATTATGAGGGCCTTCATTTAAAATTTTTATAGCTATATCAGAAAAGTTACTGTTTACGAGTAAAAGTTTCACTATCTCATCATAAACAGACAAATATCCCAAACATCTTACTAACAACTGAGCAACCTGAAAGAAAGATTAAATTTTAATAGATAAGCCATGTATAAGACTAATAAAAAATAGTAAATTAATATCGACTATATTTACCATAGTATCATTTTCTTTGTTAAACAAAACCCCTTTTAAACAATTCAATAGTTTCATGACATCAAAGTTGTAAATATTTTGATCAGCTTCAATTCTTCTAATGGTTGATAATATAAAATAAATAAAAAAAATGTTTCTTAAATGCTAATTTCTCATTTTTTTCTAATCAATTATTATACTAAAAAATTCTTATTAAAAATGTATCCTTATTAATTTTATGAAAATCACAAATGAGCAAAATATAAAAAATCCATTTTAGAGATAAAATAAATGACGTGATAAAGATTATAAAATTCTACCAATTAAACAACAATTGTTATTTAATAAAACACATGCTTTAGATATTTTTAAAGAAAAATAAACAAAAAGGACACATAATTTCTTTTCATAAATTCTATATGCAGCTATTTAAGAAAGTATTTTTTTAAAAAATGGTGCATGCAAAAGTTTACATAAAAATTTCAATTATCAAATGAATTTTAGGTACGCTTGGTTAGTTTTTGCTCAACAATCATTTTTTGCATATGAGGACTAATTAGACCAGGGCCTATAGGTAAAAGTGGATCCTGAACTTCTACAAACATCCATCCCCAATATGGGATTCAAATCCACAAACTGTTGAACCGAAAAAAGAGCACTATTCATTTGGTTGTCAGCTTGATTAAATTTTAGGTATGTATTAAAAGTAAATATTGCTTATGAAAGAATTTGAAAAAATAAATGTTAATCTAAATTTTAAGAAAAATACATGCTTATCTCAGGTTCCCTACACAAATTTTCCCAGATATTTTAACACCTTTAGAGAAAATTAAAGAAATTTTTCAAAGGAACACATTCCCAAAATAATTAATAATTCTAAAGTATGAAAAAAAGAAATTCATCACATAGAAATTCCTTACAATTTTTGATGAGATTGAAATTCCAGATAAGTCAGTTTTAAGAAGTTAATGAACTCAGACTCCTTATTTAATATCTTTTTTAATTTATTTTTACCAGTTTTTTGTTAGATTTCCCTTTTATCTTTAATTGGGATTTTGATCATTAGATTTATCTTTATTCCTTATGAGATTATATAAAATTGCATGCTTTTCCCAAAATCTACCACAAAAGGTAAAATTTAGAATCACATTTTAGTGATTTTTGAACATGACTATGATTCAAATTGATCTTTAAATTTTATTTTGGCAGATTTTTGTTGATAGCATATTTTATTTTAAACCAGTTACCATTTGTTTACTAAGAATCACTTTCTCTTTTAAAATAAATAAGAAATCTTCATATGAAGTGCTTTTAAAACTTTTCTTCTTACACACAATTTTTTTAATTGAATATTAATTGTTTTTACCACAAAATATACAAATTTAGATCAACTATGAGAATATTGAAAAGATTTGTGAAATATAGTTGATATATAAACTAAAAATTTAAGTAAAGAAAGAATCTGATCCTTGCAGAGTTGCATTATTTAGAATTTAGAAGAACAGACTCTTCTTGCTTTACAGTAAGAAATTAATAAACTTTATCCAGTTAGTTATTTTAGTTTGATACTGTTTGATATTTAAACCAGTTTAGTTACCTTAGGTGAAATTCCAAAAGAAATATTATTGACATGCCAAATAACTTCTTGATAATATTAACTTATTGAGAAAAAAATTTTCACTCTCTGCCATGTTTCACATCCTTCCTTTTTTTTTTCTTTTTTTTTAAATTGATTTGACAGTTGCAACTTTTTCAGTTATTAAATTAATATCAAAATATATTTTTAAGTTAGACATTTTTTAATTTTTTATTACACATTCACAATCATTTGGTATACACATACATCAAGTAAAACATGAAAATAAAATAATTAGATACTAACATGAACAAAGCATTATTTAAAATATAAGCAGCATCCCTAACTGCATTTTGAGGTAACTTCTGATCTTCTATGAGCTTTAACAAGTAATTTGTGTACATATCTTTATTTATATTACTGCAAAAGATATAATAATTAGATATTTTCATTATAAAAACAACAAAAACAAATAAATTATGTAACTTACATCAAATCTAAATCCCCATAATTAAGACAAGCACATACAGCAAAAACAGTTGATTGTGTGACATCATCAGCTATGGGAGACTAAAAAAAAAAAAAAAAAAAAAAAAAAAAACAGATCATTTTTTTTCAAGTCAAATTTTATATGAAAAATATTTTATGCCCTAAAAAACAGATTTAGTGTATAAATTAAATGCAGTTCATCAAGGAATGCATTCCAAAAGTTCGGTTTGTTTATCACTCTATAAATTCTTTTTAGCAAATGAAGGCTTTTAGTACAAAATTTCTTCTTTACAATCATATAGTGAAAATTCCAATATATAACTTTGACTAGAACTTACAGTAAATGGATTCTGGTGACACAGTGAAGGGGTTCTGAACTATAAAAAGATCTACTCCAAAGCAAAATTATTTTGGTTTATTTATTGCTCTGCTCTCACTTTTTACACTTGTCTATTCATTTAAATGGAACTTATAATTATTAATATATTTGATGAAATATAGTGCTCTGTACGTATAACATAATACAGATTTATTGTTGTTGTTGCACCAGTATATTTCCCTGTATCTACTCCAGAGTTGAGTACAGTCATTTAGGTGAAAGCAGCCGAGTTTGAGTCATCATTCAGAAGGATGGACCAAGCAGAAGATCCTTTAATATTTGACCATATAACTCCAGAAGAAAAATTTCACTTGAAGTATATTGTGACCACAACCAATTTCATGTGCCCCAATTGCCTTTATTGACATGACAAAAATTTATTGTACTAACAATGCAAAGAAAAAGCATGATAATATTTTTACAGTTTTTAGAACAAGAAAACAAATATCAGTTAACTTTTTTTAGTTTACATTTTATGTTAAGAATAAATATTTTCTTAAATTAAATAATCAAAATAAAATATTGCATTAACATTTATGCATCTCACCACACATCCGTACAAGCACATAAGAGAGAAAGGTTGCTTTGTTTGTTATTGAACAGCTACTTTAAGGATACAAGGGTTTATTTTCTCTCACAACAGAGTTTATGTTTAAACACCAGGATTAAATAAATAAGAACCAACAGTTTAAAGTGAATTCCAAACCACTGGGACCTACAGTTTAACCAAACTATTACAACTATTTAAACACAAGGTAAGCAAACATCAAAGCAATGAACTGAAAGCTAAATCCAAGCATAGATGTCAGACTTCAAAAGAGTCAAGTCTGTAAATTGAAAATCGAACTGCTAAACTGAAAGCCAAACAATAATCACTCAGCAGATGGCAAGGCTGCATTCCATAAAAACTTAATTTTTGTTTTTGTGTCACTTGAATAAAAATATATTTAAAAAATAAATTTAAATATTTTAATTCATTAACTATAACTTGAAGAAATGTGGCCACAATTTTATTTATTTTCAATGTTCAATGCTATATTAAAATAGATCTTTCTACAAAAACTTTTCAGATTTTACTAATAAAAAATGCTGCAATTTAAAGTAAATGCTATTGTAAAAATATTCTTGAATAAAAGGACATAGAATCCACTATTTGTGTACAACAATACACAGAATCTAAAACATTTTACTACATTTCACTGAATTAGAGAAAATTTTGTTTGCAACTTATATACTAAGTGGTTTATGATTAAAGATTATGTATTTCTTCACTTAATAATATTTTAATTCACTGTATTGAGAAAAAATATTCATATTCAAAATTAATTCTGCAATTTAGAAAATGAAGGATTTATGATATCTTTAAGTAGCATGAATTATTCCAGAGAACTTAAAGCAACTAATTTATACATATTTTTTCAAATACTTTATTTTCACAATTTTTTCATTTAAAAGCAATTTGTGATCTAAAAATTTATAATAGGGAATGGTATAATATTTTTGCTTGAAATAGTAAAAAACAAAAGTTATAACTTTAAATTATAATTGCAGACAAAAATTGCTTCAACTTACAGTAAGGTTTTCCAATAAAGCTGGAAATACACCTTGAGATTTCAAAATAGAGTAACATTTCATGCAATCATTTGCTATATTTCCAACAGCCCATGCACCTTGATCCTGAACTTAAAAAATGTAAAACTTATTCACAAAAACTTTAACTGATTAAAAAATATATTCACAAGTTTATAAAAAATAATGGAAATATATATGTTTCAATCAGAATGAATAAGTGGATCTACAGCACACAAATTATACAGTCAATTTTTGATACAGTAAATTTTACAAATGGTTATTGATGTTATTCTTGTTTAATTAATGAATTTCAATTGCTTAAATGCACTCTTTCCTTAATATATTAAGCAAATGACATTAAAATAGAAACTTAGCTACAAAGAACTTAATTTATCACAATACATTTTTATATTTCTCAGATTTTAGCTTTCTTGGTTAAACTTCTCAGTGTTCTTAAAATGTACAATGACCACAATGTTGAATGATTTGCATGTTTATTATAGGACCTAAAGTTTTAAATGAATTTTGAAATGCAAAAAACACCAATACTAAAAATGAGAATCCAATTTAAAAATCATTGCAGTGAAAACAGAAGTGTTATTTACAATTGAGCTGTTACAATTACAATTATTAGTTATTTATAATTGAGTTGTGAGAAGTTATAATTGAGCTGACAGCTTGGAAAATGCTTGAAGACAAAATGCATGTTTTTTAAAATTTCAAATCATGATATTTGAATTTTTCCAGATGAAAACTTTATTTCATATACAAAAAAGACTAATTTGAAAAATATGAATTTTTAATTTCAATTAAATTAATGAATAATTTTAAAAAATGTATTTTTCAACAAAAATTGATGAATTTCTAGAGCTGTTCTCAAAAAATTTTAAGAATTCAATTTGAGTTTAAACAGCCAACAAGAACAAACAATCGGAAGCATTGAAATGTGTCACCAATATTCATGCTTCTCCGTAAATTATATTATTGCTTTTGCATTTAATTTCTAATTATTTTATCAAAATATTTAACTTATACAATTATTTATCTTATTTTATAGAGATTTTCTATTATTTATAGCTTGAGCTAAGCTTTAAAGATACAGAAGTAAAATTTTTTATTATGCTAATCAAAAACATTTTACATGGATACATTTTATAAAAACTATTTTAAAACATTTTTTATACGTCTTTATTATGGGTTTCAAAAATATGATTCATAATATAACATAAGCATTATTTCAGTTATTTCAGAATATATATAACAAAAAATTTAAACTCATATTGCTTCTTCTAAATAATAGGAAATAAAATTTCTAAAAAAAAAATATTTTGCATTCTTTGTAAAATTTATATAATTAGATGCACGTGGATAAAATATGGGGTTTCAGAATGTTTAAAAATATCATTAAAATTAAGAAAACGTTACTTGTAAGTAATGACTGCTACCAGAGATGAATGAGACTAAATAGGCACCAACAGCTTTTGCAAGACGAAAACAAAGCTTATGAGGACCACATGCTAGATTAGTAAGACAAGATACAATTTCTAGTTGAACTTGAGCATCATGAGACTTGAGGTGGCGAACTAAAGCTTCCAATGCACCATTTATCCTATTGAAATTTAAAAAATAAATCCTTATACTTAAGACTGAAACAGAATCTTAGCTGAACATCACAATAGTAAAAATACTTCCAAACTTTTTATCATCGATAATTATTATACTAAGTTCATTATTGATGAAAAATTAATCAATTCAACTATTAACTTAGTAATTAATGACTTTTCTAAAACAGGCACATGAAAATATATTGGTTCATCATTCACAAGAAAAAAGATTAGCATATTAATGTTAAAATACTAGTTTTAACTTTTTCATGTCAGTCTATTCTATGTTAAGAAACAATTAAAAATAAATTAATGAATTCAATTTAAAAATCAATATAAAAATGTTTACTGCATTTTTTTTTTTTTTTTACCACGATTGTTAACACTTGAAACATCAAAATAAATAAGGTATAATAAAAAATTTTGGAATTTTATCTCACAATTTATTGGAATTATTTTTAAATTTCACTACATTTTATTTTAATTGGAATTTCATTATATTTTATAGAATAAATATTATATATGATATTTCATTAAAATTGATATATTTTAATGTCATTATCAAATAAGTTTTTATTCTTCGTATTACTTTGTATCCCTTAAGATACCAAATATAGAACAGCTTTTATTATTATTAAGATATGCTTAGTAATAAGCATAATACCTAATGTAATAGTTCTAAACTTTGTATATTAAAAATTCAAACATTAAGTAATAAAAGAAAATAAGATAAAAACATTGAATTATCAGAGCACTAAAATACTAAATAAAGCAAAAAATCCTATACTGAATTGATTATAAATTCTATTATTTATTTTTCATCAATCTTTGAAATATGAAATAAAAATCATAATTTAACAGATATTATGATCATAAAAATTTAATATCACAAACAGCAGAATATTAAACAAAAAATCTTTAATAATAAAATTAAGTACTAAATATGATGAAAAATCAGAAGAGTGATCAGTATGTCAAGTTCAAAAAGAAAGCAGAAAATCCTCATGAAGAAAAACTATACAAATTATATGAAGGTTCAGTGTATGCAAGCAAATTCTTAAGCAAATTTCAGAAATTCTTTATTTTAAAAATTTTTAAATTAGCTAAAGTATTAAAAATTACAAAAAAATGAAACTTGAATGAGTGTATTTTTTATAAATAATTTTACACTTGTATTTACTTATTAAAATGTAAATTCAGGAACATTTTCTTAAGGATATTTTTCCACAGAAAAAAAATTAAATATCAAAAATATTGTTTTACTAAAAATGTAAAGTAAAAACATTTTGAGGTATCTAAAATTGCTAACACCAAATCTCAAGAATGAAGTTCAATTGCTTCTTTTAAATGATAGATTTTATCTTCTAAACCAATATCTTTTATAGCATACATTAAATGATTTTTTCAAATATAAGATAACAAAAGTTATAAAAAAATAATAATGTGATAATAAATTCAATACATTACACAACTTTTTAATGAAAAATATATAAACACTATTGTTTATTAATAAATTTAAATGTTAAACATTTAATAATAAATTTAAAAATAACTAACCTGAAAAATGATTCAATATATTCTACATTGCAACAGGAATTTTTGATTTTCTTTAAATTTTCTACATTTAAGCTCCCTTTCTTATGTTTGAATTCCAGAACCAACTCTTTAAACTAAATGTACAATACAACAGTCAGGAAAAATAAACCATTTTAAAACCATCAAAAATATTGATGAAATAACAAACAAATTAGTAAGTATAGAAATTAATTTCATTATCAAACTACAAGATTATAGCACAATATATGTTACATTTTTGGGTATTTACATATTAACATCACTGCAGCCTTATAAAAAAAATCTTATTATTAGAACATTTCTTTTCCTAATTATAAGTAAATTTTCTATAGTTAGAAAACAATTTCTAAGCAGCAAAATAATTCAACTTAAATTTTGAAACAAAATTGGTTCCACAGAAATACAAATTTTTCTTTATTTAAAGTAAAAAAAAATTTACCATGTCAAAAAAACATTTTTCTTTCTTTTCTATAAACTTAAGTTATAAAATGTTAACTTAAGTTATAGAACTTACTTAAGTTATAGAATGTAAATCAATAAAAAATTTAATCTGTGATCAGATAATTTGTTAGTGATGTTAATTGCATTTAAATTCTTTAATTTCAAAAAATAATTAAAAATGATAGACACAACTCTAGCAAGAAAAGTCATATAGATCAAAATTTATTTGTATTTTTATAATTTTTATGAAGAAATTCATATATAAATTGCTTTTTATAATTATATGTATGATAATTGCTTGATATATAAAAAGATAAATACTAATTTTTCTTATATATTCAGAAATTGTTTTTATTTTAACCTTATTTTCATTTTTAAGACATTTATGTTAATATAAACCACAACTTCACTTAATAATTTTAATCTATTTAACTTTATTTTTTATTTTTAAAATTTATTATAAATTGATTGTATTTCACCATCAAAAGCAATATTATTTAGAGAATTATGGACCCCACCAATATCTGAAGGAATAATTATATCAGCCAGATGTGAATATTTAAATAATACTTTTTTATTTTTTATTGATAACAATAAGAATAAGCCAGTTTTTTCATAATTATTTTACTTACCAATTTTATTATATATATATATAATGTTAATATATATATATAATATATATATAAACATTATTTAGATTTAAAACTTATTAAGTAACTTCAATGGTAATATAACTATTAACACCCACAATTTACTTTACAACTTTCATGCCAGGAAATAGTAATTACAGTTTACCATCAGAAACAATATTTAGAGAATAATTGATTGAAACCAAACAATATTTGAATTAATATCTGTATCAACCAAATGAAAGTGTTTCAGTAATACTATTTTTCTTAGTTAATTTTTCGCCATGAATTATAAATTGAAATACTTTTCTGTCAAAGTATAAGAAGGAAAAACAGAGAAATTATTTAATGTCTTCATTGAGACAAATAAAAATTTAATGTTTGATTGATATTTTAATTTTTACATCAACATGATTATAGAAAACACAAATATAAATTAATATCATACATTAAAATAAAAAATATAGAATGAGAGTTTATGAAAGGGCCACTAAATTATAAAATTTAGTGACTTTTTTGTAAAAAAATCAATGAGATGGTATGTAAATATTCAATGTTTGATTCAACATGACAAACAGGCCAACAGCTGAAAGTTGTTTTAAAGTATTTGAATATCTGCAATGTATTGTCTTCTGAGCAGATTTCTCATTGATAAATGGACCATATACACATGAAGCTAAAGAACTGAAGAAAATTCCTAAGCACTAACTCTGAAACGCAGGAAGTAAAAATAAAAATACAACATTCATTTCCTATTTTGAATAGAACTCCAATCAAACATACAAAAATCATTTTAGTATTTAATATCAAATTTTTTCCCCCAATATCAACTTTTATTTGATCTTTGAAGAATATGAATACTTACACAAGGAGGAAAATAATCCATTATTAAACGTATATAAAATTTGTATGCTAGAGGTACAATATAGCATTAAAAGCATTTAAAAAAAATTTTCATATATAAAGAAAGTACTTCTTAACTCTCTTAAATTTCTTGAGTACAGCAGTATAATATATCTATTAATTCTGTTAACTTTTTGAATGTTTTTTTTTTATCAAGTTTCTCTTTGGATTTTGTTTCATTCAAAATGTTTAGTTTATCCCATATAGAGTGTCATACATGAAAGACACTTAGAAATGTTTGAATTATTAAAATATGTACCATTTAATATCATTTATTTCACTTAAATTATTTATGCTTCAGAAATATAAAATAGATAATTAGCATTTGAATTCATTTCAAAAAATATGAACTAAACATAAAGGCAAAACTTGAGATGAAAATTTATAAAGCATATCTAATAGAGTTAACTTATTTTATTATCAATGTTAATTCACATCTTTTTTTTTTTTTTTTGTAACATTTTATTCACATTAATTAAAAAATTAGGAATTTTAAGAAGATTAATGAAAATAAACCTGGCTTATCTAAATTTGATAATTTAAGTTCTATTGTTGATGAGAAATTATCGATGGAAAATGCTGATTATTGTAGAAAAGCTAGAAACTCTCTATTACTTTCAATTTTCAACGCTGAATGTTTTAGTTGAATGTAAAACAAAAATTTTGATTTTTTAAATTTATTTAACATAATGGTATTATAAGCAATATACAATTATACTAAAATAATAAAAGTTATCATAAATATACTTCAATTTAAACATAATTCACCTCATCTAAAGTAATATTCTGAGATAATTTCTCAACTTCAGATAACCTCATGCGCTTTTGTTTCAGTAAACTGTTCCTCTCCTCTTTTCTCAAACCTGAAAAAAGCATCAATTATTAAAACTACAAACTAAATTATTAAATTTATATTCATAAATGAAATATTCCAACACTTGAAAATTGAAGAACAAAAACAATTTTATTATTGTAACACTGAATGAAAATGAACAAGAACTAATTAAATGTACAATAAGATTAATGTAAATCATTTTTCAATTTTCTCATTTAGAATATTCATTCATTAATCCAGAATTTTGGCAATAAATTGTACATTTTTATGATATTTTATTAGCTTATTACCTTTCTTTAGGATCAGATTAAAACAGTAAATAAGTTTGGAAACATTTACTAACTTATTTTATAACTTTAAATATAAAAAATATAATTTATTGAATAAATAAAAAAAATTTTTAAAGTTTCTTTTAAGTCTAGTTCTAAAATTGTTTCAATATTTTTTTTCTTCTTTAAATTTAGCTTCTGCATAAAAGTATTTTTCTATAATTGCATTTCAGTAGTTTTGGAAGTTTCATATTCACCCATATAACCCACATCTTCTGTTTATACATACATTTTCTGTGTTCATATTACATATAAAATGCAAATTACCAAATTAAAGGTAGTTATGTACTTAATTTTAAGACACGTCAAAAATTTTGGTAAATAGTAGACTTAATCAATTCATACAAAACATATTTAAATTCAAAAACATTTGATAAATGAAATATGTAATAAGACATTTCATCTAATTTTATAAAAGTGTGTTAGGGACAGAAAAGATTAATATGAATGGTATTTCTGTATTTAAGTTCCCATTGCAATTTGAAATGTTTATAAACAATGAAAAGAAGCATGGTGGCATATTGGTAGGATTTCTTGCTTCTAATACACAGGTCAGAGGTTCTATCCTTAGACTGTGCAAGATCAACTCGGCCTTCTATCTCCTCAGTCAGTTGATAAAAGTGAGTATTACACATGTTTGGGAATTAAAAATTGGGGGTTTGGGGTTTACACTGATAATCTAACCAGAACATATGTTTCACAACCCAAAGCCCCCAATAAATAAATAAAAACAGATATGGACACTAGGTCTTGACTTTCCATTGGTCTGTCATGCAAAAGTTTAGTTTAGTTTATAGGTAAATCAGTCTCAAAAATCAAGTCTAAAATTGCTGAACTTTAGTAAAATAAAAAACTTACATAACTTAAAATTTTGATTATATTTTTCATTTAAGAACTTGTCAAAATACTGTAGTGAAACAATATCTAACAGTTTACTGACATATTAATGTGCAAGTGGGATTGTAGTTCTTTTTGTATATAACTTTGATTTTCTTCAACACTTTGTTTGTTGTTGAACAATATTGTTTTAAATGCATACCAATTATTAGCATCACACAAAGATAATTTTTCTTTTAAGTTTTCAAATTGCAAACACAACTAGATTAAACCTAAATTTTATGCTTTGATATTGTTTATGTAATAGTCAAAATAATATCAAAGCATAAAAATAGATATTTAATAGGAAACATATCACCTAACGATTTACTGTTCTAATTAAAACTATTTCATAATTTGATTCAGCATTATTTTTCTACATTTTTATGCATCAAAAAATGGCATAAAAACCAACAAAATCACTTTAAGACAGAGATTATATAGAGAATGATTGAAATTTAATACGCATATTATATATATATAGTGAATGAACTAAAAAATTAGAAATGAAGCAACTATACTTGATACAATGTCGCGATTTTTGCTGCGTATCAAAGAAACGGCATCGTCTTTAATAGTTTCTTCCATTGTGGAATAACAAAAACAGCAGCAAAAAGTAATTAACTGCAATAAATTTTTAAAATGGTAAATAAGTTTTAAATTTCATGGAAGCAACTTAAAATTTGAAACTCAGAAAAATTATAGTCTTATCAGTTCCTGTAACATTACATATAAAATTAAATTAAAATATGTTCGCTGTTTAGCTATTTAAGTAACTAAAACAAGAAATTTCACTTAATTAACATTCACGTTTGAAAGTTCCTTTAAAAAACGAAATCGTACATTTTGATTTTGGTTTTCCTTCCAACTTTTGTTTCTTTTCAAAAATCGCGTTTTCTACTTTAGCCAACCAAACTGTAAAGCTCGAGTAGTTTGAGTGGGTATTTTGTATTTAATTAATCCATAAAGATGGTAATACCTCCGTGAATAAATCATAAGTTATCTTTTTTGAAGCTAATTTGATGAAAGAAATGAAACATAACTATATTTATATGAGGAACCATACTAATTAAAAAAAAAGGATTGCTTGTTTGATTGTTCCTAAGATTTTATTTGCAAATGATGACCACAATTGTGTTTCAGTCTTCAATATAATTCAAACTTCTAGAATGTATAAATAGAGAGATTTTTTATACTAATATTTATATATTAAACGCATAATAGTATAAGAAAGCGCAATTATAAAATCGATAATGATGCTACATAAAAATGAAAAAGAAAGCAGTTTTGATTTTAACAAACACATCAGGAATTAAAATTTTAAAAAAAGTTTTGATCGAATAATGTGAACAAAAATATAAATAAGTATTTCATTTCTGACAAGCACAAAACAAAAGTATTTATTACAAAGAATAGGAGGATAGAAAAGGGACTATGTCTTCGTCAGGAGGGAGATGGTCAATTATGCAAAGTAAACACTCTTTTCTCAGATGCTCAAATTACATATGTCTAAAGATCTGCGCTCAATTTCTCCAAAGAGTTTTTGTATTCAAGGAAAGAAGCATAAAAATGACCTACAGAAAATACAGTATATTTTCAGTTCTTGATGTAATCACCATTGGCAAACAGCATTTTCTGCCAATGTGTTTCCAATTATGCAAACCCCTTGGGGTAAAACTTGGGGGTTTAGATGCCAAGAAGTCCATGAATGCTTCTGGAATGGAAGAAGGAATAATCTGATGTTGCAAGGTCAGGTAAGTAAGAAGGCTGGCACAAAGCCTACCAAACAAACTGGTGTATGTTATTCCTGTCCACTCGCGTGATATGCAGCTTAGTGTTGTCGGCTAAGGAGAGTACACTCTTTCTACTAACCAATACCAATGCTGCTTATGTTGCAATACCTGTTGCCCACATTCCAATTTCTGTGAGACAGATCCCCAGTGACCGTTAAGCTAATTGGTTACAACTCCTAGAAACCACTTGACGACTAGTCTATCAGACACAAAGAAAAATCTTGCGTGATGGTCTTGCTCTGTACGGAATAGTGTTTTGGGAGACTACCAACCAAATCAAATGGATTCAAATGCTAGAATTTAGAACGCTTGGGAATGTTATACAGAACCCTCTTTTGGTCAATGGTCAGCACTTGATTTAATATAGATGCGCCATGGTGGCAAAAAAGCAACGGTAAAAAGGCTGTTGCTTATGGACTTTTAGCAGCGTGTGAGGAATTCATTTGATCAGCCTGTACGTTTCATCTAAAAGGTGCAAAGGAGTTCTCGTTTCACCTGAAATGTTAAATTTTATAGCAAGTTCACCACCTGTTTGACTTCGTTCCTCCTGAATGGCCGCCTTCAGGCTTCGTCATCCAAGGCCTGTGATCATCATCCTCTGAGAGCTTCATCACTGAGGGATAAATCTCTCGACCTGAATTTATGAAACCAATGCCTTGCGTACTGTAAGGCATGGGTTCATTCACAGAAATGTCTCCAAAAGCTGAACACATTCGGCGACTTGATGTATCAGCTGACTAGATAATTTTTGAAGTCGTAAAGCAAACAACACCAAATGCGCATCTTCGATATGCTGCATAAAAGGACTTAGCCTCAGTCTTAAGCAACTTTGTCAGAATAAGCAATTTTCTAACGTTTTATGTTTCATTTGATTTCATTTTAACTGATCTATATTTAATTTCATTTTGAATAAAGCTAAGAAAATAATAAATATAATTTTTACAAATCGCCATTTTTTCTCGCAGAAACTATATACATGGTATCAATTGGAAGTTTACAGCCAGCAAGTATTCTGTAGTTTCTATGAATCTTTATCAAGTTATGGCTCATCGTAAATGATGAAAATGATTATATTGTTCTTTTGTCTATCATTCATCATATTGGGAGGTTCGGAAAGTCATTTCATTTTTCATGAAATGAAAAACGTGCAACAAATAAATATTGTATTGTCCAATAGCTTTTCCAATATCTAGTCCAATAGCTTTTACCATCTTTCTTGTAGTAGCATAATTCCACAGTTATAAAGTGGTTGGTTTTTACTAGCAAAAAGCTAATCCGTGAAGGAAAAATGGAATTACTTTCCGAACAATTTAATATTTTTATGATAAAAATGAAAATTCCTTATAATGTTCTCTTCATTGGCTAAGGGGAAATTTTAACACATAAAATCAATAGATAATCGAAAACTGCAATTTTTCGAAAAGTTTTCAGTTGAAAAAAATGATGGGAAAATTTTCCTGGTTAAAAATAGCTTCTCTCTTATATAATCCAAGTGTTTCATATCAGCTCTCATTCCATGAATTAAATTGATTTGAATTTTATTTTTTATTTCTCTTTATCTACCGACAAATAATCTTCATTCATCACCAAAGATCCACTTTTCTGATTTAAGCGCCTGAGTTAGGAAAGCGATACTTTATAGAATAATTTTGTTCTTCAGCGAGCGTTGTTCAAAAATTTCGCCAATATTTAAAACTAAATACAAATATGCGTTAATCTTTTTTAAAATTATTGTTTTCTTAAATTTTAATAAATAGTATAATTCCATATTATAAATAAAAAAGTCTAAGAAAAAAGTATATGCTTAGTTCTATATTATATAATTACACTCTAATAACATCAAATTGCTTGAAGAATATTTCAGCCTGTTTTTTAACAAAATTAAATTTTTTTCAAAATAGATTTAAAACAATATATAAATGTAATTAATATATTTTAATTTAGAAATCTAAATTCTTTTCTTTGCTTCTAAACCTTTTGATAAAGAGTGATAAAGATTCCTAAATCACATACCTTACGATACATTTGATAAGCATTCATCAATTATCTATACAGTAGAATCTCATTTTTATGAACTTCTAATTTGCGAACACTCTCGGTTTTATGAACTAGTAGCTAGTTCAATGATTCGCTACTTTTTTTGTAACTTTTAATGATTTCAAAATTTGATGGCACCCAAAGAAAATATACGTTTAAAATATGCTTACTTATCTCTAAGACACATTGTAAAAGATAGTTTATGATAATATTTTTTAACGTGAAATAAATTCATATAATACATACTACAAAAGCACGAAAGTACTTTTATTATTTTACTTGTGATAAAGAAAAAGCTTACTGGATATATTTCTGAAATTTGAAGGCACACAAAAGTGCTGGGACACAGTGGTCAAAAACCACTGAGCTAGTCCTTATCTTGTCACGAGAGGCAGAAAGATAGATTTTATTCCCATCCACGAAACATAATTTTAAGAAATTTCTTTTTTAATAACTTTCGTTTCTTATAAATAGTTCTTTTTTCCATTTTTTTTTTTTTTAAATTTCACTTTTACTTTTTATGAACTGATATATTTAAATTTTTTTATTTGATTTCATATTAAAATCTTCCTAAAAACTTGATTCATTCTTGAGCAACGAAACAAAATGCGCAAACAGTCCAGATATTCATAGAAGAACAGTTGAAGAAAATAGGGGCCATGGTAGCCTGGTGGTTAGAGCATTGGCCTTCTGTCCGGAAGGGTGGGCTTCATCCCCATTACTGCGATAGACCCACCGAGTACATGCTATATACGTGTTCATTAAATCTGTGGAATCGAAAATACTGTGGTATGTTATTGAGCAGTTACCACTGGTGTAACGGTCTGGAGAAAATTTCCTTCCTTTCCAGACCAATGTCAAAATTGAGGGAGTGGGTCCTCTGGTGGTGCCATCTGTCGGAGGAATTTAGAGCAAAGTGGTATTTTCACCTTCGTGGTGATCTAGTTAAACGAAAAATGCACGCTATTGACTTAAATTCGCATAGCCAAAGTCATAGTGATCCTGACTTGTCCAAGTACCTTAAGTAACAACACTACAACAACAGTTTCCCTAGTGTCATTTTATCTTCATTTTGTGGCCAAACATTTTACAAGATCAAATATATAGCATCAAATTCCTGTTGCTGGCTATGCCATTGAAAAGAAATACAAAGGCTTTGCTATGAAGTTGAATATTAAAACTTTCAAAGCACTAGATGGCTGGACAGAAATATGCAACTCTAGACACGGTTTCAGCTTTAGAAAATTGGGTGGTGAAAATGGAGTCAATAAAGGGAAATATGTGTATCTAAGTATGAATATTATTTGATATATATATGTATGAATATTATAAGTATGAATAACTTTTTCTAATGATATTATATTCATAAAGATAAAGTAGTTTAGTAAAAAAAAGTCAGATCGTAATAATCTAATAAGTTGTTTTTGTGTTTTAAGAATTTTCATTTTTAGGAACGTATTTACAGGTCTCCACGAATTACTTTTTGTTGTTGTAACCTATAACACTTGGACAAGCCAAGCTTGTTAGCCGACGGCTACGAAAGTAAGTCAGAAGGGTACGTCTTTCGTTTAGTCAAAGCATTACGAAAGTGAAAGTACGACTTTGCTCTAAGATTCCTCCGATAGATGGAACCACTAGAAATTCCACTCCCTAAATTTTGACTTTGATCTGAATATGAGGAAATTTTCTACAGTTTTTTTATTATTACAATGGATGTAAATGTGATTAAGAATTCCTCAGTGCATTTCTGAAATACTATCAAATATTAAGTGTTTGTTAACTTATTACTAGTTAACAAACACTTAATATTTAATAGTAATTCAAAATCTCTAAGCCTGATAGAACTTCAAGTAATTTACATATCTAATCCCTTATTAGATTTTTAAATAGATTATTTTCATTAAAATCTGAATATCAAAAATAAAAAATGTATCAGAAATTTATTTATTTTACTAACCGCAAATATCAATGAAGCGTTTCGACGTATGACAAATCACGGCAGTTAAAACTATGACTTTTCTGTACTCTTAAATCAAAACATTCGTCCTCACGCCGATACGTGGCATAGCTATAACACATCTCTTGACATATTACGAATTACTGTTGAAAACGTGAGTAATGCTATTTAATTTGCATCAAGAAACCTTAGAGGTAGCGCATTCAATTTTTTAATGATAAAACTTCATCAATTGATTTTCAAGAAAAGTAGATACTTTCATTTCTTTAGTTTAATCAGAGCATCATGATGGTGAAAGTACGTTTCTGATCTAAGACTCCTCTGATGGATGGCACCACCAGAAGATCCACTCTCTCAACTTTGACTTTGATCTGAAGGCCTCTTTCACACTAGACGACTTTTATCGTACGATAAAAATCGTCTAGTATGAAAGAGATCGAAAAGGGAACAAATTTTCTCCTGAGCATTAGACCCATGGTAACTCCTCAGCAACCTATCCCAGGACTTTCGATTCCACTGATTTACCGAGCATGTATAACGCACGTACTTGGTGGGTCTTTGGCGACATTAGGAATCGAAATCAGTCCTTTCGGATGGAAGGCGGATGCCCTATGTCAGGGATGTCGAACCAATGGCACGCGTGTCACAAGTGGCACGTTTGAAAATCTTGATGGCACGCACAAAAGCAAAATTACTTTTATAAGTTATCTGTTTTGACAGAAATGAATTAGAAATTATTAATCGACGCTTAATTTATAATTTATGGTATAAATTTTTAGTACTGAATACCTATCTTAGTATGTTAAGTAGAACTGTCAAATTATGCATTTTATTATTAAAATATCGCATGAATTCTCTCGAAGAAGATGCGCATTAGATAAAATATTTTGCGTATCCAGTTTCGCCTTCTAATGCTATTGCACGTTGTTGCCGTCGGAACACTAGAATCATATGACAGACTACTTTAGTCATTTTTAGTAAACCGTCGTCATTGAAACTTCAATGACTTGTTTAAAAATATAACCGTTTATTGTAAATAAACATAGTGTTAGTTTTCAAAAAATATTTTTACATATTATTTCATATTTTATATTCTGCATTCGTTTGCAAGAACATATTACGTCACGATTGAAATTTTAACCTGTAACAACTTTAAGGTTTAAAAGTTACTAAACGTATAATTTATTTTGCTTATTTTTGAACAATAAACTATTTTAATATTATGAGAAATTATTTTATCATTAAATCAGTGTAAAATATAGAAATAATTATTAAAATTAACTTGAATTAATATATTATTTATTATTTTCTTCAGTTGGTAATATTTTTACTTTAATATGTGAGGAAATATGTTCTTGCAAACGAATGCCGAATAAATTATTTATTTTATAGCAAAATTATTTAAAATATTTTCTTTAGAATTTCTTATTATGGCTAGTTCAATGAAGAAATCGAAACTATCCGAAACATGTAGTAGCTGAAAATTTCAAGCTTGGTGGACCGATAGATACGATATGATTGAAAACGACAGTAAAACAATTTGTATTTTATGGTCTAAAACTGTAGTCTGTAGAACATCTTCAGTAAAGCAGCATTATGAAACCAACCATAAATTTCTTCTCTATTGAAGTGTAGAAGAGCAAAAAGAGTTATAGTTAACGTGCCCTAAAAAATAAAAATGCTCAAACTACTTCTTTAATGAAATATATTGAAACTCAATCAAACACCACTGCTGCTAGTTATCAAGTTTTAAAAACTATTGCTCAATATGCGAAACCTTTTAATGAAAGAGAATTTTTAAAGCCGAATTTTATGAGTGCAATGTGCACCATACTTATTCGATGATTTCGAAAACAACGAAAAAATTATCCAAAGAATTAAAGACATGCTGATAGCCAGGAATATATGAAAGAGAGAATTCCGGGTTTGGCGGAAAATGTAAAATTTCAACAAAAAATGCATATACATTCTTGAGATTTAATATCCATTTGCCTTGACGAGTCTACCGACGTAACAGGCTCTGCTTGCTTAGCAATTTTTGTTAGTTATTTTGCTTAAAACAATATTAAAGAAGAGTAAATAAGTTTATAAACATTAACAACAGCAAAAGGATTAGACAGTTATAATGCAGCTATGGATGCTTTGGAAAAAAACGAAATATGTCCTAAAATAGTGTCAATTACAACTGACGGTGTCTCCAGCTTAATTGAACGGGAAAATGGATTTATAAATTGATTTACAAAACATATTGGACACACAATTCTTGATTTACATTGCATTATTTACCAACAAATGTGCCAAAATAGGTTTGAAAATGTTTAATGATATTTTGAGTTTTGTAACAAAATTAGCCAATTTTATATCAACACGAAACCTAAATAAAAGAAAATTTCAAGAATTATTAAACGAAGTAAACTCACGTCGTACAATAGCTTATTTTTATACAATAATGTACTCTGGTTATGCCGCGGAAATGCTTTTTAAAGATTTATAGATTGTTTGTAGGAAATAATATTATTTCTAAATAATGAGAACATTGCTGACCAATGCAATCAATTATTGGATGTATAATGGTTAGCAAAGTTATACTTTTTCACTGATTTATGTTCACTTAAATGAATTTAAAAATATGAAACTACAAGGTGTTAATAAAACAGTCATTATAATGTTTATTTTATCAAAGCGTTTGAAGTCAAATTACAGATTCTTAATCATGATATTCTTTCAAATTCATATAAATATTTTCCGAATATAAACATTTTTTCTCAAAGGGAATTTCACGAAAATCTAAGTAAAGAGTCATTAACGAAAGAATTTTCAATGGTAATTCAATTCAGAAATTTTGTGCAAGATTTATGCATTTTAAAGAATTTGAAGAAACTTTAAAATTTATTTCATATCCTGATACAATACCATTTCAAAACTTAAATTTAAAAGTCCTTAAGTGGTTAAATTTTAATAAATTAGAAGTATCCCTTAAAATTTCATGTATCAGTTATCAGAATTAGTTAAATTTCAGTCAAGTACCATATGGAACAAAAAATTTGTTGATTTAAGAAATGATTTAGAAATTATTGAAAATAATCAATTATTGGATAAAATAAATAAAATTGCAGAAGATGAAATTCTGACTACATTAAATTCAATTCCTGACATGTTTAATTAATTAAAGATATTAGCAAAAGCAATTTTCTCAATATTTTCATTGAGGTTGGCATGTGAATCTCTATTTTCCGAATTAAATTTTATAAAAATTAAATATAGGAATAGAATGATTGATGAGTCGAGCTCTGCATGCATACTGTCGAAATGAACTAAATATGAACCAGATATTAAATCTTAATTATCTTGTGTACAGCAACAAAAATCTCATTAAAAACAATTGTTTTTAACGTGAATTTTGCTTCTAGCATATTGCTTTTTGTAAAGCACTGATTAATGAAAAATTGTTTAAAGAAGAATTGCTTTTATTTGCTTATTTAATTATACTTAGTTATAGTTTCACTATGCTAACATTTCGCATGAAATTGTTTAGTGGCACGTTATCTATTTGAAAAAGAATTCTTATAATTTTGTGGCACGGACATCGAAAAAGGTTCGCCATCCCTGCCCTAAGTCACTGCTATTCGCTGCTAAAGGCAATTAGCCTCCTCGTATATTTGTGCCATGTTTAAACGATAAAGTTGGGGAATAAGTTCATACTTTATTTTCCAAATTTCCACAGAAATGGGATGAAACAAAATTAGTATTAATAAAGTACAATAAAATAAGTATTAATAAGTATAATAAAAGTAATATAAAATAAGTATTAATAAAGAATAAAAATAAATATTAATAAGTGAATATTAGACACAAGATTTTGTGAAATGATTGTTGATACTACTTTTCGGATAAAAACTATAAAGCATTTGTCTCTTCTTCGAAATACTTCTGTAGAATGAAATAAAATTATCGTCAATACCGATTTCTTACAATCCTTTTAGAACGATTTCTTATTTTGTGAATTTCTTAGCAACATATATTTTAACTGTCTTATAAGTAATAAATTATATTATTTAATATAAGTAATATAAATTTTCTTTTTTTTATATTGATAACCCTATAGTCTGATCCTTGTATTTCAATTAATGCTTTTTATTTTCGCTTTCATTTCAGCAAACGAAATTGATTGATTATTGTGATTTGCTCTAATATTCTACTTCCAACTTGTGTTCTTTTTTCTCAGTATTTTCGTCCTATTGATGTTATATTATATTTTCGATAATTTTTTTCTATAGGAATATTTACATCTTTTCTATATCGGGCTATTTTAAAATTTTGAAAAGAGAATTTTTATTTTGAATTTAAAGTCATATAAAATAATAAGCAAATTTTAGGTATGTAAAGATGGACAGTCAAATATAGATTTATTTTAAAGAAGTGTGTAAGAAGAAGGAAGTTATATTTTGGAATTTGTTAGCAAAGTTTGTTAAAATAGAAACTGACGTAATCTTCATTTTCGTGTATCATTCATATATATATATATATATATATATATATATATATATATATATATATATATATATATATATATATATATAGTTAAAATTCTTATAACTCATTGAGTAAAAAGTAATATTTATAATTATTATAATAAATTTATATAATTATAAATATTACTTTTTACTCGATATTTTATTATAATAATTATTATAATAAATAAATTATTATAATAAATTATTATAATTTTAAATATTATATAAAGAAATATTCATTATAATGTAGATAATCGTGATAAAAAATTAGTTTTCCTTAAAATAATAAAATTACTATATATATTAATTTTTTATCACGATTATCTACATTATAATGAATACTTCTTTAATATATTATAATAATTATAAATGTTACTCTTTACTGAATTATAAGAATTTTAACTTATTGTTAGAAATTTGTGTTTATATTTCGTAGTTTTTTCCATGCGAGCTGATTTATTTAATTTTCTCATTCTTTCATATTTTTGGTTATTAATTTTAATATTTTAAGGATTCATATTTTCATTACAAATCGAAATTACTTTATTAATTTAGGAACCTTTTGTTAAAAGGAAATTGATGTTTGTAAAGAACAATTATAAAATTTGGTTACGTTTATTTTGATCACCGAAGAAATCTCTCGCCAAAATATTATAAGACAAGTATTTCTTATTTTTTCTCAACGTTAAATTAAAATGTTAATAGTTTTCTTCACTGAATTCAAATGATACTAATTAAGGAATAAAAAGCGTTGGGATTCCAGTCTTTTTTAGAGTAAAATGTTTTCTTGATTTCATTGTTTCACTTCTTATGAAGGTTACTTTTTGTTTACATTTCGTTTTTTTGACAGGTTCACAATAAGTCATTTTTAATCTCGATTCGATATTACCGACGACTGATAAGGGTTTCCAAATCGGATCTAAGAAGCCGCGCGCTCTTCTCGAAAATCCAGGTTACGTATGACGGATTCTTTTTAATCGAACCAAAATCGAGTAAGACACTCATCGCATATTGTTGATCATCTCCTATTGGTTTCCCGGCATTTGAATGAAATATTTTCCATCCAAAATGGATCAAGAAATGCGATGTAAGTAAAATATATTTTAGATTCTATAAATATTTCGAGAAATAATGTTTAGAAATAAGATGAATCCGAAACCGAATCTTAAAATATTATTCTTATACACCATGCTTTTTTTATTTATTTATTTTAACTTTCATAAAAAAAAATAGAAAGTATAAAATATGTAAGGCAATTCTGTATATTTTATCTGCTATCCATATTTCTTTTTCATAATTGGGTATTCGGCGCAGATAAATAAAAGTATCAATGGATATAATTTTTTTTGAAGTATATTCAATTTACAATTAAAGCCTAGAATCGGTTTAGAATTTTAATGAAAAGATTCATACTACTTACTCATTCTTGTATCACAACCCTATTTCATAATTATTTTTTTTAAACAAACAAGAAAATTTTCTACTGCAGATAATAATTCTTACATGATTTATGATTCTCGTTCTTGTATAGAATAATTTTTAATGATTCGATTTTAATATGTAAATTTATCCTCTTACTCTGTTACTATTTTACTGTCCCTTAAAACTACATTACAAATATTATAGATTTTTCAATATTTTAGGATTTTCAATAATTAAATTTTTATACTATTTTTCTGAATATATTGTCTATTAATTTACATTAATTATTGCTGACGGTACAGCAATTTCAGTCAGGTATTAAGACATTCTGACAGTGAAAGTAAAACAATTAAGAATCACTTGTTCTTCAAATATTTAGTGATTGCTCTAAATTAATAAAGAACACCATTCAAATTAATGAGATACTTCGTAATTAGATCTAACTATCAAAAGTGAAAATAAAAAAGGTGTTAAATTACCAAACTGTCATCCAAATGGAACTAGTTTTGAAACAATAAGTTCTCAAACATCTCTAACTAGCAATGAAAAAAACAAACAGATTAAAATTCTAAAGTTAGAAAAAAAATATGTATCAGGCTTCACTTCAGAAAGAAGCTAATACATTTTCTTGAAGTACAATATTTTCAGTTATATAGGAAATGCATTTGAATGAGGATATTTAATTAAGTAAGATGTTAAAATATTTCTTATAAAATATGCAATATATGAAAAACTGTACGAATTAAATATATTTTATTCAATGAAATTGTTTTACATGTTATCTGATGTTTTTGGTGAGATTTTGTATTTTATTATTTATTCCGCAATTTCTTTCATTCTAATGGTAACCTGAACTTATCCGAATCAATTGAGAACGAACGAATTATCAAAAATTCGTGTTGGATTTTTCTCCAAAAAAGTTAAATTTAAATTAATTATTGTACTTTGAAAATGGAAGAAAAAAACTATATTTTTAAAGAAAATGAACTGTTAATCCATTAAGTGAAATGACAACACTTTTACATGTTACGGTACTTACAAGTGCTCTTCTTCTTCAGCATTTTTAATAAGTTTACTATCATTTTTCAATTTCAAATCCGTTGTTTGATTCGTAATCAATTCAACTATAGTTTCGCCACTATTTTTTGAACATCTAAGAATTTTCAAAAGAATGTTTTTAAATTTCTCTATTGATACGTCTATCTTTCTCTCTCTTACCCCATTCTTATTTTTTCTCTACTCTTACCTTGCCTTTTCTTGAGCTTTTTCTATTCTTATTTTCATTCTTTTCTTCAGTGTAATTTACTTTTCGGAAATTCTGGAAGTGATTCGGATGATCAGCGGATAAACGGAGTTCGGATAATTAGAGATCTACTGTAGATTTCATTTTAATAATCCTAATGTTTGAAGAGCAATTTTAATCAATATTTATTTTTAATAGAATTCTTGCAGGAATAAATCAACGAATTATATGTATTAAACTATCTGATTCCCTTATTCCCCGTCATCACTTTCATTTATTAATTTTTAAATATTTCACATTGATTCCCCTATATTATCTTTATACTTTTTTGTTTTATGAAAAAATGTTCGGCTACCTGTGTATTGTATTGCTTTAAAAAGCCAAACAATTTTTGCTATTAAATACGAATAAAAGTTTTTACTCTTTTTTTCTTATGGAAAAAGTAATTTTTAAATAAAAATTATAGAGAAAATAATTTTATTTAATTCAAAATATATTAATTCATATCAAATAATATAAGGATAATTTTTGAAATTTTTAAGAGAAATAGAGGTCTGTTGAAATTCGAACTGATGATTCTTTCGTTTTTTTATGTCAATTCTTTTAACATTTTTTCTTTTTATGTAGATTCGTTATAATTATTTCTGATAAAAGTAGACACATATATCATACTAAATGTAAGCGTGTCTTTTCAATCAACTAATTATTAGAAACTTTAATTTATAATTCAAAATTTATCTGAGTATATTGGCTTACTTTCATGAAAGGACAATCATGCAATTTTTTTTAATAACTGTTTTTTATTATAAATTTTTATACATTTTACAGTTTTATTTATTAATCGTCATTTTTTTAAATTTATTCAGGCTTTTTTTGCATTTTATGAACGAGATAGATATCTATTATGAAAAATTCTATAATGTGGTGAAAATGTTTTTGATCACCAATTGACATTTATTTCAGCATTGTTGAATAAGAATACATGTTAAGAATTATTATGAAAAGGTAGATATATACAAATTTTTTAAACATTCTGGAATACACATACTCGCATGAAAACTCAATGATATTTTTAACAGATAAGAGACCAGCATTTTCCGATTCAGAACGTCTTTGAGTCGGATATCTTCAGACACGAGAAAGATATTTTTTCCCTCCACAGTACCGATGACTCCATTTTTATAAAGGATTTATTTAATTAATACTTGATGTATCTTAATAATCCATTTATTGTGGGATGAAAAGATAAGAAATGATGTATTTATTCAAGTTAATAAAAACGACCTTTCGTGTTTACATGTCAATGTGCTTTCGCAAACGTCTATTTTATCGCTTGCTAAATGTCAGGTTTGGCGTTCTCACTTATTGAAGGCTGCCATTAGTATTTTGTTCAAAAGAATAAAAAAATCATTGATTGTAGATTTGTTTTATTTTTTAATATTTCATTCTTATTGCAGTTTTTTTCTACCATTACATAAAAAAGGAAAAAATTATAACCAGTTTAGTTTTCATAGAAATAGCCTTTCTTAAGATCGGAAATAACGTTTAAATTCAAACGAAATGCTATCACGCAATTTTTTCTGAATGAAAAATGACTTAAGTTACATAGTATATCATTTATTTTCCTCTTTCATTTTTAACCCGGAAAATTCGATTTAACAACTAATTTCAACGCAATCCTATTGAAAACTCGCAGATTTTAAGGAAAAAATATTTAATTTCTGCACTTAGAATTTTTTTATTTTTTATTTTTCTCTCACTCTTTTTATACGGTATATCTGTGTGACTTTATAATATTTTTAAATTTTCTTTCATTTTTACAGAATGACAAATTGGAAAACCTTCAAAATAGGTAATACGTACATTTCCGATGCGTTTCCTACATTACGTAATAAAGCACGCGATTTTAAATCTTGCGCACAGATTTTGGCATTTGCGTTCTGTTCACTGTTTTGAAACATCGAAATACAAGATATTACGTAAATTTGTTCAACAAATAATGAAGTTCCTACGGTGATTAATCAGGGAGTAGAGTTATTGAAAATTCACGGTTAATGGGCATGCAAGGAGAGTCTGAAGATGAACTAATCTTTGTAGTAAAATGTGTAAAATTCCATTAATGAACCCTTTTTACACATTGTAAGAAAAGAACTGACTAAGTTTTCAAGTATTGACGACCTTTAGCTTACAGTGGAAATGTATAAGCTGGAAAATGTGTCCAGTGAAAGCTTTCAGAAAAAGAAATTGCGATATGAAAATATAAAGATATCCAGTATTTTTGGCGCAGATGCCATATAATTCAGAATTCCAAATTTTGAATTTTTTTGGTGATGAAGAAATGTTGCCAAGATGAAGTAACGTGACGTGAATCATGACATAAATACAAGGTTACAAGAATTATGCAGAAAATTAAATTTTGAGCATTTTTCTTATAGGTCTCTACATTTACGACGTAATGAATATAATGTTACCAGATACATTAAAAAAAATCCGCTGAATCGCTAAATTCAAAATTTGGCATCATGTACTATAAGGCACCTGTGCCGTACTTTTATTAATATTTAACTATTTACTCAATTTTGTTGTTTTTCCCGCAATGCTTAGATTGACTAAAAGTCAGATCGATTTTTATAATATATAATTATATACATTACGATATATAATTATAGAATAATCGACTTTTTTAGCTAATTAAATCGATATCATTATCGATTGAATTAGCTATTGAGATTAATTAATTGACAGGATTTAGTTTTCATCCATAGTTGATGCAGAGATTTTAGAGAGTATGCAATTAGTTTCTGATTTAATAAAAAATATATTATTAGTTTAATTGTGTGTTTAAGGACTGCACAAAGGGTTAAAGTCCTAACATATTTTACATGGCAGAATTTCTTTCAGTTGTTTTAATTGCATATTGCTTTTTTTTTTTTTTTTTTTTTTTAAACTGGAATTTTTTAAAGACACATATAGTTAAAAACTACTATAATGAAATTTCATCTTGCTTGACAAATATTCATTACATGTTAAATTTGATTAATTTATTAGTTTAAAATCACTTTTTGCTCTTGAGGTTCAAATCAACGGGGACATACGACATTTAAAGTGTACTCCGAACAACTACAACCACACCTATTATGTGATTTGAATCCAGGAATTTTTTTTCACCAGGAACAGCCAATTTTTTCGTACTTATAATCCAATTTTTGCATTCTAAGATGAGATATAACAACTTCAAATTTTAACGGACCATTATGAAAATTGAATTTTTTGAGGTATATACCCAGAAACTTTTATGTATGGAATGAGGTATCTGAGGCTATCAAAGATTAAACAATTCTTTTAAATTCAATGAGAGAACAGTATTTAAATTAACCAATATTAGTCGTATATTTGGGAAGATCAAACATCTTTGTCAAAGAATTTTTAAGAAACCGAATATTTTGATAGTTTTCTCTCGATTAGGTAGGTTCATATAATATTTAGTTAATATGGTTAATATTATTTTATGTAATTTTTTTCTTGAAAATAAATTTCGATTTTTCACAAGTGTATGCTTGTAAAAATTTATAGAAATAACTTATTTTATTTTTATAACGATAGTCTGTGTTTGGTGACATTTATGTCGGATATGATCCGGAAAGAGTACAAATATCCTTTTAAAAATCACCAATAATTTTTTAAAATAATACTTACCCTTGTTAGTTATTTTTTAAATTTTTACTATATTCTTAATTGTGTCACAATATTTAAAAACACACAAATTTCTTTCCAGCAAATTAATATTTTAAGATAGAATTTTTGCACTTAAAAAATTGACAAATGTAATGTTTCTCTCTCTCTCTCTTTTTTCTTTTATTCTTTTTTTAAAATTTTTCTAGAAACCAGAAATTACTGTTTTAGTGATCTGTCTGAATATATACACAATCAATCAAGTTCAAATAAGTCAATTTACATAATAGAATACAGCAATTAAATTTGAATCAATATTGTTGCAAAATTCCCAGAATAGTAATCCTGTCAGATTTAAGATTACGCAAAACGATTAGTCTAACGGCATTAAGTCCATGTTAACCATAAAAAGCCGGGAACGGCAGGTTTACCAGATTTGGTGATACATGGCGATTAAATTGGATGATTAATATAAGCATTTTTGGAGCTTCCCCACCACATATTTCGATATTTTACTCTCTCTGCTCAAACATATATATACCTTCCTGTTTCCTTGCAAATTAAATTTGAGTTATTTAAGATAAAAGACTTTTTGAAGCAAACTTTAATGCTTACAGTTGGAGTTATTGTAGTCTGAAAATTTGTCTTGCTTTGATGATGTCTGTAAATATGTTTTCAAAATTGGTGTGCATGCATGTATGTATATATATATATATATATATATATATATATATATATATATATATATATATATATATATATATATATATATATATATATATATGTATATATATATCTGAATTACTAGCGAATGAAATGTGTTTATCTGTTCACTTAGAAGAGTTGAATCCAAATTAGCAAACCCAACTCTAACATTATGAATTTATTATTAACAATTATAATATAAAAAGCAATGGAATTTCATATTCTAAAAAACGTACATGTTCAGTACACATCACATATAAAAAACATGCGCTTATTTTGATAAGAACAAACAATCAGATACGACAAAGATATTCTTTTTACTCCAGAAGGTTTTTTAAACAAAAAAAGGTCTCGTGTTTATTTTTTTTTCGGATGAAAGCTACAAGAGCAAAATATGAAATAAGAAAAAAAATAGCTCAGTAAAAGAAAAATATGATTGTTTTGTTGTTACTTAGATGCCGCTTAGGTAAATACAGAAAGTGACGTATCTATTCGATTTTATCAATATAAGAATTCTAGAATTAGTTTTATTTTTAGATGCACTTGACATCATTTTCTAAGAAAAAGTAAAATGGTATGCCGAGGATTTTATTTTTGCTATAAATTTGATACAGTTCTGGTAAAGTTTACCGGGTTATCTTCTTTGCAATACAGGAGTAGTAGAAAGTCCTCCTGAACGATAAATGTGATGTATTCTAAAAATATTTTTTTAAAAACTTTTAGTAATTAGTCTCTCCATAATGCGATATTAAAAACCTACATCTATAGTGTTTACTGTGATTTAGTGCAGTGAGACGCTCTTCGAAATGAAAGTTCCTCGATTCGAATTAAACTTCTGATGAACAATGGAACATGACTGATACGTTTCTCTTTTATGCATTCACATCTGCTATGTTGGTGCTTGCTAATATTTCGGGTTTCCTTTTAATGCGATATGTGAATGTGGACCCATAGGAAATAAATGGACAAATGTCTTGCATCAGCTATCGACTATTATGACATCCACTACGACGAGTCGTATCCACAACTGTTTACTCACCTTGGTCTCAGGGCCTTACTTATCATAATTGGAACCCGGGACAATTATTTATTTGGTGAACCCTCTGTTTCACAACAATAAATAGAGAATAACAATAAATAAAAATTTACATAGTTATAAATTCAATGCAACTATAGAAATTAAAAACAGCACAATAATATATCTGTGATTTTATGAAAAATTCATATCCTTGCTGACATTAGGACGGAATAAAACGAAATTTGTGACCGTAGTAGCCTAGTTGTTAGAGTATTGCCCTTCCGTCTGAGAGGACTGAGTTCGATTCCAAATATCACCAAAGACCCACACAGCACATGCGATATACTTGCTCGTTGAATTTGTGAAATCGAAAGTCCTATGGTCAGTCACTGAGAAATCACCATTGGTGTAATGGTTCGGAGAAAATTTCCTCCAGCTCTAGATCAAAGTTAAAATTGAGAGAGTAGATCCTCTGGTGGTGCCATCTATCGGAGGAGTCTTAGACCAAAAGCATACTTCTCCTTCGTGGTGCTCTGGTTAAACGAAAGACGTACCTTTCTGACTTAATTTCGTATAACCGTCGGCTAGTCACCTTAGCTTTCCCAAGTGTCATAAATAACATTACAACAAACTAAATTTTCTCAATTATGATGGCTCAAGTAAGCCAATCAGAAGACTGTATTTTTTGTAAACATATCGCATTTTGCGTTATATAAAAATACAGGCTTTTGATTGGTCAAATTTCCCCATAGTATTTGCAAACATTTGAAAGAATTCTGCTCTAGAATATCACACGGATTTACGAAATATTGGTATTTGGTGTTCAAACGATAGATTAATGAAGCTAGCATAAAACTGACGGATACACATGTACTGATATTTTGTTTTAAAAATATTTATTAAATAAGCAAATATAAATTAAACTTTCTATTAGATTTGGGTCCTCTCTGATATGGAGGCCCGGGACAATTGCCCCTTACGCTGTTTGTCATGCTTTGCCTTGTCGAGTCATGGGAAAGCAGTCTTTAGAATCGTATATTACAGAATCGACAGTAGCCACTGTTCATCAATGAGAAATACTGTTGCATTTCTGTTTTTATATCCACATCTGTTTAAGTGGAAGGTTTGAATTTTTTCTAGTCTCCATCCCTGAGTCACAAGCAAGCTTATAGAAATTTGTGAAAAATTCTATAAGATGTTGTACTTGGCAAATGTTTCATTACCTTTCTTCAGTATTCCGCTGTTAACCAATCTGACGTCAATCCTACAATGATTTTCTTTTCTCAATGAAATTGGTATTGAAGTGTCAGATAGATATCCAGGAAACCGACAAAACTCATGTATATCGGAATGGAGAGTTAGCAATTAGGATTGTCGCATTTGAGCTAATAAAAGTCTTTGGACATCTAAAACTAATTGTATACTCATTTCTAGAAAACGAAAGTTAATACTCGCATGTTCTGTCATATATTAACAGTATTCGTATCAAGGAACAATCAAGACATACCATTTCATCAAGAAATTTTGTTACCAAAGCTTTACAGCAGAGAGAGCTAGTCTCTTCAACATTCCACGTTCGTCAAATTTACCGGGTCCCAAACTATGCAATTTGTGGTTATGGAACACCTTAAAGATTCTGGGTCATCCAAAGGATGTAATAACGTTTGTGTCCATTTGGAGACCCAACTGCTCTTCATAGAATTTTTACAAGAATACTCGACTCAAAGATACATTACATACTTTTTGCATTTTCATCATTTTAAAGTGTTCGCATTATTATTTCTTAAATATTTTTTTAAAAAATGAGAGTTATTTTGATTTGAATTGATTATTGAAAAAGCATTGAATTTTATAGTGTAATAAATTTAACATTTACTACATGGTACAAATGCAAATTACATGTAAGAAAATTCGATAAGTTGATTATATGTCATACAATTATTTAAAAGAGTTTAGTTGGCGACCAGAAAATGTAATCATGTTAGCGTAAATAGTATGTCATGAATACTTATACATGATACATATTTAAATATTTATAAATAAACATATGAATCGCAGCGTCCGTCTGTCCGGAGATGAAAAGCGTTGTACCATGTAGTAAGAATGCATTTGTACCATGTAGTAAGATTTATTTTATAAGCGTTTTTTGTTCTTGAAATCTCTGTGGAATTAGAGATGCATTTGGGCATTTGGTACAATAATATACTGTATATATATATACATATATATATATATATATATATATATATATATATATATATATATATATATATATACATATATATATATATATATATATATATTATGTTATTAATAGTTAATGTTTTATTCAGATATCTCTTCTAATATACCTAAAAATGTCGAGGATCATGGGCCACAATTCAGCGATTCATTCACTATCAGTTTATTTTCATCTCTTTGAATCGTTATCATTTTCTACATCAGATACTTTATCTGCATATAAATTATCTTATCCTCGACGATATGCGTTTTTCTGTTTGATATGATCTCATGATTACGGAGCAGCTTAAAAAGCGAAACTGCGTAGTATAGCCTTTAAACATGAGTACAACCAACGATGGCCAAAAAAATAATCTAGAACACAAAATTGAAATGTTAACTAATATAAATTTAAACAAAGGAGAAAATACATCTTATATTTAGAAGTTGGAAAAAAAACATAAAAATATGTGACTTGTTTGTTAAATATTAATATTCTGTTAATTATTTACGATGTTGTGTGTAAAAGTATTCATTTATTCGTTGTTATAATTTTATTTTGTGTGCAAGCTGATGAAATTCAGTAATCTGAAGTTCACTCTCTTGCAGTTAAAACAATATTTTGAGCATCATTCATTTTTTATTTTAAGAGGCTATTCTTCTTTTGTATAAGAATGTTGTCTGAATATGCTTTGGAATAAGCATCAGTCGATTGGTAAGGAGGAACAGGTATCAGAGTGGGATTATCACAAGGCTGATGCTACAGGACATGTTTCAAGTGCGGTCCAACGAATATAGTATCAATTTCAATGTGAAGAATTTGTTTCTAAAAGATTTGTCTTAGGACGCCATGAGTAACAATATCTGTGGAAGACCACTTCTCATGCCATTCGTCCACAAAGTGTAAAAGTATCAAAACGACTCAATTGGTTGCAAAATGGTTGTTGCATCTGCAACAAGAACCTCCATCACTATGGTACAAATACGCTGCACGATGTACGTTAATATACAGAAAAACAAGTTTTGCATGTAACCCCTGAGATGACCGCAGAAGAATGCTATTTTATATTCAACATGTTTCATTGACCAGTCAGCAATAGACCTCTACATACTTCATAGACAACTTCAGGTCCAGGCGATTGAGAGCACCTGCTAATCTGGCGGGGACAAGGCACTAGATATAACCTATCCAATATAGACGTAGGAAAACCTTGTAAATGTCCAATTATAAAAGTGGTGGATTTATGGCTTGGAATAGAAATCTCTCTTGGATGTCATGCTGATGTATATATTTCCATGGATGAAATATGGTTTCAGGTATAAGAAAGAGATGTTTGATCCATATATCCGCACATATAATATTTCTGTTCGACTTCACTTCATTCTGATGGATGGTAGTAAGTAATGTCCTCCAGGTTTGTCTGTTGCTGACTATTTAGAGAGTTGTTGCACTAGCATACTTCCCTGTAAGTAGCCCACAAAGCACCACTATCTAGATGGCCACAGTTAAGAACAAATGAAATGAACGACTCAATATTCTGATGTAAGATCGATGTTGATAATAGTTATGCAAATATACTGCTTTTTTTTAGTCTTCCTACACAGTTATTACACGATCAAGAAGAGTTACTTGTCCTATCTTCGCTTCCTGTTTCGATGTCCGACAACTTAATTAGTAGCACAGAAATTCGATGCTTCTTGAATTTCCCCTCTTACTTATGAAATAATTAAGTTTTACAGTTATAACTGATGATGTTCCTGACTAGGGTTTATATTTGTAATGTTTTCACAACATTATTTAACCACATAAGACTTTAATATACTGTTTTATTACTAGAGAATTTTCTGACATCAGTGTGTTTATGTTTTAAATTGTATTAGTGTCAATATATATTAGGAAACATGAAGTATGGAATTTTTCTAAATATTTAATATTAGTTGTAAACAGTACAGCAATGATAATACTATAATATTTCATCCTGTAATCCTTAAATTTCAACAAATAAGAAATACATTTCATTTTTTTTCAAATTCTATATTTTCTCACATATACATCAAAAGTATAAGTTTTCATCATTTATTTCTTGATAAATTAAGTCAAAAGAAACTAGACCTAGATTTTTGCAATACTTTCCCATTTTCATAGAATAGAAGCGAGTTACTAAGTATATTGAACCACCTTGTACTTCAAATCCACGGTCACATGACGAGGTTACCATCTGCGCTAAAACACTACATGGCACATTTCTAGCCAAAGAAGGGACATCGGATCCTGTGGAATTTTGAATCTACCAAGCCCTCTCAGCATAATGTTTTTCAGGCTGGGTCAGGTATCAAACCTATTAACGTCCACATGTCATACTTATGATTTATATCAAAAGTATAAGCGTCATACTTATGATTTATGGGCTTTATTGTCGAGTTACATTATTGTTAAAAACAGAAAAATAAATTTTCAGAAATTTTTAAATAGTTCAGATGATTTAAATTTCGCTTTACAGATATTTTAAAATTATTCCTGAACACACATAATGATTATATTCATATGTGAGGCTCTCTTGTATTTTTCACCTGTTTGAATGCATACATAATCTGTCTTAACGCTAATAGACATTTAATTGAACACTGCATATGGCTCAATTGTTATACATTAATAGTGAGTTTATTCAACTTGAATTAGTTTTATTTAATTTTAACAGAAATATTCATTTTTACAGTACATTTTCAATATGATTGAATTCTGATTTTGCTATACATTTCACATTTAGTTCACTAATGAATATGAACATTACTTACTTCCAATTCCATTAAAGCAATGAGAAACAAGCAACTGTATTTACAACATGAATTTTATTTCAATTCATTATCAGATAACGCAGTTGGCAACATTTTGTACTTGTCACGTGATAAGCATCAAACTTAGATTGCTTACATTATAATTCGTGCACATTCGTTTTTAAATTTTGTAGATGTATCCTATTTAATTTTATATAGCAACATGACAGCATTTCTTTTTAAATTTTGCTATGTGACATCTAATACAGCAAATGCTCGTTTTTAAGAATTCGTAGTAGTGATCGATACAACAGTTCGAAAAATAGAAAGCTCATAAAATAGAAACACAATAATATATTAATAAAAAGTATTAATAAAAACTATCCTTTCTAGTTTTCACTTCTTGAATGCTTTAAATATTTCACCGTTTTATTAAAAATTGCACTGTTTACTTTGTTTATATACATTCTTCGGTAAAATTCGTATGAGAATGAGAGTCAATTTCATTAAAATCATATATTGATGACTATGACTACTAAATCAATTGTAGTGACTCTTCATTAGTTAGAACAAGAAGTCAGCTTGCGTTCTAACATATTCATTAGTTTTCTGCGTCGCTCTGACTGAGTTTATCCTATTACAAAGTTTAAAAAATGCTGCTGTATTCTATTAAAGCAAGAACCAGCGCATTCTCTTTCTATGAACCGAATCTTCTGGCAAAGTCATGAGCCACTTCCACAATCCGAGGGATCCGACGGCGAAAATGACCAACACACCTCCACCGAGGCTGTAGAAATCGGGAACGGAATTGAAGAACAGAATCTGGAACAAGGATGCCACCGCTATGTCGGCGGCTGCCTTGCAGGTGGACGCCGTGCTGACCAAGTCGGTCTGGATGGCCATAGTCATGAAGCAATGACCCGCAAAGCCGAAGACGGCTATCAAGATGACCTGTAAAGTATCCCACCCACCACATCGGGGATTTTCGAAAGAATAGGATACGGCTGTGATCGTGCTGTTCTCGAGGGCTCCCAAAAGTCCGTAATAAAGAAGAACAACGGAAAAGTGGATATTGGTCATCTGCCTCAGAGAGATATAAGTGAAGGTCAAGATAAGGACGCATCCAAAGGCACTAACCAATCCCTTGATGTAATCTGCAGTAAAAGCCATAGTAGGCTTGTTCTGGATGACTTCTGGCAGGCGGACGGACAAGAGGACCCCGAGAGCTGTCATGATGATGGACGTGATCTGAACAAAGCCGCACGGTTCTTTCAAATATATTCTGGCAGCAACGGTTACCAAAGAAGGCACTGTAGACATTATGATGGATGCCTCAGCAAGTGGTAGCAACTTGTAGGCAATTAGATTCAAGTACAGAGCAGTGGCACCCAGGAAAGATCGTATGACTAGCAACAAGAAATATTTCTTGGGCCCGAAAACATTTTTGGAAGTGTAAATTGCTATTGGCAGGTTGCCCAAGAAGACGCCAAAGTTTCGAACCATCGACAACTGGGCGGGACTTATATATGTCAACTTCTTGACGAAGACTGACGTCATCATGATGCATACGCTGCACATAATGGAGTAAAACACTCCTAGATAAGTTGATGACGATTTTTTCTTTATCGAAGTTGACTCTCTCTGCTGAGATGATGAGGACTTTGAAATCTCCTGTCTTAAGATGCATTCTGAGGTCTTTGACAAATCGTAAGACTGCGTTTTTATTTTAATCATGGCTCATTGATGAATTCCTTTGTTTCACCTTTCTGTAAGAGAATATAGGAATGAAAATTAAGAAAAGGTTTAAATTAAAAGAAAATATTTAAAAAAAAACATGAAAGTCAAAAATATAATTTCCTTAAGCCTTTTTACTAATGAGATGAGGTAAGCAGATACATTACAGAACATATAAACATTTATCTTTATTCTGCTAAAATTTTATTTTTATATATTAGTATTCTGCTAGTTATATACTGGGAATAGTGGATATTAGTTTAATATACAATATGGACTACAATAGAAAATACTACCATTTTTGAATCACCAACAATAACGAAATTTTCCCCTGAGCAATGAATTCTCTTCAAATGTTCTACTCCAGAGCCCCAAAGAATGATTAAACATATTATCCAATATTCTATTAATATAGTTGTGCAAGTAGTGTTCCTGTAAGATTTACTTTCTCATCAGTCTATGTGAAGATATACGGGTAAAGTTTTGTGTGGTGATGTGATGAGAAGAAGAGAATACCAGACCTCAGGCGTCGACTTTGTCACTTGATCATGGTTCAGATTTAAGAGGTTATTATTTGTGTTTAACGGCTTTCAGGGTGGAAAAAATAAGATATTGGAAACATTCTGCAACAGACATATCTGTTCTAATAAAATAACAGTTTTTTATATAAACAATAATGATATATAAAATATCACCTTTATACTAAATAAGTACACTTTGTTATGTATTAAATGAATAAAAAACAGGTAAATCAAATTATATTTTATTTGAATAATATGAAGACTTATTTCACCTTTATAAAAATAAAAAAGATAAAATGGAAAATTGTCATTTCAAATTTTAAAAATAATAAGTTATTATAAGAAATCCGTTGGTAAAAATACAACATTTAAAGAACACATATATAAAAAAAAATTTCGTAAATGCGAACAATCACTCTACTAAACTCAGAATTGATAAAAAAATATTTCACAAACATAAATAAGCAGATAAAAAACGATGTTTCAAAAAATAGTCAAAATAAACAATATTTCGACTTTAAGAATTTTTATTTATTTTCTGTACTCATAGCAGAACAGATTTAAAGAAAGCTAAAAAAAAATTGGATGGCTAGAAATATATATCAAAATTTTTAAAAATTGAAAATACATTTTAGAAATTTTAGGCAGAAGTCCCGTATAATTAAGAATACTAAATTCTGAGTTTGGTGATTTTTTGATGGATTTTCTTATGTATCTGGCAACCTGGTTTTTATTACATTATATATATGGAAACCAATTAGAATTACGCAGAAAATTCTATTTTGGCAACCCTAGTATTGACGTCATCGCGCACGTCACGAAACGTTATCTTAGCAACATTTCTTCATCGCGAAAAAAAATTCAAAATTTGTCATCCTGGATTATACGGAACCTATGCCAATTAAATAGAGAATTTTATGCTCTGTAACATCTTTTATACTAAGCATTTTCAACAAAAAAGGGAAGACAGTGATATTCACGTGTATTGTAAAGATAGGCACACAAGCCACATAAACCAGGATGCCAAATTCTGAAATTTTTTCATCGACGAAAAAATGTTGCCAAGATGACTTATTGTGACGTTTCTCGATGACGTAAATACTAGGGTTGCTAAAATAATTATTTTCTACATAATCCTTATAAATCTGCATTAGTGTGACGTAATAAAAACCAAACTGCCAGATAAACAAGAGATTCCGCGAAAAACAATCACCAAACTCAGAATTTGGCATCCTGAGTTATACACATCTGTACCTAAAGATGGACAATTTCTAAATCTCTATGCTTGTATGTGCATATATATATATATATATATATATATATATATATATATATATATATATATACATACATGCATACATATATATATATATATATATATATATATATACATACATACATGCATACATATATATATATATATATATACGATAAAACATGAAAAAATAAAATATTATAATCAGAAATTGGAAAAACATTAAAATATACTAAAATATGCGATACAAATGACAAGAAGAAGAAGGCATAGGGACCTCGTCTTCATCAGGAGGGAGATGGCCAGCTATGCGAACGAACACCTTTTCTGACATGCTCGAAGGACAAACGTCTAAAAATATTCGAGCAATTCCCCCGAAGAGTGTTTGTATTAAAAGAACTTAAGCAAATAATTTGAATAATTATAAATGCAGAAAATTAGAAATACTAACAATAAATGAAACATACGTATAGAAGAAAAAATAAATATACATAATACCAAAGTCAGTAAGTCATATTGAATTTATATATGAAAATAGTAAGAGAGTTGCCAAAAGTAATTTTGAAATTAGAGTAAAGAAGTGTTGCCAGGAGTAATTAAATTTGAAAGTTAAAATGGGTTAGAAAAAGAGTATATATGTAGGTGTTTTCAGGATTCTTGTAAGAACTTCAATGCTTGGGTGGCCCTTCTGTAGTTATAAAAACTATGCATTACTTCAATCTTACAAGCGATTCCCTACTTCCTACATATTTTAAAATAAAATTAATTGGAATATTATTATTTTTTAGGTGATCTATTGGGCATTTAATTTGATTTTTAGTAGATTCATAGTTGTTACAGATATTATAAATACTATTAAGTTCATTAATTATAACGTTTCTGTATATTTTTAAAGAAATATTTGAGTTCCAGGAAATTAATTTATTAACACGAAAATTAAATGGATTTGTTTAGTCGAATACATCAATATGAGTAGAATTATCAATAGTGATAAATAAATCCAAAAATTCTGTTTCAGTATCATTTAAATTAGTTTTAATTAGAGAAATCTCTTCAGGGTAAATAATTTTAGAAATATCTTAAAATTTTAAATTGTTGAAAATAATGAAATCATCTATGTATCTGGAAGCAAAAGGATATTGATAAAAGAAGTTTTTTTTTCAAAATAATGTAGAAATAAATTTGCCAGTGTGCTGGAAAAATTGGATCTCTAGGGAATTCCATGATTTTGAATAAAAATATTTTCACCGTTAAATATAAAATTATTATAATTACACATTTTAACTAGATTATTCCAGTATTATAGATTAATATTTAATATTTTTCTATAGTCCTGATAATAAAGGTGTAATACATCGTTTAATTTATCAATTACTTGTAAAAAAGGTCTTTAAAGTCAAAAGAATTAACACAATGAATTTTATTTTTTGATAAAAAGTCCAAAATATGTTTATTATTATTAATGATCCAAGTAGCTTCTGATTTAACAATATAGTCTAATATAATATTAAGAATTTTAGCAAAAATGATTCCAGGTTAATTTATGTACGTTTAGTACCAAAGGTGATAAATCAAAACTGTATAGGAATTTTGCGAAATTTAAGAATGACTATTAAATAAGAAAACTCTATTTTATAGTTGTTAATGGTTAAAAGTTTATAAAATACAGGATTTTTTTATTAATCATATTAACTGTGGAGTTTAAACGTTTATAAGTGCTTGAATTTAATGTTTCATTATCAATTAAATCTAAATAAAATTTCTTACAAAAAATGCGTAATTATTAGAGGCATTATCCACTGGCGTAATGATGAAGTTATCTTTTAGATTATTAATGGCTGGTTTTAATGGATTATGCTTAATACGAGGGTTGCTATTTATATTTCTGGCCTAATAATGAAAAAACAAATATGTAAGATCGAAATTGGTTTTATTGTTTTTCAAAATATTCTCCATGATGATCAATACAATTTTGCATGCGTTTGAACCAATTTTCAAAGCACTTTTTCCAGTCCGATTGAGGTAACTCCAAAACATGCGTTTTGAATGCATCAACCGCTTCTTCGGGGGTCGAAAATCGTTGTCCACGTAATTTATTTTTGATGTGTGGGAATAAGAAGAAATCATTGGGTGCCAAATCAGGGCTGTACGGCGGATGACCCATCAGTTCGATCTTTCGCTCCGTCAGAAATGCCTTTGTTTGAGTCGATGTGTGAGAGCTCGCATTGTCATGATGAAGAATGATTCGCCTGTTCTTCTGCTTTTTTCGAATTTCTCCGATGACTTCTGGCAAACAAATGGTCGTGTACCATTCAGAATTGACCGTTCTGCGTTGCTCTAACGCCACTGTTGCCACATGACCGTTAATGCCGAAGAAACAGGCAATCATTTGTTTCGATGTGCTTCTTCCTCGAACAACTTTTGTTGGTTTTGCCTCGTCTTGGAAGACCCATACAGTTGATTGCTGTTTTGTTTCCGGCTCATATGCATAGATCCATGATTCGTCACCTGTGTAGATGTTATACACAGCCTTTGATGTACCTTGAATGTATTTTTCCAACATTTCCTTGCACCAATCGACATGAGCCTTTTTGAGCGTTTGTCAGATTATGCGGGATCCAACGCGAACAAATTTTTACGCTCAAATGTTCTTGCAATATTTTATTGATGCTAGTCATACTAATGTCCAAAGACGCCTCTATCTCACGGTATGTCACATGACGATCTTGCTTTATCAGTTCACGCACAGCATTGATCTTTTCTGGCACAACAACGGATTTTGGACGACCTGCACGGGATTCGTCCTGGATCGAACATCGACCACGATTAAATTCGTTATACCAATTTTTACAGTGCTGTAGGATGGCGCTTTATCGCTGTATAAAGAATTAAGTTCATCGAAGCACTCTTGTCTTGACAATCCACGTCGAAAGTTATGAAAAATAATGGCACGAAAATGTTCACGATTCAATTCCATTTTTTGACAGAGAAGAACTTTTCAATTTACTGTCAACAACACAAATAAAGCTATAATGGTAAATCGTCTGCTGAATTTATGTTTAAAAATATCAAACTTTCGATTAAAATCGTCTTCGGTCGCCTAGCAACACTTACTGTTGCCAAGGCCAGAAATATAAATAGCAACCCTCGTACCAGGAATCGTTAAATTATTAACAAAAATAAATTCTTTAATTTTATTTAAAAGTTTAGACTTCCAGACTGTAAAAAATTCAATAAGTGTATTATAATATTTTAAAATATTAAAGATAAATTAATCAATATTACGTAAAATTACTTTAATTATTTTAAGTTTATTTAGTTGAAAAACTGGTCTCTATTTAGTCCCTTTACTTAATATTTTTTTTAATTGAGTGTCATTGACAATGTTTAGATCACCTGTAATAATATGATCAAAATCATGGATAATAAAAATTTTAAATCATTATTATGACAAATACATGTAGAGAGTTTTATAATTGTCATTGTATAATTGAGATATTTTTACAAAATTGATTATAGTTAAAGATTTTACATCCAAAAGGAATATCATAAGAAAAAGTAAATTTGATAAAAACATTTTTTTATAGGAAAAATATTATACAAATCATTAACAAAACTATTTAATTTTATATTATCAAATTTCGGATGTTGAAAATTAATAATGAAATAATGTAATTTCATATTTTTCTTAACTTTAATTTTATTATATCTGTATTTAAATAGGTCATAAAATAAAATTTTAAAACGTTGGTTCTTGAAATTTATATCGTGTAAACACGAATACAAAAATTTACAATATTATCTGTTAATTTCATTATAAATACTTAATGTAAGTATTCATTATCAGTTAATATTCATTATCAAAATATTATTTATTCATTATCAGTTAATTTCATTATAATACTTAAATTTATATTGGCAAATCTTTCTTTAGCTGCTTTTGCGCTAGCTAGATTTCCTATTTTTATTGTATTTATTACTTTATATATATATATATATATATATATATATATATATATATATATATATATATATATATATATATATATATATATATATATATATATATATATATATATATATATGCTGCCATGTTTTATTGTAGTTGGCACAAATTCTTCAAAAAAGTGATAGTAGGATTAGTCACCAGGAAAAGTTCGAGATGTCAGAAATAACATTCAATCAAAGAAAATTTAAATAAATGTAAATGAGTGACAAGTATGAAAAGCTAGTAGCAAAACATTTATAATTTGACACCATACATACAATATAATTTTCGAAAAAAGATGATGAGAAATCATCAAGGTTAACAAGAGATTAAAACTTATCTATGGCTATTTCCTATTCGTAAGGAGGAGATGAAATAAGAAAGCAAACGGTTGATGATCACGAGTTTTTCAGATTATTAGGCATCATAGATCTAAGTCGGATTGAAAGAATGGGGAGTTTCCAAAGAAATGTGCCAGATATATATCCAAGATCTTTTACCTAACATACAATATCCTTGGACCTTCATCTTATGGTTTACAAAGCACTATAAATTACTAGGGTATCAGACACCTTTATAGAAACAGGAAGATCTCACAAATAGATTTTTGTTTTGCTGAGAAGTATTGTTTACTTTTACATGTTACTAAATTTTCTTTACTTTTTATTAATGAAGATGCCCGTGGGACCACAGTCTCATGGCACATACCACACTATAAATCACTAGTGTGAAACTCTTGTATGGGAACAGGAGGTTCTCACAAAATTGATCCTTGTGTTTTGCTGAGGACTTTTCTTTCTTATTCTAGTTAGCAAATTTCTTATTTTACTTATTTTTACTTTCTAGTTTACTGAGTACTTTGGAAAGTACACTTACTTATTATTAGGTATGGTCACTATTGCCGTATAATCCAGGCATCCAAATTCTGAATATTTTTGGTGATAAAGAAATGTTTCCAAGATGACGTATTGTGACGTATCGCGATGACGTGAATACTAGAGTTGCCAAAATAAAATTTTCTGCATAATTTTTATAGGTTTCCGTATCTATGACATAATAAAAACCAGGTTGCCAGATACATAAGAAATTCCGCAAAAAATCAATCAAACTCAGAATTTGGCATTCTGGATTATACGGTATTCTGTGTACCTTGAATTCAAACATTTGACTACCTAAAATAAGTTTACGCAGATTGAAAACCGAGTGAGTAGTGAGAAATTATTTTCTTTTACTGACCTGAAACAAGACTTAGCCCAATTGGGGCAAAGGGTAAAAATTTCTTTTGGGGCTCCCTTCTGCTATTCGATTGCAAAATGATTCCTTTCAACTGACGACACAAAACAATCCGTTTATTCGATCTGGGAGCCCCTCTGATATGGGGGCCAGGGGAAACTGCCCCATATGCCCCTGCCTTAGTCAGGCTCTCATAGAAGTATAGATAATATTCCAGATCACGTTTTAGAAGCTAAGCAATAATAGGTAAGAGTTTTTAGCAAATTTATATTACTAAATTATGTTATAGGCCTGTCACATCCAAAGTAATCACATCCAACTAATCTTCTCCCTGTTGTGCTTGTGAACGAACGACATTCACTTCGATACATTTAAAAAAGAAGAAAGTATGCTTGAAGAAATTGTTCGATTGTAATCTGCTTAAAAAGTTCCAAAAATTATTTTTTCACCAATGATTTATAAAAATGCTATAAATATTCAGATACATAGTAAAATGGAAAAAAATCTAAAACGAAATTATTCTGGGAAAAAAATCTTAAGATAAGAATTAATAAGAATATATAATAATTTAATTATATATATAAAATATAAACGTTATATAACAATAATTCATGAGAAGTCATTAAATATTTAAGAGTGAAATTAGTCTTGAAATTTTTACTAACCAAGAATCTAATGATCTAATTAGAGAAAATAATCACAAAATTTTGAAAATAAAAGTGAAGAATACAATAAAAAAAAACCAATTAAAAAAAGAAGTCATAAATATTTGAGAAGGAAATTATTCTTCGGAAATCGTCAAATAAAAATGTTATCTTTTATATAGAAATTCACAGAAAAGTCTTTATCATTAATTTATAAAAAGCTATATTTGAAAACGAAATTATTCTTTAAAAAATTGTCGAATAATCCTTAAATTTTCTATTTTTGAAAAATGTTTCATAATCTCATTATTATTATTTAAAAAATTTTAAAAACAAAAATTATTGAATGCCATTAAAAAAATTTATATTTTTTTAAAAAAACAACTCTGATTCTTAAGATTTTAGTTAAAAATCAATTTTTTTATTGGTGCCATTTTCGTCAAACTGGTTAGCTTGATTAACAGTTTGTTCCACTCTCATTTAGCTTATATTTTGGTTGGCTTGTTTCTCAGTGGTCTTTTTTGAACACGACGACTTATTAGACCAGGCTCTGCAATTTAAAGTTGACCATTACAAATATATAATCTCAATATGGGAATCGAATCTACGAATTCTTTTATTAGAAACAATCGTAACGACTGCAGTATTAATGATGAATACTTGCACTTCTAATACAGTTATATTTCTAAATAATTTATAATTTGATTTCATGAATGTAATTTGCTTTTTTGATGAAAACTATCTTACGATTCATATACTAAATTTCAAAATAGTCCGTCGAGGCGGAGAGTACTTGATTGCCTTAAATCTTAATAAAACAATATTGCTAGATATTGATTGAATTCCCCATTTGAATAATGGATTTGAACTGCATTATGATACTAAAGTTTCTGTGTTTTCTGTATAGTTTTTTTAAAGCTGTATAAAAGCCTCAAGATGAAGTAGTTGTAGTCATTTTGATTGACAAAGCTGCGAATAAAGGCTTTGTTTAGAAGAAGATCAGTCTTTATTTCTGGATCATCACCTCCTCGTTGCCAAGAAGAAAATCGTAACACTATTGAAAAAATTATCGAGTACTACCTTTACAGATGCAAAAAGCAGAAATACTAAGATCATTTTCCGTTATTGAGCATGAGGCATTCAAGTGTTTCTCAAACAGCTTTAGGAGAAGAATTTATGATTAGGTGAAGAATTTATGATTTGCTAATTTTTGCTAGAAAAAAAGTATGAAGTTAACTGGGCGATTGTTATAAAAGATTTATGGAATAACGAAGGTAACAAAACACTCGGCGATATGTAAATCATGGTTCGAAATTTTATTAAACGCTGATGATGTGTTATGTATAGGAATTCCTCTTGTTTTTAAAGTCAGCAGTTTTGAACTTAAAATAAAGCTCTTTTTGTTCAGAGTTGCTGGAGGAAAAATTCTTTTCCACAAAGTGCTTCTGCCAACTCAAAGGAAATAATTTTTCACTTCTATTATAAATAATGCAAGATTACTTACAGGAGTAGTATATTACTCTTAGATTATATTAATATATAATGTTCTTATAAGTATGTGAATTACTAAATAAATGAATATTCAACAAGTTCAAAATAGAATTTTCTATTATTTGTGGATTTATCATATTTTCATTCAAATGCTAAATTATCTTTAACAGTTATTAACAAATATTCTAAATCTGATTACAAAAAATAATTTTTGTATAAATTTTTCCTTGGATGAGTGAATAAAAAATAACTCATTGTGACAGTAAATTAAATATTAGACAAAATACTTTGCATCCATCAATTCACTTTATCAGACAGAAATCCATGTTTCTTATGTGCGTGCGTTCTAAAAATTAATATTCATGAAAGATAATATTAATTTTTATAACGCACATACATTTTATTTATTATTCATAGCGAGACTGTAATGATTATTCTTGAATAATCTTATTACTTCAAATACAAAAACTATCTTCCATTTGTTTAGTTTAAACACAATTTCGTTTTTGAGTTTTTATTGTTATGAAAAGCGATTACGCACTTAAACAAAGTAGTTTCGGAAATTTAAAAAGAAATCACTGACCCACAAACCTGTTTAATATTTCCAGAAAGAAATGAACGATTGGAAATCATTTAAAATTATTCTCAAACTGATTGAGTTTTGCAACATTTGATGCAATTAAAGAAGAGCTTTAATAAACAAGGAAGAAAACTATTTTTTTGACTTCCTTCAAAACCTTGCTTTGCATGAAAACTATATTTGAAAATAATTTATTAAAGTAAAAATTTCTCAACACTGTTTTCGTTAAAAACTTCCTTATCCATATCCTCCTCAGATTGAATCTAGTGTTCATATGATGTTCACCGGAGAAAACAAACACAGATTAAAATAAGCATGATAACAAGTTTTGGGTCACAATTTCATTCTATGTCAAATGCTTCCACAAAGCTGAAAAAAGCTTAAAAGCAATTGTTTCGACATTGTTGTTACAAATCCCATCCAGAATAGCGGAGCTACCTATGCCAGATCCATGAGCCCATGCACTCTCAAAAAATCAAGAAAAAGGAGAGGGTCTCCAAGGAGCTCCTCCGTCGAGAATTGAGTGTACTCAAGTAAGTGTTGAGGACTAGCCTGGTTGGAGTTGCACTTTTTACAGATAGGGAACTGCTCAATACGATCGTCAAAGAATAGGCAATCGATGTTTTCACTAATAAATCTACCGATAGCAGTCTGGTGAGCTCTGGAACCCACAAAGTCAAGGTAAAGGGGACAGCTTCTGTTGATACAAAATCTGGAGCACCAGTGGTAGAAGTCTGACTTTGCTCTTGGCTTCACCTGCAGATATTAGCTGGGTAATTTTGACACTGCATATAGTATATAATGGGCACATTGACCAGGTTGGTAGGGCATTGTTTTCAATGTCAGAAGATAGCGAGTTTAAATTTCGACTTAACCGAAGATCCGTTATATACCCTATAGAAGCTGGAGCACGTTAAATAGATCATAGTCGCAATATCTTCCAAGTAAAATGATGCTTACGGGGTGGCAGATGAAGTATTAGGGGGTCTTCTGCTTAGTACTTGCTTAAAAATGACGAAGACAATCATTCCGATAACACAGGACAATATGCCAATGTTCATAGTGGACAATCAAACAGCTTAGTATGTCAGAATTAGAAGAATATAAGAATGTTAGAATCTTTAATGTCTAGTGTTCATATTAATACATTTCAGGAGAATATTTGTATAGAAACTTATTCACAGGCCATAAGGAAAGAAAACCAGTATAATACCAAAGATCCAACCATAAAGATGTACATACCTAAAGATAGAACTCCAAATATCCACACTCCATCTATACAAATCGCTGATTCTCATAATCACTTTCACAATTTCAGAAAAATAAATTAGACTAAAGAAGAGAAGGAAAATCTCAAGAAGAGAAAGGTAAAAGAAGAGAGATGACGAGAATGGCGTGTCACGTGAAGAATTCAGAAACATTCTTTTGAAAATTCCTGGATATTTTGAAGTTAGTGCTGCATTTATAAAAGAATGGATTATGAGTTAGATCCAAGACTTCAAATTGAAAATGGTGGTAAACTTTTTGAAAGTTTTGAGGAAGAAGATGACTTTAATGTCCAAGATGAAGCAGACACGGGACTATCAGCTAGCGAAGCATTTGCCGGTTCTGAAATTGCTTTGAAGTGGATAGAACATAGGCCCGAGGAAGACCATTTGCAAATTCTCTGCCAAGTGGATGCTCAACTTGACTGCCCGAAAACGGATGAAAGCAGTGAAACAGCTTACTCTGAGATATTCAGCAAGCAATGACTTTAATTTACAGCACTGTTCATGCATACTGTACTAATGTGCAGCACTTGTAAGTACCATAACATGTAAAAGTGCTGCCTTTTCATTTAATAGATTAACAGTTCATTTTATTTAAATATACATATATATAGTTTTTTCTTCCATTATCAAAATAATAGTTAAAATAGACACTTTTTTCGAAACACTCCAAGTAACCGAATTTTTGATAATCCGAATGGGGTCCTGTCCCTACTGACTGAGATAGTTGGATTTCTAATGTATATATTTTTTCCATTATTCAACAGTGGTTCAGATCGAACTCGGAAGCTACTATTCTAAAAATATATTTTTACCAAACCGAGGTAAAAAAATATCAAGATAAAAAGAGCCCAAAATCTGTTATCGCAAATGGATTGTTCAGAAGCGAAAAACAGAAGTTGTATAACTCAAATGTATAATTTAGAATAGGAATTTAGATTTAAATGGTTTAATATACAACATACTAATAAATTTTTAAGTGTAAAAATAATTATAAAAATAAGACTATACCTCAATATTTCTCGATGAGCATATCTTATCGATCAGTCAGCCAATCAAATCTACGGAATAATAGAAGGCAGTTTTAGAAGCAAAGTGATTGAATTTAGATGAACACAGCTATTTGTTCACCTCAAATAAAATCACAAGAGGCAAAACTTCTGGGAGCTCTGTAATAAAATGTTAAAGTTATGTCACTTGTGTATGTTATCTGAATTGTATTTCATAAAGATTGCATTCATAAAACTTGTCAACTCTGCTACATTGTTATTACACCATATATTTTCCACAAATGTTTAATTTCTTAATAAAAAAGATATCCGCTGAGTTAACATAAAACTTAGAAACATGAATCGTAAATAAAAATCTGTTTATAAATATGAAAAAAAAACATACTAAGGAACGATAAAATCTCGTGAACTGAAGTAAACAGCTAAAATATTTTGCTATTATTCAAAAACAGGAAATTAAGAAAAAGAGTTATATGTTGATTCATTGACGGTAAAAAGAATATGATCATTTTACGATTGCTGAATCATAATATTTGCATGTACATAACCCCGACACAGATCTACAATTTTATAACATTTTCTTGAAATTCATGTATATATACATAGCAATGCAATCGAGACCAGGATAGTATCTTAAGATTAACAGGCTTGGCATACTCATCTATCACTAAACGCTTAGTAATTTTGAGCAACGGTTAAGTGACGAGATTACGCCCGAGTTGGCATCTTTCTCTCCACAGCCAAGAACCCTCAGTAGAAGGTCTTTGGATGTCACAGATGTATGTGTATACATCCTCAACCCAGAGGCCGCGTTGGCCTGGTTGGTAAGGGCGTCGTTCTCATTTTCAGAAGGTAATGAATTCGAATCCCAGCTTAACCAAAGATCCGCCTTGTTCACTAATGGCAGCTAGGGTACGTTAAAATTAGGCGTAGTCTCAATGTCCTCCAGGTGAAATGATACCTCTGGGGGTGTCAGGCCAAGTATGCTAGGGTCTTCTGCTTAAAATCACGAAGACTCCACCTGTGTCTGCTTCTTCCTAACTGGTAGAGCCCAACTCAGGGCTAGGTACATGGAAAGATGCTGGTGCAACAACAACATCCTCAACCCACGCAGTTCTAGCAACCAAGTCAGGGAGAAGGTGGTGACCCTCAGAGTCACTGCCCGCGACAAACATTGTTTCACTTTGTTGATCTTACCGGAATCTGTGTGTGTGTGATGCTACAGAGCCGATGGGGCTTGAAATTCTCAAACACAGCATACTTTCTTATTAAGTAAGTTCGATGTTCACACCTTGAACTTATTTGCAGAAATAAGTCACCAGAATATTTATTCCAATCGAAGATACTAAACTCAGATTACATCTTCATTCTTTTTAATTGCAGTCAAGATGCGAGATCGTTACATGAACTCGCACCTTCTTTTCATAACACGAACAGAAAGCCATTACACCTCATGGAATTTCTTAAAGTGTGCGTGCTCCATCAGCATGAGAATCTTCCATAAATTTTGGTGTCGAATTCCGCTATCTTCCAAACAAAAAATTTATGTCATTTCTCTGAAAGACTATCACGACTCATGCAAAATACAACAGCTTTGTGAGAATTTAGAATTTTATTTCGACACAATTTTACTAATTTAATTGTTTATAAAAGGCACATTACTTCAAAGCATAAAGTTTCAAAATTGCGTGAATCAACAAAAAAGAAAAGGGAAGTGCATAATCTGGTTATAATTCTACAGACCACATTGAAAACAAAGTACTAATTGAATAAAAACTCAAAATAAACAACTCTAAGTTTTCAAGCAATATGTTATTTTAACATAGTGAAGAATTGAATAGCTAGGCGCTGATATAAGGCATTTAAGCGAAAATGCCTTATATCAGCAAAAGAAAGAAGATAATGGAAGTTAATGGAAGATAATTAAGAAAATGGAAGTTATAATAATATCACAAACAAAGCATTTATTACGACATTACACATGATTGAAACAGTTACAAAAGAAAAATACTTAATAATAAGATTGAAAGGTACAATACAAGTAATAAACAAAATTATTTATGAACTGTATGATTCGCCTTCTGTTTTTGTCTTCTCCCTTCTATATCATCTAACTCTATTTCTTATTGGATATTGAATATTTTGTAAGTTCACTCTATTGGGCATTAGCGCATCTCTTGTCAGTAGAGTTAATTTAAATCTGTTACACACTGCATAATGTTTCTTACAAAGATTTTCCAAAGATAGTAAGACTTGCTAACAAATCGAAAGAAAAAAAAATCTCGCATCTGAGCAAACATGCATACATAAGAAAGAGGCGCAATATTTATCTTAAATTGTTCCAAGAGTGCTTGGGATCGATTAGGAGTTTTGTCCCAATTTTAAACTATGGTAACCCTGATATACTCTTAATCAGAGTTCGTCAAACTTTTAGTCCTTTCAGAGTTGCAAATTCTTAAATTAAATCCCGTTGACTCCTAATAGTATTTTTTAAGTGTTAAATATATTTATAAAAATGTATGATCTAATAACACATAATATTTACCTAGATAGTAAAATGAAACCATAAATTGTAACTCAATAATGGGAGAACTTCATAAATAAATCTTGATAAAATAAACAAAAACTCTAAAAACAATTAAAAAGAGGTTAAAGCATATCAAACTTTGAGCATTATACATTCTTAGTGTGATGGATATTCCTGCTCATTTGAAATATAAGATACCAATAAATATCTTAAAATCCCAATAAAATTATAAATAAATATCAAATAAAAGAAAATATCACTGTTAATATTTAAGATCATACCTGCCTTAAAAAAAACCACCAATTTTCATAAAAAACATACACTTAGTAATCCAATTAATATATTGAATATATTTTATACTGAGCTCAATACATCGGTATTGAGGTATTTAAATGTGGGCTATTTAAAAGTAAGCCCTCTCTTTACATGTTTGATTTGATATACCTGTGTGACAAACCGGAAAGTGAAACGCTAGGAAATTGCGAAACTAGACGAGATTAAAAAAACAGTTCAGCTACAGCAGTACAACTTATTTACCTAGGCGTTATTCTATGAAATAGCGTTTTATAACATTTTACGTATTATTATGAATTGAAATATGTTTCAGTGCATCTTAAAACATAACTTAATGTGATGAGTAAGAACATTTGACATTTTTCTGGGGATTGGCGAAATTTTCCAGCGGACCACCACTTTGGCGACAGTTACTCATTACTTTAGTTCTGGCAGGGTGAACGGACAGAAGGCTTTTTTTGCCCTTGAAGTTGGTATTGTCTGTTTGCCACAAGAACGCTTCCGCCGAGCAGTTTGGCGACTGGTGATTACTTTCTATTTCAAAGGAGAATTATGGGTGTTAGGAAATCCTAGTACTTAAAGTTTTCAATACGCCAAAGATGGTATTGTTCTTCTGGCTTCTCTTGTCGACCATGGAATATATCTTGTTCCGTCGACCACAGACCAGCACAGACTAATTGGCAGCATCTATTTTCGTGGTAGACAGATAGAAGATAATAGGAAATGCCACAGTATCAAACCTGTCCTGGTAATGCACATTAATCCCGGGCATTTATTTTCAGTTGGATCGGTACTTCATGGCTCATTTCGGTTTTTCTGTTGAGCTTCTCATTTCGGATCGCAAAGTTCCAACCTCCAAGCCATCAGTGTTTAGATAGTTGGAAATGGATATTACTTCTCTGCTTCTACCACGTTCGTCCATAGCGATGCGTGATTGGAAGTGATTCGGGTTTCTACCTTTACGCTCCTTCAATACGACGTATTGTCTTCCATTATGTAAGAATTCCTCCAGGTAGGAGAAATATGGAGAATCTTAAGTTTGCACCGCTTTCATTTGTTTGGCTATCTATTAGACGAGAGCTCCAGTGGCTTAATAGTTCCATGCCGCTTCCCGTTAAAATCAGTAAAGGGAAGCATCATTTGCTGCTGGCAGTGGTTGGGATGGTGACCATGCCGTACATTCCCTTAATGGATTGCTGGATCTCCGTGGGTTGAGGACGCGTCCACGTTAATATGTGACGTCCAACAGTCCTTCCGTTGGTGAGGAGTAAAAATGGAGAGGAGGGTACCAACTCTGGTGTATCCTCGTCACTTGTCGAGGCGCTTAGTGATAAGCGAGTATTTCAAACCCGTTAACCTAAAGGTACAGTCCGGGACTCATTTACACCGCTATGTATGTATTTGTTAGGTGATGCCAAACTGTAATTCTCGTGTAAAAGCTACCGTGGTTTCATAAGAAATTGCTATGTTAAGAAATATCTTTCCCATGAAATATTTTGGAAATAAACCTAGGATTGTTTTGATTCAATTCCAAATGATATAATAAACAGAATCTTAATTATATTTACTTACCGAATTTTTGTTTCGGTTTAACTGAGAACGGTTGCTGGAATAAAATGAACTTTATGCCATTGTTGTCTTTTAGAATGCTTGTTTTTAACTACTGTAAAACAGATTTTTATGTTTTATTTCGAAATTTCAATTCCACATTTGTCACCGATTTAAACCATAATTATAACTGGTCTGAACCCATTGCTTATCCCATGATGTATAACCTCATGAACTCTGCTCTTTTCAAGGACGGAGACTCCCTTTAAAACCGTTGGAGTAAGAGAAAAATTATGCACAAAATTGAATCCCTTCTTTTTATATTCCGATAATGTAATGTGCATTAAAAGAAAAAATTTTTTTTCAATGTTTGGAAAATATCGTTTTTGCCAACTGTATCGAACAGGTTTTCCGTTTTACCAATAAGCCGTCAATCGGAAACTCATTGGAACGCATATGTGAAGAGTTCCGAGTTCAATATTTAATAGTTTCGTAACTAAGAAACTTTCCAAGTGCTTAAATAATTTATTTGGTATTTTTTTTTTCGCTAATTTATGTACACGATTTTGTAGTGCTAAGCAGCGTTTCAAACGGAGCAGAGTACATACAGTACATTTTCGTTTCTACAAGCTTGTACGGGCCGGTAAAACAGTTCGCAAAAAAGAAAGTTCTTAATATAGGAAAATAATGCATTAAATTCTTAAGATTCTATGTTCTAACGTAAGGGGATGAGAGAAGAGTTTCTCCTCCTTTCTGTGTTCTTGAGTCAGGGAATTACAGAATTCAAATTCGACACCAAAGCACACTCTCATCAAATGCATGTTATCCATGTGACATCGACTATTATTTCCACGATGTCTGGAATGCTGACACATGTAGCTTCATTGTTCAGAAATGAATAAATTTTCAGGCGTTACAGAAAGAGGAACTCAAACAAAAAATTGAAAACGCATCAGCTTTCTTCTAAAGAGAAAATTATGGAATATTTTGGCATCACTTGAAAATGTATTGAGTCATAAGGGAATTAAAATTGAAAAACGTATCATTCTCATTCTATTTTCCTTGTAAAATGTATTTTCAATTCGTTTTATTTGTCGCAAATAAATACAAATTTCATTTTGTCTTTATAAAATATAGATTATGTCATACTATTTGTTATTCAATTTATTTTGTACATGGTCCCCCTTTTTTAGCATAACAGAACCACTCTAAATTGAAGCAATTATAAATGGGTCGTTCTCTTGGTCGCAAAACAACCGGTTTTTTTTTAAAATTCTGTATATGATACAGTAATAAAAAGCTTTCACTAAATATGTAGCTTACTTGTCTCAAACTCGAGGATCATATATATATATATATATATATATATATATATATATATATATATATATATATATATATATATATATATATATATATATATATATATATATTGAGTAACAGGTGTGAAAGAATAATCCTAACGGTAGTCTCGTAAGAAGTGACTAAACAGGATTACTAGTGTCTGGAGTTATAGCTGGGTACCCTTGCTTCATGGGAGTTTATAAATAATGAGGCCTGGTCTTAAAAGTCAGGGATTGAGCATGAGGCTAACTTGTAAAAAACTACAAGTTTCGAACAATATAATATAGGTTTTTATAGTTAAATAATAATTGTTGAAGAATTGGAACTAATGCTGAATTTAAAGCTCTTATCAATCATAAAAATATACAGTTATATTCATCAAATCACAGAGACTTTCATGGCTTCGGTGCGTTTGAGGAATAACCTGATAACTGAGTGGTTGAGATCTTGCATTGGAAGTCCTTGGGCATTAGACCTAAGGGGAAATGATTTGATGATGTCTTGAACACCCTTAAAGGTCTCCAGATGGAAAACTGAAATCAGGAACAGATCTGTCTGAAGGGATATTGTGCAGCAGGCTTAGGTTCACCCTATACAGAAGTGCCATTAAAGTGGAAGAAGATATTTAATGAGAAAGGAAGTGCGAGAAGTGTATAATATAGAAGCTGCTTGCAACTTTATAGACAGTTTCGATGGGATGTATAGTAAAAAATTACAAACATATTTTGTGTTTTAAATCTTTATATGATGGCCTCTTTTTTAACTAACTCTCCGTATCTCAATTTACGTGTTAATACCGTAATTTTTTTCTTCTTTTTTTTCTAAATATCGGAAGATGCATTTTGTTCTTCTGCTCATAAACGGCTTTCCAACGTCCACAAAGCATTTCTAGTTTGTGATTGGATAATACAGATTTCAGGAGTCCAAAAGTATAAAAATTAATGTTCCATCAGGAGATTTAACAAGAATATTGGTGAATAAAATGGTTTAATTCCCATTGCTTGCCCCCTTTCTTCTAGGAAAACTTATGTACATTAAGTTGTGTGACTGCCTACTTTGTCTTGATACAGTTCAACGGATTGACGGCATTGTGGTTCAAGATTCAGAATTTCATATTTAAAAATTGGAGTTAAAATATGTTCTTGTGTGATGGTGTTTATAATTGATTTTGATATTTGGTGTATTTTTTTTTACTGTTATCTTGCATTTGTTTGAAAAACCAAACTATCACAAATCCTTTAGAAAAACTTTCTATTGTTTCTTCGAACCGCATAGCACATTTTTTTTCACATTTATTTGGTAATCTCCCTTATTATGATCCTTTTTTGATGCAATCACTTGAATACATAGTCCAAGCTTCTTCAACTATAACGACATTTCTTCCATATTTCCTGCGTCTGTTTTTCCTAAAAAAAATCTGCACCATGTTCTACATTCACAGATGTGGCTCTGAGAAAGACTATGAATATTGCAATTTTTTTGTTAATTCAAACCGAGTTAACAATTTTATTTACAGTTGAAAGTGCGAAGTTAAATGTACAGTGTTCCTTCGTCACTTTGCGCTTCCTGTTTTTCGGCTTCAGTGCTTCATGGGTTTTTCCACAATATTCATCAAAAAATAAAAATGAAAAAATACAACCACGTTGGCAACCACATTGCGGAAAAGAGCCTTGTTTTATGTTGATATGCAAGAGAGAAGAAAATCTGCATGTCAAACAAAGAGAAGAGTTGATTCAGAGTACATACCACGACCTCTCCTGAAGGTGTGTGATTGGTGTCCATCGACCCATGAAAGTACGGTGAGGCTGGCTCACATCATAAAAAAAGAAGGATTTATCGACATGGCAAAAGATGACATCAGCGGTCTTATCGACTGCTACTCCATCCCACTGACCCATGAAGACCTCCTTGAGATGATAAAGTCTGCAAGTGAGTTTGAAAACGAAGAGGAAGACGAGAAAGAAACTGGAAAGCTTGGCCTTACCCTGGAAAATCTGCAACAATTGTGCAATATGGCAAGAGCGATGCAACAATTTGCTCAAGACATTGACAACTATATGGTTCAAGTTGACGATTTCAGAAATCACGTTGACAGGGTTATGTCCTTGTCCAGAGGACTTTTTAAGGAAAAGGAAAAAACAAAAACAGCAACTACCCATCACCATGTTTCTTTCCAACGTAAAGTTCCCGGCTCTACAGTCAGCGCCTCCAGCAGAAGAGTCGCTCCGAATAAGCCTAAAGCTTCTACGAGTCAAGTGAGAGCTTCTCCTCCGCCAACAAGACAAAACTCTTCGCCTCTCTCAGATAGCAGTGTTTATTACTGTATAAGGTTTCGTAATTAACCTTAATAATAAGCAGTGACATTTTTAAGTAAATACGTATACTGTTGTAATTTTTGTCTTAAATGTGTAAACCATAAATACTGTTTACATATTTAAAATATTCGTGTACACGAATATTCCTAGGGGACAAATCCTACTTCGCGGTTTTTCAGCTTACGCGGATATTTCTAATCCTCATTAACCGCGAAAAACGAGGGATAATTGTATTTGTAACACACTATTTAGCTCGAGGATTTTCTTTTAAATTTTAAGGAACTCATCTTTGCAATATAAGGAAATTTTTCTGTACATAATTATGTGAAGGAATTTTCCCTCTTTATACCAAATAACAAAAAAATTTTCCTTTATTATTTAAAATATTTTCATGGTTTCTAAGTCAATTCTAAGTGGTTATTGCAATGATTCTGAATTACTGAATAAACATGTCTTCTGAAAGTGTGTAAACGTATCTTTCTATCCCTTGCCTTTTCAGCTCCAATGGCTGCTCAGTACTTTCACGACGCTATCCATAAATATCAGCAAAGTGCCTCATCATTTGCCGCGTGTAATGATTGGTACGGTGATTATATTCTCCTTCAAATGTTTGCTGGAGCTCAATGAGTTAGAGACGTGTTCACGTTCATCTGTGACGTCCAAAGTCCTTCGGCGTGGTGCAGCGTGCATACGGTGAGGAGGTTGTCAGTTCAGATGATACCTAGTCACCTGACTGTGGTTCAAAAAGTCGCTTGGTAGGTGCATATTCTTAACTTGTTAACCTCAAGATACATTCCAAGACACGCTTGCATTGCTAAGTATGCATGCATGTTATTTTTGCAGACAAAACATTGTTACGAACCATTTGTCCATATAATGGAAGGAGGTCATGCTATTTGCTATCATGCTACCTGCTCAGGTGTGACCTCATCACGTGACTGTGCCTCAAAATTACGAGGGATTTGATGATTACGAGGGTTTGGTGACGAGGGATTTGGTATATACATATATATATTTCAAACCGTTACTCTTACGGTATCATCAGTTCTTCTGTGTAAGTATCCCTTGCCTTTTCGAAAATGTCATTTTGCGTATAAGCGAAACTTTTTAATATCTGACGATAAATTAAAGCTCTAGAAATATAACTTGTAAAAATAAAATTTTCTAAAAATGTGCGAACAAGCTCTGCATATTTATGGAAATGTTTACCCATGTGTTTCCATTAAATTAACTTTAAAGGTCAATATTTTTTTATAAGTGACTTTCACATCATAGGGTAACTTTAACGATAAGAATTATATTCTTTCATGATTCTAAAAGTTATTTTTAGTGAGTTTTTGTTCAGTTCAAAGTAGAATTATTTAGTCGAGGGACACGTTTTTCTGTGTTTTGAAACAATGACATTGCTCCAGAAGCTCATAAATTGTGCTTTCTTAAAAAAGCGCACTTGAATGATGAACCTTGTCAGTAACCATGGTGACGAGGTCTTTATATGGGATTTCCGAGCTAAATAGAATATTCGAAAACTATCCGCTTAAGATAAGACATGGAAGTATGTTTTGATTGAATGTTGTTTGTGTAAAAGAAGGAATATAAATACTCCATTTTTACTCCTAGTTAGTTTTTTAACTTTCATTTTAGAGAAATGACTTTTGACTCTTCTGCATTGCGTTATGAGAATTCGCGGCAAGAATTATTCTTCTGGTAAATATTTATTTAGGTATTATATAGTTCCTAATTAGTGCAAATTGCTGCTTGTTAAATTATATTTTTCGTTAGTTTCTTCACATTATTAAAACAGTAATTTCTTTCAGAGAAGAGGTATTTTTCTAAGTAGCTTGTTAAATTGTATATTTTAGCAGTAAAGAATTTCATAACTGATCATAAGTGGAAAAAATGTTTGAATTGGAAATAAATGTTCAAAATATTTGCTTGTGGATGTGGGTCAAATAATATTCAATCAGTTTTTAATGAATTGCTGAGACTTTCAGAATCAGATCTCTTTCTGTTTTGGAAATATGTCTTAAGTAATTCTGATACTATAATCTTGGGATACTTTGACTGTTGGAAATCACGTGACTATTCTTGTGTAAAAGGAAAAAGGCTCGTCACCAATCACCTACTCTCAGCTTCAAAATGCTGTGTCAGCAGGGCCCTATTTAGTGTATGCAGCATAGCGGACATCTTAAACACTCAATGTTGATGTTAAATTCTGGAGTCCTACAGAACGCATTTTACACTAATATCCTAGTAAATACGACTCATTGTTAGGGAATATTTCTTTGAGAATAATACAAAAATTCATAGAGAAATATTCATAAATGATGAGTTATACTCATGTGTTGCAATAAAATTTTCGTAAAATCCCTACCGGATAATATATCCTGTACAAAGCAGAATCTCCTACTACGTATTTATTTATGATTATAAAAAAAAGTTTAAAATACATAGGCTATTTTGATTTTTGAGTGCAATGGGAAACACTAGACTGATTCACTGGCTTTACGTATTACGTTCAACAATCGCGAAACACCTCATCATTTCTAAACAAGTTTAGATGATGAGGTTGTCATTTGAGTTGATATTTTCCTCTTCCTCCACTATCTCATCATATTATGGACATTATACCAACAAATATTTAACTTGCTTAAAGCTTTTCAATACGTCGATCTTTGAGAATTGAAAGACAAAATAACTAAAACTCCTACATAAATATAACTTTAATCACATGGAACTATGAGTAAAGCAGAAATAGAAAAAATGAAGTTTATATTTTGCTAAGTAACCAAAAACTAAGATCCTGCACATCAAAAACAATGCAACACTGGCTATGAAAGCCTGCTCCTACATCTACTTAAATTTTCCTCATTGGGATATTTTGTTATACTGTTCAATTATGTAAGCAGAACGCCACCCGATAATAATGGAATAGAGGCCCCTCAGTTCTTTTATCTAGATCAAATCTGTCTTCAAATGTTAAGTTAAAATTGTCAAGAAATTTATATGAAATTGCCATTATTTTACCAACCTTTGCGTAACATGAAAAGTGTAATCCTTAGTAAAATAAAGTATTATAGAGTATTCCTTTCTGCTGATGCGGCTATGGGCAGGCAATGGGAAACACTACTTGATGGGAACAATAAAATTCCTGGCTCCTTACCACGAGCTGTTGGTGTCGTCGCTTGTTTCCGGATGAACACTGGACATGGCTATCTATCTACAAAGGCATCTGATATGGATGCCGCTCACCTCAAGAACTGCTCTGAAGTTTTAAAGTTTATGACTGACAACTCTTTTGATTCTACTAAAGGATTTTATTCTTGCTTGTTTGTCTTTTTATAGGGCTGCTTATTGATTAACGACAGAGAGGTCGAGGACGGGCGTAGGATAAAAAAATTACCAGTATAATTTGCCAAGTTAATTTCACAGAAATTTCTGTCATAGGTATAAATCTAAATGCATTGGCAATTATTTTTCTACGCGCTGAAATATATTCGCCATATACTGAAGATTTGGCTATACCTGAATCTCGTTTCGATAGCAGTCCTGGATACGTTAAAAAAATTCCATAGACAGAAACAACAAAGTATTGAAATGATGCTTCCAAGGGAATTTCAGCAGGACTGATTTCACTCTTGGGTTTCATTTGTCTCTGTGAAGCTAAAAGTTGATGAAATTTGACAATTCTCATCTTATATAATCCATTTATACATCGTGAAATATTGAAAAATAATTTGTATATTTATAACAAAAAAATATTGAACGTAAAATATGCTCCATTACTCTAACATAACCTTGTTGCTTACAAACGACATCAATGGAAAAGTTGAATTACCTCATTTTAGGGACTCTATTGTTACTGTCAATAATTCTCTATTGATACCGAATTGGGTGTAGGAGATGGTGGAAAGTGGTTTTACTTTCTTCCTCCAGTTTATTGAGATTAAGAATTTATCACTCAGTTTGTGTTTTATCACCCACTTCAATTTGGTGATGTCATAGTTCGGTAACTAAATTTCAAACTTTCTTTTATATCATTTAGCCTGCTAATTGATCTCCATTGTTTGCAATTTGACTGTAAATGAATAACAGTTTGTATTTCTTGCTTTCTATTCATGGAAATTTAACAAATTTATCACCTAATTACGATCTTAAGATTTAAATGTAGGATTAAAATGGGGCATTATTTTGTCATTTAGCTAAGTGTTTTCTGTTGATGACGAAATCAAGAGGAAAAGAGATATCATTCCCTTCATCTCATTTAATAAAAAAATCAACAATTTACTGCTAATTCATTTTATAACCCATTTCATTTTGTAAATAACTCAATTTTAGTGAGTAAGCGTTCAGCTATTTTACATGTTCATTTATATTCACTCTGAAACTTGATGAATAATATATCACCCACTTTACTTAGCCAAAACATTCTCTGATACTAAATTGAAACGTTATTTTTCTTTTTTATATATTAAATTTCTCTATTGCCTAGTATTAGAATGTAAATGAATGATAGAAATGATTTCATTTTTTCTTCCTATTCAATAAAATTTGAGCAGTTTGACACTCAACGTATTTCATCATTAGTTTTATTTATGAGTAATTCTAGCACTAAGTTGAGATACATGTTTCCCCTTTTATTATTCAGCCAAGTGATTTTGCTCTGCTAATAGAGTGTACTGAATATACAAGAGTGAGAATTGATTTCATTTTTTCTTCTTCCCATTCACATTTAAGCTTGGACACTTTGACATCCAATTTATTTCCTCGCCATGACGGCTTAATTCTAGTACTAAATTGAAATATTTTCCTTTTCAATCATTCGGCAGAGTAATTTTTCTCCGTTGTTTGTGTGCTGAATGTAAAATAATGTGACAAAAAATTTCATTCATATTCATTTAAGCTTGAACAAATTAACAGCTAAATTATTTCATCGCCAACTTTTTTGACCACATTATTCTGGTAATAAATGGAGATTTTTTTTCTTTCATTTAGGTGAGTAATTTTTCTCCATTGTTTGTGTGTTGAATGTAAAAGAGTAAGAGATAGGATTTCATATTCTTACTCTTTTAAGATTGAGCAAATTAACAGCCAAATTATTTCATCACCAACTTTACTGACAGCATAATTCTGGTATTAAATTGAGATATTTTTTTCACTTGTCTATCATTTAGGTGAGTAATTTTTCTCCACTGTTTGTGTACTGAATATTAAAGACTGACAATAATGATTTCTTATTATTAATCATTTAAGCTTGAGCAAATTGACACCCAATTTATTTCATTAGTTTTTTTCTCTAATGGCACAATTCTGGCCCTAACCTGAGATATTATTTTTCATTTTCCTTATTTATTTGACACTATTAATTTTTCTCTTTAACTATTAATTTTCTCTATTATCTATGCGATGAATTTATTTGAGAATGAGAATTTGATTTCATTTACCTTTTCCATTCAGTAATAATTGAACGATTTGATGTCCAACTTATCTCAACACCATATTACTGATAGAATATTTCTGTCATTAAATTAAGAAATATTTTCCTTTTTTTATCATTTCGGTGAGAAATATTTCTCAATTCTTTGTGAATTAAATGTAAGAGAATTCGAAAATATATTCTTTTTTGCATTTATTAAAACTGGAAGAATTTTTGAAACGTAACTTATTTCATCACCAACTTTGCTAACCATATAATATTAGAGCTAATTTGAGACATGTTTTTCATTTTTTTTATCAATTTAGAAGATAATGTTTCGTTATTGCTTATGCATTTAATATAAGGAAGTGATAGAAATAATTTTGGTTCTCGCTTTCGCATTCATTAAAGCTTGATCAATTTTCCCCATAGCTTTCTTCCACAAAAATTCTTCAGATATGAAATAATACTTCTGTGCATTTTTGTTGACTAAACAAATTATAAATATCAATTTATAAAAATTATTACTCAGATCGTACATTTATATACAAGCTAAATATTCAAAAACAATGCCTTTGACACGAAATGTTTAAATAAGTAATGAAAAAAAAAATTCAAATCGCCTTTGTCGATTTAATTTTTCTATAAAGTGGATGTTTTGTATTGTCTTTTTTAGTTTGATTTTTCTTCTGTTCTATTTTAAACGTGTTCAATTTTAGAAGTAATATCGCTGAAGATATGAAAACTAATTATTTAAAACAACACGCAATTTTCAGGATTCTGAAAAACATAAAAACGGAAAAAAATATAATTAAAAAATACTTCTTTAATACTCATCACCGACGACACTCAGACATTCGATGGTGGACTTCGCCTTGTTTACTGCTTCTCGAAGAATGCGATTTGAAGGCAGACAGCAAATTCGCCGACGAGTCAGATTTACCGAGACATCCCAATACCATGTGACATAGTTGAAATGCTATATGATGTCATGCATACTTTAAACCAGTGAGAAATGTAATAAAGTGGCGTAATCATCATCATCTCACCTGGAACGAAAGAAACAGTCACTTTATGATTGATAACAATTCATAAATACTTTAATGATGAAAAGGAATAGTCTTACAATAGCATAATTTTCAGTAAAATGGTTATTTTGTTGTCTTTTACTGTAAATAACAATCGTCAGACGAGTTTATGTCTTGGCTATTTAAAGAAATGCTTGAAAAGAATAGAAAAAACATTATTTTTAATACGAAATATGTAAAAAGTAGGTTTATAAAAATATGTAAAAAGTTTAAAACCTAACATTTTAAAGATTTTAAAGGCATATCGTGTTAGGAGGCAGGGCTATATGTAATAGTAAAAGTAAGATAACCTTTGCATTTAGTTAATAAAAGCACAAAATCTGTTGTCAGCCACTATTCCAGATAATTTGTTAGTGAAACGGAAATGGTAATCTATGATAATGTTTGGACTTATCACTGGATAGTGATTATTCCTGTACAGTAGGAACTTATTATTTGATCCTTTATTATAAATGAAATTATTTATGAAGAATCACATAAATAAACTGATTGGCTTTAAGTTTCTCATAATTTAACTGAGCACCAAAAAAGAGGAGCATTTTAGAATCAGTAAAATCATCATTTTAGAATCAGCCTCTATAAATTACTTAAATATAGTGTCCACCACACACATTATTTCTAAAATTGCATTGAATGGATTTACAATTTTTTTGGTGGCATTCCATCCCTTCAAGAAAGTAAAATACGAGTCTTTGAAGATGATCTCAACCTACATTAGTGAAAAGAAGACGTGTCGTGAAAAATGCAATGCGTATCCTTTTCTTCAAATGTATGTTGCAAATCATCAAGATGAAAGGGCAAAAGGCTGTCAAAGCTAAGCGGTACGCTTATGTATTTGAGCTATTTTTAATTAATTATGCTTTTTACTTGTGCTATTGAACTATTTTTTATTTGTGCATTAGCAATACATCTTCTTCTTCAGCAAAATTGACGCATAAGTTTTTAAATTTTTAATATCAAAACACATCAAAGTGATAGAGAATCTCTCAATTTTTCTTGATCTAATTATATGCGACTTTGAACTACTTTTTAATTAAAATAGAGTTTTATCCAAAAATATGAAATTCATAGGCTATAAATACTTTTTTTTTAATTCCAAGAAAAGAGCTTAAGTCCTTAATCTTTAAAAAATTCGTCTACAGAAATGCTTTATTGCTGAAGGAGACAAATTTGAAAATCCTTGAAATTTCATAAATGTAAATTTAAAAACTTCGGTGTATCTCAAAACTTTAATGTAGTTTGAAGTATATATCTTCATACAGCATATTTCATTTGTTAGGATGCGTACAATTCAATATTATATTTTTTCTTTCCTTTAGTAAAATAAATAACTATTTCGTAATGTGCAATATATTTTTTGTGTATTTTGAATATGTTATTTAACAGTCTTTCAATATTTTTTCAATAGAACATTTGCATTTTTAAGAAATGAATATCATTTAAATAGCTATATCATACTTTAATTTAAAAAACATCGTTTTTATTCTATAGAAAAAACTCGGGTATTTTATACACATTGCCAAAAGAAAGCGCTCAATAACTTTAATACATCATACTTTATGTAAAAAAATCAGGAATTTTATAAAATATCTAAAGTGTAATTTAAATCTTTTTACATTACCGATAATATATTTCCAAGGTTTACTAGAATTATTAGATTTCAGAATTGCAATTCTATATAATAGACACAATACATTTCCTAATAGCTGACATAAAAAATAACGGTTAAATATATGAGTAATTGATTGAGGAAGTTTAAGGAATTCTGTAAGAATAAGGTTCAAGTAATTCTCTGCTTATAATTTCTAAAAGAATAACACCTGTGTGTGTGTATGACTTAACATTTCCTTAACCGAGCTAGTTTTTCTCCACCTGAATCATAAGCTAATGATTCTTAACCGTTATTAGCATTTCCTGCCAGTTAATAAATGTAATTGTAGTGAAATTTATAAGAACACGTTTAGTAAAAGTAGCAATTTTCCTCAATTTTCTTTGATGTTCTAATAACCTTCACAGAATTATTTTCACGTAAACTTAAACGAAAAGAAGTTCTGTGAGTGGAAACAATGTTTTGTCTATTCTTGACCTGTTTTTAGAACTTCACTCCTTTTCTCATAAAAAACGATTCTTCTGATTGAAAAGTGGCAACAAAAATGATTTTTGCTATTCCTTTTAAATTACTTCCTGACACACTGTACTCAATTAACGCCGATTCTTTCTATATTGTGTTAGGACTTTTCATCTCTCTTAAAACAATTCGGCTGATATATTAAAAGGTAATATTTCTGTTTCTTCATAACTTATTTAAACAATATTGAATTTTGATTTCATATCTACATGAGTTTTGAAACAGAATTTTTATAGCTTTTAAACCAAAAGCTATGTTTATCATTTTTGTTAAATTAAGATTTTTGAAAAATGAAATTACTAAGCAATATTGTTTAAGTTAAATGAAAATGTTCTCAAAGGATTATATTCTATAAAATGAAGCTCTTGTTTAGATAAAAGCAATTAGTCTTGTACTGCTTAATCTGATTAAAATTTAGCAAATGTTAAAAATTATGTAAGGATTTTTTAATTAATTGAACATAGTTGAAATATAATAAGCATATAATAGTTAAATTTCAAAATTCATTAGAGAATTATGAAAATTCGATAATAATTTTTTCTCAAGTATATTGAAACTATTCTAAGAACTGCTGAAAACAAAATTATTGATTGAATATAGGAAATAAATATTTGTTGTTTTTAGAAAAAATATTAAATATTTGTTCAGAAAATACTAAAAAATATTAAAAATCATATAATAATACTTTTTGGATAAACTAAATATGTATCATTATACAATATAAAATCCTCGCATGCATTTCGAAGTAAAACTCTTTGTATTTAAAGTAAAAATTAATTAACATGTAATCATCAAATTGTGCAATGATACTTTAAGTAAAATAAAAAATATTCTAAGAATAACGTTATTGATCAAAATAAAATTTTCGATTGAATATATGAAAAATGGATTTTTCTTTCTCTCGTTTTAAAAGCAAAAATTAATTACATTATCAGAAAATGTTAGAAAAAAAATTTTTCACTATAATTTACAAAAAATATATTCAAGGTATTATGCTATAGTAAAAAATGTAGTGATGTTAATATATATATATAAAGAGTATAAAGTTTTTTTTATATTAAAAATAAAAACTAATCAATTCGCATTTTTTATTAAAATTCGTTAGAAAATTATAAAATTTGTATAATGATCTTTCTTAAGTCAGTTATTTTCTAGAAATTGTATTATAATTCAAAATAAAATACTTCCATATGTACTTAAGTAAACCTTTTTGTATTTAGAATAAAAATGTAGTTAACATTCACTATTCGCTTAGAAGATTTTTAAGAAATAATGCTATAATTCTAAGCACAGATTTTTCGATTTAACTAAGAATATTAAAGGTATTATGTTATCGTGAAAAATAAAATGTTCGTGTAAATATTAGAAATAGATCTTTCCTTAAATAAGAATAAATTAATTGCCGCTTTTTTTTTTTATCAGAAATCATTAAATAAATAAATAAATAAATAAAAGAAAACCGATGAAAATTCATGTAATGAATTCTTTTAAAGGTAGACTGAAAATATTCAAGGAATTACAGTGGTGGCCAACATTGTGGACATTTTTGGAAATTTTTATCTTTTTGAACTTTGTATGCTGATAGAAAGCGTTACGTTTCACAAAATGCAACCTTATATATATCATTTTAAAGAAAATTTATTACTGAATTCAAAACAAAACACAAAATTCAATTATTTGCAATACAAAAAAAGTTAAACGATAATAGTTATCGATATACATTAGATAGTGATGATTGCAGTGAGTTATCAGTACTTAGAAGAGTACCCTTTTTTTTTTATTATATCTTCACATCAACGTTTCATTGAGCTGACAAGAGTTTTAAGCTCTTCTTTCGTTGTTACATGATGCCAGGAAACAATTATAGTCTCAATTAGTTTTCTTTTATTTGAGAGGCGCCTCATTTGGACAAGAGTTTTCAAACGGTGCCACGAATTTTCGATAGGATTGAGGTCAGGACTGTTTCCTGGCCATGGCAACAATTTAATGCTCTTTGTACGAAACCACTCTTTTGATATTTTTGGCGTGTGACAAGGAGCAGAATCCTGCTGAAAAATAAACGAAGCATTGTTGGGAAAGAGATCTCTGATGGAAGGTAGAAGTTTTGGTTCTAGAATAGTGCCAATGTATTTTCTGGCATTCAATGTCCCATCGATGACATGAAGGCGACCAATACCACCTGCTGACATGCATGACCAAATCATAACACTAACTGAGTTCTTCACGGTTGCTTGAATGCAATCAGGATGTAGCTCTTCTATTATTCTAGGTCTTACATACTTTCACCCATCACTACCGAATAACGATAGCTTAGTTTCATCACTCCATATAACTTATGACCACTGATCATGTGTCCAATTATTGTGTTCTTTTGCCCACTGTAGTTTTTTTTTTTTTTTTTTTTTTTTGCTGAAAATTAAGATAAGGCTTTTTACGTGGAATTCTACCTCGCAGTCCAACATCTGTTAATCTTCTCCTGATTGTTCTTGAACTGACAGAAACACCAGAATCATTCAGATCACTTCTGATGACCGCTGATGACACTTTTCTATCTTGGAGACATAGTCTTTTTATTCTTGTGTCATCAATAGACTTGGTGCATCTTTCTCGGCCTTTTCCTTCTTTGTTTTTATTGAATTTGTCTCCAGAGACTCCAGATGTAGTCATTGAACCACCCACCTGCCTTGCAATTTCAGCATAGGAAAGACCACTTTCTCGTAACACAATAATATTACATTTCTTTCTAGGTGCCCAATCTACTTTTTCATTTAATGTCATTGTTTCTTGACTAAATATTAAAAATTTTTACAAAAATTCCTACTTGTAATTGCAGTGTATAAGAACAAGTTTCGATTTTGCGAAACGTAACATTTTCTATAAACATATAAAGTTCAAAAGCATAAAAATTTCCAAAAGTGTCCACAATTTTGGCCACCACTGTATATTCTTGCTGAAAATAAAATTTCTTATTGAATATAAGAGATAAATAATTCTTGTGTGTTCTTAGAACAAGAATTATTTATTTCATCAAAAAATTTTAGAAAAACGATAAAAAAAAAATGAAGCAATGATGCCACGGTTTTGATTCTGAAATAACGGACACTAAAAATAAAATTATAATTTTTGCTTTCACATCTTAAATGGTGCGTGTGATTTTTGATACAACAGAATAACTGTCAACCTAACGGCGAAAGGAAATAGTAAAACTTATAACTTTCACCCCGTATCAATCCTGGTAGAATCCAGTTTTAGATGTGTACATACATGCATAACGAGCGATCTCCGGACTGTAACTTATAGTTAATGGATTTGGAATGCTCACCAGAGCCTCGTCATTTTGAAAAACGGTCAGGTGAGAGGTCACACCTGATCTTGGACCCTCCTCTGCACATCCACGTCACATCAGAGGCAGAGGCCACGGTGGCCTGGTTGATTAAGGCGTCGTTCTCATTATCGCAAGGTAATGAGTTCAAATCCTGGCTTAACCGAAGATCCGTCGTGTTCACTAAAAGTGGCTGGTGCACGTTAAGCAGGTCCTGATCACTGTGTCCTCCAAGTGAAATGATGTATCTGATCTGGCAGGGCAAGTATTGGGGGTCTTCTGCTGGCCTTTTCTTCAAAATCATGAAGACACCATCCTGCTGCTTTTATCTAACTGGTACAATCCAATTCAGGGTTAGGTATAGGGAGGCATGCTGGCGCAACAACAACAACACCAACGGAAGAACTTTGGAACTCACAGATGAACGTAGATACGTCTCCAGCCTACAAAGGCTCCAGTAACCCAGTGAGGGAAAATGTGGTCACCCTTCTAATTTCTGCTCTCAGCAAACGAGGGATGGGAAGCGGCGAAAAGCTACTGAGCCAAAACCCCGAACTGTAGCCTTTCAGCAGGACATTTCGTATAAAAATTGGCATAGAAAACTTTCGAGCACGCAGTTAGGTAGGCGTGTATACAGTAAACAGAAGTGCAACGTTCTTTTCCTACTATTCAATAATGGCTGGAATCAAGCCCCTAACCTTGCTCATTAATTCTATCGCCATTCCTTGCTAGATGCTTTGACACCTTGTAATGGAAACTGTTGTATTCATTTTAATACCAACGGCATGATTGCATTTCGACAAGATAAGGGGTCAGCTTGCGTGTCGGAAGAAAGGAAATCTAAAAAAAACTCCCAAATGCCTCCCTGACAGACATGCATACTAAAGGCAGAATCTCGACATCATTTATTATTCAATAGCGGCTGAATTCTAACCTGGTTCCTTTCGCTCTATAGAGCGTTTCTATTATCTTTGAAACATCCGCTTATTGGCGACGGGCATTCAAATGTGTTACAGCAGCTATTATTTGTTAAAATGTCATTTATCTAGGTTCCAATTTATATAAACACTGCTAACATAAATAATAAAATAATACTTAAAAAAAAACTTCGATTAGTTCTAGAAATGATTTTTTACAACCTGAGATTAATTAAATACATGCGTCAAATAAATTTTATTATTAACTAGGATAAACAAACTTACTACAAGAAGTAAACACTTTTTTATTGACTTTACATTTAAACTTTCCAGCACATTTAGTATTTTCTTTATTGAGATCAAATTTTTTTACGGTTCGTTCGCATTTCAAAGCCATTATATTTAAAATTTTTCTATTTCTCTGACATCTTAGTTAAATTTACAGGGATATCTAAACTTTTTGGGAAGTGTATACCACTTATCAGAAAAAAAAGTGTCATTTTCAATTTCCTAATGTACTAAAAATATAAAACTATGAAAATATGTTATTTATAAACTGGGTTTTTATTATTATTATTTTTTTTACGTAAATAGCGCATTTTTTAATTATTCTTAATAACGGAAAGTTTAAAAATTATATAAAAAATAAAATGGAAATTTATATATTAATAATAATGTTAAAGGTCCAGTCAGTTATGTTATGCATTCAATAAAAAAATAACTTAAATTATTTAATTAAAATAAATACAAAGAGCAGTTTTACATAATTTTTAAAAACATTGCTGTTGGATATGTCTAGATGGCGATGGCTGTTTGGGATGGCATTTGCCTCTAACATTTCGTAGTGTCTTAGTTTTTTACTCAGAATGACTTTTACATTTGTTAGCTTTTCAGTAAAAGTTACCCTCCTTAGAGGCGTAGTTTACTCAACATGGCTTTTAGCCGTGATACATAGCCTTAGTTTTTACTCAACATGACTTAAATTTGTAGCCATTTCAGCAAGAATTACCCTCCTTAAGAGAAGTTTCCTGAAGATACTAACAAAATTAGATGATTTAGATATTGTTGTTGTGTTCAGCAACGTAAGACAAGTATTTTTAGAGATTTTTTTTTTTTTGACAAAATTCATGAAAACAATCTTATTACTATTCAATATTTTAATTTTTTTCTTAGAAAAATTTACTTGTCATTATTTTTTATAACTCTGCCTTACCACACTATGATGCGTGTGCTGCGGTTTACCTTCCATGGGTTATTAGCATTCAATAATACGTTTTAAAATAATAATATATATATTAAAGAATATACAATATGACGGCTGTAAAACTAGAAAATTATTTGTTTTCTTATTTTACGGTCGTCAAATGAGATATATTGCTTAATTTAAATGTGTTAACATTTATATGTTCCTCACCGAAAAATAAATTGGCTTTAGATACTGGACTCGGATGGAAGAAGCTTGGAATGTACCTAAAGCTTACAAGTTTCCTCCTCAACTGACTATAGAAGCATAAAATTACAATGGTTGATGAAAGGATCTTATTGACCTAAATATGAATTTTTATTTCTTTTCTATTAAGACATGCAAACTCTCATTTACAGCTATTTCTAGGTAAATAAGATGCAATAAATGTAATCCCTGGTAAAGCTATGTTAAATTTAACTATGTACGTCTATCAGGGTTATCCTATTATTTTTAAAGGAGTTTGTTGACACTTTGCGGTAGGTAGTTAGGCTGCGTGATTGAAGACATATTTTTAAGTTCATAAACATCAGGGTTTTGTCGGTTTGGACAATTCGATGCATTGATGGTTTGTGACTGATGCAAAATTTCAGATAATGAATAATTGGTAGGATATATAATAAAATTTTTGATTGAAATTTTTGATGTGTAGAATAGCCGAGAAGATTAACGATCACCATTTTTCTGAATAATACATTTATTTATTTACAAACAAAACTAATTTGGAACATTTCGCTCATACTAAAAGGTACCAACCTATCGTGGACCTGGCTCCGCCGGTACTATTTTATAAATACGGCAACTTCTCTCGAAAGAATACTAAACCATGCCAAACGGGGTTTGTTGATCGCCAGATACTACACAATTAGGCATTCTATTAAATAGTGTTATGGTGTCCCTTGCATACCGGAAAAGCATAGATGTGTGTTGATTCTTACAAAGCTATTATAGTATGTGTCCAGTAGTCTATGATTGGTTATAAAGTGATTTAGGAAAATAACATTTGCTTGTCAGGGATTTGCGGAAACTCTTGGTGATAGGGATATCCCTCTTCTCCTAGTTCAAATGAGTCCCAGATTTCTTGTCAACGATCATGGAATTAAAAACATGAGAAAAACAATAATTTATCATAAACTATCATCATATTTCCTCATTCATTAATCGATATCCACAGTTTTTGAAGATTTGTTATCCAATAACTGATAGATGATTAGACCTAAGGCATTCATTTTCTCACCGTTCTTCGTTTGACTTTATAACAATTGTCTTGAATATTTTATAGCTCTAAGCCACGAAGCAATACTCATATTTTTTAATTTAATTTTAAACCATTTTATTTTGGGAGATAATGGAAAATTTCTTCAATAATTGAAAATAATCTTATTTCTGGATGCTTAGCGTTGCAGTCTTCGCTCAAAACGTTTTGTGTGTGAGGATTCGTTTCTCACCTCTACGTGAATTAATTTAAAAGTATCGAAATCTACTATATACTGGAACAAAATTCCAGGATTTCATTAAGAACTAAGTTCTGAATTCGAATTCGAACCACGTTTTTGGTCGAGTGAGCTCTTGTGTGGAAATGCTATTCGTAAAGTGATTAACGCCACACCACCAAAATGGCAGTGCAGTTTTTTCAGTTTTAAAAAAATGTTTAAAATTATGATAATCTTAAAACAGCTAAACACTATGCCACCAAAGTTTGAAATGGCTGGAAATATTCGAGTTTTATTCATAATATTTCCTTGAAGCTAACCAATGGGGATTTCAAAAGTGTGTAGATTGTAACATAACCCAAAAGCGTGAAAAGATGCCAAATTTTAATCATAATTTAGAATATTCATGCAACACTTAATTCTGAACAATCCGAAAAAGTCAAAACTTTTACAGTATTACATGTGTTTCTCAAATTTCTCATTTCGTACTTTGAATTTTCACACTTCCTTCTATGGAGCCTAGCAATTTTTAAACGACTTGAAACAACAGTTTGCTTTTTATCATTTTTGACTCCATTCGATATTTTGTGTGTACTAGTTTCTATTTAAAAAAAAATATTCCACTTACCATAACTTGACTAAGGCAGGCCCGTACGGAGCAATTTCCCCAGGTTCCTACATCAGAGGGCTCCCAAATCAAATTGAAAGCTTATTTTACGTTGGCAACCGAAAAGAATCGCTTCCCAAATCAAGCAGAAAATTTGTTTTTATGAAGCAGAGGAGGCACCCAAAGAAATTTTTGGTCGGGGCTCCAGTTAGGTTAATTCTGGTCCCGCACTTAGCAACTATAGAAAGAAAAGGGATGTGATACCGTATTCATTTTTTCTCCACCTCTAGCGGTTATGATGTGATGACACTTTTAAAAAGTGCGAGGAAAACCATATCCTTCCATTCTTGGAACTGGCACAATTCTCGAATAGGATTAAGCAACTTTAAATTGGATTAAAGTCAGTGTTAATCACGATTCAAATTGATTATAAACGCTGTAATCAACATTAAGATACTACAATAGCACACCCACAGGATGCCTCACTATATAAGATGCCATCACTTCCGTCCCTTGAGGAACTGAAAGTGGAAATACTAGCAGCTGGGCATTAAGAAAATAAAATTAAGATGTTGAGAATGGAATAGAAATTGAGGAAATAACGCTGTTTTTTTATTGTATTGTTACAGTGATTATGGAAATAGTTTTCTATATTTCAGTGTATGACGTCTTAAACTAGTGTCGGTTTTTTTTAAATTTTATTTCAAATTTTTACAGAGATAAATGAAGCAAGTTGTTAATTAAATGGCATTTTGCTGATTATTACATGGTTTCGACACCAACGCTGCGAGTGGATTCTTTAATGATTCCGTTTAGTTTCGTTTGTTTGTTGCGTAAGTTTCATTTTTTTTACACGAAGGCTATAGTTTACTATTTATGTGTGGATCTAAACAGTGGGTTTTGAGCTGTTGAGCTGATGACTAGAACGCGATTGCCATCTCGGCTTAATGATTCAAAGTAAATTTTAATTTTTTCTCGAGTCAGATCTTATGCTTAAAGGTAACTGTTACGATAACAATCAACCAAGAATTATGATGTGATTGTTGTGTGATCAAAGCTCAAAATGCGTCAATTGTAATCCGAAAAGAACCTGTAAATACCGAAAATGGAACATTTAATTTTTCGCTAATTTAAAAAAAGCTGTGGTGGTTTTTGGAGCAGAATTTTGTTATTATTTGACTCAGACAAAGAGTAGCTGCCTCGATACTTGATCTTGCGTAACACCATCCTGATGAGAGGTTTTATATATTTTAATATCCATTCTATTATGTTGAAAGTGGACCAGATGTCTTGACCATAGTTTGGTGGGGAAGAACTGTTTTGCCGAATTTAACTCCTGTCTCCTCAAAGTAAGAACATAGAAAGGGGAAAAACTCTTTTATTCTTCCTGTAGGTTAGAACAAAGAAGGGTTAAACTCCGAAAAACAACGCCTTTGTTGTTCAAAATATCTCCTGAGGATTTTTCAATTATAGACTCACGTATTGTAGAAATGTAGGTAGATGAAAGTATTGAGAAAATAAGAAATGAGAATGAAAAAAAAAATTTTCTGACATCAAACAAGAAAATGATGCAGTGCAAAGATTGTCTCCAAAATAACCAACTGAATGGGTAAGAGAACTAGAGTACTTTTTAGCGAGAAAAATATTGAAGTATGCTTTCAAACATTGAAAAAAATGGAAAAATATACTTTTAAGAAAAGTAGTTTTTAAATAGAAAAAGATAAGAACATTACTTTGCCAGATCTTAATCAATAAAGCGAAAGTAAATACTGTTTCTTAAATATAAATGGTGTTTAGCGTGTGTTTCTTATAGTTCATTCTTAAAAAAAATTCCTTATACATTATTTATAAAGAAGAAGCAGTTCAGAAAAAAATCGAATCTCATTAACTTAATTCGCTGACCGATGGAATGGCGGTTAGAGTCCCTAACCTCGAAGCAGTAGATTCCGGATTCGAATCTCGGTTCGGACATGGATGTACTTTTCTCTTTCTGTGTGTATGTTTCTGTGTACTTTTATTTTCGAGCAAAGATCGCTCACTTACCTTTGTATAAGATGCCCCATGGGTTGAGAACGTGTCCACGTTAATATGCGACTTCCGAAATCCTTGAGTTGGTGTGGTGTGGAAGAGGAGGAGAGGGTGCCAGCTCAGGTGTGACTACGTCACGTTACCGTGGCTCTAAATTACAATGCACTTGGTGATGAGCGAGTAGTCCAAACCCGTTAACCTAAAGGTACAGTCCGAAGCTCGCCTACACTGCTATCTATGTATGTATAAGATGTCATCAACTTTCTGAACATTGGAAAAAAATATTAATTTTGTGTTTTATGAGGTGTTTTACCAGTCCTTAAGAGCTTGTAAAAACGAGCGTCTATTGTACTCAGAAAACTCAGTATAATCCCTGTCCTATTAATGGTCATAAAATATGCGTCACTCCAATGTGAAACGACTTACAATTCTTTAGAGTCTAATTAGGAATTTAGCATATTTTTTAAATCGAATGAAATGTAGTAATAAAAGTAATTAGAAAATTACAGAGTTGGAGTGGTATGATGTAAAAGAAAAATTTCGAGCAGAAAAGATTGAGTGTTGAATACACCTTGAAGGCAAAAAAACCACATACAATGCGCATTGATTTGGGAGCGTCTTCCGATGCTGTTGCACTTCATTATGCGTCGACATCTACAATTACAGCAAAACATATCGTAGATGGTGAGTGTATACATTCAATGTGATTTGTGAGAATTAGTTTCATGGCCTAAATGTGTTGTAATCGGCACTCAAACCAATAATATTGTACTCGTACTTTTTTTCTATATCTTTCATTTAAGTGTATTTTTGTAATAAATCAATATTGTTCTACAATTTAGTAGCTAACAATCTTCTGCATGTGAACCCCCGGTGACCTAGTTGGTAAGGACGTCGCTCACATTATGGGAATGAGATGAGTTCGAATCCCGCCTTAACCCTTTGTGTTCTCAAAAGGCGACTAGGTCACATTAAATAAACCGTAATCGCAATGTCCTCCAAGTGATATGATACCTCCGGAGCTGGCAGGCCAAGTATTGGGGGTCTTCTGTTTGGTCTCTGTTTCTAAATGACGAAGACTTCCACCTAGCAGCTTCCGTTTAACTGGTGGAGCCCAACTCTGGCTAAGGTACAGGTAAGTACGCTGGTGCTCAATTATTGTAACCACTTTAATTTCTGAAAAGGGAAGATCTAATTTCCAAACTTTGCCGATATTTGAACAAATCGCTTCATAGCCATGTAATTCATAGCCATTTTTTTTATGCTTCGATATCATTTTTGGGCTGAGACAGGATTTTATTTTATACTCTATATAATACTGCAGTAATACTATACATGCTTTTAGTGACATTTTAAAAACCCAATATGCACCAAACCGGGCACGTTTTTAACAAATTTTCTGACACGAGGAATCAACAAGTCTCATTGATTAGCATGAAACAGTTCAATAGAAGTAAATAACACAATAATCTATCAGCACATCACAGGGAATTTCTGAAATATGTAATCCGTCAGACATACGGTCTTCGATAAACAAGTAGGCAGCGAGATTGGTATTAAATGTTTATTTATTTCCCGCCAAAGATGCCAAAGTCCAATATGGCCGCTCCTCTCCAATAAGCGAACTGGAGTAACCTTTCTTAAGTGTCCGAGGTTACTTTGCTGATAGAATGAGATGGAGTTCCCAAAGTGTGTTGTCTAATTCTTTCTTTTACTCCGGTTGCTGTGACAAAGAACGGACCGTTGAAAAAGATGCTGGAATAATTCAATTATTTTGGAAAAATGAAAAACGACAAAGTTGGATCAGGTTAGACAATATGTTTCTTTATTCTAGCATAAATTAATTTTAGTTATCAGGTTACAGGAATTTTTTGTGAAATATATTTTGAATCTTATGACAAAATTGCGTGCATAAAAATTGTAATAGTATTTTTCAGTTTCTTTGCAAAATATAACTGTTAATCGAAATCTAGTGGAAAATAGAATAGAATTATCTTTGAGTTAATTATATAACATTTTGTTATTTTAAATATCACAGCTAGTTTATACTCTCCAAAACAAAAACAACCTTCCGTTAGTTCTTACAGCTAAGAAAAAAAAATTTTTTCCCTCCATCTTGTTGCCAAAGAACATTTTTAATAGCTTTTTATTAATAATAAATCGTTTGCAAATTTCATTCAGTGTATTTTTAAAAATAAAATCTTTATTATCGTAAGCATAACTATCTACACCTTCTCAGAAAAATATTTTTAAATGAATAATTTAAAAAGTATTTATAGCGTAGCTTTCAAGAGTATTCGTTCCTTTGGAATTAATTGCCTTGTAGCTTGGAAATGTATAAAAAAAGATATTTTGTTAAATAATTGTTCACATCATGACCACAAGCTTCAAAATAATACTAAATTTTAAAAATTTGGATTATTTTTTATAAGATCGAAAGAGTACAAATTATGAAAAAAGTTCATACACTGAAATATTTAAATAAATTCACTTATTAAATTATCATACGCTTGATTTTTTTTTCTTTTTGAATTTTTGTGACATTCAACTAATTGTTTGCTTTTTATATTTTTTATATCATTTTATAAATATATTAAACTCTATTTTCTCTTGAAATAGCTTACAGAAAGGAAGAAACAATGTATAATCTTAAAGGAATAATAACTTCGGGAAATTAATTCGAAATGCTGCTAAATTAGAACATTTATTAAATTCTAAAATGTAAATATATGGAACCGAGATTCTGTATAGGAGAAAATTGCATTGAAATCAAGCTTTAAAAAGCTAGTTATTTATAGAATATCAGAGATTTATAGTCAGAAAATTTGTAAAAAAATAAACATCTAAGTACTGTAAAAATTTCTCCTGAGTATATGAAAAATCATTTCAATTTACCCAAAACTTCGATGACTGCTGATATTGGTTTGATTATATAAGCGTGCACGCGTCCTGCTAAGCGAAAAAGTTTTGTAAGTGCCATAAATAAAAGGATTTCTATTCTTTGGCTTAGAATTACTTTTACAAAATAAATGCTAAATAATACGGTATCCTTTTAAAATGCTGTTTTATTTTCTGAAGACCAAAAATATTTTTGGATCTGTAGAGCATGAAAAAGGAAAAATGGGGAACTTAATTCAAAGAACCTAAATGGAAAAATGAAGCAGTGTTATAAAGGTGTCCTTGAATAAGTGCATACGTCTGCATTAGAAATGGATAATTCGATATTTATAGAGGACTTGATAAATTTGGCTCTTTACGTAAATCATATTCTTTTTACAAATATTTCAGAGGACAATTTAAAATTATCAACTCAAAATTTTAGCACCAGAAATAACTTGGTCTATTTGAGTATTGGAAATAACTAACGACGCAAAATATACCGTTTAAAAGTACGTTTATAGTTTGTAATTCATTTAATGTTTTAAAGACATTTCTCTAATCACTCTATCATAATCGAACCACATTGGAGGGGGTGGGAGAGAACTAGGGATTTAAACTCGGAAATGTGGAATTGAAACAAAATCTAACCTTAAAATATGTTGAAGAATACAGTAACATTTATGCGAAAGTAACAAGAAAGTTTTTAAACTCTATTCTCAGATGTCTAAAGACTGCTATAAATTTGTAGGTACAATATATCCTATCAAATACTTATTAAATGAATTATATAGTATTATATTTATTCATTATTATATTGACAATCCTTATATTTTTGTAGTACACGAATCTTTTGTAAAGATTTTTTTCGTTTTAAGTAACAAAAATAAAGTTTGAATTTTTGAATTAAAGTATTAAATGTAGTTTTGTTAAAGACAATTGATGTTATTAAATAATAGCTAACATAAAATATATTAGTTTATACTGATATACATATCATTGTTTTTTGTTATAATTCATAAGCATGTAGAGACTTGAAAACTACTGTATTTCAATATGGAATCAATGTTGATTTCTGGTTATCTGAATAAAGAGTACCATTTCATTAGTCTTAAGAATTAAAACTAAAATGCATGCAAATAATATCCATAGTTATCAAAAAATACTTAATTGTACCACTTTATTGTTAACGATTGATTTTATTTAATATTAATTAAACAGTAAAAAGTTAAGATATTATCGAAGGTATTGATTGAAACCGGTAACGGAGATCTATATGGAAGAAACGCGCGTTATGAATATATATAGAGTTGATTTTGACAAGTTGTGGTCGTATCTTAAAGTTGTTTTAATGCATTTCAACCAGTTTTATTCTATTTATAATAGTTAGTTGAAAAGTATTTAAAAGGTCGTTAATGCTAAAAATTGCATAGTGTGAATATATATTTTAAAATGCATTCAATGTGCATGATATATATAACGCTATATTATAACTTATTTCCTAAAACTATTCAAACAAAATAATTTTAAAATTATTAAAAATTCTTCCATAAATTCAAAACTAATGAATGGGTTTAATTTTATGGAAATATAATCTTTTTTTTTTTTTTTTTTTTTTGTATAGTGTAATTTTCACCAAATTCTTGGTCATTGTTAACAGTCTTTTAATGTTCTTTGTTCAAACTTTTAATCGTAAAAATATTTGTTTGTGTGATTAAAGAGTTGAACTCTTAACCGAAGGTTAGTTGTAATCAAAATTTTGTTGATACCTCAATGCCACACATATATATACACACAACTTAATTTAAATGTACTTTTAATAAACAGATAGTTTTCAGGAATTTAAAGAATGTTTTTTTTCTTTGTTTTGCTTGGCATTAAGTCCAGTTTATTATTCACAAAAAAGAAAGATAAATTTAAAACCCAAATCAATCGTTCATTACTTATTAGCTATAATATATCATTTTCAATCTTAGTAAATTATATTATTCCCTGGAAATAATTGTTAATGTATTGTAAAATTTTTAAAAAAAATAAATATATTATATTTAAAAATAATAAATAATTCTTGGCCAAAGTAATTGATAATTTTTAAGGAAATGCTCAATATGAAAAAAATACCAAACTGATTTTAAGGAAAATGTTTTTTTATAAAGTAAATGTGTAAAATCTTAACTAAATTTGAATGAAGTGTGCTCCAAACAAAATGGTTAGATCCATCATTAAGGAAAAATTCTAATTGGCCAATAATGTAGAAGTTCAATTATATAAAATGAATAGATTTATTCATTTATCATTAAAGTGAATTTATAATATTTATTTATATAGAGAGTTATTTTATTCATTTGTTTCAAAATAATTGGAATCCTTAGAAAGATTTAAATTTAATTTGTAAACTGCAGCTGCAACAATTGCTTGTCACTTTAAGTTGCATTTTTAAGTTATCTTTGAAAGTTATATTCATAGCGATAAAAAAAATGTTATTTCTAAAGTACTGTGTATTTCTATACTATGATATTATTTGGATCTTCCATATTAAACCAATGGATTTCAAATCCTATCGACTTTGTTTTTGTTATGTTTATATTTTGAATTCAATCATTTATAATATAATATAGATACAGCCTGCAATTCACGCAAAGTGACGTAAAAATAATATTCAGAAAATAAAAAATTACTGTTTCTAATTCTAAATAATATAACCAAAAATATCTAAAAACAGGTAGGAGTCCTTTTGAAATCTGAGGAACCGTAAACTCTAAGATGCTGAGAATATGGTCAGGAGAGACCAGGTCAGGGAAAAAGCATATGGAATATAAAAATAATAAATGTAGTTGTTTCTAATCCTAATAGAAGTAGCGTTATTACGCTATCTTCATAGGCCCGTGGTGGCCTAGTTGGTTAGAGCATCGTTCTCATTATCGGAAGGTAATGAGCTCCGATCCTGGCTTATCCGTCATGTTCACTAAAGGCGGCTAAAACATGTTAAAATTGGGTGTGGTCGTCATGCCCTCCATGGTACCTCTGGGGGTGGCAGGCCAAGTATTGGGAGTTTTCTTCATGGTCCCTGCTTCAAAATCATAAGACTCCACCCAGCTGCTTCTATGCAACTGGTAGAGCCCAGCTCGAGGCTTGGTACAAGGAAGTATGCTGGTTCAACAACATCATCTTCATTTAGCCAAAAATTTCTCAAAAAATTAAAAAACAAGTATGGGTCCTTTAAAATCTTGGGAATCATAAAAGCCAAAAGGCTGAGAATGTGGTCAGGAGCACCCTGCACCAAACAACCTTTTCCAAGACTCTGGAAGTTCCTGTCTCAATTAAAAGGGGTTTGATGTGGTTCTGAGAAAAGCGTAAGAGCCTTCTGCTTTTTCTTCAAAATATTGAGTTGGTCACACCAACGAAGTCTTTAAAAATAAAACAGTTGGTACAGCAGTATGGTTGAAATTGATCATCTTTAGTTTAGATTCCACAGCTATTTTCTATTGAATGTATCTTACGTAGAGGATTTTTACGGGGTTGTTAGATATGCGGAAATGGTCCTAGGAACTTTTTGAAATTTTATGCCAGCAATTGATTTCTGTGTATGAGGAAATATTCGTAAGGATAGTTTCTGGAGTAAATAGGCTATACGTACTTAGCAAAGAATTCATTCATTTATTTTAAATTTACTTTGTATTTAATATTCCTCATATATAATAAATGCTCGTTTGTACGAACTTCTAATTTACAACTATTTACGATTTTAAGAATTCTCAGCAAGTCTCTAATGTCTATAAAAATTGGAAAAATGTGTTTTTAAAAATAGAGATTTTGAACACAAAAAAACTAATGGTTATTTTCCCCCTAATTTTTCATCAGTAATTAAGAATTCTCATATAAAAAATACTGAAGTCAAAAAAGAATGTTCTTTATTTTTATGAACAAATACTTAAAACGCCGTAAAAATAAGCTGATTATATTATAGAAATTATTAGATCAGTGATTCTCAATCTTTTTTTTTATTTGTCACTTTTAACGATTTTAAAATATGGTGGAAGGAAAATTTAAGCTTAAAAGCTGGAACAAAGGAAAATTTAAGCTTAAAAGTTGCTTATTAATTTGTAAGACAGTGTGTAAAATATATTAATGATAATAATTTCGAATGCAAAATAAAATAAAATATGTACTACGAAACAGCAGTACATTTATCACTTTACTCATAAAAAAAAGGCATTATAATTTTTACTGTATATTTTTCTGAAATTTGACAGCATAGTGATTGAGAATCACTGTATTAGATGATTTAGATTATTTTTCAGTGATTTTGCTTGGCTTGAACGTTTGGAAATTCAATATTTGATTTCACGTATATTGCATTTTATGGTATTAAATTTTAGAAAAGAAGCTGTTCATTCTCTCTCTTTAATATTATTATGATAAATTGCCGACTCCCTATTTCTATCAATTGAAACCATTGTGAGAATAACCTTTCCTCTGTCATTTTGAGCCATGGTTACATCACAAAAGCGACATTTGATTTGCTTCTCCATCCTTTCTAATGTGCCATACTAATATATATCTTGAGAATGACTTGGTAATAGAATGACTTTAAATCATGCGGAAAATCAAAATTTATAGCCCCTCTTATTTTCATGCACTTTGACTGAATCAGATACTGAACACGCCATTTTTCGACTCGACGGCTTTCCTCACCATAACTCATTGCTCGTGTTTTTTTGAATACTTAACTTATTCTTACTTAGTTATTTAAGGGAAAATATTATAAAAATTATCATTCTTTTACTTCTTTTTACAGAGACTAACTCCAGAACTTGTTGTGTTTATCAAATACAGAAAAATAGGAAATATGAATTCGAAGAGCGCTTTGCTTTGGGTGAAGGTTACAATGATCAATGTCGATGCATTCATAACAAGAGCGTATCATTGTATTCCACGGGGCGTTTAACATGCAAAAGCCGACTTATCACTATGACCTTTTCGATTATTCACAGTATCGAAACCCCTGCTTTCCTTTCTATTATGCTATCATAACCCCGAATCTTTATTTTAAGCCTGATTCAAGCGGCCATGTTGGCTCCTGAATTGGTATTATGTTATGTTGTTAATTATGACACTTGGACAAAGCCAAGCTCGTTAGCCGATAGCTACGAAATTAAGTCAGTAGGGTGCGTCTTTCGTTTTTAATCAGAGCATCACTAAGGTGAAAGTATGACTCTGCTCTAAGACTCCTCAGATAGATGGCACCACCAGAGGAACCACTCCTTAAATTTTGACTATAATCTGGATGGGGAGGAAATTTTCTTCAGACAATTACACACATGGTAACTGCTCAAAGACAAGACCACAGGACTTTCAATTCCACAGATTTAATAAACACGTATATCGCATGTTGTGGTAGATCTTTGGTGGCATTGAGAATCGAACCCAGACCTTCCATACAGATGGTCGAGGTCCTAACCACTAGGCTCCCTATAATACGTGCTATCAGCTTCGGGACATTGCATAAAGAAATGTATTGATACCCTACTGATTAGAGTGTTATACTCACTATCGGAAGGTAGTGAATTCGAATACTGACTTAACCAAAGATCTGTCTTATTCCCTAAAATTGACTGAGTATGTTCATTAAATATGGTCACAATGTTCTCCAAGGGAAATGACAGTTCTAGGGGGTGGCAGGTCAAGTTTTAGGCGGTCTTCTATATAAATTATGAAAACTCCCATCCATCTGCTTCCACCTAATTGGTTGTACCTATCTCTAGGCGAGATAGAGGTAAGTATGCTGGTGCAATAAAAACAACGTTGTATAAGATATTACTTTTAACATGTATAGGCTCTTTCAGTTTGAGGATCTTGATAATCTATCACTCGGATGGGTCTTTCTTGAACAAATTACCGGGATTCTTATGAAAGTGCGTTAATTAAATATTGCATTTCTTAACATGTGTGTATAATAATCAATTTATGAACAAACTTTTCTAGTTCTTGAAGCAATACTTTTATATTGCTGTTCACATGACTTAGAGATTAATCCACCAAGTGAATTTAGATTCAATTCTTGGTAAAAGTCACAGATATTGATAAGTATTGAAGTTCTTTCAGTTGTATCTTATATTGTTTCCTTAGAAATTTACTGTTTACGGAAGCTCTTTGCATTTTTATATTGATGTGTAAAATACCTTAAGTCGATTTCCTCGAAATAGACTGATATTTCTACATACTACAAATTATGAAAATTGAGCGTTATTTATCATAAAACAGAAACTCAAAGACAGGTTTGAATAAGTAGGTTTATTTTATTTCTAAAAATAACTTTGTTTCCTGTTTAAGTACGATTTCTTAAAAAATTATGGGAAATATTTGAAAATTGAAAACTTATCTAAGACATTTTTGGTTTTGTAATGTCTTTATTCACACACATTTTCTTCCCACAATAATTGGTAAAAGCGGAGCATCTTGCTTTCAATTTCAGAAAGAAGCTCCCTCCATTTCTATATTTATTTTCCATTCCTTTGATATTAGTTGAAACATTGAATCGGAATTTTATCATCAGTGGCAACAGCTAATGGATGTGAGTGTCATTCACCAAGTTCTCAGAAGTTTTTGTCTGACAGATAATGCGGGTTGCTTTCTTATCTACACGTGCCTTTTATCGGGTGTCAAATACACGCAAGGTTCACAGGAACATGCCAAATAAACACAAATATTTTTGATGCAGCTGCTTACGCAAGTTTTTACTAAGTAGGAAATTTATGATTAATTTCATTTACATGGGCTGCTAAACACTTAGAAAAAAATGTTACTCACAAAATTTGGTTTAACAGCCGGTTGATGGCGGACAGGTTATCATCCGGGACTTTGAAGCAGTAGGTTCCATGTTCGAATCCTAGTATAGATATGGATGTTTCTTTCTCTCTGTTTTTATTTTTATTTATCACTCCATTTTTGGGGCTAAGATGTCATACCCACTGCTTGTCCCACAGTATGAAATGTCATCACCCTCGCCCAGTATAGGGCAAAAGGCAGATAGGCATTAAGAAAAAAAATTGGTTTGACATTAAAAATAATGAAATATTTTTGATGATATACACGAGTCAAAATTAGGACCCACAACTGTCGTTGCTCGTTCTTTTATTTTGACATCAATTTATAACATTTTCATTTCTTATAAAACTTAAAAATTCCCACTAATCTTTATTTCATTTGTAATTCGAGATTAGTTTAATTTAAACTGGCTGATAAATTTAAGGAGAAAATATACTATGTACATAAATTTAATTTTAAAGATCTAAAGATAATTTAAATGGTTTGATGGGAAATATAAATTTCATATTAGATTTAAAACAACAAAAAACATTTGATATTGATCCTTTTTTTTAATTGATCACTTTATGCCATTGTTTTAGATTTTCAGAATAATTTAAAACTTAGCGATGGGTAATTATTTAGGAAGAAAATTCTTGGTTAAAATTATGTTTGTCAGTTAAATTCTAGAAACAAATACTATCTTTCTGATGTCAATTATGAAGGGTGTACGTCAGGAGTGAACATTAAAAGGAGCGCGTTCGACCGATAGACGTCCAAGACATTTTGAGGTTATTGCCGATGTTGATTTTTAGGATCCGAATACCTCTAAAATGTACTCATCGTGCCTGAAGGTGGTAGCGAAACTAAGATTAAAAGTAACTGGTAACCCAGAAATGTCTGCAGTTAACATAACCGGGTTTTGGAGCTTCTTTTTTTAAATAGTGTTCTGTTAATGAATTCATACGGAAAGAAATTAGTTGTTGTCAAATTTTCATATTTCTCTTAAATTTCACTGTAATTTTGGCTTTATAAATTGATGACTCTTTTTTATTATTAATTACTTGCTAATTTTAAATGTGTAATTTTAGATTTACTCAGTAATTTGTCAAATAATAAAAAGATTTTTTTAATTCAGGTTTACAAAAATATCGTGAATTTGAAGAGATTATTTCTTGAATTGCACTTATAAAGTCATCACATAAGAAAAAATTTGCGTGATTAAGTACATGACGCAACGAGTCAGAAGACAATTGTTTATTTATTTTTTTTATAAAATGAATTATTATTTTACTGGAAGAAAAATAGATGAATGTATTTTAAATTCACACACACACACAAATTTACAATTCGAATGAATTAAAGGAGATTATTCCGAATTAAACACTTGAAAGAAAGAAATATTGCGCAACCAAATATACATTTAACATCAATTTTTGTGCAAAATGATTCATTTCCCATTGTTTATAATTTTTACAAAAGATATTAATAAGAATTATATAGAATTTAGCTTGCGGTTTGAGAAACAGCAAGAGCTTAATATATCACACACACAAAACAATAAATCAAATATATATATATTGTACCATGGATATAAAAAAGGAGAAATCGAGTTATTTTTGCATATAGAAAAGGAGGGGTGCTTAGTGACAGGTAAGTGGCACAGCTATTGAAAACTAATTTCGTTTTTCATATGTGTTTAACTTAGGAAACTGTTATGATACACACAAAATATTTGAATCTTCAGAAATAGGAACAAAATATACATGGACCAAAATTAAATTTGTTGAAAGAAAATATTGTGTTGGTTACAGTTTTACCAAAAAACGGTAGATCTTTTCTCTCTCTCTCTCTACAAAATTGTTATAACTTAAGACTATTATTGTAAGCTAATACAAATCTTATCGCCACCCAGATTGTTGAAGAATACGAAGAACTTTTCTTTAAAACGTCACATTTATTTATTATTAAACACGAATACTAATTTATACCTTTTTACTATACATGAAAATAATTATTTTATATAGCTATAAATATATATATTGGGAGTGGTAAGTTCGTTATCCCTAGTAATTCCACCATGTCACATGTGCATTTTATTGGGAGGGGGAGGAATATGAATACTTATTTCGTCGCTATGTCCTCATGTCTACCAGAAAACGAAAACAAAAATTCTTGGTTACAGTTATTTGTGTGATTTTTACAATTACTTTTAAATAAATTTCTTTTGAATTACAGCTGCACTTTTTTCATTAAAGATTTTAAATTTTATTGATTTAAAGTCGTTATTTAACAATAAAATATTTATTTAACACACACACACACATCACTCTTAATATTATAAAGTAAGCTTAAGATTATTCGTGATATCTAAATTTTTAAAAAAAAATTAAATTCCAAATAAAAAAGTGTTTTACAAAAAAAATATATTTTTAATGGTTTCTTCATAAAGTAATTTTTCTAAATTTGTACGAAGTGAATAGCTATAATATTCCTCAAGTAAGTTTATGTTACTTAAAAATATATAAATGTGGGTGAGGGTTGATTTGTTCCTTTTTTCATAATTTTGTGGATTATTAATGCAATCCCCTAATCCAACACACCACCGTCACTCATTGCTGCAGATTATCAGGAGTTCATTACATACTAGGTGATTGATAAAGTTCGACCCGCTTTTATATCCGATAAAAAGAGAAATTAAATGCAAAATGAATGTTATCTATGACTGTGCATAATCCCCATTACTATCTATGACCTCTTGCCCTATTTCTAGTAGGTGATGAACCCCACGGCTGTTAAATTCCGATGATTTCGAATAAAAAATATCTTGATGACAGTTTTCGCAGCATCAAGGACATCAAAGATTTTCTGACTTATAGAATTGTTCAGTGCACAAAATTAATAATTGACAGCTGTTAAAAAATCAGGAGAAAATGCAGAAAGGGGTAAAACTTCCCAACCAAACTTCATTGATTTTTGGTGAATGATAACATCAGCATGTGGCCTATCATGCTGAATGTTATCAGTATGATGAAAGATAACATTGTATTGATGAGATCTTTTCACTTTGCTACCAAATTTGAATGCAGCCTGTCTAACTATAGACAATAGAATGTAGTACTGATGATTTGGTTGAGTTTCAGGACCTCCCAGTCAATTATTCCGGGCACATCCTACCACACATTCAATATCACCTTCTTGGGATAAAGTTAAGCTTTCGAAGTTGATGCAGGTGGGCGACACGCAAATACACTACTGGCCATTAAAATTGCTACACCAGGAAGAAATGCAGATAATAAAATGATAATATTATACTAGAAATAACAAGTGATTAAATTTTCAAAAAATTTGGCTGGATAGATCCTGAGAAATCAGTACCCAGAACAACCACCTCTGGCAGTAATAACAGCAGTTATACGCCTGGGCATTGAGTCAAACAGAGATTGCATTGCATGTACAGGTACAGATGCCCATGCAGCTTCAACACGATGCCACAGTTCATCAACCGTTGTGACTGGCGTTTGGTGACGAGCCAGTCGCTCGGCAACCATTGACCAGACGTTTCCTATTGGTGAAAGATCTGGAGAACGTGCTGGTCAGAGAAAAATTCGAAAATGTTCCGTATCAAGGAAAGTCCGTACAATACCGGCAACATGAAGTCAGGCATTATCCTGCTGAAACGTAGGGTTTCGCAGGGCTCGAATAAAGGGTAGAGCCACGGGTCGTAACACACCAGAAATGTAACATGCAATGTTCAAAGCACCGTCAATGCGAACAAGAGGTGACCGAGACGTGTGTCCAATGGTACCCCATACCATCACGCCAGGTGATGGGCCAGTAGGACGATGACGAATGCACGCTGCCAGTCTGCGTTCACCACGATGCCGCCAAACACGGATGCGACCATCATGATGCTGTACACAGAACCTGGATTCATCTGAAAAGATGACGTCTCGCCATTCGTGCGCCCAGGTTCGTCGTTAATCACACCATTGAAGGCGCTCTTGTCTATGACGCAGCGTCAAGGGAAGCCTCAGCCATGGTCTTCGAGCTGAAAGTCCATACTGCTGCAAACGTCGTCGAACTGTTCGTGCAGACACTTGTCTTCCAAACGACCCCGTTTCTTGACTCGCGGCTCGTGACGTGGTTGCACGATCTATTACGGCCATGCGGATAATATGCCTGTCTTCTCGGCTGCTATTGATAGGTGGCCGTTGAGATCCCGCATGGCGTTCCGTATTACCGTCCTGAACCGATCGATTCCATATTCTGCTAACAGTCTCGACCGACGCGAGCAGCAATACTGCGATAAGATAAACCGCAATCCCGTTACACAACAATTCGACCTTTATCAAAGTCAGAAACGTGCTGGTACGCATTTCTCCTTCTTACACGAGGCATCACAACAACTTTTCACCAGGCAACAAAGTTGAAATGCAATTTGGGTATGAGGAACCGACTGAACAATTTCCTCATTTAAACACAATTTAGGTGTCGCTACTGGCGCCTGCTTTGTCTGAATGCGCTGAAAAGCTAATCATTTGCATATCACAGCATCTTCTTCCTTTCGTATAAATTTCACGTCTGTAGCATGTCACCTTCTAGGTGTAGCAATTTTAATGGCCAGTAGTGTAATTCTACAATGCTTTACGCTGTGGTACATAACCCATTTTTCATCTCCTGTCTCACTACGTGTTAAGAATGGGTCATTTTTGTACTAAGAAGGCTAGGCAACACAGGAGTCAATGTGTCCGTCCCGTTGAATTGCTGTCAGATTATGTCGAACCAATTATCCAACTTTTTCGCAAATCCAAGTTAACCAGCCACAGCCATTTCTAAACCATTGTTCACTGTACATGGAAAATCTGCGTTAATTTTTCACCGGATGCGTTTGAGACTTTATAGTTTGGTAAACATCGTCTTTTTCAATGTGTGATGGCCGTCAACTCCTATCCTAACTTTGACAGCTTCCGTCTCTTTCCCTAAATTTAAGGAACCATCGACAACATGTCCTTTCGTCTATTGCATCCTCAACAAAAACTTGACAAATATTGCAACATGTGATTACTGTATTTTTTTTTATTGAACTCTTATAACAAAAGATATCTCATATGCCCTTTCTCGCTTTTCATGTTTACGCGAAATTTTTCTTGACCCTGCGAAATTTTTTTTTGAAATGGTTAATTGTGTGAGATACAATATTTTTATATTTTAAGCATCCACAATTTGATTGGACGATGATTTCGGGTATTAAAACGTCATGTGAGATGTCAATTCCAATACAAATTTGCATATCGAAAAACAGGTAGAACTTTAGCACTTACCTGATAGAAAATTTCGTAGATTTTGCGTATTCATGGCAGCAAACTTTCTATATTGCATGAGACATAATGTAAAAAATACTATACAGTTTAAAATATTTTTTAATATGATTACTAATAATTCATCGGATTTTCGGTGATAACTATGCAAATTGATTAATAATGGTGATATGCATTAAGTTGACCATTCATGTCATAAATAATTTATCGTGATAAGGGTATGGCGAAATTAATAGGATTTTAAATTTTATTTTAGTTTCTCCCTCCAGAGTACCTTGTCTCATATACCGTTTCAAGCTTAATTTTTTTGTTATTTCAAGGGGGTTATTTGTTTTTATTAATTCTAACTTTAATGCGAATTTAAACATTAGAAATTCAATTTGCCTTTCCTTACTTTTGAAAAGCGTGGGGCCATTTGATATATACCTACAATTAAGATGGGCACCGAACCATTGTAAAAAGATATATCTTGTATGAAACTCTGAACTGCAAATTGTTGAACTGAAAAACTTTAAGCTCTCACTAAACAAAATCGCGAAGACTTTATGTATTCGTTATTTCCGTTAAATGGAAGTGAAGGGACGTAAGAAAATGGAAGTTAGAATAAAACAAAACATTTATTACGATATTAAACTTGATTAAAAAGTTACAAAAGAAAATAATTAATAAACAATTTTATATATAAGATTAGAAGGTACATAACAAATAATAAACAAAGTTATTTATGAACCGGATGGTTTGCCTTCCATTTCTCACATCTCTCTTCCATATCATCAATCTCAATTTCTTATTGGATATTGAATGGACAACATTAGTCGTGACGTTATTTACTACTAAGTTTTTCCAAACAATCGTTGCTAATGTTGCCATAACATGGGAATTCCCGTTACCAATATATTTTGGGGATATCCCTAATAAGCTTTCTGAAACTCGTTATCCTCAAATATTAAGTAAGAAATAGAAAATAGCAATCAAAGAGCAAATAATAAATAAGAAATAGCAATTTAAATATCTATCACTCAAAGTAATGGCGATTCAACGATAATTGGCCCTTAACAACGACTGCTTAGAAACTGTTGCTACGTTTGACGTCACACTAAGGCCCTTAACAACGACTATTTAGAAAGGGTTGCTAGGTTTTGACATCACACTAAAGACGTCCATATTTTGTAAGTTCATTCTATTGGGCAGTAACGTCATCTATTGTCAGTAGAGTTAATATAAATATGTTACAAAAGAAAAACTCATCTTAATTGACAATTCGTTATGGAATATTTTTGATAAATCGTATCTGTAATGGAAGCTTCATTGAAGCATATTTGTTTTGTAACTGTAAAAATACATTGATCAGATAATAATTATTTGGTAGATAATAATTATTGCAGATAATAATTATTTCATGGTAGTCTCCAGAATTTTTATAAGCCTCAAAGCATTTATTTGCTTCAGGAAACTTATTGTCTTTCCCAATTCAAACAGGTGATTCCATGTAATTGGTTCAAGAGACACACAATCAGACATCTTGCTTCACAATATAGATGCGGAAATTCTTGTTTCTTTTATCCCAAATAGATCTGCAAAAACCTGAGTACTTCTTTCATTCTTTTCATTCGGGCCGAAGGAACTATAAAACTGACTTCCTGTGGTATTTACAACTTATAGTCAGTTCAGAATGTCATCTACACACGGAATTAGAATAAAACTGGTTCCACAGTCATTCAACCATTCTATGAAACTCATGGAAACGTTAGGAGTCATCAACTTGCAAAAACTTTCATTTTAATCCAACTGACTAACTAACCATCTTAACAAACTGACCTAACTATTCAGAATGTTTTCCATGTGAAATCACATATAAAAACTAAAAAAATTAGTAATCCATTACAAAATTTATACACGAAGTTATGAGTTTCGATTCTTCTACATTTTCCCATTCTTATACAAATGTTTATTTCTTTATCGTTAATTACTGGCTATCGTTTTTATTTAAATTTTCTTAACACAACACTAGCATTTTGATAATTTCTTTAGAATTTCTGTAAGCGTTCAAGTGTTCTCAGATTTTTTTTGTTGCATTAGATTTCATTCTAATTAAATAAGAGTGTATTTTTCCATTAAATGTTATTCCACTTAAAGTTTATTATCGTTAATTAGAAAAAACACTTTTATAGTTGAGAATTGTTTTCTTAAATACCTTATTGATCTTATGCACATCATCTTATTAAAATCACTGAAACTCCATTTGAATGAATTTCTTTCTAATGTTAAAAAAACTTTGTATAATATCCCCAGTCTGCTGGAAATGGTACAATATTGCACTCGAATAATTCGACTTTATTTTTCTGCTAAATATTATTCCTTTTAATGATAATTTTATTAAATGGAAGATAAAATTGTTATATTTGAAGACTCTTTCCTGAAAATTCTTTTTAAGCTTTCTTTGTAACGGATTTATTCGAGCATAATTCTTTTCAGTAGCACATTGAGACGATGGTAAATGAAGTATTTCAGCAAATGTTCCTTATTATGAAAGTTTTTTTTTTATATTGGTTATATTGTTAAGTAATTCAAATGTATTGATTTTTTTTCTAACTGTATCGACTCATTTTATTTTAAATAACCAGCTGCGCTATTAATGAGAAAAAAAAAAAACGATGGAAACAGAGTTAAGAATTTTAAATTGTATTACTTCATGGAAAAAAACATTGAAATTTCTTAAAATGCATGCTTCAGCAGTTTTCAATTTTACTACTGGCATAAATATTATTTAACAGCATTTCAACACTATTTGTTGACATACGTATTATTTAACTTCGTTATTTAACATCATTTCACCATTATTTGCTAATGACATTTCATTTAAATTGCGTTAAATGAATCGTACAAAATGGAACTTTATTTTTATGTTCTTATGAGTTAAAAACTTTTCACGATACTTCCTGGAAAAGATTTTCTTTAGTTGAATTAAATAAACTTTTCAAGTTAAATACAGTTCATTTCAAATGAAGAACAATTTCCCAAACACTTTTTTTTTCACACTTTTCATCCTTTTTTTCTCAATGTAAAACTTTTTACGCAATATATTCTTATTGTGAAACTGTCATCAACTTTAATCAATTCTCTTCTCCTATCATCTAATAAAAGGAAAATTAAAATTTTACTGTAAACATTTCTTTGAAGGTCATGATTGAAAAGGTGAGTGGAATCTTTGAGTACTTATTTTATCATTGTAAAAATATTGACAGCAAAATGGTAGTTAAAAACAAATGTTTAATGGGTTTTTGAAAGTAATTCTGATTTACTTTATTTCCATTTACTAACTGTAAGAAATATATTCATTTATATATTATTTTTTAATATTATGGCAAAAATTTGCTTTAAAATTATGAAATTTATTTCACAATTCGTATTGCTTGACTATAATATTCACCTAAATGAAAAGTTTGAACTGTCTAAATTATGGAACATTTTTTTTACAACACAAACTGTACATTCAGCTATATTGATATTCTTAATTTTTGTATTATATTATAAATATATTCACTATAATTCAATACACTTCGTGGGCGAAATGTGTTGACCATCATAATGCAGAATATTTTATAAATTCCCCTTAAACTTGAGTTCATTTAAAAACATTTAGAGAGAATTTTGGCATTTTTAGAGTGAATAAAGAACTTTTAGAACGTGTCAAATACGAGGATCTCTGAATATTTTTAGATGCTCGCTTAGTTGTTAAATTTGAAAATGTGAACCATTTTATTCCAGTGAATAATTTCTGTTAATCATTTGTAAAAAAGACACAGATGTTACATAATCATTTTGGTATGTTTTTGAATTTCTTTGTGATTAAAAAAATGACAACAAGCTGATGTAATTATTACCTATAAACTAGGATTTCCAGAATAGAATGTTGTTGAATGTATTTTGTATTCTTTATTTTTCTAACGTAATAAGAAATTTAGGTTAGCAGAAGAACAGTAAAAAATCCATCAAAAATTCTCCAAATTCAAAAACGTGTCAAAAATATTATATGGTAGCTGTTCCGCAATAAGTTTTGTATAAAATAAATTTTAGGCACTTAAGGGAAAATGGAGTTGATGCAAGAATGTTATCTTGTGCTTTGATTTTCTTATGCTTTCAAGTAGAATTTAATCGTGAAATATGCCTTCAGTATTTAACTATAGTATTTGAAAATGAATGACTACATTTTATCGCACTACATTTGAATGTTTTTTAGAATTCATAGAAATCGCAGTTCTTTTCAAGGTAAAGAATACACAGGTTGGCCATTGCATCCGTAATTTTTTATAATGTGCCTGTCATATAAAATATGTTAATCCTTGATAATTTTTGTACCTACCAAATGATACAACGGGTACTTAATATTAGGCCTAACTTCACCCATAAAATAGCTTAAGAAGAATTTCGTATGAAAAATATTATTAGACCTTGGGTTCCCAAAGATTTGACTTAGCACCTACAATAAGAATTATTAAAAGCTTACGGAAAAATCATTAAAAAAGGAAAACAATTTACTTAAAAATTATAGCCAATGCCCAAAGTTAGAGCTGTTGATGAAACGTTCTAAAGATCGTCAATGCTAAAACAGAAATTCGTGATGAAAATTACGAAGCATTTTTTTAACCTTCCAAAACATTAGTATAGTTAATTATGATTCTTGGAAAATGAACTCATGCAGATAATGATGAAAATACAACATGCTATGAAGAAACTTGTCGCCATCAGAAATATCGAACTTTTCAAAACCGAAATCATTTAGAAGATCCGAATACAGTCACAATTAAATACATTACTGAATATATTGCTGAAATTCTTCAAGGAGTGGATGTTAAGGAAGTCGTACTCCATCTTAACAATACTTCTCATTCAGCAAGATTGACAGTTTATTTTCCTGAACAGAAGCGCATCAAAGACATAGACCATCCACTTTATTCACCTGATACCTGTATGTGACATTTGCCAATTTTTTAATCTAAAAAAGGAACTTATACATGGAAGTCATTTTCATTCCGAAATTGACAGACTTTGATAAAGGTCGAATTGTAGCGTACCGGGATTGTGGTTTATCTTATTGCAGTATTGCTGCTCGCGTCGGTCGAGATCCAATGACTGTTACCAGAATATGGAATCGATGGATTCAGGACGGTAATACGGAACGCCATGCAGGATCTCAACGGCCACCTATCATTAGCAGCCGAGAAGACAGGCATATTATCCGCATGGCCGTAATGGATCGTGCAACCACGTCACCAGCCGTGATTCAAGAAACGGGGTCGTTTGGAAGACAACAAGTGCCTGCCTTAGACGAACAATTCGACGACGTTTGCAGCAGCATGGACCCTCAGCTCGGAGATCATGGCTCGGCTTCCCTTGACGCTGCGTCATAGACAAGATCACCTTCAATGGTGTGATCAACGACGAACCTGGGCGCACGAATGGCGAAACGTCATCTTTTCAGATGAATCCAGGTTCTGTGTACAGCATCATGATGGTCGCATCCGTGTTTGGCGGCATCGTGGTGAACGCACACTGGCAGCGTGCATTCTTCATCGTCATACTGGCCCAACACCTGGCGTGATGGTATGGGGTGCCATTGGATACACGTCTCGGTCACCTCTTGTTCGCATTGACGGTGCTTTGAACAGTGCATGTTACCTTTCTGGTGTGCTATGACCCGTGGCTCTACCCTTTATTCGAACCCTGCGAAACCCTACATTTCAGCAGGATAATGCCCGACCGCATGTTGCCGGTATTGTATGGACCATCCTTGATACGGAACATGTTCAGCTGTTGCCCTGGCCAGCACGTTCTCCAGATCTTTCACCAATAGGAAACGTCTGGTCAATGGTTGCCGAGCGACTAGCTCGTCACCAAACACCAGTCACAACGGTTGATGAACTGTGGCATCGTGTTGAAGCTGCATGGGCATCTGTACCTGTACATGCAATGCAATCTCTGTTTGACTCAATGCCCAGGCGTATAACTGCTGTTATTACTGCCAGAGGTGGTTGTTCTGGGTACTGATTTCTCAGGATCTATCCAGCCATATGTTTTGAAAATTTAATCACTTGTTATTTCTAGTATAATATATTTGTCAATTAAATATCATTTTGTTATCTGCATTTCTTCCTGGTGTAGCAATTTTAATGGCCAGTAGTGCATTTGGCATCAATGAAAGTGTTTTATAAATGTCGTTGAACCATCTTATGCTTACCTATTGCTACCTGAAAGTTGGACTCTTCCAGTCTGGTGGTTGCAACTGGGTGGGAGACTTTGTATACCTCTCATTTTTATTTTAATTCTACAACTCATTTGCTCTTAATTCACCCTCAGAAGTGAGAATTAAGCAAAAGACTTCCAGTACTTCATTGGCCACTTTTAGAAGTATTATTTTACTTGGAAGACATTGCGACTACGATCTATTTAACGTCTCCCAAGCAACTTTAATGAACATGACGGATCTTCGGTTAAATTTAGATATCAGCGTATTACCTTCCGATAGGGTGAGCAATGCCCTAACAAATTTGTCCACCATAACCTTAAAATTAATTACAAAAAATTTTTAAAATTCTTTGAAAAAAGATTTAAATTGTAGAAAAAGCATTTAAATTTGAAGGAAATTCTTTATAGTTAAAATGTTTTCAAAAATCTTTATGTTTTAATACTATAAATGAGACTAAATCCTGATGTAAATTTCAAGAATATTATATATACCTTTAGCTACAAATGGGCGAATGTTTATTTAATTTAACATTTTAAAGAAACTTCCTGAACTACAGTTGAAATGGATCTAATAGTTATCTCAAATCACGCACCCATAACTTTAATGTTAAACAAGAAATTTCAAGAATACTTCATTCTTTATAATATATGTAATTTTTCAGGAAGATTAATGTACTTTGGACTTCTTAAATCACTTTAAAAATATACAGCAAAAAAAATGATGGAAATGTTAAATAAATTGCTCTGTTTATTAATTTAAAAGTTAATGTATTTAATTATAATTAATTAAAAAATGTTGCATTAAAAAACTGATTATTGTTTCAGTAAAAATAATTTCTTACCGGCAATTGAATTCTTTTTTGGCAAGTGTCTGAGAAATCTTGCATATTTCTCGCTGATTTCGTAGGAAGAAGAACAAGACGAGAACCATGATAATTGTAACATATACTTCGGCCAAGACATTATTTAATGCAAGCATTGATAATGAAATAGGAGAGATTAATTATTTTTTGTACTAACTAAGACCAAAAGGATACAAAATTGTTTTAATGTAGGAATTTATTTTTGAAAAATGATATTATAATATGTTACCTTTTTCTGCCACTTATACTATTTCATTGAAAATTTATGAGAAATTCACCACTTATTAAAAACTTTTTTAATAATTTGAATAATATTAAAAGGAACTAATTCAGTTATTTAAATGTTTAGCAATACAAGCTTACAAATATATACACTAGTGTTCAAAACTATTGTTGTTGTTACTTATGACACTTGGACTAGCCAAGCTTGCTATGCCGTTGGCTATACGAATTAAAGTCAGAAGAGTGTGGCTTTTGTTTAATCAGCTCACCACGAAGGTGAAAGTACGACTTTGCTCTAAACCCCTCCGATAGATGGTACCACCAGAGGATCCACTCCCTGAATTTTGACATTGATCTGAAAAGGAAGGAAATTTTTCCAAACTATTATAACTATGGTAACTGCTTGATGGCTGCTCACAGGAGTTTCTATTCCACAAATTTAACGAGCACGTATATCGTTTGTACTCGGTGGGGCTTTGGCATTATTTGCCATCAAACCCAGTCTTTCCGTACGAAATGCCGATACCCTAACTAGGTTACCACGACCCTTATTAAAATTTAATTTATGTCCATAGATTTTGCAATAAATGAAAAATATAATTACATTATTTTTAAAATTGATATTATATGATGTAATGTAGGAAAAACCAGAACGATTTATGCAAAGATATTTTTTTAAAGCGTCTTTACTTTTTACTTTATAAGTTGCGAAGGAGAGTTTGAAAAGAGGAATTTTTTTAAACTATCACTTTCCTGTGAACATCAGCATATTTCCTTGCTTTTTGTTCTTACCAGTTAAATAGAAACATCTATATCCGAATCTTTAGAGCACAGATTACCCGCAATAGTTAACCTACTACAACCAGAGGTATCATTTTAGGCTTAATATCTGACCCACCTTAAGATGGATGGACACAGTGGACCATGCACCTAGTTTACTTCAGCTTCCAGCAATTGGATTTTGAGAAGAGTCGACAAAAAGATTTTCTGGGTTAATACAAACGTTCGAAAGTTAAGTTGAGTAACTCAAGTATCATTACCTGATCGAGTTCAGTACTGATTACTAAATGAATGCATTTTCTTTTCAAATGCACTTACTGAATGATTTTCACACTGTACTACCGTTGCTCCAAAAAAGAGATTTTCCTGCATTTTCCGTGAAATAACATATTCTTCTATAATTGAATTATAATAATAACCCGAATTTCGATGAAATGGGAATCATATTATTTAGTCCCATAGAAGTGGTTCTTGAGAATTTAATGATGATTAAACATTGGCAATAATCAATCAGTATATATAATAAAAGCAAGTGTACAATGTGAATGCTTCTAAAACTTAGAAATGAGAACAAGGGAGTTTATATATGTGTGGTATGATAACCTTCTATATCCCGTCGATAAAGATTCCCATTTTTATCTGAAGAACGTGCTTTTGAAGACATAAGAACTGGAAGTTTCACCTCTAGAAATTTCTAGAACATTCAAGATCTATTCCAGAATATTCTGGAATGTTCGGGAATAGTCTGCAATACCTCAAATCATTATGGTGAGTTCCAAAGCACACTAGAGTAAATATTCTAGAACGTTGTCGACTATTCAAAGCCTTTTTGAATGGGTAGGGCTATCTATTATTCATGGAAGTGGTTGCCGGAGTCTAAGGAGGTTAGACTTGTTTGCCCGTAGTCGTTAGCTGAGTAAAATGAAACGGCCTTCACACCATGGGTGGAATAGACGACATAGAAGATAATGAAACTGCGGATAAATTGGCCAAGGAAGGCAGAGACCTCAACACTAGCTGCAATGATGTTTCTCTTCACGATGCGAATGCAGTGGCCAGATACAAACTTACAGAAAAATCCATTCAGACCAAACATCTTCTCTCTGAAATAACTGCGTACAGATCTACTATTAAAACCACAACTAGCTGAGAACTGCACGCCACAGGGGTATTAAGATCGATGGAGAGGACAAAAAGATCTATAGAAGTTGTGATCATTGTCCTGATACAAAGCTTACGCCTACTCACATCTATGAGTGTCCGGCTACGACCGCCAGTCTGAGAAAGATTGGAGTGCTGCCGACTATGATAGATCCATATGGAGACAACATCAAGCAAGTCGCAGAGGAAATTTTAAAAATTCACGGACACATATAGCTCGACTCTCATGGACACGACAAAAAAGTGCTATCTATTAGCAGGGAAATATACAAAACGATTGATAAGATGGTAAAAATTAAAGAAAGTGTTAAATTCCCAACAGAATATTTAAATTCTTAGCAAGTACCAGGCATACTATTATACTGCCTTTAACAGAAAATTGGATCTCCGATTATACTACTTTGAAATCTCCACAAACACTATGTAATGGAATAAAAATGATCGTTAAACATCTATCGAATAACATTATGACTGGAAAGGATATACAGTACTTATCCCCAGAAACCACAGATCTCTTCTGAACTGCCATTCCGATATAAAAGGTTGAAATTCCCGATCAAATTAGCCTCTATAGTTTTATAATTAGTAAAGCACAAGAACAAATTTTAAAATATTGCGGCATCAACATTCACAGATGTCTGCTTTTCTAATTGTCAACTATAAGTAGAAATTCTCCCGGTCAAACTCTGGAATCAGAAATTCGAAAAATTTATACGTAATGCCCCGGACAGCAAAATGAAAAATGTTCTTTTAAACAATTACTGTAAACAGAAATATTATAGTTAGAATATATTTTCAATAAAAAATTTGAGCTCCTTATAGTTTAAAGTTTATCCTTTTATTCCAACTACCACCCAATTCCATATCAACTCCATGAGCAAAGCCGGGTACTTCAGCTAGTTTAAAATAAAAGTGATTCATATTAAGTTCATATTAAAACGACTTCATTTCCGAACTGTTGCTCCAACCCGTACACTGGCGATATTGTTCAATAAGGTAAATTCGCCAGAACATAAGAATTTAGATGAATTTTACAGAACTAAAGAACATTGTGATTTCTTACTTGAATATAACAGCCAAAATTTATTACAAATATCGTAAAAGATTAAACAAAATGACATTCAGAGCGAATTGCTAATAATAGTTTAAAAATAGTACCATCTCCAGTTCTAATAAAATTTCCAGTAAAAGATATAAATTTACAGTTTTTTAATCTATCAATGTAACAACGCTTTCTATGCTAGATAAGCATATACCTATTTCTGACTACCATAATACATAGAAACATTCTAAAATTTAAAAAGTTCTAAAATCATTGCCGATCTAAATAATAAATGAAATAGTTGAAGTAGAGTATTTGAGAAGCGTTGAGAAGATAATTACCATTTTAAATCGTTTGCAGTCATATTAACTTTACCGACAATGTTCACCGGGAAATTCGCTGCGTGTGTAATAATATTCGCGTTTTTTTAATCGCTTACAGATTCCACGTGATTCATGAAACTCTAGCTTGTTTCTTGTTATGTAAAAACATTAATGAAAATATTTGTTTCCCAAATTGAATAGTACTATTGTTTCTTTTAATCATTTTATTTTCAACGTGCAAAAATAAATTTTTGGAATGCTCTTTATTTTTATGTAAACCAAACGATTACATTATTTTTAGCACGAAATTTTTATTTCTTTATTTTTAACACAGTTGCTTGCTTTCAGTTACTGTTACAACAAAGAAGTGGGAATAATTGGCCGGGGAACAATTTCTTTCATATACACTTAACTGAGATATGATGTTTAATGAGTAGAGAACTCTGATGTGTTAAACAGTTTTATTATAAATACTAATTCCAATTTTGGAATAATACTGTAATGTTACCATGCATTTTTAAATCACAAAAGCAATCAATGAAAGTTGATAAAATATAAGCATGTGAAAATAGATTAATTAGGAATTTTTTATAAGTTAATAATAATTAAATAAAATGTATAATTTATGAATAATTAAATTTAAGTGTAAAATGAGAAAAAAAGACACCATATAAATTCGTTAAATGATAGAGATATAAGCCCCGTATATAATATCGAGCTATATTAAATTTTACCATCTTTATAATCTTGGTATGAGCAAAGTAATAAATTGAATTGATAAAGTTTATTTTTTATTTATTTATTTATTTATTTTTTATTTATTTTTTTTTTGCTAAGGGAATATTTACAACTAATTGCATACCATGTAAAATCTGATTCTAGACTTAATCAGATTTGAGTTAAAATATTTATCATTCCTGCTCTAAATTATAATCTAAATGTTATAAGAGTTTATCAGTCCTTGTGTTCTTGTACAATTTTTTCTTCTAAGCATATAATATCCTTATATTTGTATCGTGATATTAGAGATGATATTTTGAAGGATTTTCATTTACTCATGAGCAACTTTGTAAACTACAGAATAATAATTTTTTTATTTTTATTAAATACATGCAAGTGCCCAGCGTCTACAGAAACGATGCAATATGAAAAATGTAATTTTATAAGCGTTGCGGTGTGCTTCTTTTGAAAGTCTCGACATACAGTATAAGCTCGTTTTTATGAACTTCTGATTTACAAACACTCACGATTTTACGAACTATTGGCTGATTCTTAACTTGATACTGTAGATGCAATAATTATTTTAATTTCCATATACGAACTAAATTTTTGAAAAATTTCATTTTTTAAGTACATTCTTTCATGCATTTTTTGTATGCATTTATTTTTTATCACCTGATTTTTTCCAATTTTTTATTTTTTATTTCTTATTTGAGAAATTTGAATCGACTTTTTCAATGGAGAAACGTTAATCCTTTGGAGTGTGGATAACTCACTACACTGTTGATGTTGAAATCCAGAAGCAAATCATGTCGAATTTGTTCAACATAATTTAACTTCGGTCTTCCAGCTTCAAACGCAAATATTTTAAAGTATTATTTCAAGGAGTACCCAAGGTTTGGAATCGACTCATTAAATTCATATTCTAGTCACAATGTGCTTGTCAATCTATACTTGACATAGTGTCGTAGGAAAGGAAAAAAATCGAAATCTAGGTCAATTTGACATCTAGGCTTTATTAAAGGAATCATCGCTGGAAGAAATCTAGTATTTTATTTATATGGCAAATTACAAGACAGCTGCAGTCAGAACAACAAACAATAAATGCAACATGAATTGAGATGAAAAAATTAAAACAGTAAATTTATAAATCGTTCATCTTGTGCCGAGCTGTCCAGCATCTCTGCCTCAAGTGTCCCGAATTCAGTGCAGGTCAATGACTTAAATGCTTCCCTCTCATTTCCTATCACATGTTGCACGGTCGACAAAGAGACTGGACAGTATTTTTATACGATGAAGATGCTTAAAGAGACAATCGTGGCCAGAAACGATGAAAAAAAATGGTAATAGATCTATCAGTTGGCCAAAGTGGGATGAATATTTGTGATTTCATCGATCCATTTCTTGTCGTTTTCTTCTTTTATGTTTTTCCAACAATCTTCTCTGAATGATTTTTTGAACCGTTTGGCGGTATAAAATGATTTTTACTTGATTACTTGAATGAAGGTTAGCTCTCATGATCTTCGACAAAAAAAACCCACTTTGACATTTTTTTTTTCTGTGGATTTAGATGTAATTTGTGCGTAAGTATCGGATGATTTAATGACTGATAACAATAATGAATAAGAATGAAAAAGAATTTTAAGATATAAAAAAAGAAAAAAATGACGTCTTCAAAATAAGTAAATGAGGGGCCAACAAGACTGAGGTACTTTATGAAGTAAGAAAACAACTAACTGTTTTCCTACATAGAAAAAAATGCGAAAATGTTTTTAAAAAATACAAGTTTTGAAAGATAAAAAGAGATAAGAGATTGCTTTGACTTATTTTTTATTAATAAAATAAAAATTGCGCTTAAATATGATTTCTTCCTGACTCATTAGTTCACTCTTCCGTGAAAAATTATAAATATTCACTGAAATCAAAATTTTATTTTTAATTAAGAATCAAATTACAAATAGATAAATGCAAATTAAAAAAACATCTAATGTAAATAATTTTATCAAATACTCAAAAAAATATTATTAATATAGATTGATCCTATTTTTATATATAATTATGACATAATTGCAATTATGATTGAAAATTTATATAAATTGCATTTAACTTCAAAATTTACATAAACAAAGTTGCTAAATCTGATTATAATAAAAGTTTCTTATTAATTTTCATTATTTCTATTTCTATTGTGAAATTCCGTATTAATTTTCCAAAAGAAAAAATCTTTCTTTTTTTCAGTGCATAATTTTCCTGCTTTTGCAAAAACTCATTCATATACCATTGATGTGGCTTAAATACACCTCTTTTTAAAATCAATTGATGCAGAGTAGAATAAATATTTTTTTATATTAATTCTCTCAATATTAAGGGACATTCGTTTCTTTGCAAATATATATATATATATATATATAAATCTCTTATAAATATTTATCTAATTCAATAATTGAAGTGGTTTGAGAATCTGGTATTCCTTTTAGTTTGATAATATCTTCATCAAATTCTTCCCAAATTCTAATGTCAGAAGATGCAGACATAAATCAAAGGATAGTATACCTTTTGATACGATTTCAATATTCTTAGTTGTTTCACTATTCCATTACAGCATCCTTAACCTCCCCATTATGTAAAAAGAAAATAATAATAAATAAAAAATAAAGGTACCTACGTGACAAATTCATCGGTGAAAATTCCCATCCAAACGCTTTAACAAACCTTTCAACAATTCCCTCTTAATTTTTTAATTTGCTCCAAATTGTTATTTTTAATGTAATTCTTATTTTTAATGTAATTCTTTACTTTTCTCATCATTAGTTTAATTATAATTATGGTCTTTGAAAAAGAAACGTATTTTTCTGAAGAAAAAAAACTCAGTAAGTTATCTTATAAAAGAAACTTTAAATTTTATAATTCAATTTTGCACAATATCCTAATTGGAATTTGTGAAATTAAAATTTTTAACGCCTAACATTACAAGAAATGATATTATATCAAATTCTTATTTCATAATATCTTTTCATCATTTCACATGTCGAATTTTCCACGGGTAGAACCAGCTTATTTTAACTTAAGTTAGTCTTTTTTTTTTTTTTTTTAATTCTCTTGCATTTTAACCAACATGCTTGTACAATTAATTTTTTTTTTAATTTACATGTTTTATATAAAAAGTTTGTACCATCAGATCTTTTTTCATGCTTGTACTACTGGAATTCAAAAGAAAATTAACTGTTTTATTTCATAGACTGTCTTTTTAATTGAAAATTTATGGCAGTTTGGACAATCATATTTAAAGTATAGGTAAAACAATGTAAATATTGTACATTTAATAGAGATGTAACTAACTTCATATTTGCAACATTGTCTTATAATAGCTGTAATTTTGTTGTTTCTATGGTTACAGACTATTCAAATTTTAAGGTTTTTCTCTGCATGTTTTTCATTAACACTGGGAACAACTTTATCATGACTTACCTGTTTATGAAGATATAATTGCTCCTGAAAAACCCAGAATTTCTGATTAGAAAAGAACACGAGTTCAGTTTCTATTAACATATTTGATAAAACTGGAATTGAAAGAGCAAGCCAAAAAGAATAAAAAGTAGTAGAGTAAGGCAAGTTAATAACTGAGGTAGAACTGTGAAGAATTAAAGAGCAATGTCTCGTCAAAATACAAACTAAACGCGAAAAACAAAATGAACGTAAATAATAGAGTGATCAAACCATTATCAAAATCGCTGATGAAAATAGCGACAGCGAAAAAGTAATCGGTTTCACGAGAGAGGAAGAAAGAAAATTTCACTTGAGCGGAGAAGATCCAGAGAACTTCCGCTTTTTTTCCAGAGTTATATCTAGAAAAATCCATTTCTTGAAACTATAGTACCGGAGCGATCGCTTATCTCTTGTCTTTACAAGTTAGTTCTTGTCTTTACAAGGAGTTCGTAATAACGCACATCTACTACACTTTCCGTAAATAATGCTTTCGAATATTTTAATTTGCAAACTTTTGTATAATAATGGTATGTTCATTACATTCAATGGGATTTCAAAATGAATTCAATCGATCCATTAAATAAAAAAGTAATTTTAATATTTTCATAAATCGTGGAGAGATAAATTTCATTCATAGGATTTTCTATGAATGCGAAGATTAAAAATATTTGTTTCTGTATTTATACTAAGTTGTTTCCATGGATTACTTTTCAATATTCTTATAAAAGGTACTTTTTGTTGCTACTTATGATACTTGGACAAGCCAAGCTCGCTATGCCGTTGGCTATGTCACTATATGAATTTAAATCAGTAGGGTGCGTCTTTCGTTTAATCAGAGCACCAGAAGTGAAAGTGTGACTTTGCTCTAAACTCCTCCGATAGATGGCACCACTAGAGAATACACTCTCTCAATGTTGACATTGATCTGGAGGTGGTGTAAATTTGCTCCTGACCATTACACCTATGGTAACAGCTCAGTGACCGACCACAGAACATTCGATTCCACAGATTTAACGAGCACGTATATCGCATGTACCCGTCGGATCTTCCCTGCCCGTTGGATGGAAGGCATCAACAATTTTGAATTTTATCTGCGTAGGACTCTGGCAACCGAATATAAGACAAATGTCCCTACTTCATTCTTATATTATTTTCCTTTGTTACAATGTGTTTTTACAAAGTTACTTTCATTTTTCAATACATTTTACTAAATGTACACCTTAAATTTTTATATTTTTAATATTTGAAGTTTAAAAGAAATCTTATTTCTTAATTTTTTTATTCCAGGTCTTTTGGAGACTCCATCGCTGAAATCAGTTCTATGGGAGGAACTGCCTATGAAACTGATCAATCCCATAATGCTCTCTGGGTCACAGAAGGAAACCGATAAAAATCAACCGCAGAAATCAACTTTCCAAATCAGTGATCCTAAAACGAAAGAAACTAAGAACACCAAAAAAATCACCAAATCTTTACTCCTGGGTCTCACCTATGGCCTGTTTTCGGGACTATTCTTCGCAGCTTGTGCGGCCAGCGTCAAGTACTTGGATGAACTGGACTCCGGACAAGTAGCTTGCAACCAGTATATCGCCATTACTGTCTTCGCCTTGCCCATGGTGATAAAAAATGGCGGGAATCTGTTGGGCCCGAACTCAAGCACCAAATACTGGTTTTTATTGTGCGGTTTCTTCGATGCCGTCACTGTCTACCTGGCATTCATGTCCTTCAAGTATTTACCCTTGTCAGATGCCACAGTGTTGACATCTAGCGTGCCTGTTTTTGTCACTATTGCGGCGAGAATATTCCTGAAAGAAAAGTGTGGAACCTTCCAAATCGTCGCCATCACCATCTCGGTGGCTGGAGTCGCTTTGGTTAGTAAAGTTCCCTTGCTGATGGCTAACAGGGAAACTGGGTACACGAAGGAAAGCGTAATTGGTCTATTGGCGTCTCTTGGCTCCATCCTGACCGAAAGTGGTGTTTATGTAGTGCTGAGGAAGCTACACGACGTCAACGTGTTCATCATCCTCTTCAATTTTGGCATCGTGGCGACCATCGTCAATTCTCTGCTGACTGTCGCCTTCGGAGAGTTCACACTGACGTTCTGCGGCTCTCACCAATGGCTCGTGGTCGCTGTTGGCATCTTCAGCTTTCTCAGTCAGCTGGCACTGACCAAAGCTCTGGAGCTGGAGGCAGCAGGTCCGGTTTCTGTCTTGATGGCAGCTGGTGACATCATACTGGCCTTCATATTGGACATGACGATTTTCCAAGATACCCCCGACGTTTACACCATCGGTGGAACCGTTTTGGTGGTGACGTCGGTCATGCTGGTTGGATTTAACCAGTGGGTACAAGGCAGCCTTAAAAAGACATCTATAAAATTGAAATTCATGAAGATAATGTCTTAAATACCTCACCATTTTTTAACATTTAAAACTAGTAGGTCCTTTATTTTAGCAGTTTTTTGTTGAGTTTATGAAGCATAAATTGAAGCAAAATTTTGCTGAATTGAAAGAGATAAGTCAACTTCTAAGTAACTGGCTTTGTACATCATAAACTATTGTGGTAAACTAATAGCTTATATAATTCCTAAAATGACAGCCAAATCTCATTTAAATGTTTTCCCATTTATATGTCAGAAACATTTTGCCATTTTCCCCCTATATTATACTTTATTAAATATGTTCTGCAATACATTTATTTTCTGAGCATTTCTTTAATTTACACATATTTTTTTATCTGCAAGTAATAAGAATTCGTATCAATTACCATATGCGTTTTTAAATTATTTTATTGAAACTACAGCTTATTCTTTACATCTTTTTCTTTTCTATCTTACAAAATGCCAAAAAAGGAGATTGATTTTTTTTTAGAAATCATTTATAAGAATTACTTATTATTTTAACGCAATTGGGAAGTGCTTTTTTTTAAATTTATTTTATCTTGAAGAAGATTACGGCAAAGTTTCAATCATCTCTACTTAATTAACGACTTACACACCTTGTTTTACTTATATGGCAACCTCATTCACTTTTCATTTGGAAGTAGATCTTTTATCATTTCCTCAACTACCCATGGGACTTAACTCACGTGATATCAAACATTACCACTATTTGCTGACTGAAAAATGACATGTACATATCTGTTCTTTACATCAATTTGTATTATAAAGAGAAGTATTTCTCCGTAAAATATCATTGTTTTCATATTAATTAGCATTGATACTTCAGATAAGAAAACCGCTTTGTATGAAAAGAGAAATATTTCAACAACGCCATCTAACACCAGGAAATAAAACTAAAACTGCAAATTTTCATTTTAAATTTGTCCTTGAATGTACGATTAATTTCATTATCCTTTCAAAATGTAATAAGTAAGCTTTTACTGAAAATATATATTTCAAATTTAAAGTCGAATATTTACTTATTTCATCTTAAAATCTAAGCATATTCATAGTTTTTTGGAAAATTCTCAAAATTCATGATATTTTGTTTTTTAATATAATATTTTATGAGCTCATAAAATAAACAAGAATAACATGTTTATTAGAAAATATAGGACTACTAATATACTAAGAAATATATGTCATTAAATCTTTATAGTATTCTAACTCTAACGTTGTATAAATATATGAATTGTATTTCTGAATATGATTCAAAACATTTCCCTCTAAAACTTAAGGCTATTCTGATAAATTTACTGCTTTATTTCTTAAGGACATATTTCCGTATTGTCTCTTTCCTAAACAGTTTATACACTTGAAGATATTATTAAATACTTCCTTTTTTTAAGGCTTTCTTCTGAAACTGTAGAACATACATTAAATACTTCAATGCTATCACATAACAACTAAAATTAGAAGCACAACTTTTTTCCTTTTATTCTTTAATTCGATAGAGGTACTTATAAATCACACTCGTTATTAAATCTCAAAATTGGATGAAGGAACTGTGAACATAATCCCCAAAATGTACGATTGGCAAAGGATAGTTCTCTATTTTAATAAGTATTAAATCCATTTTTGTGTTGAAAGTGGATGTACTTGTTTGTAAATATGTATTTATATTTTAATAAAATCATTTTATTTATGTGATATTAGAGAGTATTATTTTATTATTATAACAGTACATTTTACATTGCAATTATCTATCTCAACACAAATTTGTAAATCAATTTCTGCAGGAATAAAAGTACGTTGAGTTGCTAATAGCACTACGGTTAGTTTTACCACGCGATTGCAAACTCGATACGGACAATTAAAAATAGATTCCGAATCCCGGCAAATAACTATGACATCCCACTTTTTCAGGCTAGAAAAGCTCTGATTTCGATTCCAGCCTTTATTGATGAACAGATGGATTCTGCAACTCTGTATGGTATGGTCCGGGGAGAGTTAATAGGCGTTTCATCTTGCGACTTAGGAATATTACCAATTATTTGTAAAAGATTCTCTCCACATGCAAAACACAGTGACTGATTAAAGGAGACTTACATCAATATACAACTGTTAGCTGCCTACTATTCATCGTTAAAGTACCACCGTATCATTTCACGTGGAAGGTGTTGCGACATTGATCTATTTTACGTGCCCAGCCTCTTTAATGAATACTTCAGTTACTTTGGAATTTGAACTCACTAGCTACTGAACGAGAATAAACCCACTAACAAAACAGGCCACTAAGTGTCAAAATATGCAACCCCGAAGTCAATGACCAAACTGTTGAAGCGAAGGTTACGGATATCAGCTTGACTGAAAAATAAGCTGGTTATCCATAAAGGAAATTAAATATTATTTATAGAATTTTAACATCGTTAATTTATATTTATTTGGAAATTTCTACTTGCTTAGTGTTAAATTTTTAGATAATATGCTTTCTAAGATTATTATCGCGTTTGATAAAGTATTGTTTACTAATCAATCCAATATTTATTATTAGAAAAAATGATTTCAAGAGGGTCATCTTAAGTTTTTCAGACCCTCCAAATCTTTTAATTGGTGTTTACACAATTTTAGGAAAGATCAAAGTAGCTTATGTCACCGTCAATGCACTTTTGTATGTTAATTTTTCAAAGAGTGAATGCCTCAAGATTAAGAGTGATTGCTTCAGGCTTTTGTTCAAGAGGCACAACTGTCAATCTTGCTGAATCAGAAAATGCATTTTCATAGTGGAGTATAAGTTTTTCACTTCTTGAAAATTTCTAAAGAAAATTTTGCAGTGTATCCGTTACTTGTCACTATATATATTTATTTATATATTTCCAGTTTATTGGTTTCAACAAGTCCGGCACATCTTAAGAAAATAGTATACATAGTTTTTTATGACACGTTATCTTTCCACCATCGTGGGCTATAATCTTCATTATATTTTACTTTCTTGATATTTTGGAAAAAAATAATATACAGTGTCTCACAAAAGTGATGGGACACTTGTGCTTAACAAAAGGAAACTGTAATAAAATTAATTAGAAAACACATGAACAAATTTTTTGTGGGTATGTTTCATATTTAAAGTTAGTAACAATTATTACATAACATGCATTTTGTCAAAATATCAAAATAATAATTAAATAAAAATGCAGTTGTTTAGAATGTAGCAAAAAAAAAAAGAAAAAAAAAAAAGATCAAATAATTGATGGGACACTTACTTTTCCATCAAATATTTATCCTTTTCCATCAAAAATTTTACTTTTTAAAAGGTTTTAATATTTTTTTTTTTTTTTTTTTTTTTGGATTTCCTTTTACTTTTAAAACATGATTTAATCTTCTTGAGATGGGTTTGACTAATTTTTTTGTGATTTCTAGAGTGGCTTTACCCCATTCTTCTTGAAGCACCGATTTTAATTGTTGTTTTGAAGAAATTGTGTGTTTGGGAATTCTTGATTCCAATCACTTCTTGCCAAATATTCTGTATGGGATTTAAGTCTGGAGATTGAAGTGGTGTTTTTTATTATTTCAAGATAGTTATACAGCAGCCAGAGTCTAACGTTCAAAGCAGTGTGCTTGGGGTCATTGTCCTGGTAGAATTTAAAATCGTTATAAAGGTTCAATTTTCATGCTAATAAGATATTTCATTTCAATAAGATTTCAAATTTCGCTTTAGAATGTCAATATACTTGTACTGATCTATTTTACTATCAATAAAACAAGATTTCCAATTCCAGCGGACGACATACACTCCATACCATAACTCTTCCACCATGTTTTATTGTTGTCAACAAGTTCTGTTTGCGAAATTCTTCCTTTGGCTTTCTCCACTCCAAGATTATACCGTCAGAGCCAAATATCTTAAATTTACTCTCAACAGCAAATATAACTTTATTCCAGTAATCAGAATTTTTATTTATGTTGGATTTTGCGAAAGTCAGTCTGAGTTTTCTATTTGCATTTACGAAGAATTTTTTCCTGATATTGAGCAGACTCTACCGTGATATCCAGCACAAATCGAATTACTCTTCTAATAGTCTCAAGATTAACAATTACACCATATAATGCTTGTAAATCAGCAGCAACTTTAGGTGCACTCATACTTGGATTTTTTTTTTTAATAATTCGAATGACAATTCACTTTATTCCATTGGATAGCTTTGATGGTTGGCCATGTCTTCTTTTATTCTGAATCATATGATTCTTTTTATATCGCTTAATCATATTGAAAACTGTTGAATGACTCAAGTTAACTGTCTCAGCAGTTTCTCTAATAGATTTTCCACTTTCAATATGCAAATGAATAACTAATTTTCGAATTTCAGGCGAAGTTTCTTTTCTTTTAGCATTCATTGTTGCATACAGCTAAAAAAACACAAAAATTCCAAAACAATCTGGAGAGAAATAGTGCAAACGCGATCTTATAAATTATTGCCAATTGCTTTTGAGTAAAAATAAAACACCCAAAAGATATTTTTATTGCTTATTTCAAACTATTTTTGTTGCATATCTAATGGCATCCCATCACTTATGTGAGGTATTTTTTGCTCTGTTTTAAAGAATTATATTTTTATTAAATTAATATTTTGACAAAAAATATGTTATGTAATAATTGTTACTATATATAAATTTAAGTATGAAACGTACCCACAAAAGTTTGGTACATGTATTTTTAATTTATTTTATTACAGTTTTCTTTTGTAAAGCACAAGTGTCCCATCACTTTTGTGAAACACTGTCCATGTTTCATTACCACTTACAAATTTTAGAAAAACTGCATTGATCATCATCTTTAAATAGTTTAGAGATTTTTACTGATTTTGGCTCTCTTTTTAAATGCTCAGTTAAATCAAGGAACACTCAACAGCACAAACTAGTTTTTTTTATAAAATAATTTAATAAATTGATTTATGAAAGCATATTTAACATCATTTAACTGCATGTTTAACTATTGTTTGACGTTGTTATTTTGGGGATAAAGTTCTTAGAATACTTCGAGATGCCAAAAGTCTAAACTTTAAATATTCTTCTAATACTCTTTCAATCAAATGATGAACGAAATTTTTCAATTATGTCTTTTACTGTCAATGACAATTAGCAAATATTAATTTGTTAACTATCTTTGAATTTTTCATACCAATCAAATGCATTTTCAACAAATGGTTATTTTTAAAAACTTTTTGCTTCATTTCGGATGTTTTTATAGAATAATTTCATTACAGAGACAAATTTACAAATTTTAATGTGTCTTTTTTGCTCATTAACATACATTGTAACGAAAAAACTACGGAAGAATAATTCTCTTATTAAAAATTAATTTATTTTCAGACGATAAAACTAAATATTCTTCTGGCTTTTTCCAAATATTTATGGAAGTCATAAAAATGCTTGATAAATATTTGCAGACGATATTTACTATCGATGAAATTTAATCTTGTGTTCATAATTATTTTATATCTCATAAAAACATGTTTCTCTTCCTTGAATGAAAACATTTTGCCATCTTTAAAAATCATCTGGAAAGGCAGAACAAAATGGGTTCGAAAAAAAAAATTTTACAGTAATTTTCATGTTAGGCTGTTCACTGTGCAGTGTTACATTTTCGCTTTTTCTACAACTGTGGGTTAGTTGTTTTTCTTCATTTGAGAGTTGGCAATTTCGCTTTCCACTCTAGCCGTTGATTCAATAGTTTTAGCGTCCGATTATTAATTCAGTCATGGAAACTTAAAGAGATTATCGGTTCACTGAAAATTATCGGTTTTTTTAATTAGATTTTGTATAAAAAATGAACTTACAGATACAAATAAAATAAAATCCCCAAATAATTATTCACAAAACGCAGTGACTAGGATCGTACCTGGAACCTCCCACCCCGAACAGTATCATCCTAATATTGATATGACGAGCCTATGTCTATCATAGTGTGAACTCTGTAAAAATCCTTACTGGCATTTAAATAAATCATTGAAACAATCCTAATAAAGTAAAACTCTTTTATCATGCTTCGCTTTCCTGTAAAATTTCTTTATTAGCAATCCTAATCGATAGCCCTGTGGCTTTCAAGGAAAGATTTGTATTTACTTTCCGAAGAAAAATAGCGATTCGGAAAAATGACGATATTTATTGCTTTCCAAATATATTTGCGAAGTACTCAGCTTTCTTTTTCAAATCATTTTTTATACCATAAAGTGAAATTTAACATATAAATAAACTAAAAATAAACCGAGTGAGACGTAGAATAATTGAAAATTCTCTTTCATTACAAAAACTATTAAATCTTGAATCCGGGATTGTTTTCATTCACGCACAAATAAGATTTCTAATCAGTAACGCATAGGGAATACTGAAATTTCGGACCTATTAGAACAATACTTTTTTCAAATTATATAAATATATAAGAGTTCAAATCTCATTAATAATAGTATTTTTAATTAAAGTGAATTGAAAACACTATGATCAAAATTTAGATATTAAATGTAGTCTATGCTTTAAATTAACCAGAGACTGAATGTTTTGATTTAAATTTCATTTCATTCCATACAGCCGTTTCCACCTCTGATCTGTACAGAAATCCGGCTCAAGTTTCGCCAATTATAAAGAATAAGGATTTTATTTACATGGATATCAGCAGCAATTTACAATAGATTTATCAGTAATACTATATAATTAATTATCTAAATATGCTACAGGTCTTTTTTCGTGTTTACTGGATTCGACAGTTAAGGCAGCTTTCCTAGAAGTAATTTGTACCAAACTCCAAATCCAAAATAACGCAGTTCCATCTGTTGGGATTTCCCACTTTGTTTATGATGTCAGAAAGGCCCTCTCTCTCTCTCTCTTTATAGAGTCGAATAATTCTTTAATGTCATGAGTACCTAAAATAGTCAATCAAGTAAGGGCATACAATGCATAGCGGTGCAAACGAACCCTGGACTGTACCTTAAGGCTAAAGGTTTTGGAATACTCGCCCGTCACCAAGCACCTCGTCATTTTGAATTACAGACCGGTTATGAGGTCACACCTGAGCTGGTACCCTCCTCTACATGACACACCATCGGAAGGATTTTGTAAGAACGTCGACTCATCCCAATCCGCAGAGTTTCAGCAACCCAGTGAAAGAGAATGTAGCCACTATCTCAATCACTACCCACGGCAAATAATGCTTCACTTTGCTGATCTTAATGAGGAGCGACGTGAAAATCTTGAACCATTGGAGCTCTATCGAGTAAGAGCAAACGCATCACATGCAAATACAATTTTATGGGCCACTTCCCCATTCTTAAGCCATTTTAAACAGAAAGGATCTGATTGAAAAATCGCCATCGTATGAAGTTGTTTACTTTATCCTTTTTAGAGAGAGGCAACTCTGCTTTTAATAACTTTCTGCTCTATTCTAGCCATGGGTAAGTTGAAGATCATTTCTACTTCCGTTACTAAAGGAATCATTTCTGTTCCTACACTTGATTTACTCTGGATTACCTTATCTTGTAAAGATAGGCTTACCTCAGAGTTTCTGCATGCGCAGTGGCTTTAAATCTCAGGAAATATGGTCTAACCAGCGTTGCCTGAGTTACTGTGTAAGGCAAGATACTCTAGCAGTATATACTAGAGGCTTTATTAGGACATAAATGCCGGTCCATTTTGCTTAGGAAAGGATCACATAAAACAAGTTTATGGGAGAAGGTTCGTGGTTTCTTACAAAGCTGTCACTTCATAAAAGGAAAGGATGTTTGACTATCCACCATCTGCTGAAACACCTGGTAGACCTGCAAGCCCTAGACAGTGTTGTTGTTACTTATTATTCTGGTGTAAGGAAGCCTATACCAGGTCCAAAAGACCCCGACGCACCAGATCCTCGTAAATCAGATCCTGCTCATTCACATATGTCTCCAGGATGCACCAAGACTATTAAGAAAGTGAGCAAAACTGGCAGAGAGGGAACTGGAAGACAAAATCTTCTTCCCATTCAAGAACGCCCTAGACAGTAAGTCCTTAAAACCAATAATTTGAAATTACTGAGAATAATACATAAAAAATACTCTGAATCTTCTTCAGCACGACAACCCGGGGTGAGCCAAGGTTTTTCTCAGAACACTCCGCCATTGTGTTCTCCGAGAGGCGACTGTTGTCCAATTTGCCATCTTCAGCACTTTAAAGTCCTCCTCTACACAATCAGTCCATCTAAGTTTGGGACCACCTCTAGATCTGTTTGCAATGTGCATATAATTAAAAATTCTTGAAGTCAAAGACGAAGGATCCATTTGACAGATATGACCCGCATATCTCAAGTGGCATATTTTAATATGATTGAAGATGTCAGTTTCTTTAAAAAGTCTGTAGAGCTCGAAAATACTCTGATTATAACGCATTTTTAATCAACTGATTATGAGGGATTCATTGATTATGAACAATGCATTCATTGTGATTCAAATAATTAAACTAAACTCTATAGCACGACAGCCCATGTGGGCCAAGGCCTACAATGTCCAATTCTGTTTTCTTAACAGAGAGACCCTGGGGTGCAAAGCATATGTCTCGATTAGGGAATCAGCCTCAAGCGAAACCACAAGTGTTTAATTCCCATACATGCTTGGTATTCAGTTTCTCAACCCACTGTAGCGATGAAAGGCTGAGTCGACCTTGCCCAACCCGAGGATCGAATCTCGGATCTATGCCTTGGGAGCGTGAAAAGTTCCACAAAGACACCGGGCTTTATGATTCAAATAAGCAATTTTGTTTTATATATCATTGAAATCCATTATTGATTCCATAAAAATCCTCAACAATTTTTAATACAAACTTTTAACTAAGAAAAAGTCATTAATCTATTCCAATTAATTCATAAATTCGAATGCCTCTTAGCTGTTGGAAATCAATCAATTCCATTTGGAATTCTGAAGAAAACTTTCTTCATCCCGTGCGATAACATTTCTGATGGACCTTCTTGAACTTTTATCTTATCTTGTCGGTTCTGATTTTCCATATCCGCTCAAGACGTTGAAAACAGTTTCCGAAAGGGTTCACAGAATCACTTACAATCGACCTCCAGTTTTTTATTTATTTATTACAGGAGGAGAATAAAGCAAAAAAATTGTTCTTTATTTATAATTTCGACTCCCCGATTATGTAAATAAATTTACATAATCATGTAATTAAAGCGTATCTATAAGTTAAAAGCCGCGGTGATTAGTTAATGGATCACGTGACCACTTCGCATACCGCGAAACTTGTCAGAAATCTATTTTAAATCCTTTTATCCCAATTTATAGGTAATATGAGGGAAAAAATTGCAAAATATCTTAATATTTTTTTTAATAACTGTAGGCACTGGGTGGTTGGTTGGTTTGGTTTGTCTGTCGCTCAACGGTCATTTTTTGCACACGAGGGCTAATTAGACCGGGACCTACGGTTTAAAGTGGATTCCGAACCACTACAAACATCCATGCCCAAGGTGGGATTCGAACACACGAACTGTTGAACCGAAGGCAAGAGCGCTAACCATTCGGCTGCCAGCTCGGCATAGGCACTGGGTGACTAACCCAATATCTTAATCATGCAAAACATTTTAAATAAATTTCTAATAAATATTCAATATTGTAACTATAAAAAAATTTTCATTTTTAAGGAATAGAGAGAGAGAGAGAGAGACTGCGAAATACTTTTTTTTTATTATTTAACTATTTATTGTCTACTTTTGTAATACATTAATTTTAAAAAATGAAGCATTTTTTTAAAAAAGAGCCTTCCTAAAATTTGAAAATCAATTACTAATATAAGCACGCTTTTCTACCCTAACATTATGCTTAAGAAAATACTGATATCGAATTTCAAAAAGATTAAATAATTTTTTATTTATCATGTTTAGCGAGAAGAAAAATAAACTAAATTCTTTTTAAGGAAAAAAAAATATATGAATTTATTTTTATTTTTAATATGTAATTCGAACCTAAAATTCACATATTTTGTATAAAACAACTTATTTATTTTCATAAGTGTGATTTCCTTTTTTTTAACAGAAGATAAAAAAAATTACCGTGAAAGTGTCTGTTACGGGCATAAATGCGTTACAATGCTTTTGGCGTGTTTTTGAATTTGGTGAAAATTTTGCCGGATTTTATCTTTGTTTCTGGTTATTTGATTTCTTATTATGCTAGAAAGATTAAGAATATACAGAGGATATTCAACATTCTATTTTGGCAATCCTGACTAAACAACATCGTCGAATATAATTTAGAACACTGTTTCAACAATGATTTTTTGTTTGAATTTTGGAGGATACTTTAAGTGATTTTTCTATTTTTAAAAATCTTAATTTTTCATAATTTATGGTTCATAACATCAATCAGATTCAATTTATTGATTCAGAAGGAAGGAATAATGCAACAGTTACATCAACTTGAAAAGATGTTTAAATCATCAAAAATTCATATATGCACTAAAAGGACTTTTGTGCTCTTTTATGTTTTTTCTAGTAGATTTTACCATGAGTCGAAAAAAGAATAAATACAGTTAAATAGCTAACAAAAAACAACAAGAAAAAAAATAAAATATAGAAAATATAACAAGAAAATTCAGAGAAAATGCCGAGTAAATAAGCATGTGGATCAAGAATGAAGTATATCATTGTCAGATCGTTTAACATGAACATAGGAAAAACTGTTGCCATAGAAACTTTGCAATATTACATTTGCTTTGAGTAATAAATAACAATTTTTCACGAATAAGAATTGGACTAAACCCAAAACTAGAATCAGAAATTTTAATTTTACAACATTTCTGGTTTCTTTAAATAAGTATCACTTTCAGTTCTAATAAAGATAATCACAAAATTCAAATAATCATCACTTAAGAAAATTTTTTAAATGTAATCACCAAAAAAGAAATTTTTAATATTTTGGACAAAATTTAAAAAAATACATCCGTGTTCGTTAAGTGAATCACTTCTGACGAAGGCTTCTTTAAACTTGCAAGCATAAGTTCGACAATTTGAAACATATAAGTGTAGACATGGAAAACATATTTCATAATGTAATCTAGTTATGAAGTGAAAAATTATTAAATTAATGTCATAAAAAAGGATACGAAGCTTACATTATAGTAGAATTCCGTCAATGCGAATCGCTTTCAGAATTTCAAAAAAATAAATTACACTAAAGAAAAGAATAAAAATGAGAAAGAAATTCAAGAAAAGGAAAGGTAAGAGAGAAAAAAAAAAAAAAAAAAAAAAAAGAATGGCGTGTCACTTGAGAAATTCAAAAACATTTGAAAATTCCTGGACGTTCAGAAGTTAGTTCTGAAGATATTGGAAAATGGATTATGAATCAGGCACTGGATTTCAAACTGCAAATGATGGTCAATTTATTCAAAGTGTCTAGGCCTTAATGTCCAAGTTGGCGCAGACACCGGAGCATCAGCTAGTGAAGCATTTGCAGGCATTGAAACAACTTTGAGTGATGATGAGATGGAGCCCAAGTATGACCACATGCAAGTTCTCACTGTCAAGCGCATGCGCGACTTGACTGACGAAAATGGAGGAAGACATTGAAACAGCTTACAATGACTTTCATTTACAGCACTGTACATATATAGTCTATTAATGTACAACACTTTGAAATATTCATATAAAAGTGTTGCCTTTTCATTTAATTGATTTTTTTAAAAGTTATTTTTCTTTAAAAATATATAGTTTTTCTTTTATTTTAAATTAACAATTAGTAATTTTAATTAATGTAATAGTCAAAACTTTTTTTGAAAAATATCCAATTATCCGATTTTTTTATTGTCCAAATAGGGTTCTCTCCCAACTGATTTATATAATAGGATTTCTAATATCGTTCTTTTTCTACACTGCATATTAAAGTAAACAAAAGAGTAAAAATTAAAACCATTACTTCCAATCGAAGTTACATTTCAAACATGAAAACATCCAATTAACCGATTTGTTGCCTAGTAGATAGGTAGTCCTACAGTTAAAAAATAATCCGATTAATATCGTCTTAAAACAGTGCTTTATAGCTCAGAATGCAGTCACACTTATAGATTCTCGAAGGGTAAAAATTGTGGAATGAAATGTTACATCGCTTAAGTTAATTATATTGTGGCATAAGCAGTTTTATATAGAGTTCAAATCAAAATCAATTATGTTTCAAATGAATTACAAACGCATGTATTCAAAATTTCGAAATGTGTAACATTGTTTTTAATATACATGATCCAGAGAGCGTAATTCTGACTTAATTGTTAGGATAAGTGTTTCTATGTGTACATATTTCTTACACATAGCCATCATCAATTCATCCCCAGCCAAACTTTTGGCAGAGAAACAGAATGAGGGTTTTATTTACGTAGATAAAACATTACTTCATTATCGTATTTTTATTTATAGTTTTATAAAAAGCTTTAAAACACACCATTTAGCATATCATTTAGTACCTACATGCGTCAGGATAATGCACGACCACATGTTGCTGTTATTTTAAGAATAATTCATGATATGGAAAATGTTCGACTACTGCCCGGCAGAACTTATCAAGATTTCGCACCGACTAAAATATAACTGATCAATGATAACCGAGAGATCGATTCGTCGCTATATGCCAGATAATACGATTTCACTGGATTCCAGTGTTAGAAACTGTTGGGGGCATAAGATTTCGGATTCTATTCCAATCACTTATGCTACATACAGATAACAGGTGCAACATTTCTATCTTCAGCATTTCCTTCGAGGTGGATGCTTGTAAGTTTTCCAGTACACCTACCTTTCTACATGTGAATCCTACCGATGAAAAGTCCATCCGAATATCTAGTATACGCTAGACATTAAAATACCTGACAACTGCCTTAGAAGTTCACAATGTGGCGTCCAAGGTAGCCAAATCGATTGGTGAACCATGGTCGTTCAACAATGATTTGGTTAGCTTGAACAACGTGTTGAAACTGCATGGACAGCTGGACGTATACATGCCATCCAACTTTTGTTTGGTACCCACTTTGTTCATCTAACTTTTGCGAAAAGTTAGTTCTGGGTATTGATTTCTCACTATCCAAGATTTCAAATTATTAAAAATTTAATTACTTCTTACTCGTAATATATATGTCCAATGGGCCTGAGTGAGAAGCATTCCTGACCAGTAGGCTGTTGGTCCCAGGATCGAATCCCAATTTGAGCATAGATATTTCATTCGCGCTTTTTTCTCTCTCTGTCCAGAGATGATCAATAAATGTAACCCACCCTATAAACGGGTTTGTGGGGAGTGACTTTGGTAACGCTACTCGTCTCCAAGACTTGGTCTAAATGTGCTTACCGGGTAGCATTAAAGAGAAGCAGTTTCCGGCCTTGTTGTAGCAAAGGATTAATCATCCAGTGCTTTCCGTTAAAAAAAAAAAAAATTGCCCAATGAATATCGTTTTACTATTTGCATGTTTTCAATTATTTTTAAGCTACTTCAAAATGTGGTTTAAATTTTAATGGAATAAAAAATTTTATAAAAGAAATTTTTTCTATACAACATAAACATAATATACTAAATAGTTATTCTCATTTCAGGTATTTATATTTTTTAAAGAGGTTTCTATAAGTAATATCACATTTTTGAAGCTTTAGAACTCGGATAAATGTGATTATAGTAAGGATATGGTATATGAAAATGGCATATTTGCATCTTTAATGGTATAAATCGATAATCTAAGTAGTCCTAAATCGAAATAAGATTCAAGAATAGAATCAATCACAAAGGTTGTAGAACAGCAAGGGCTTAATATTAAACAAAATATTGAGTAGACATGAAAATAAGAACACAAAGTAGCATTGGTTTGTGAACTAGTTCTAAAACTGCTATCAAGGCACAAGTCGGAAAGGGCAGTTTCAGTATTTAGAGTTTACACAAACACTAGTAGTATTAATTTCGTACGTATGTTATTTAATTTGACCTACTTGAAGGCCATTTTTCGCTCAGTGGGACTAATTAGATGAAAATGTACAGTTTAAAGTGCATTCCGAAACTCTACAAACATCTAAGACGGATGTGAATTTTGAGCCTGTTGAATTAGAGGCCAGAGAGCCGACCATTGGGCTACCAGTTCAGTTACCATAATATTGAGGAGGCCATAATATAAGCACAGATAGTAAGTAAAACCAAAACGGTAACTAATACAGTGACGTAACATCGTTGGAACTAGCATATGAAAAAAGCTTTCATTTCTGCATGTCTATACATGCCGGATTGTATCACTAGGTCATCTCATCTTGAAGTAAATAATTACTTTCTTGTGGTCAGTCCCGCCTGGAGAAAATTTCCTCCCCCTCCCGATCAGTCAAAATTGAGGGAATGGATCCTCTGTTACTATAAATCCCATGATTCAATGAACCCCATGATAAGTAATGAGAGTGAACTGTTACTATAGGCAGGATATTCATTTTATTAAATGATATAAAAAATACTGGCTATTATTATTTCAATGCAGTATTTTTTATTTTAGCAAATATCACATAATGCATCCATATTTCAAAATATTTAATAGTCAGATAATTTAAAATGTATATTATTAACATATATTCAATTCAGTACACATTTAAGTATTTCTATTTGTAAAAGTAAAAATAGCAATCTTAATTTTTTTATTTATTTTAATACCTTTTCGGCTGGATTTATAAGCATCATTTCTTAAATTTTGCAAGTACTAGGGAAATGATAAATTGTACATACATTTCATATGATGATGTGATACCTCATAAATAAAATTAAGATACATTTCAGAAAATAATAAAGATAATAGGAATTTCTTCTATCCCAATGTCACAATTTGTTATATTTTAAAAATAAAAAAATTCCCTAATTGATTATGCAGAAATCTGCAGTGGAAGTATATCAACAAATTATTATATTATTTAATTTGTTCAACATCATTAATTAGTATTCATCGAAAACTGTTTAGCATATTCGAGAGTTACCATATAACTAATGAGGTGTTCTATATGATTAAGTTTCAATCCAAAACGATAATATAATAAATCCAATCATGAACAACAAAATCAAAGGATGATGCAAATGATTTGCACAGTTTATAATTACTTATATGCTCATAAAAATGGAATCTACTTCATTCCCATTGATTCTCCATTTCTAAAACATTTTATAATACACACAATAAGAAACATATTTTGATATTTACTAATTCACATATTTAAAGAAGATTGATTTAAAATACTAACTACAATTGTTAAACAAATTCAAAAGAACTTTAAGACAATTGTTTACACATTTATAAATGTGTGTGCCCTTGATTTCATAGAAAAAAGAAGAGAACTGCTGACTTCAAATCAGTATTCTTAGATAAAATTGCGGTTATCTTTGCCTTTCTGTCACTAACGTTCCACATTTTTCAGCAATCGACAATGTGCTTTACGAATCTCCCCCCCCCCCCCCAAAGAAAAAAAAAACTACCAGCATTTTATAAAGTGATATGGGTGGCCAAGAAAACTAGACTTACAGAGCAAATCCACTTTTATTTTATAAAATAGTCTCTAAGAACAGTAGGAACGCTACCCCAATAAAAAATGGTTAACTTTGTCTTCAAAATCTGATTGACCTTAAGGAGACATTGAATGAAATATTGAACAAAAACATAAAAAAGGACGGTAATTTATTTTTATTCCAAGACTGTATTTTAAAGTTATCACTAATTTATTACAACAAAAATTTAATTGTTGTTGTTAAAAACAAAAGAGAAAATATGTGCACAATTGATAAATACAGATGATAAAGAATATATATTTAAACTGAAAAAGAAAACCATCTATGGAATAAATCATTCTATAGAAGAAAATACAGGAGACAATTTATACATATGTGCCATAGGTTTATTCATATCAGTGTATTAAACTGTCAGAATTATCATAGGTGCATTATATTCTAAAGAAAAAAAAATAAGTGACGAATTTCATTAAATTAACATTAGGCTAGTTATAGTACTATCCAATCAACTTTTATCACAATATAATCAAAAGTTTATTCATTTAAAAATTTGTTAGTGTATCACATTTGGACTTTTACTATCAGTAAATGCCGTATTTATATAATAGTTTATTATTTAAAAAATTTCTAATTTTGAACACAAAAATCTTTAGTATTTATATCCACAATTTCTCAAAACTTCTTTTAAATGAAATTTATATTAATAATGTGTATAATATATATATATATATATATATATATATATATATATATATATAAGAAAGCATATGTATTATAATAATAGTAAATAAAATATATACCAATTTAATTTAGTGTGTTTAATTAATTTCTGTCTTCATGGAATGTATAGCCCTATATACATTTAATAAGCAAAAGCAATTTTATATATAGTAAACATTATTTTTTGGTGGAATATATGTATTTTCCATACCTTTTTATCATACCTCCTTTGTGATACATAAAAGAGTATCAAAAAGTATTTGTAATACATTACAATCTCGTTCTTTTATAAGATTGCATCAGAGTTTCTATAAAGCATGGGGGAGATATTATTCTCATTGCATTTTTTCACATGAAAAACACACACACAAGCTATTAAAGACATAATAAAATACTTGACAAAAATTTTTCATGCAATATTGCTTTTAAATAATTTCATCAGATATTCAAACAAAGTAAATATAATGCTTAAAATCATAACAATTACAAATAAAAAATAAAATCAGAATTCATCACAGCTTTATTCATACATGTATATATTAATAAAAATATCTAATCAAGGAATTTAATACATTGTTTTAAAGATATAAATAATAAAACTGTAAAAAAATAAGAGAAACATTTTTATTAAAAAAAATCTTGAAAATAATAATTTTTTTAACTTTAGCAATGTTCTTAGAGTTTCTAGAATTAAATTCCAGGAGTTTTCTAAGAGGTATTAACATTTATGTGAAATAATTTTTTATTTTATTTTAAAAGTTGTTCTTTACTAAATACATATATAAATATGTATATGCAACATTTTTCAATTATATTTGGAAATAATATAAATAAATAATTTTAAAAATTAATGATAATATTTTTGTGATTTGTGTTTTTAATGAATACTTCAAAAGAGTGCAATAAATTTAGAACTATAACAAAAAAAATTATATTTAAATAATAAATATTCTTTATACTACTATACATTAATATTTTTCATATACTGCATAAAATAATGGGTAATTTTAGAGTTTTTAAACACCTTCAAAAGATTTCTATCTATTAATTTATTGAGTATTTCAAGATGAGTATATTGACCTCTTTTCAAATATAAGTATATTTACTGAAAACAAATACTATTGGATGAAGTTTCCAGAATGACTTTTTTTTGCAATTATTATTTAATAAAAGCAATTCTAAATATTTTTTTCTGCTTACATTCAAACTTTTTTAAAACTATACAATTTCACATCCATAATCTAGGCTCTTTTCTATTTCTTAAATTATTCAATAATTTCTACATTTCTTGATTATTTATATATACAAATATATACATATTTGTATGGCTTTTCTAAAGTCCACTGGTCATTGAAAAGATACTTTCGATTAAGCCTATTAAATAATTTATTTCAGCCTTTATTTCATTGATAAACTAATATATCCTGATTCACTAAAATTATATGCAATTTTCACAAGGGAAGAAATAAAGTATATTTTAAATCTTTTCAAAAATATCAATCAAACATTTTATATTTATGTATTTATATTCAGTGAATTTTATTCAATATAAAAAACAGAAACAAATATAAAAAGAATCAATTAAAAATTGTTCCTCTAATTGCAAAACCTGATCTTATTGGTGTTCACTTCACACACATAAATTTAAATACTACATCTGTTCCTAAGTAAACAGGATTATCATGAAACTATTGTGGATAAATTGGACACTTATTTTAATCACTAATTATAAACAACAATCAAATATCAAAAATGCAGCTATCTAGAGGCAATATTAAAAACTAATATTCAATAGGTTTTTGACAATTCTAAGGAAAATTTTAAAATATTAAAACAAAATACTCAAAATAATTATAATATTTTCTAACAAAAAATAAATATACCAAGTCAAGTCAAAATTCGAAGAATTTCAAGGGCTCTTATTTGTTTTTTAATTCTAAGAATTGTACGAACATTGTTTTAGGAAACATTTTAAAATTGTATAATAATAATAATGTTAAATGTTTTGTAATGTACAGTCAAAAGAGTAATCATTTGTATTCATGAATTTATTATCACATTTTTTATACAAAGGCTAATTTAATCACTGCTAAAAATATATAGAGGATGCCTAACCATTACAAAAACTACTCAATTGAAAACCACAATAATAACCATTCAGGCAATCATTTTAGATATGAAAAATAAAATTAAATATAAAGAAATCTCTCAGGTGAAGAAAAGAAAATTCTAGTAAAACATTTAATGTTTTATTGAAACAGAATGGTAAGATATTTTTAAATCACAATGAAATTTCATTGCATACATTATATTTCTAAAGTTACAGAATATTTTTATTTATTTATTTTTTGTGTGGCAGTAATTATTAGCCTGAACAACAATTTTTAAATATAAATATTTACAATGGAAACGATATAGTACTATTTTGATTTATATTATTATTCTAAACCAGCAAAGAAGCGTCCCAAAAAGTCTTTAGGTTTGGGCACCACAGTATCCTTGAAATATGCCATGACATGTGAAGGCTGCTTCCAAATATTCACACATTCTGTTAATTCCATTTGTCCCTAGAGAAAAATAAATTTTTTAATTATTATATATCAAAAAATATTTCATTAATTGAAATGTGAAACTATATGAAATTCTTAGTTTCTTGAAAAGTTCATTCATTTTTTAGGAATCAATTGATTCACAATTAATAAAAAAATTTTTGGCACTAATCCATTTTGTCCAGTTAAATCCCGCCATATTGATATTTTAGATAACACATTAAACCTAATAGTCTATATTTTATTTTTATAAAAAAAATTATAAACCACAATTTTAATGAATTTTACTTCAGAGGAATGCATATTTATAAAATCATTAACACTTATAAAATCATTTCAATCTTTCATCAATCATTTTGAACAGTTTAAACAGCTAACAATTTTTATAAATGAGAATACCTGTAATCAGTAGAACTATTTAGCAACTTTATTTCTTGCAGAGGTGAAACAGAAGTTTTGTAATACTTAACTTAAATGCAAGCATTTTTTAAGCATATTATGAACAAATTACAGATATATGTAAACATTTATCAACACAAATATTATTCAAGTGTATTAAAATTTGATGTGATTCAAATCAAACTAAAAAATTTACTTGATCTAAAACAGACTCATAACATTATAATTTATATCATAAATTTATTCTTACTTACTTCATAAAAAAAAATTATAGAAAGAAAGTTCATATTTAAACTAGAAATATAAAATTTGAAAATTATTAATCTTTAGCAGATAAGTAGTATATACACAAGCTAAAATTTTAGGAATATTCTTAAGAAATAAATTCAACATTCTAATTTGAATCAGGTTCATAAAGAGTTATCTTTTTAATTTGAAATTTATTCAAGCATATTCCATATAGCAAATAATAGAACAAAATCGGTACATGAACAATGAGAAAATTTAAGACAAAGAGACTGTTGTAACCTTTAATTAGTCGCTATGATTCAAAGCAGACAAGGATTTTAGAAATGCTTTAAGGAAGTAAATTCAATACTCCTGATTTACACCAACAAATTAACTTCTCTTGATAACTGTAAATCATCAAATTCGTCAAAAGTTGTTTTTTAAAATATATAGTGGTAAAATAATAAGAGGCACATAATTGCTAAAAAGTACATAAAATAATTAAAAGTTAACATAAATATTGTTTTGGTTTGCTTGTTTGTGCTCAGTGGTCATTTTTTGCACATAAGGGTTAATTAGATTGATATCTACAGTTTAAAGTGAATTTTGAACCACTAAAACATCCTAAGCTATCAAATGGGAATCCAGATCACAAACTGTTGAGTTGAATTCCAAGGTGGTAACCACTCTGCTGCAAGCTCATCAATATGATTACTGGGAATAAATCATACAAAGAAATAAATTTGGTGTGTTAAAAGATTCTACATTTAAATACTATAATTATTAAACATGCTTTTATATCTAAATATATTGCTAAGTAATAACAGATAAATATTCAGGCAGGAAAAATTAAAAGAATGATCTGTGTACAAAAGATTGGGAAAATGAATATACAACTGCATATTAATATATATTGTGATTCTGGAATAAAATTGAATAAAACAAACATTTAAAACAAATCATATTACATTGAAAATCTTTATTTGTTGCTATCATATAAATAAAATAATAGAATATTATTCAATGGGTTCCCATAGAAGCTGAAAAGAAAATTGAAAGAAATCAGAAAAAATATTTCCTGAAATATATGCTTAAGTTCATTACATCTGAGGGGGGCAAGTAAAGTATTAGGGATTTTCTGCTAGTTCTCTGCTTCTAAATGATGGAGACTCCCACCCTGCAGTTTTCACAAACTGGTAGAGCCCATAGCAAGGTACAGGAAAATATGCTGATGCAAAACAGTTGGGGTAGACACTAGGGAGTTTTTCAGTTTCTTTCTTTACAAAATGGAAAAATGTCCCCACTATCTAAACAAAATTTTTTGAGAAGTGAATACAAAAGTGCTTAACAATAGCCTCCAGTTGTTACATTATTCCATAATATTGTTATATTAGATGCAACATGCTGTTGAGCATGTTGCGTCTAAACATTAGAGGAACTAAATCAACTTCTATAGTTGCTATGGAACTGCAAACTGAATTGGAAAACTTGGGTGACGGATGTAATAGAAAAGTTATGATTCTTGTTGAATCTTAAGAAGAAAGAGAACTTTTTTACAAAATTAAAGCCCATTGGTTGAGACTAAAACCCATAGATCATTTCTTTCAATTATTAATGACCTCCATGACAACTATGATATCCTTACACTAGATCACCAGGTTTTTCCAGGGGAATGGAATCTTGTTGTGGATCTAGATAGGTTAGAAGTACATCTAGATCTTGTTTGGGAAGTTCAAAAAAACAATACACACAACAGAGTGAGTTGAAAAGTACTGCTCTGGCCTCAATTCATAGCAGGTACCCTTCTGAGGATTGGAACCATATTTTTACAGCTGGTTCTTCAGAGAATGCTATAAAAATGCTGATGCTGGAGTGTATTCAAAAGATTTAAGTATAAGTTACAAATACTGCAATAATTTTGGGGGCGAGTTTGTGCTAAAGCTCATGCAATTGACAAATTAAGAGGCATCCATGATCAAAAAATTGTTTTACTTGTTGATTCGCAAGCCACTATTCTTTTGCTTACTAATCTAAATTATAATAATAATGCACTAGTCCATTCTTGCAGAAATGAAGATGCACAAACCCATTGAAATCGAGGAACGCGTTGCTGTTCAATGGATCCCGAGCCACTGTGATATTTTTGGAAATGAGCAGGAAAGCAAACTTGCAAACGCTGGTTCCCTTATGATGCAGCCAAATCCACCTTTGTCTTTGTGTAACATTAAAAGTGTAATTCTCAGTAAAAAAAAGGATAACAGAGTTTTCCTTTATGTTGATGTGACTATGGACAGGCAGTGGAAAACTCTACTTGATGGGAACAATAAAATCCCTGGCCCCTTACCACAAGTTGTTGGTGTTGCTTGCTTCTGGGTGACAACTGGACATTACTACCTACAGAGATGCAGAAGACAAGCGTAAAATTTAAAAAAAAAAAAAAAAAAAAAAAAAAAAAAAAAAAAAAATTCTCTTTGCACTGTTAAATAGGTTATCATAATTAAAAATCTTATAAAAGAAATTTTCTTTTTAAATTAATGTTGTTGTTTCCAATTTCTTATGTGGTGTTATGGAATCAGACCGATCAACGAAACCTTTGGCTTTATAGATGTCTGACACAAGAACAATTATGGATATTCTCATTGTCCAGTCCAAGATCTTTTGAAGTATTGACTGTTCTTGGTGGCATTTAGGGCAAAGAAGAAACCTCTTGCTTTTCCCACAATATATTAGACCTTTTTAGTGCTCACTGATCAGTCGGGACAGGCAATTGTTAGTCTGTCACAAGGGAGGGATACAAAAAATCCTATTCTTTTGTCTTTACACCAGTTGTAAGATGGAGGTATTAACCAATTTTTTTATTTATTTTGTGCTTTTTGCCTTGATTGGAAAATAGTAATGTTTTTAAAGAACATTTAAAAGTATGACTTAAAAAAGAAAAATATTAGAACTAAAATATAAAAGTTATTTGGCAACTGATTATAAAATAAAAATTATCAAAAATAATTTAACATGATAAAAAAATGAGAAAATAAAGAGAATATGAGTTGCTTTTCTCCGGGTGTCAGTTGGAAATAAAACTGATTCCTTTGTGGTGAACATAAATTAGTAGTAACATTTAAATGAATAGATAGAAAATCTTTATTTATTTGAGGAATTTTATTGACTCAAAGATACATTATATTAAAATTTTATTTATTATCTTGTAATTATAGCTTTATAATTATTCTAAAATGCTTGCTACAAATTTCCATGATTTACTTATATAATATAAAACACATTTTCACAGAATTTATAAAGTAACAAAGAATTTTAAAAAGTATAAGTTTATTTCACATATCAGTAATTCTACATTTTAAAATTATTTATAAGAGACGATAAATATATTCATATTTTTTTTATAATAAGAGACATAATCAAAATATTAACTATTTTATTCTAAAAATGTACAATTACTTAAAGCATAGAAGTGACTTAAATTTAAATTTTTACTTACCAAATATAAAAATTAGTGTAAAAACGTCATAAAGACAATTGTATAAAGTTTTTTTTTTAAAAAAAAAGGACACTCTTTAAACTAAAATACCAAACAGAAGTTCTTACTTTAACAAGTAATAAGTCAAACTTTATCTCTTCTGATATTTTAATTATTATTTCAAAACATATTGCTAGTGTTAAACAGAAAAATTGTTAAATACTCAATAAACACATTAATAACATAAATAAAATACAAATCATACAATGTACTAATAGCTAATAACATGCCCTAACATATTATGAGTATATCATATTGGATAATGAAACATTGAATATACATACATATATAAATATATAGAATATCAATGTTTGTACAGATTTCCTAGAATCAAATTCTATGAGTATTCCAGGAGTCAAATCAAAAATTTTAAAAATTATCACATATTTTCTAACAAAAAATAAATGCATCAAGGTATGTAAAAATTCCAGGAGTAATTTGCAGTTTTCAAGAAGTCAAGTAAAAATTCCAGGAGTCGTAGGAACCCTGGCATATGCACTCTCTCTCTCTCCCTCTGTGGCACGACAGCCCATGTGGTCTAAGGCCTACAGCACCCACCCTGGCTTATGCATAATACATTAATGTATGTAAATTTTCCGAATAAATATTTTAAAACTTAAATAACATAGTGATCAATAATACAACACTGTTCATAATTGATTTTTGAAATGTTATTAATTCTATATTTAATTCAAGAAAAAAGTCTGATTATAACACATATTAATTTAAATAAAGAACAACAAATAAAATAATTACTTTTTTATAACTCTTATAAAAATTATTTAAAAGTATTTTTATTCTTTATTTTTTTGTCATTAAATAAGCAAAAGATTTATCAATATCTATCATATGATATTTTTTAACAATATTTCAGAAAAAAATGTAATATGTTTCTTATTTTTTTGAAGAAACACTAGTTTTTTTCATAAATAAATTAACAATAAAAAAAAACATTTCACCTTAGCAACAAGCATATCAATGACTCTAATATCAGTAACATCTTTATTAACCATGAACATTTCTTTAATTTTATTTCTACCAGTCTTCAAAGAGATAGGCAAATTATGAACTTGAACTGGAAAATAACAATAGTTAATACTAACAGCAATACTATAAATTCAAAGCAATTATATCAGCAATATTGTTTTATATTTTAAAATAACAAAAATTAAAAATATTTGACAGTATAATATTTCATTGAAGCCAAAAAATCTTATTTACTTTAAGTTACAGCAGTTTCTAAAATATATTAAAGTGATCATTTCATAAATGCATTTTCACAAAATCATTGATCTTCATATTTAGACATTAATTATATTTCTGAAAACATTACATCAAAGTTAAAATAGTTTAAAAATTATGACACAATTACAAGACATATTATTCATTATTATTTATAGAGTCCATATATCAAGTAAGCATTTATCAGTAAAAAGTAATGAAATTTTATGAACTTTAATGGAAAAAAATAATCTTATCATAAACCAATGAGCAATTTTCTTATTTAATTAAATTTATTAAAGCTATGGAAGCCTAATGGCTTAATGAACTTTGCAATCCCAAGGCATAGGTCAAAGGTTCAATCCTCAGGCTGGGAAAGTTCGACATAGCCTTTCATCCCTTTAGTGGATCGATAAACTGAGTACCAAGCATGTTTGGGATCCAAACAGTGGGGGTTTTGCATTAGGCTGACCACCTAATCGGGCCATATGCTTTGAATTCCAAGGCCTTTAGTCGAAAAAATAGATAGCAATACAGGCCTTGGTTCACAAGAACTGTTGTACCACAAGTTTAGTTTCTTTTTTAAATTAAAGCTTCGAATATTTTTTCATTATTCTATATAGACATACTATTTAATGAATAGGTAATTAACACTTTATGTAGTTGTTCTGTTGTTACTAATGACACTTGGACAAGCCAAGCTCGCTATGCCTTGGCTATGCGAATTTAAGTCAATTGGGAGCGTCTTTTGTTGAATCAGAGCACCATAAAGGTGAAAGTACGACCTTTGCTCTTTAAATCCTCCAATAGATGGCAGCACCAGAGGATCTACTCACTCAATTTTGGCATTGATCTGAAGGGGGAGTAAATTTCTCCAGACCATTGCACCCATGGTAACTGCTCCACGTCCAACCACAGGACTTTCGATTCCACAGATTTAACGAACATGTATATTGCCTGTACTTGGTGGATCTTTTGCAGCATTGGGAATCAAATCCCACCCTTCTGGATGAAAGTTTGATACCCTAACCACTAGGCTACCATGGCTTTTAACACTTTATAGTTAAAATTAGTAAACTTTTTTTTTAACAAAAACTGGGTTTTGGTGACCTCAGATTGTAATACTCACTTTAATGGATATTTAATTAAAAATGTTTTGGAAAAATAACCATAGAGAATGCTAATTCTTTAAGTGAATTTTATGCCATATCATTGTACACAGTTAAATGTCACAAACAGTTTAAAGTGTCCCTGCATTTAACTGCCAGTTAACAAATTCCTGTATTAAATGCAAACGTTTACATATAAATGTTTAAGAAAAACACCTTGGTAATATCTTTATCTTTCAGAAGTTACCATACTTTTATGGATAAAAAAACTTTAGACATATTTTCTGCATTACATCACAAATTTTTTAAATCAAAATTATTATATTTTATGTAATTTTTATTTCATTACATCAGAAGTGATACCATATGCAATTAAATTTTAATACAATTAAACATTAATTTATGATAGCAAAATCAAGAAAATAGAATTTGAGGTGAATTTTTTACACTGGCTGTTCACTATATTTTTATTTTATGGAACAGTAAATCAAATGAATTGCAAATTTGCATTGTATGATAAGAAGTTATAATTCTTCCTTCTATTTCTCTGATTAATATCAACAGCAGCAAACAAATCAAAAAATGCAGAAAATAATAAAGTTTGTAACAATGATAAGAATAACAATCACTGTAAAGAAAATGCATAAAATTATAAAACAAGGAAAAATATTTGTTTTTATATTGTTAATAAACACATAAAACATATTTAAATATGATACAGTGATTGTGAAATATGCAATAAAATATAAAACTTTGCATGATGTTAAGCAAAAATCATATAAAGTTTCAGTACAATTATTATAGGGATACATTCTAATTTTTTACTACATTTCATTTGAAAATCTCATATAAAATGTTCCATATTTTGTTTCCTAGTCTAATGACAGCAGGATTTTATAAGGATGAAGATTCTCAAATATTAGTTTTTAAAGATGCAGTGGAAGACAGGATTGCAAATGTCACCAATAAACTATATGGAATTTCCAGAGATGTCCATAGAATACTAGTTAAATATTCTAGGATAAAGAAAATTTGACAGTACATAGTGAATAGCTTGACAACCAAAACTGTGATAAGGCATTTTAATAGCCACTGGATATAGAACAATAGATTAATTTGGTCATTTTGGGTTAGAATTTTTGGTATCTCTATTTAGATAATTATTACATTTCTGGCATAAATTGAATTCAAAGAAAATTCTTTTATAGATAATCTATATGCATGCATTGAAAACGAGAAAATCCAAAGAAACTTCCTGATAAATAGTAGGGAAGCGTACAGAGGGTAAAATGCGCCAAGCGTATGTGCCAAGAATGCGATAAGGTGCACCAGATAAACAGGTAAACCATTACCGGTTCAGATTACGTAGGTATGACATGCTTTTCATTTTACATGTAACCTTTGAAACTATTACAGAATAATCTTGAAGCATTGAGTTTTAATATGAGATTTTTGGAGTTTTTGTGTTGCTCACGAAAATTAATAAGTATAGATGAGGATATGTTGACTTTGCGTTTTCGCAGAGTACGCATGGAGAAAGAATCATCAAGAAAACATAACAGAAGATTTTTTAGAAGCGATAAAAACTATATTCGCCGAAAAGTAACGATTCAGAGATCAATGAAGATTAGGTGAGTTATTCTGTTTTTCACTACAATTTTATTCATATTTAGAAATTTAAGTTTTTATAAAAATGAATGTTTGCATAAGTAAATGAATGTTTAAAAGTTGTGGATATTGCGTTTTTCATGTTAGTGTTAGAATGTGTTGGGTACTTAAATTTATTTAAGGTGGACATCATTGCTTGGTATATTAAAAATCAAATTTAAATTAAAAAAATGAAATTTGTTAACGTTCAAAATTTAGCTTTATTGCCTGGTTGGCACTGTAGTAGGTAGTGCTACATTGATGTTTTTTAAAGTGGGTGCCATTGCTCAATATATTAAAAATTTTGTTCTCATTTATTACAATTTCAAAACTTCTACAGTATTTAGCTATAATAAAGTATTCAAAATTTTAATATCTGGAATTCGGAAAAAGGCACAATTTCAAAGCTGAAGTTCGAACGCAATCGTTATTGGTTGACGGATATTGTGCGGTGTGACATAATTTAGATTAGCAACAGAGCTATAGAGTGCTTGGCGTGAAAATTTCAAATATCGCCAATCTCATACGGGTCTGTCGTCATTTACCAAACTTCCAAGCACCACTTTCCTAAAAATGCACTTGTTTAATAAAAAAGCTGGGATCAAACTCATTTTGAAAAATAATGGGTTAGATCTTATTTGGACCAACCTCATAATCAAGTGTGATAAATATCCAAAGTAAAACTCATCACTTTTAGATTTTAAGTTTTTAAATGAGGTTATATGCATTTAAGAAAAAAAAAGCTGAGTTAACACCACATGCCAGTCATTTCAGAGGATTAGTCATTCTTAAAACATAAAATCAAAACTCTACCACTTTTTACCAAAGCATTCCAGATACTCAAAAGCTTTATTTATAATAATCAAATACTTTTTAATAGTTGTAATTTCCCCATTTTTTTGCTACATAAAGATAACAAAAATCAAAGCTTTGATTGGTCTTTTATATTATAGGACTTGCCAAAGTGACACATGAAAAGATGAAAACTGGGCTTTATAAGGAAAAGGTCTTGATATTTCTCAACAATCTAAAATTCAAATGATAGCGAAAAAAATGAAAAATTTTTTCATGAATTTTGCTTTGGAGCTATTAAAGAACCTATTCAGAACATGGCTGAATCATTTCCTTTAAAATCTGATAGAACTAGTAAAATATTTTTCATCAATTGAGCAACAAAGCTAAATCAAAAAATCTGACTCGTGGAAAATATATATTTGAAAAGACAAAAAAATATTTAATATGTTATGCTAAGAACATCTAAAATGGACAAACATTCATTTGTAAAAAAAAAAAAAAAAAAAAAAAAAAAAAAAATTCTAATAGTAGAACTAATACACAAGAAAATACTTTTGTAATATTTATTTTTAAAATACGCATAGTATTTGTTCTTTAACAGATATGTATATACAGAGATAAAAGCTCACATGTGTACTCTTAGCATGTCTACCTGGGTTATTATTGAAACAAACGGAGTGGATTATTAAAATAGTATACGTTTAAAACAATTTTTAATTCTATTTTTTTCCGAAAAAAACAAGCAGTATTCTTTCTTTTTAATTTGAGTAATATAATGAGCATCCTTACTTATGTATAATAATTTTCTATGCCAAGCTTTATATAAACGAAGCACATTCCTTCGAGCTTCTTCATGAGAAACTGACATAATAGGACGCACTTGTTTAGTAGCATGTCGAGCTAAATTAGAAGCCATCGTCTAGGAAAATGAAATTCAAATAACCACACAAGGTGACCAAAGATAACCTCAAATGTTTATATTTTGCTTATGAACTAAAAGATACATCAGTGAATCGCTGTTGCCAATATTATGATATATAATAACGACATCTAAACAGCTACATTCAAAACTAGTTTTAATCAATTTTAAGTGAAAGAATTATAAAATTTATTTTTAATGAAACCATAGAGAAAATTTTCATATCATTTTATAACAAAAATTATTTATATTTAAGAAAGCTGTTTTTTGTTTTTCAGATATAAAATCGGTTAACCGTTACTATTCGGTTACTCGGGGACTTCACTTGTGATACGACGATTGTGGTTGTGTTCACCTTTCGTCCTTTATAGAAGTATTGGTACCTGTAAACTTAAAATTTAAATATGGCTTTTATGTCGTTAAGATTAACAAGTGTTGTCGCTAAGCAACTTTCACAGAAATTACCTAAGGTAATAACGATAATCAATTAAAATTAAAAGTTAAACTTAATAATATCCTTCGTATCAGAATTTCATTACTAAGCTATCGCAGGCGGTGTTTCAGTTTGATGCATGTATATTGGTGTAGTAATTTCATATGCACTGTAATTTCTTTTTAAAGATGTTTTCAAAATCGTTATATTCATATAAGTTTATAATATTTATTTACATTACGTAAATATTTTGATATTACATACCGCACCTGAGCAAGCCTAATTTAAACGTGCAAGAGCTGTACTTTTTGTGTTCCTGAATTTACTTATTTTGTTTATTTTTCTCTGTTTACTGATATTAAACATTTCAACTAAGCAATCAAGAAATACTGCTTTTTAATGTATGTAGGATTTACACGAGTTCGAATGTTATCGAAATCATAATTTTAATGCTTACGTTTAACATCGAATTACTTGTTCGCTTTGAATTTAAATCAAGTTTTCTGATGTTTAGATTCGTTACCGGCATGTTGAATCAAAAATTAAGGCAATTTTATTACTTGCTTTTAACAATAAACTTCCTCTTCTGCGAATCTAAAGCTATGTGTAATATTCATTACTAATGTAAGAATTCTATAACAATATTGATATCTATATGCATATAACAAAATCTGCAAGTCCAAAATTTTTACAAAGATTTTATATTTTATCAAAATTATTCGTTATGATTAATTTATTACTGAATAACATAAAACTTAGTTATTAACATTTCTAAATCAATTAGTTAGGGTTTATGAAGTTATTTTCATGGGGGAAGCTGACCTGGTTGTCCTTTAAATTACAAATTTTTATTTCTTAATTTAACCTTTATTGTACTCATATGAAAAGTATATATTTAAAGTATCAATAAAAATACTCCTTATCAATTTAATATTGAAAGTTAGTATACTTTATTATATATTTAGATATTAAAAATAATTTTATTCTGAAATTACAAATTTTTTTATATATATCATATCTATTTTTTAGATCAAGAACTACAATTTGCAGTACTAAATAAATATTTTTCAAACTAAATATTGAAATAAATCTTAATTATATGAAGTTTTGGTCTTACACACAGAAAATTTAATTTTTTTAAATAGTTATTTAAAATATCTTTGCTTTTTTTATAAAAGCAATTTAATGTTGTCAATGTACTGAACTAGCCATTAATATTTGAGAAATTATAAATGAGCATTTAAATTTCAGATCTAAAAGAAATGATTTTTCAAAAATCTTTTCCAAGAAGTAATCAAAAAATTATTGCCTTCTAGCATATTTACTTTCTAAAATTTTTAAGGTTTTACTTAAAAATTTTAGGAAGTAAATATGCTATATTTCTATGTACTTTCTTTTATCTCATAATGCAGAATTTATTAATTTAAATCCTTTTTTAATATTTCTCTTAAAATGTGCTAAAAATATATTACCATTAATTTAATTTTAGGAAGAATTTAGTTCAGATAGAAATTATAAGAAATTTTTTATTGAATTTTTATGTTTTATCTGTAAGCTACAATTATCTGTAAGTTTTTTTTTAATGACCTTTGTTTTTATTTAGTCTGACCTTATAGTATCACTCACAGGAATATAATATGTTCTCCTATTTATTTGCTTGATTCTTCAAGTCATTGATTTTACTAGTGACTATTTAATGAAAGTTTTAGGCTTTGTAAAGAGACTGGCTTGCTTATTTTGTTTATTGTTAGTCTTTTATATTTCCACACTTTACATTTTTCATGAGGCACCAAAAATGTGTTTCTTACTTATTTAGTTAATATCTGCTCTTGTCTTCGGTTTAACTGTTCATGGGTTTGAATCCCACCTTGGGCTTGGATGTTTGAAAGTAGTTCAGAATCAACTTTAAACCACAAGTCCTGATCTAATTAGCCCTCGTGTGCAAAAAATTATTATGTGGCAAACAAACCGTAGTCATTATCTATATTGTTTTGTCATATAATCTTCTTAGTGTAGCTTAATTGATCACCAAAACTATATCTCCAGCTTGCATAACTATATCAGTTTTATCCCCAAAATGACTGTTAATGTCTTAAGTATTGCTTCTATTTAAGGGTTCCATCAGTTTAATAACTTCATACATTATCGTGTGATACTCAAAGTAAAGCAGCAGATTTGGTTGGGGACTGTTCTCTCTCATTTGGTTGCTAAAGTTCCTTGTGTAATAGATGTGTCCACATTATTCTGATATCCAAAGTGTTTCCACTCAGGGCTGGAAAAAAATAGGCTATCTCAAATGGTCCCCAAAATGAACACTAGCAACAGTAGTTGGTGACATTTTGGGCATCAAAAAGATAAGCTGCCTGGTAATTCTAAAAATATTCATTTTTTACTTTTAAATTATATTTTTTTTTATCAAAGTGAAAACAAAATATGAATACCTCTTTATTATTAAGTAAATTTGATATTACCTTATAAATCCGCTGAAGTAATTCTGCATATTAATCAACTTTATCAATTTAATCTTATTACTTATTTTGATATTAAAAACTTTTGTTTTCCATTAGTCAATTTTTCTATGTACTCTTTTATACTTTCATTAATGCAGTAATATTTCAGTGGAAAACAAATGAAATATTTAGTAAATTTTAATTGAATGTGAAAATAATGTCTTGCTTTATTCTAATTGTAATTATTTATTTTTCCCATGTAACTTAGAATTAACATTGCTACCCATTTTTAATATTTACACAATTTTCTAGATTATCAAAAATTTATGATGTTATTTAAGCTAAGCTTGTTTTATAAAGTAAGGCACATCTCAATTTTGTGGTTTTGATTTACATTTGTAGAAAAAATTAAATTGTATAGAATCTAAATTTCATGATATAATGAGCTTTTTTATAAAAGATGACTGAATTAACTTATTTTTATTATATTAATAGACATTAATTGCTTTATTTGTAATATAAAATTCCCTATAATTTTTAGATTTCTCCTAAAATAAACCCATGCCTTGCCAGATACCTTGGAACAAGCAAGTCTGTTGCAGCATCAGGTCCGGGTATTGTATAATTAAATAATAAATTTTTTTTTACATGATTTTTGATTTTAAAAATTTTGTTTTATCAAATGGAAACTAACTAAAATTTTCATAATCTAACATTTATTAACCAAGATGTTATATTCACATGTAACACGATCTTGTTTTTTTTTATAGTACCTATAATTATTTTGTAATATACTTGTTTCCTGTATCAACTGCAAAGTAATTTGTCATAGATATTAAATAGCATTTACTAGTTTTCCCCATTTATACTTTACAAGTGAACAAAATGCTTGGGGTAAACTGAGTATTACAGTCTCACCTCATAAATCTCAGAAGGTCGCCATGCTCTCAGCGAAAAGTCGCCAAGTTGGTAAAATTTGGCGATTATTTTTCATCGCTAAGTTTTTTCACCATAAAATCACCAAAAGCGATTAGTCGCCAAATGTGTCACTATGCATATCGTCCGAATATCCCGAAAACGCTAGCCATTTTTATTTTGGATTTTTTTTTATCGGCTGTAAAGCGCGGTAATTTAAATCCTGTTTTTTTATTTATATTTTATTTCACTTCGGCTGTAGCGTGTAATATAAATATTATCTTTCATATACACATTTTTTTATTTCGGGTCGGATATAGTGCCGGAATTTCAATCCTATCTATTTGTTTTATTTCTCTGTGGGGATATAGTGCCGAAATTTCAATAATGTCTTTTATATTCGTTTTGTATTTTGCTGAGAATATAGCGAAGGAATTTCTATCCTGTCTATTATATTCGTTTTGTTTTTTGCTGTGGATATAGCGCCGGATTTTCAATCCCGTATTTTATATTCAATTTTGATTTTGCTGTGCATGTAGAGCGCCAGATGAAAAATGTAGGTAAGAATTTTATTTTCTGCAGGCATGCAGAATTCCTAGAAGTGTATGTATTTAAATTTCCAATAATAAACAAAACTATAAAATCTATTCTCTAAAATTATTCTAGATTTGTTTACTTGTATGATGTAATGATTTGTAACATTCTGTGTTTAATAGCTGAAATTAAATTTTTTATTTGTATTATTAAATGTAATTATATTTGCTACTTTATTTACTTAATTTTAATCCTGAAATATTTTTAAATAGAATTTTTAATCAATTCTTATTACGATTACTGTTTTCTTGCATGCAGTTAGGCTTAGCGATTCGAAATATGGGGGAAAACCCGCATTAATTACATGGTTGTTATTGTTTTCTCATTTAGTTTTAGGGGAGGGAAGGAGGAATTTCTAGTTGGGTGAAACTCCCGCCGTTTTTCTGCGCCAATTACATATCGATTGGCACTCTTTTTGGGTTGCCAATCAATTTCCAAAACACCCGTCTCAGGCACTTGGCGAAAAAAATTTCGCCAAGGTGAAACCGTAATACTCAGTTTTACCAATGCTTGTATGTGTGATTCTGTTAAATTCACTTTAAAAATTCTATTTTATTAGAATTATTCATTTGTATCATTATGCAAATAAGAAAACAGATTAAAAAATGAACCTTAAAATTTCAAACAAGAATGTTGCATACATTTTACTGTATCTGATGCTTTGAAGAATTATTTCAATTCATTAAATGTAATTGTCTTTTCAATGAGCTGAATATAAAAGTTTCATGCATTAATTTTGGAAATATCTTCAATGGATTTCAGTTATTAAATTAATATTGAGTTGTCCTATAGTTGGCAGTAAACTTGAGAATGAGAATTTGAGCTATATTTTTATAATTTAAATAAGTTATTGTTTGGCTGTTAAGCAATCTATGTATTTGTTTTATCTCCCCATTTATTATGTATTTAATCACTTTATCATATTTGATTCTCTGTAATATTTAACACCAGTAGTATTTTCTTTCAATAGAAATATTCTAATAACTTTCAAAACGTTTAGAAGATGTTTTAAGTGAAATATTTCATCTTTAGGTGCTGCCGAAGTATCCAGCATTCTGGAAGAGCGCATTTTAGGTCATACACCAACTGCAGAATTAGAAGAAACGGGAAGAGTATTATCAATTGGTGATGGTATTGCTCGTGTCTATGGACTAAAAAACATTCAGGCTGAAGAGATGGTAGAATTTTCCTGTGGTTTGAAGGTAATATAAAAAAAAGCATTTATCTTATTAAATATCTTAATAAACACTTGTAAGTGCATCTCCTAAAATTTTTTTATGTATTTCTTGCTTCTTTAAAATTTATATTTTAATTTTTCTTTAAAATTAGATATGCTTTGAAGTAAAGCTGAATTATCTAAGACCATTTAAAATGTTTGCTAAATTGTTTATTTTTTTCTGTTAAATGCTAATTGCCATACTTTTTCTTTTCATCACAACTTTTTGTTTTAGTTCTTGGTAGAGCTTGTCTTAGACATTGCCATAAAACTCAATTTATTCAGGTTTCAATTCAACATTAGTCTTGCAATAATAACATGCTGTCAAAAAAATTTATTTCCTTATAATTTTTTTTAAGTTCTTTTTTAGTAATGATTAGTTTTGAATAAACTCAAATTTTATTTTGTGCTTTAATGCAGCTCTTTAGATTTTATGAATACTATTTAGTAAATGTAATTTTAGACATTTTAAGAACTTAAAATTGCAAGTTTTTATGTTGTATAGATTGTAAACACTGCATAATTTCTAACTTACAAATTATATTTTATAATGCTTTTTCCATTTTACGAATAAAAATCTGTGTAATAAAGGATCTTTTATATTTTTAAACTATAATGTTGTTTTAGGGGAGTTGATCCTCAATTGCTAATACACATGTACATTATAAGGAGTTTAATTTTTGTTTCATTAATATGCATGTTTAAAGTTAGTATTTTTTTAATTGCTTTAAATGTAGGGTATGGCTCTAAATCTTGAACCTGACAATGTGGGTATTGTCGTATTTGGTAATGACAGGCTTATCAAACAAGATGACATTGTGAAACGTACAGGAGCCATTGTAGATGTACCTGTGGGGCCTGAAATTTTGGGACGTGTTGTTGATGCATTGGGAAATCCAATTGATGGAAAAGTAAGCATAACTTTCTTTTGTACTTTTATTCTTAAAGATAATGCTAAAATAGAATTTTAAATCCATACAGTTTATGAACTTGATTATCCAGACTGGGGCCACATATTAAATTAGTAGAATACATTTAATAACATGGCTAAATGTAATACTTGTCGTAAATAAAAATTGAAGTTGGTACCTGAAACAGAAGCTGAGCTCTGATTTTCTATCGATTGGTTTGATAACTTTTCTGTTGACAAATTTAGTAATTCTCCTAATTACAAAAAAGTCTTTAAATTGTCAAAACTGTGTTTAAACCACCATAAACTGTCAAATACTTTAAAAATAACTTTTAACACATTAATTATTAACAATAAACATCTTAAGGTTATTTTCTTTTCATATTCAGCCCATCCGATTGTTCACTAAATTCAAATGCCTTGCTAGCAGTTTAATATTTAACATTCTGCCCTTCTATTCATGGATGTGATTCTCATATTAGTTACAAATGTTGTTAGTAGTACTAAGTCCATTTGAAAGCAGGTCCTGCTGTAACAAAGTAAGTTTTGAATGACAAACCAAAGTGCAAAATAAAATTTAGTCTGTTTCAGAGGTTTCAGTGATTAACATTATATATAAATTCAAGACTCGCATTGAAACAAATTATCTGTTGTAAATTTCTTTTGTATGATCTCAGTATTAATAAATGTGACTTGATATTGGAATATTCCCTGCATTAATAAATATATATAAATGATTTTTAATTGATAATTATGGTTATTCTAACAATTGAATTTGTGTGAATTACCCACAATTTTAAATCAGCAAAGAACATTAAAGATCAGATCTGTCACTCCTTTTAAATGGTATTTGTATGCTTAAAAAATAATAATCAAATCTTTTCAGCAATGTTTGCAAAGAAAGTTATAGTATATAGGAATAACTTTAACATTCCCCTTTCAGTATTCATTTTTTTGTTTTGTAATATTAAGGTAGAAAACATTTTGAAGACTAATTTTTATAAATAAAATGCATGAAATTTTACTGTATGTAATGTACCAGGAATATTTATTTTATTGTTAGTAAGCAAGCAATTGTAATACTGTTGTGAAATTGTTACACTTTTCACTAAACTTTTCAATTGATTTTTTTTTATCAGCTGTTAATATTAGTTATTCTAAAGTTCTTTTGTTTTATTTTTTTTCATGCATTTTAGTTATGAAAAATTAAGCTTCCCTAATTTATAACAAAAATTAAGTATATAAAAAATACCATTTTCTTAAAACTTTAATAGTTAAAAATTGCAAAAAAAATTAAAATAACTTGTTTAAAAGATTTTAAATGTATATTTTTGCAAATAGATTATAAGGTTACTCTTATATTTGTTTTATCTACTGCTCATTTACAGGGTGCAATCAACTGCTCCAGGCGTGCTCGAGTAGGTGTCAAAGCTCCAGGTATTATCCCTCGTATTTCTGTACGAGAACCTATGTTAACAGGAATCAAAGCTGTAGACAGTTTAGTACCAATTGGTAGAGGTCAGAGAGAATTGATTATCGGTGACAGGCAAACTGGGTGATTATCTTTTTTCTTTTTTTATAGTACTTTTTTTAAAAAAAAAAAAAAAAAAAAAAAAAAAAAAAAAAAAAAAAATTGTGCTTTTTTTTTTTTTTTTTTGTAGTACTTTTTTGAATAAAATGTGTTATAAACCTAAAAGATTGAATTTATGCTTATTTTTTTATTTTAAAATCATACTTTTTTCCCGAGTACTTAATCTGAAAACAAAATTTTTAAAGAATAGTATTTTGCCAATTCCACTATGAAATTTTGTTTTCAATATCGCTTTAAAATAAATCAGTGTATATGTAGTCAAATCCCTGAGAGAACCAGGCAATAAAGCTGAATCAATAAATAAGATACATTTTTATTTGAAAACTAGTTTAAGCATTACAGTTTGTGGTAAACTTAAATTCATGTCAAATGTTTTCCATAATACTCAGTAAATTACATAAATTATTACATTTCCTCCACACTTAGAGAATTTAAACAAAAAAATGCAAATTCAATTTATCACCATCCGTAAATTTCTATTGCTAGCTACACATAAATATTAAAACTTAAATTTTGCAATTAAATAATTTGGAAAGAGATTTAACTTTGTAAACTTGAAATAATGTATTCACTTTATACTTAAATTCAAACTAAATCTATCATTTCATAAGCTTAAATTGCAGTCAAAAAAGAAAAATGAAATGCATTAAGGATTTCTAACACACCAAACAAATATCTTGCCTGTACATGATCACTTTACATCCTACAAACACAAGAAAACATTCCTTCTCGGTAAACAAGATTTGTTGTGTGTGTGTGCTATACTGGGACCTAAGATTTGGCCGAAAAAATTATAACTATATTAAACTTTAATACATGTTCTTAAGTTCTTGTGTTAAATAATTAGCATTTCTTTCTTTTCTAATTTTTTGTTATATTTTAACTCGATTAATGCATTAAAAATTGATAACTGAAAAATACACTATTAATAAGTGATGTAGCTGCAAAAAATTGTGTTAAAATTCTTTCAAAACATTTTCATGCATTTTGTTTCATAAGCCATTTTCCATTGCAGTAAAACTGCCATTGCAATTGATACAATCATAAACCAAAAGAAATTCAATGAAGGTTCTGATGATAAAAAGAAATTGTTCTGTATTTATGTTGCTATTGGACAAAAGAGAAGTACTGTTGCTCAGATTGTGAAAAGGTTAACAGACTCTGGTATGTTTTCTTCCTTTTTTAACACAAGTCCATAATAAAACTTCAGTTTGATATTTAATTTGAAATTTCTCTTTGATGTTGATGAATTTTACTATGAAATATTCAGTGTACTGCAATATATATTTAAATTTTGTCCTTAAATATTTAAAAATTTGTATTATATTTGCATAATTTTCAATTCCAAGTGATCTGGGATTGCAAAATTAAATGTTATTTTTAAAGTTGAACAGATATTTTTAAGTTTTAGTGTTTTTACTTTTTAAGTGTAGTTAAACATGATACTGGTTCTGGATCATATTTTTAACATAACAGTTCAGCCCTAAAAGTATTGTCACCAGATTAAATATTTTATCTGTAGGAAACATGATCAAGGAGTCATATGTCATAAGCATTTATCAAAAATTCTTGAAGATTTGAAAATATTTTCTAGAGAAATGTTTTTAAATATTAGTGGAAACCAAATCTATTGTGTATAAAATTTGAAGGAAAAATGCGATAATAGCAAAAAAGTAACCATTGAATCTTATAATTTGTTTAGAAAATTAAAATTGAACAGAATAAGTTTCAAGGTATGAAGTATGTGATTTTAGAATGCTTAGTTTGTCTTATGCTTTTAACTGTTTGTTGTATTTAATGCTTAAAGTAGATTGTAATATTAAGAAATCAATTGTTCTATATTTTTTAAACCAGTTTCAATCTGCATTTTCTTCATAACTCTACCAACTATTCAGTGAAATATAATTATATTGTATTTTACATTGTCTGGAAGAAAAAAAATTTGAGAAATACCTATAGGAAATAAAAGCAAAATATATAAATATTTAAAAAATGTTAAGAAAAAACTTATTTGATGGAAGAAATTGTTAAAAATTTTATTTAAAAAGAAAGTGCTATGTTGTATGTATTGCTTTACGTATGGTAAGAAGTGTATACTTTGAGCTTACGCTTTTTCTACCTCAGGCATACATTTATGTAAGAATCCTGATTTATGTTAATCAGGACTTTTATTTTTCATAGAAATGCTTTCATACATAAAATATTCAGTATTCTCTTTCATATGTTAATATCTTTATAAAATGTATAACACTGGATTTTTTATTTTAAATTTAATATTTTTAAAAAATCAAAACGCACTTCCCATATGAAATAAAAGTACTGAATATTGAAAATGTGTGCATGATACATTATTTTCTACTTTTATTATTCCATATACAATGAATTAATATAAATGAGCTAATTGAAATTTATTATGACATTTTTCAAATGTTTTAACAGTTACTTTTTTAATTAAAAAACTAGAATGAAAATTGATACTTTAAAAAGTTAAATGTTCTATTTTTGTTAGAAAATTCATTGACATTTACATATTTCATTGAATTTTTGCTGGATGTTCAATTTTATTGTTATAACTGCATCTTGTGATATCCAACTTATTCTTTAAAAGATTAATTGGTTATTTTCCTCTTTATGTCAAGCAGTCATATGATACCCTCTCTGACCTTTGATACAACAATTTTTGGATTTGAAATCCATTTATTGAAGCCAAGCTGGCAGCCGAATGGTTAGCGCTCTTGCATTGTGTTCAACAGTTTGTGGGTTCGATTCCCACCTTGGGCATGGATGTTTGTAGTGGTTCGGAATCCACTTTAAACCATAGATCCCTGTCTAATTAGCCCTCGTGTGCAAAAAAATGACCGTTGAGCGACAAACAAGCCAAACCATTTATTGAAATTTATTTAAAATTTTGTATGTAGTGATATGCTTGTAATTTTTTTAAGACTTTAAAGTTGTTATAGGGGAATAATACTTAAAAAGAAATGTGTGCATCATTTACTGATATAAATATTTGAATTTATGAAATATTTTAATTTTCTTTCTAGATGCTATGAAATACACTATTATTGTTGCTGCTACTGCTTCTGAAGCTGCTCCTTTGCAATACTTGGCACCTTATTCTGGCTGTGCTATGGGTGAATATTTCAGAGACAACGGCATGCACGGCCTCATCATCTATGATGATTTGTCTAAACAAGTATGTGGCAAAAAAATTTTGACTCTATAGCCTTTTTGTTTCTTTCTCAGATTACTCATGCCTATCTTACAAGCATAAGTGTTCTGTGGAATTAATGCTTTTTTAATTCATTATTACATACTTTAAGAAATACATTTATGTCAATATTTTATTGTAATATCTTCAAAACAAGTTTCATTTACCTAGGTATTTTTCCTTTTTTTTTTTTTTTTTTTTTTTTTTTTTTTTTTATAAATTCAGAACTATTGACACTTATAGTAAGTGTGTATCATTTGCTATTGTGTTCTCACACTATTAGTATAATTTTCTGTAGATAACACCTGTGTACTATTTTTAAAGAGAGATTTCTTAATTATTTGAATGTATATGTGATATTTATGTGATAAAAATTTAATGATGTAGAAAATATAAGAGTTTAGACTATGATAAGAATATTTTAATTAATGCATTAGATTATTCATATTCAATGTAAAATAGATTGTAACTTAAAGAACTAAATTACTCAATTTATCTAAGTATTTTCTAAAATATTCAGGTGAATCCATCTTCATTATTTTTAAACTGCATTAAGATTTTGTAAGTTATATGCTATTTTATTTAAGTTTATTGTTGAAATTCTTTTCTTTAGGCCGTAGCTTATCGTCAAATGTCATTGTTGTTGAGGAGACCTCCTGGACGTGAAGCTTATCCCGGTGATGTCTTCTATCTCCACTCCCGTCTTCTAGAGAGAGCAGCCAAGATGAGCGAAGCCTTCAAAGGAGGCTCACTCACTGCCCTCCCAGTCATTGAAACCCAGGCTGGTGATGTATCTGCTTACATTCCCACCAATGTCATCTCTATCACTGATGGGCAGATTTTCTTGGAAACTGAGCTCTTCTACAAGGGTATCCGACCTGCCATCAATGTCGGCCTTTCTGTAAGCAGGGTCGGTTCTGCTGCCCAAACTAAAGCTATGAAACAGGTAGGTCCTTTCCCCCATTCAATTAAAACCCTGCATTTTTAGTTTCAAATTACTGCTTTTTGATCTGTACTAAAATATCTCCTAAAGGACATTTTATTTTGCATCCTAGGATATTACTAAATGATTTATGAGCTATGCTTCAGTTTGTACTTTCAATTTTCATTTCTGTTGTGTGTATCTTTAATGGTTCTGAATCTGTTTTTAAATGGTAGATCTCTCTTGATTAACTCTTGTGAAAGGAATAATCATAAAATTCCCCCAATGTTTTATTTATATATTTACACTCCCTAAAAAGATAATTACAGATGAATTCAATCGTGATAAGCATATATAATTTCACTAGTTAAGGTTTTTCTGCATGCTTATTGATGTTTTTAAATTGAATAATCTTTTTATCTAAAAGTTTGTTACAACTATTTGATATAAGTGTATAAAGTGTTTAGGAATCTATACTAAGTAATATCCTTTAATGAATCATCATTTGTGTGTGCAAAATACAAGATCCTTTAACTCTCTGACCATCCAGTGAGCACTTTTTAATTATTGTGTGTATCAAAAAAATTACTAAACACATCAGAAAGAAATTTCTAAAATTTTGGATTCACTATAAATTTGTAAAAATTTATTTAGCTTTAAGTACCTTGACTTCTGCATAATCTGAAATCTTGATATCTGTATAAGTATTATTGTGAAGTATCCTCTTTAATATGTTTTTAGATAAAAAGGAATGAAACTTGTAGTTACTTCCATTTTGTTAATTTTAAAATGTCCACACTTATACATATTTTAAGTGAGTAATTTTCTTATATATTTTAACAATGGCTTAGAAATATTTTACATTTTGTGAAGTACTGTTATACGTTTATCAATTGTGTCTAATGTCTGTTATATGTAAGCAATGCATTTCTCAGTTGTTTGATCCATTTCTATAGCTGTAGTGTCTTTTAAATCCAGGTTGCAGGCTCTATGAAATTAGAACTGGCCCAATATCGTGAAGTAGCAGCATTTGCTCAATTTGGCTCAGATTTAGATGCTTCTACACAACAACTTCTCAGCAGAGGTGTGAGACTGACAGAACTCTTGAAGCAGGGACAATATGGTATTTAATTTACAGCTCTTATATTCGCATCTCATAAGATCACCCCTCTTTAAATTATCTATTTCTATGTGATAATATTTATCTTAAACTATATATGTTGCTAAGAATAAAAAAATGATAATCTTTTCTATTGCAGTAACTGTTTTTTTTTTTTTTTTTTTTTTTTTTTTTTTTTTTTCCAAATATATTTTCTCTCTTTTTTTATTTTTATTTTATTTTATATGCAGAAATGATCATGAAAAAACAAAACCAAATATGTGCTCTAATATTTTTAATGATTCCCTGTAAAATCTGAAACTGTTTATTTGAATTTTGCTGAAGTTTTGTAGTTCTCTGTACTATTGGCTGAATTAGTTATCAATATTGGAGTTGTTTTAGCAATAAAAAGTAAAATAATAATAAAAAATTTAGTAGTTCAAATTTAATAAAAAAAATTCTTATATTTACATTTTTATGTAAGAATGGGAAATTTTACAGATAATGAAATAGAATATTTACTTGAAAGTAATTTCTTATGCAAAACTTGTCTCATTTTGTGATCTGAGAAATTATATATGTTTATTATTGCTGCAATAATTAGCTATCTTGATGTGCATAACTAAATTTCCTGTAGACAAATATAGCTTCTGTTTCCTTAGGATATCATGCCATTCATATTATCCCTTTAATTCTGAATATTTTGTGCTATCAAGATTCTTTGTAATGTTTCATCTCAAAATTTTCATCCCAATTTTAGTGCCCATGTCTATTGAAGATCAAGTTGCTGTAATTTACACTGGTGTTCGAGGCTATCTAGACAAAATGGACCCATCTCGCATTGGTCAATTTGAGAAAGACTTCTTGCAGCACATGAAGAGTAGCCACCAAGATCTCTTAGACACTATTGCCAAGGAAGGAAAGATCAGTGATGAAACAGACAAGAAATTAAAGAAGATTGTTTCAGACTTTGTAGCATCTTTCCAGGCTTAGGACTTAAAAAATTTTAATCATTTTTTATGAGTTCATATAGAAATTTAATGGAAAAAAATTAGATGTATATGTTACAATATGTTTAATACATCAGCCATTTTCTTCAAAAGAAACTGTAGACAACTGAATCTATTTTCCCATCACTTTTCTGTGCTGAAATAAATTTCAGTATTCTGATTTTTTGTACAATAAAATTTAAAATATTACATTACTGTATTTCATATTCTATTGTTAAATTACTGTTAGCAATTCAGTACCTGGTGAATTTAATTTTTTAGATTACTAAAATCATTTATTCCAGGTGTCCTTATCAGTATTTGAACAAAAACTATTAAAAAAGGTTCTTTATAATTAATTAAATGGATGTGGAATATGTACTCATTTATCTAATTTAGAAGTGGAAAGACTTTAATATTGAAAAATAGAGTTAAATATTTGTGCCTCTTTTAATTTTGAAAGTGAAATTCTTTAGATCATGATGGATCTGACATTTGATTGTACAGTGAATAAATTACTTCAATGCCTTTAGATTTCACTTTAAGAATTTTTCATTGTTCGAAATATAATTGGGAAACTACTCAAAGTATTCATGTTTCTCAAGGACTGCAGAATTGGCTGTTGAGTGGGACTCTTGTGTTCACTTCAATAATTCTTGTATTTGATTCTTATTTTGAGCATTGATATTGAAAATGGTTTGGAATGTTCTTTGAATCGTAAATCCCAGGCAATTGGTTATGTGTAAAATGTGAGTAGAGTGACAAATTATTTCAGTAAAAATTTTATTTAAGAAATTTTGGAATTATTTCTATTATCTTATTATGACTGATTTAAATTAGCTAATCTCACAAGAATTATTGAATTGTTCTTAAAGTTACTACACTAAGCCCAAAAATATATGAGCATCTCAGTAAAAAGTTATTATCATGCAGATGAACTTTGGCCAAATGTGCATTCATCTTAATGCAGAAATTTCGCATTTTAGTTTTGAAAAAAAAATAATCTAAATGTTTTTATATTTATTATTTTTTTTCACGTAAACTTATTTTTTAATGTGACCTCTAAACTGGAATTGATGAAAAAATTTTAAAGAAAGCAGATTATTAGTCTGTATCATAACTATTTAATTATGCAAGTAAACCACTTGTGTTTTTCCAGTATCATTTCATTAATATTAATTTAGAGGAAATAGTTTTCCTAATTACTTTGACAATTTGATTATTTTTTGTTATTTGTGCTATCTACCATAGTACATGTTGAAAAGTAAGAGTGGTTTCCTTCTCCAGCAAAAGTTTAACTGCATGTTGTATGTACATTATTATGACAAAAAAAAAAATGCCACGGTTTTAAATGTTTGCTAGTATACATATATATCTCTTTCACAGCTAAGCTAAATATATAACTTTGAGATTTTGTTAAACTTGAATGATCGATTCCTCCTTTGTTGTAATAATTCAGTTTATGCTATATATATAAATACACAAGAAAAAGATAACAGATCCATATGTAATCTTTAAAGACAGTAATTTTAAATCTTAATATATATTAATGTGAGTAGGTAAAACTATTACAAATTACACTTCTAATTTGCTATTGTATTTAATTCTTTCCGGTTTCATTTTAGATTTGTTCATGTGTTGCAATTTGAAGCATATGAACATCAATTTTTTTATGGGCTTGAAATATTAAATGTGAGGAAATTTTAAAATTTGTGTGTGTGGAAGGCTTAAAAACAATTGCTTAAAGTGAGAGTTGTTATTCAGTCTTATTTTGAAAAGCATGATGAATGATACTCTTATTTTATACATGGCATAAAATAAGAGTATCATTCATCATGAAATTTACTTTTAAACTACTTTTCACATGCCATCTTCATAAATCTTAAGCTTGCTGAATGATAAACGCTCTGGTATCCCGATTTCGAGTCTCCATAATGTAATGGTTCGAAAAAACCTTAGTAGTACTAAAAAATCAAGAGTAGGCCTTGGTTCTGTCACGTGCTAATTTCGCATTCGAATGATTGGCACTGTCTTGTGATCCAACAGTTCGATTTCGTGCTTGCATTTATTTGCAGTGATTCGAAATTCACTTTAAACTGAAATTTTCTATTAGTCCTTATAAACAAAGAGTGATTGTAAAGCAACAAACTTCATTTACTGGAAATGAATTCAGCCTCGAAGACAAAATTATTTTTCCTACATATCTGCATTTTGTTAGTTCACATGACAAAGTTTGAAACATGCTAAATCGAAAACCTCAACGTTTCGCAATTTGGAAAACTTGTTCTACACAGAAGCATAGTAGATCTGATTGTTAAGGTATGCTTGCAAGGAAGAGAGAATGAATCACAAGATCAAATAAAATTTTTTTAACCCTCAAGACAACGCTAAAAACCGGCTTTTTAAAAACAGATTTATCTAGATATCTTGAATAATATAGTGTAGAAACAAAAGGTAAATACTGAAATACTATTAGAGTAAGTTTTTAACTTGTCTTATTTGGTGCATATTTGCTGTTGATATTTTAAAAGATGAAATGCCATCCAGAAATTCACGAAAAAAAAAAGTTTGATTTCATTGTAGTTTTCTTCAACGATTTACGGATTTCGCCAATTGAATAATTCTCTGACTCATTCAAAGATTAGATTCTCACCTCTGCTGTAGTTTAGAGTCGTAGTTAGTACAAGATTTTTAAACTATACTTAATCGAATTAAATTTCATGTGCAAAAATTCCCCACAATCACGACACTGTCCGGTAATCTAGGTTACCTCGATGTTAATGTTATTGCTTAGGTTTGGCGATGGAATGCAGTATTTAGCGAACCAACCAAGGGATTTGTGGCATCCATTAAACTTTACCGCGATAATCAACCTAAGCTTATTCTCCAGTCATTGTAAGTTTCCTTCTGTTCTTGTAGATTGCTATAAATGATTTTTCTATTATAATGTTTTCATAATGACAGTGAAACCATATTTAAACTCTCACCAATCTGTAAATTTCAATTTTTATTGATAAAATTCTAAAAAATATATATTTTTTTTTTTTTGATAAATTCTAAGTCTCATAATTATTTTTCTTGTCTAGGTGTAATGCATGATAACTTAGATCAGACATTATGTAACAAAAGTTCCATCACTGTGTGAAAGCTGTATTAATTTTAGCAAAGTTGTGTTTTAAAAGAAGTTGGTATGCATAACTACTTCCTGAATACTGTTTTCTATGTAATGCTGTTTACTGTGGCAAACTACATTGTACGGTTTGTGCTTTGGCTTTACACTTAACAATCTCCAAGTTCTATTTTAGGATAACTACTGTTCGGAACACATTTTATACTAAATCTTATAAAGTTACCCTTCATGTTAAAAATTGGATGTAGAACGACAAATGAATTTTAAAATATTCGCTTGTCTCGTCTTGATTAAGACAAGAAATCCAGTTATGAAATAATTGTGGATTTCTTATTAGAATTAAAAGAATAGAAAGATATATTCGAAAATTATAGCAGAAGCAGACTAATTTTTTGGTTTATGTCGTATGTACAACTATAAAAAAATACCCAAATTGTTAGTGTTATATGGATGTAATGATCACTAAATAAACAGTTTTAATTGATATATTGGGGTTGAAACATTTTGCAAATATCCACAATAACCTCTAAAAATATCAGCATTATTAATTCAGTTCAAATCTTCCGAGTGTGATCGCCAGGCTAGCAGCCGCATGGTTAGCGCTCTTGCCTTCGGTTCAACAGTTCGTGGGTTCGAATCCCACCTTGGGCATGGATGTTTGTAGTGGTTCAGAATCCACTTAAAACCATAGGCCCCGGTCTAATTGGCCCTTGTGTGCAAAAAATGACCTTTGAGCGACAAACAAATCATCCGAATGTGATCATAAAAATGACCACACTCTGAAGAATACTTTCACATTAACTCTCATGGGCAAAAGCCCAAGAAAGTTAATGCAAATGAGGGTCCTATATAGGATGTGTGCTGATATAGAACAGATTTTAAGTTGTTAGGAATTTCAGCATTCACAAGAGGTGGAAGTGATACTATTTAATGGTGTACCCAGTAAGTGTGCCATCATAGCTCCGAAAGTAAGTCTTCGTTATTTAGAAGCAAAGGACCAAACAGAAAAGACCATCAGCAATATTATTTCACATAGAGGACATTGAGAGTATGACATGTTTTACTTTCCCTAGCCGCCATCAATGAGTATGATAGATCTTCGATTGAATAACGGATTTGAACTTACTACCTTCCGATAACGAAAACGAATCTTAACCAACCAAACCACCCGGCAACTACTATTACACTTTCAATAAAGATTTTATCTTCTTATCGGGTACTTTTTGCTCATGAAATATTATTTGCTAGGAATTTACATCTTTAGGTGAATTCTAAGCCATTATACAAACAACATCGCACTAGACGAACTGCTGAACTTAAGGTATACTTCATCCATTCATCTGCCAGCACTGATGTTCAAATAAGCAGGATTCAACATTTCAGACAGCAAAAACGGAAATAATATGTGTTGATGTTATGTCTTTTGATTTACAAATCAATAATTTAGGGAGATTTCAAAAAGGTAAGCTCATGATCTAATCTGTAATTGATTTGATTTAGTTAATGCAGCAAAATTCACCATGTTCTTAAGAATTCTAATTTTTTACAAGATGTCTAAATCCAGTTGCATACCTATGAAAAATTGTAACATTGCTTAAGCAAATAAACCTTTTCTACTATAAATAAAGAAACTAAAAACAAGATACAGTTGGCAAAAAAAGTATTAAAACAGTAGGAAATTTAAAGTTTTCAAGGTAATAAAATGAAACATTTGTCACATAGTATTGATATTATGTAATACTTTTACATAAGTACTCATGGAGTTAAAAACAAATATTTAAAATCAATAGGATTAAAAAAATTAAAAGATTTGCTTTGCAAAAAAAAGTATTAGAACATCGGGCTTCAATATTGAATCATACATAAAATAACTAAAAATTCAAACGTGATACTGATATTCGGTATGTAGTTCTTTAGCTGAAATTGCTGCATCCAAACGGCTCATGTATTCCACCAAATCTTTGGTGACGTTTGATAGCATGCTGATCCAGGCATCTTGTAAAGCTTGCTTTACTTGTTATTGGGATATTTCTCACTTTTTTATCCAATAGATACCACAAATGTTCTATAGGATTGAGGTCTGGGGACTGTGGGGAAGTTACCAATCTTCGGGGAGCATTATATAATAGTCATTCTTTGGTTTTGCTGACAGAATGTTTGGGGTCTTGTTGAAAAATGAATGTCTTCTCTAACGCTAATTTCCTTGCACTATATTTCACAAGTTATCTCGTAACACATCAATATATGATAAAGCTGTCATTTTATCATCAATAAACTGGATATTTCCAACTCCATTTTAAGTGATTGAGCCCCAAACCATGACATTCCCTCCTCTGTGCTCTATAGTCCTTAATACATTTTGAGCCTGAAAAGTAGTTTTATTTCTTCTCCAAACTGTAAGCATGTGTTTAGGTTTGAAAATTTCAAGTTTACTTTCGACGGAGAAAAGTACATTTTTCCAGAAATTTAATGGTTTGTTTTTATAATTTTTGGCAAATTCTAGGCGTATATTCCTGTTGATTTCTGAAATAAAGGGCTTTTTCTTGGCCGTCTTCCTTTTATACCAGCATTATGCAATACATTTCTAACTGTTTGAGGTGTTACAACTTTTCCTGAGATTTATTCAACATTTGCGGCCAACATCCTTGCATTTCCTGTCGAATGCTGTAAAACATCTTAAATCACTTATCTTTTTTTTTTTTTTTTTTTTTTTTTTTTTTTTTTTTTTTGACAGTCAGCTTGTTTGGTCTTCCTGATTTTGGCCTGTTATCCACAATCTCAGTTACTTTTTAAAAAAGTTGTGAATTGCGCAAAGAGAAACATTCAACTTACAAGTAATTTCTCGAAATGTTTTGCCACTATTCTGCAGATGAACAATTTGTCCTCTTTTCGCAAATGAAATCCCTTTTATTTTGGGTGCCATGGCAGGAAAAGTCCACGTAAACTGAATTTCTACAAGTTAGCAGTGAATGAGACAATCGTCCTTGACATTGATACGGTTAAAAGTAACCTTAAAAGTTTAATGGCATCACCAGCGCTGTAATTTGCATGTTTCTGCTTCTGCTTTAATACTCTTTTGTGATCCAAATTTTGTTATTTTTATTTTATTAATATTATAATTATTTTTAAATTTTATTTTTTACTCAGTTATAATTTTCTAAGAAAATGTAATCATTTATAAACTGATTATACGATTTACTTGATTCTATTAACTTGAAAACTCTCATTGTTTTCAACAAATTTCTCATTGTTCTAATACTTTTTTTGCCAACTGTATCTAATGATATTGCATCGACTGACAAATGTATCATTAGGAACTCCCATGATGTTATTTATCATTTAGGAATTAAAAAAAAAATTATAGAAATTTTGATGTTCTAAAATATTATTTGACTTGATATTCATTTCTTATAATTATTGTAAAATATTTTATTTAATAAACAAAATTTTCTAGTATAAATTAAAAATGTGAAATTTTAATCTCATTTTGCCTGAAATAAAATACGAAAAAATATCACTCTTTAAAAAGAGGAAATTTTATAAAACTACATAAAACTTGTCAAACTATAACTAAAACACAAGTGAAGATTTTTTTAAAGTTTCTTAAAATTTGCATTTTTTAATAATCAATGAGAAAGGTATAAAACCTACCAAAATTTCATTTCAATTAAAATGAATGGATGTGTGTAAAGTATTTCCTCACCTCAATGTTTAATAATTTACTTTCATAATTAAAATTATTATTATAAATATATAAGTTACGCCATATTCTAATTACTGAAATTTCGAATAGACAACAAGTATATAATAATGAAATTATAGTATCAAGATTTTCATCAGGTAAATAAATTATATCTCGGACTTTCTTCTCTTGCGGAGCTCCTAAATTATAAGTTCCTTAAGCTAACATGGTTATGTTCAATAAAATCCGAGAAAAATATTATAAATATTTAAATACATCACATTATATATACATTCGATTCGCTTAGGCCTTCATTGAAGCTAAATCTGGAGGATATAGTGAATCTGTAGAAAACTTCATTTTAAAAAATAATACTCACAATATACAAGGGTCACTCTGAAATTTTTTAGATACAACTAGGTTTTTAAAGTTATACTTAACAAAATTTTAGGTGTGTTCAAAATAGTCTCCTCCAGCATCAATGCACTTTTGTAGACGAATTTTCCACAGATTAAATGCCTCAAGACATTCATTTCTTGGAATAGATGAAAAAAATGCTTTGATAGCCACATCAATCTCTTCTTCTGAATGAAAACTACGTCTTCATAAGTTAGTAGTTAAAAAAAGCCGATTCTAACACAGTGGCGGTGGGGGCTGTAAGTGGCGGCGTTGAGTTGTTTCCTCCTGCTGTTAAGTTGAGTTGTTTTCTTCCTGCTGTTAAGTTGAGTTGTTTTTTTGCTGTTAAGTTGAGTTGTTTTTTCCTGTTGTTAAGTTGAGTTGTTTTTTGCTGCTTTCAAGTTTCGGTTTCGGTTTTTAAAATTAGTTTCAGTTTTTGAGATTCTGTTTTATGGAATGGCAACGGTATAGTTTTGGTTTTTTGGAATGGCAACATGTATTGGTAAACACGTGTTTGTTTTGATGCATCCCGTATGGCAGGCAGCAAACCTGTGCACCGCGTGGCTTGTGGATGATGTTTCACTGGTGTTTGTTTTGTGGATCCTTGATGTCTGGTATACCAGCCAAACACGAAACAAATGCGTCATTAAAAACGTCACTCCAAATATTGACTAATGAAAGTTTATTTACAGTTTAACTTGCATTATTATTGTATTGCGTATTTATTAATATTTTCATATTTGAAAACATAACCATCCACAAAACGCCAAGAAATATTGCATGTAATACTTTGATTTAAAAACCAGCAGCAAATATTATTGCTGAAGTATGTTTGGAAGAGGAAAAAAAAGGGAGAACAAAATTTAAATAACATAAAACTTATTTCAATTGTCCATGAAACTTATTTAAAATAAAGTTAACAACATTTTTTAAAATGAATTTTTATAAACTATAAATAATAACTAATTGGAAAATCATTTAAAAAATTTTTAAAAAATTTTATATATATATATATATATATATATATATATATATTTTTTTTTTTTTTTTGCTGCAAATACTTATACATTTGCATTACATTAAAATTCCTAATTTAAAAAATAATTACATTTTATTTCAGAGTCTGTTTCATAATATTCAAAAAAATACAAATAAATTTATTTATCATATTAAACCTCATGTATTTAATGGATTCATAAAAGTATTAATAAATTAAAAATATATTATTTAAATTAGAGTTTCTGCAGTGAGATTAGAGATTGCAGTTTAAATTAAAAACGCTTTATTCAGTTAATTTTTATTAAATTCAAAAAATACTCAAAATATTTTTCTAATTTTAAAAAGAAATTTCAATGAGGAAGATTTAATTAAATGAAAACAGTTTTTAAAAATCTTGTGAAATTTTACCAGAGAATTGTTTTTTGAAATTAAGATTAATTATTCAACTAAGATATTTATACAGTTGGTTTTTTAAAATTTTTATTAAAATAATTATCATCACGTAGGTTTTACAAACACCTATTATCTATTGAAAAATATATAATCGAATAAATAATATATTATAAAACAAAAAATAAAATTCTAAAACATATTGACCAATTAAATTTAACTTGCTTTTAAAATATTGAATGATAAATTCTTCGATTTCTACAGAAAATCTGGATTCCATGTCATTACATAAACAGCGCGAATCAAGTAAATATACTCTTGTCGCTCAGTTGTGAATGAAAAAATTAAACATAGTGAATACTTCGTTTGGTGGAAAGCTCCGCCTCAATTTGGTCATACGTAACGTCATTTCGTGGATGGTTGGTGGATGGCTTGTGGACAGCTGGTAGTCATCCACCGTGTCCGGGTGACGGTGACCAGGTTTGCTGCCTGCCTATTTACTATGAAACGTTGCCATTTTATAGAATCAAAACTCTTCTGTTGCCAATCAGAAAAGTAGAATTTTTGTGAGTTTGAGAGCTTAGTATTCATGAAATGGCAACAGGTGATTTGCATTTAACAAAGTGGCAACATTTTTTGTGCTTTAAGACAACACGTGAAGGTAAACAAAACATGTGGCGGTGATGTCCACTCCAAATTACAAAAGGTTGGTTCTTTTAAAAGTTTCTACCATGTGGCAACATGATTTTAATTTTTGTAGAATGGCAACAGTAAATGTTAGGTGTTTGCATGGCTCACCATGTGTAAATTAAATTATTGGAATAATGGCGCCATCTATCTGTTCATTTATAAATAGAAACTTTTTAAATTCTAAGATTTTGTAAAAAGAAATAACAAATTGTAATGTGTTCAGGATCGAACCTCGATAGTAAAATTACTCGTGGTTCATCGATTTTCCGCGCCTTAACCAGATGAGCCACGAGTACTTGTTCGATAAAAGCTTTAATAACTTAAATTTACTATTATTTAGATTCAATTTTAACTAATATTGTATAAAAATAGTGTTCCTGTGTATAAATGACAGAAGGTGATTCCTCTCCAGTCATTTTAAGATGGAGACGTTGAAGTTGAAACACCCTTTACTATGCTAGTAGCAGGGCCGACTGGAAGTGGGAAAACCCATTTTGTCAAAAAGCTGTGCATTACCGTATGATTCATCCTTATCCAAATACTGCTTGATGGTGTTACGGAGCGTATCGGACTCTCTATGAAGTATTGGGGAAGATTAAATTTCTTGTTGGAAGACCTTCCATTTTCAGTCTTTTTTGTGATTCTTTGATTATCCTTGTTGATCTTGTGTGTGAATTAGTAAGCGATTCCAAATTATCTAAGTTATTCACAAAGGTTCTCATCATCGTAATATCAGCGTTATTTTCATTGTACAAAATATTTTTCATAAAGGTAAGGAAATGCGAGAAATTTCTTTAAATTCCCATTACCTGGTATTATTTAAAAACCCTCGAGATCGATCACAAATCATGCATTTAGAAGACAATTGTATCCCCGAAAATAAAGTTTTTCATGAAAGTTATGAGACGCTACTTCTGAAACCTTATAGTTATTTATTTATCGATCTTAAAAGTGACACAGAGGACAGTTTACGCATGCGCGCGGGTATGTTTCAGGTGATAAATATTGGGTTTACCAGCCTCGATAAGCATACTCAGCTTTGACATCAAGGGTAAAACATGTCTATTGTTATTGATTTTGAAGGATTCCAACTTAATTCTGGACACTTCATCGTGAAAGAGTTGGCCTATGTAGCTGCGAATAGTATCGGCGTATGGACTTTCCAGCCGCCGTATCTTCATTCTCGTCTCATTAATCCGCGAAAAAATACAATATTCGTGGGTGACTAGAAATCTTCATCAAATACACTGGAATGAAGGTCAATTACCCTATTGCAAATTGAGGGTTATTTTGAATCTTTGTTTGATAAGTTTCCAAATATTTATGTTAAAGATTTTGAAAAGAAAAAATTTCTAGAATTTTTATCTGGGCAAAGAATGTTATAACTTGACAGATTTGGGTTGTCCGAAAATTGAAAATTTTACTCCCGCTTAATTGTCATTGTCACACTCATGGAATAGATTTTCCTCATTGTGCTTTAGTCAAAGCTACTGCATTTGCTAAATATCTTAAAAAGTTTATAAAAAGCAAATACTTCTTTCAGTGACTTTCATTTTCAGTTAGATGTCAGTCTGCACTGATTAAACATTGACTCTCTTAAAATTGACTAGTAAAAAAAGTAAAAATCCAAAAGTTATTCTCCGAAAATGTCCTACTAATGTCATTAAAACATTGTGTGAATGCATAATCAATACGTTACAAGGAACTATACCTTTGTCGAAAAGACAAAAAAGTCAGTTATCTTCTTACAAACAAAGCTTACGAAAAACTTTCTAATAAAAATTCCACTCTACAAAAAGAAAATTACTAGTACAAAGAGGCGACGGATTTCTCTCCGTATTATTACCAGCAGCCATTTCTGTCATAAGTAGCATCATTCATGGAGCACAGTAAGAAATTTATGCTGATACCAGAAGATCGTCTACAAACGGTAGAGCATTTATCTGAACTTGATCAAAGAATGAGAAATGTTCTCCAAAATAAGCATTTTAACAGATGATGAAAAGGCTGGCAACTTTGTACTTACAAATATTACAAAATATACAAACTTATCAGTTGAAAGAGAATTACCAAAAACAGAAATCATAAATCCTGAAATTGAAGAAAAGAGATTCCTATTCAACCAACAATCAAGTCCGAAAGAAAAGATGAAGATTTAGTCGAAAACAGTGAATGCAGCACCAAACCGATACAAGATACCGTTAGAAATATTTTAAGTTTCTCAAACATCAAGCTTTGTTACAATGGTCCTCAAAAGGAGAGCTCATTTACAAGGGTGAAATATTTCCCGATACAAACATATCATTACTTATCGATGACTTATTAAGAAAAAAGAAAAAAGCCCCAAAAGGAAGAAGTGAATTTTTAAAAGCTTTATTTGATATTAAATTCCCACAGAAAATCTTGATGTGAACAAAAAAGTGTACAGAAAAATTATAAAACCTGTAATGTATGCACGTAGAAATCAATGGATTAAACCTTGATTAATAAAGTATTTGATTGTTAAATGTCTTATGTTATGAATTCTTTTTTTAATTAATTTTTTAATTGTAGAAATAAAATAATAAGAAGAAAATAATTTTTTTTTCACAAGGATTCTTAGTTTTAGAATTCATTAAAGGATCGATTAATTACATTCAAAATTATTGAATAATTTACATATTTCTTTGGAAAATGATTGGCAATTAATACAACATCGTAAAACATATTGAAATAAAAGAATAAAAAATCAGTCACAGTTTTTCCATCAAAGAATAAGAAATAAATAAACATATTTTTTTCTCGTTTTAAATTTTTATTTTCTAAACTCATTCTTATATACCATATTTCTTTTTAACAAATTGAAAATCTGAAAATCATTTCTTTTTGTTTTGGTACAAATTTTGAACAATAGAATACATAGAATTTCCTTGACAGCGTTTTAGTATAAAGTAAATGCAATAATGTCCAAGATACATCAGGATGTTATATTTTGAAAAGTAACAGAATTCCACAATACATTTGAATACTTGGATACATAGTCTTGAATAAACTTTCCATAGAAGAAAGGTGATTGTCCATAGGAATCAAAGAATTCCAAATTTCCATTTTCGTCTACATATATTGCCATCCAGTGTGAACCAGGCTGCGATGAGTCATCTCGATTCACAACTGCAGCTGAATTAGGGTGGAAAACAGGAATCGCATCAGCAGAAAACACACCCTGCAGTAATCATTTCTTTCAGCAAGATTTTATTTATTTGATACCCGTTCATGATTAATTCCCGAAATCGTACAAAATATTTCTTGTCTTGTTTATTTCGATAAGACTCTCAAATTCGGCGAAAACAATAACAGATACAGTATGGTCAAGAGCTTTGCTAAATTTCATTTCTAATCGTAAATTACTGTGTTTGATGAGATTTAAATGTTCTCCATCACATAAATCGGGAGATAAATCAAATGCGCGTATAACGCGTAACCTTTAGGATACTCTTCTCTTGATATAAATATACCACGATCTTGCCCCATCTTTTCTGTGCCTAAGAAGAGACTTTGGTAGGCACGAATAAAATTATTCTCTTCAAAATTAATTTCTAATGGATTATGTGGAATTGGTTGACCATCCACGTAGATTCCGACGAAATTTAAATTGAAATGATGAAAATAAAAAGGGGACTTTTTTAAAGTTCCGTGAAATGCTTCATTATCAACAGAACCTATGATAATTCGCTTAGGCATTTGACCTACAAACATACTATCTTGCACGAATGACATGTTTCCTTTCGGAATAGAGTAAACTTTACACAAAACACGGTTGATTGGATATTTAGCTGTTCCACCTTTCTCTAATGCCGCTCCGTGTCCTAATATTACTCCAGGACTTACACGGACTTTTCGAACAAGTAGAGATACGTGACTTAATACTATATATCCTTCTTTACCCAATAGACAGAATTCTGGACTGCTTCGAATCAGTTTAATTTTCAAATCTACAAAGGTTTAATACAAAAGCCTTTCTTGATGGAATAAATCACTGTGAATGCAGCCAATCATATCTACAGTGGCATTTTTCTTTGAAAAAAAGCAGATCGTTTTTAAGTCCATCTTCTGAATTTTTATAAAAGAGCTCAGCAGTAAGCTGAGACGTCTTACTATCGTATCCATGATTCAATAGGGTTTCGATGTATGATCGGTATGGGTAAGTATTACTTGAGTTAGAAACGAGACGATCATTTAAGGCGATATCAACTTGAGAAAACAAAGAATGTAGAAATAGATCCACGGGTCCAACCTCATCTTCTTTTCCGATCACAGAGTTATCATTCTTTAAAATTTTTGCTTTAACATACAATTGTGTTTGACTGAGATCTATATAATCTTCTCCACTTCCAGAAATGTAAAATTTACTGGTCCACCATCAAAAACATTTGATAGAGGGTGAATTCTATCCATTGTCCACTTTGAATAGCAGTTTGTGTTCCAGTAAATGAAAAAGCTCTAACTCAGATTTCACACATTCGGGTGAATCTTTTAAAAGAAACGTCATCACGGATCAAATATATCACGTCCTCTCACTTTCTTAGCTTTTGATGAAATAACTCTTTTCGAATTTTTGCGTTTTCTTTTATACTTTCCTTTACCCACCATAGATTGAACTTTATCGATAGCTTTCCCTGCTAAATGTTCGCCACTTTCTTTGCTTCTTTTTTTCACGGATTCCTTAAGAAGTTTTGTCCAGAAAATCCATCCGTTCCAATACGGGATCCGGTTAAAAGTGCTTCTTTTCCTATATTTTTTGTACCTTTTACTAAAAAGGAAAAGCAGTTCTAAATAAACGACGAAATATTCCGCCTTAGCAATAACCTATCTGATTAGATATTCCTATATAATAATGTCTGACAGATCCTGTCTGACTTGCATAATGTTCTTTAATTTTTTTTGTGCAAGCAATATATGGTACGCTCATCTTGAAGACTAATTTAACAATGACTTGACATACTTTTCTTGATCCTATTTATACTATTTGTTTCATTCTAAAATGCAAAACTACTATGACTTTTCCTCTCTCGAATGGTACAAAAATCTCCTGAATTTAACCGCATTTCTATTTTAATAGTTTGAAATGACTGTCGTATCACCGATAAATACTGAGGTCTATCATAATATTGACTAATAAGTTCACCGTCTACACCTTCACTCGTGCCAATTCTCAAAAGAGGTGCTTGTATATTACCTACATTCTGTGGAGCTACTATATCACTGTATTACATAAAAACGGAAAATTCAGAAGCTGCATCAGCTATAAATTCTCCTTTCATGTTTCCTACAATGACTGTGTTGATTTTGAAACCTAAGATTGGAGCTAATTTTCCCAGGTGGAGAGCAGTTCCTTGTACAGCATTTATTTTAACTCGTTTTGTTGATTTATTGTGTAATTTAATTTAAATCTACTTGGGTTTTTTGGTAAAACCCATTGTATTGCTGAGAGAATATCATATATGGATTCATAACAGCCAGTATCAATTTTTTTCTTTATCAGTTTCCCATCTCCGGTATCATAGTTAAAAGCATTATTAAATTCATTAATGTTAAACCATGAATGAGGATAGATTATTTCAGATAATCCCACTTCCCATTCACCACTTAAATTAATTGATGCAGGAAGCTGAGTTATAAAATGAGAAATTTTTATTATCGGGAAAATATTTCAGAGAACTGTCAGAAGGTAGCGTCACATAGAAAGACATGTTGCATAATGAATTTGTAAACAGAAAACTGTTTTTTATAGTTTTTTCAGGTCAGTAACCCAAGTATTGAATTTTTCGGGATATCCTGAAAACTTTACAAAATATTCTGTTTTGGTCCCGTTTTTTCTAGTTTTAATCACTTTTTCAACTGGATAAAAGCCTGTATCTACTACTTTTTGAAGTTCTTCTTCATAAAATGTACCATTTATTTCCTCCCCCATCAAATCTTTCAATTTATAGACAACTGGAATTCTGGGAATAATTTCAGATACCGTGAAGATTTCCCTTGTCCAATTTTGTTCTATAGCCTTTTTCAAATCGCAATTTTTGCTTACTTACGCGCACACAGAGTCACCTTTTTCCAATTTTGCAGGTTTAGATTTAATTTTGGTTAAATCACCATATAAATTATGCATAACTTGATCTTTATTATTTTTGTTGACTGAAGCAGGGGACATTTTAATGCTTCTGTGCCATGTATGGTTGTAACTGTGAACTAATTTATCAATAATATCAGTATACCTTTTAGTATTAAATTCAGTGAAATATTTCCACATTTTTGTTTTTAAAGTCCGATTAAATCTTTCCACAATACTTGCTTTTGTTTGATTTTGCAGTAAAAATTTAACTTTGAATTTCTCAAAAAATTTTGAACGGTTTTATTCTTAAATTCTGAACCGCTGTCTGATTGGATACTAAATGGACAACGAGTTCTAAAAATAGTTTCCAGAGATAATTTTACACTCTTTCCAAGCTTATTTTTCAAAGGAATCACCCATGCATATTTAGAAAACACATCAATACAGGTAAGTAAATATTTGTAACCTTTATTGAACTCAGCTAAAGACTGCATGTCAACTAAATCCACCTGAAATTGTCGATCAATTTCACTTACTATCACTCTATTTCGTAAAAATTTATGACGAATCGGCTTATGTAAAGTGTATGAATCTTTATGAGATAGCCATCTCTTTATATCTGAGATTTTAACTTTATCTTTCAAGCCTCGTCTCACCCGCATTTATACCACTAAAACTTGCTGTTGTATGATTTGGATCTTTATAAATTCTCTGCATTGTAGTCGCGTGCTTGTATTCAAACTAAAATAATTTATTGAATGTTTTAACACTTAAAGTAAATTTACAGCTTACAGCTCTCTTATAATTCACGCCAAAATAAATTGTTTGAAAAAATTAAATCTGTTTATTTAATTTTCTTGATATAATTTTACATCAATATTTTTTATATTTTTTATTATAAATACAAAATAAAACATGTTTTTTCTCTTGGGATGCATTAAATAGTTCTTAAAATGTGAAATAAAAGAATGTGATTCTTTATATTCATTCCCACTTCAAAACAGGTAACACCTGGCTTTCTTTATTCCTAGGAGAATGTGTTCTATCATGCTCTTTCAATGATTTCTGGTAATCACAAAAACAGTTTGAGGGGGCATTTTGCTTTTCAGTTTGAGACTACGTCAGGACATTAGTTGTGCTTCTAAGCCCTACATTTTGCTTTGTACCTTTCTACATATATATCCAATTGAATCCCTTTCAAGTTCAATACTTGTTGGAGAACACATCCCATTGTTGCTCACTTCGAAGCTGTGGCTGTTACTGGTCAGCAAAAGGGAGAATTTATTTTAAATTGCTTAATCATTCAACTTCGCCATACACCACCTTTTGTTAAGGAATCTATTTTCTCTGTAACTGGCAGTGTTTGTGATACCATTTTCACGGGAAGAAATAAAGACATCGATCAACTGATTATATCTCCGTTTCTCAACTGTCTAGAAAGAATATCCGTCTATCTTTAGTAAAATCCGCACCCTTACCTGATAGTTTCTTCTACAATGACGTCACCATACATCTTTTACTTTCTTCTTGGCGACCAACCGCAATTGTTAGAACTCGGCGCTACTTTTAAAATCGCTGAAATGAAAAAATGCATCACGTGATAGCTATTGTTATCGAACCTATATAAGCCAAGGAAATAGGATCAACTTTATAACGCTGCTCATAGAATGAAATTTTCCTTAAGAAACAGGCATTTCTTAGAAAGTCGCGATGGGACTTTGTGAAATCTATGGTAAACTATTTAACGTTGAGTTTTCTAAAAAAGACACATTTTAGAAGTACATGAGATATCTGTTAAATTTCATTGTAGTGTTTGTGATAAAGAATTTATGAGAGAAAATGATTTAAAGCGTCATATTGTTTCGATCCATCAAGCAAAAAAAATCACTTGCTTACAATGCAGCAAAACTTTTTTCTTCGCAACGATGCTTTGATTCGACATAAGAAGAATGAAGCTGTAAAAAGAAAGTCTGAATTTGATACATCGCTTCCGAAGAGACTAAAAGTTTCTTCAAACAGCCTTATAGGTAATGGATCTAATGAAGTTTTAAATGTTTTACAAGGACAACAGGATGAGAGCAGAAATTTTAATTCCTCGTTGCAAAGGAAATGGGGAATCTATAAAAGAAGTGCGAAGTGCTTTTAAGAAAAAGTATAAAACTTTTTTCAATCAGAGAAAATCAAGACTGCAAAGATATTGGAGAATTCTGAATTAAAAACAGGAAGCCTTTGCAATAATTAGAGAAGAATTGGCAGACTTGATGTTTTAAAATGAAGTGCATCAGAGTCCGATGCGTGTATATAAAAGATGGCGGACAATGGATATGATACATTTAAAGACATCGAGTTTAAATCAAAAAAATATGATCGTGACTTCTGCTACAAATATTAGAGAAATTTACGAAGAGATGAGCGACAGCATCCTCCGCTGAAAGCGAAGATTTTCAGAAGAAAGATTCTGGTTGGTCTTTGGATCAAATTCTCGAAGAAGAGGTTAGAACGAACTGTTTCAAGCCTTCAAGGGTCTCCACTTTTGTGAGCTACCTGAATGTTTGAAAATGAAGAAAGCGGTGGTTAACGTAAAAATGATGACAATGAATGTTTTAAATGGTCGATACTTTCGGCTCTTTACCCGGCTGATCACAATCCTGATAGAGTTTCAAATTATGAAAAATATCAAGAAGCTTTGAATTTTACCCGCGTTTACCCAACGCCTTTTTCAGAGATCCGAAAGTTTACGCAGGTAAATAACATTTCAATTAATGTTTATTCTTTCAATGACGATTGCAAAAATTTTTCCAATCCTAATTTGCGAAACCGGAATAGAGAAACATGTAGATTTGTTATACATCCCGAAAAAGAAAAAGTGGACATTTCTGTTGGATAAAATCTATGTCCAAGAATTTTGTCAAACAGTATTCTGACATGGACATTCTGTCCACGTATGAACAGACGTTGTCTCCAATTTTCTCATCTGAAGACAAATTATTGTTTCACAAGGAATTGTGTAAGGAAAAGTCCTGCAAGAGTAAATGCCAACAAACGAAAGTAAGTTTTTAAAATTTAAAAATTTTCAAAATATTTTAAAAGTGCCATTTGTTGTATATGCTGATTTTGAGTGTTTAACAGTAAAAACTGATACTTGCCATCCTAACCCACAGAATTCATTCACAAATATTTATCAAAAACATATCCCTTTTTAGTTTCTGTTATTTCATTTGTCAGGACGGCAAGTATTATAAGGACCCTGTAGTATATCACCGAGGATTAGATGCATCTAAGAAATTCATCGAAATGATAAAAATGGAAGCCTCAAATATCATTGAAATTTATAGTAATCCTAAGCCCTTAAGGCCACTCAGTCAAATAGAACAAGAAGTTTATAATAATGCTAAAAATTGTTTTGCTTGCTTAGAACCTTTTACTCTAGAGAATAAAAAAGTTCTGCGACCATTCCACATCTCACAAAAATTTAATGGGGCTTGTTGCAATAAATGTAATTTATCTCTAAAATTGCCTAAATTTTACCAATTTTTCATAATTTATCTGGATATGATGCTCACATTTTCATAAAAGAATTAGGATACGATGACAAATCAATATTTTTAATACCTAACACAGAGGAAAAATATATATCCTTTAGTAAAACATAGCAAGTACCTTTCATATTAGATTCATAGATACATTAAAATTTTACCATCTAGTCTTGACAAAGCTCATTTCCAATCTTACTTTCGATGAATTCAAATGTATGAAAAATATTTTGATACTGATAAATTAAAATTATTGTTACGAAAAGGAGTTTTCCTATGATTATTTCTGATGATATAGCAAAATGTGATGAAATTTGCTTACCTGATCATGAAAAATTTTATAATGAACTTAATGAAGAGCAGATTAGTATTGAGGAATATGATCATGCTAAAAATTTGTTTAATTCTTTCAATCTTAAGAATTTAGGTGACTTATATGTCAAAACTGACGTTTTATTGTTATCGGATGTTTTCGGAAAATTTTAGGCAAATCTGTTTAAAAACTTACAAATTAGATCCTTCTTGGTACTACACTTCTCCTGGCCTCTTGGGACGCGATGTTACTTTATACAAAGGTAAACATTGAACTCTTTACGGATTATGACATGATACTTTTCATTGAAAAAAGAATTCGAGGTGTGAATTAGCCAGTGTAGCAACCGATACTCTTTAGTTAATAATAAATACATGAAAAACTATGATCCTGAAAGGGAATCAAAATTTCTCATGTATCTCGATGCAAATAATTTGTACGGTTGGGCCATGAGCGAACATCTTCCCTCTTAAGGACTTCAAATGGTGTAGTACCAATATTGATGTGGAAAAATATACCCGATGACTCAGAAATTGGGTATATTTTAGAAGTCGATTTAGATTATCCTTCTTCCCTTCATGACGAACATACAGACTTACCAGTGGCACCAGAAAACAAAGTTTCACCAAATTGTAAAGAATATAGATAATTAACAACTTTAGAGCCTAAACTTAAATATGTTGTTCATTATAAAAATTTAAAATTATACTTAAGTTTAGGTTTGAAATTAGAAAAAATTCATAGGGTGCTGCAATTTAATCAATCGCCATGGCTTAAAAATTATATAGAACTTAACACAAATTTAAGAACAAATGCAAAAAATGAATTTCAAAAAGAATTTTATAAATTGATAAACAATAGTATTTTTGGAAAAACTATGGAAAACGTCCGACGTCGCGTTGATATACGCCTATGTTCTTCCGAAAGACAAGCTACTAAACTTATTGAGAAACCAACTTTTGATCATAGAACAATTTTTGACGAAAACTTGATGGCAATTCATTTAAAAAAAAAACAAGTATTAAATTTTTTAAACCAATTCATGTTGGGATGGCAATTTTAGACTTATCAGAACACTAATGTATTCCTTTTCATTACCAAGTGATGAAAAACGATTATGGCGACGATATCCGTTTATTATACACAGATACTGATTCTCTTATATATGAAATTAAAACTTTAGATTTTTATTCGGATATGAAAAACAGAATAAATTTCTATGATACTTGATTATCAAAATAATAATATCTACGATATACCCTTAGTAAATAAAAAATAATTGGTAAAATGAAAGATGAGAATAAAGGACAAATTATGGTAGAATTCGTTGGATTAAAATCTAAATGTATGCTTACAAAACTGAAGATAAAATTGAGAAACGGTTGAAAGGTATTAAGAAACAAACTTTAAAAATAAAATAACATTTAACCATTATAAAACTTGTTTGCACGAAGGAAAACAACTTTTGCACAAATGAATATAATTCGATCAAAACAGCATAATTTATATTCCTGTAAAGCAAAATAAATTAGCTTTATCATGTACTGATTTTAAAAAGAATTGTAAGCCCTGATGGTATTTCCACTCTTGCAATAGGACATTATAGTTTAAATGTAAGTGTTTGAAAATGAAAATATTCTTTTGTGTAAAATGCAATATTTGAAACTACATATATGCTGTAAATAGTATTATTTGATATTAATTGTAAATATTTTTAAGATTTAATATTGGTTACCAGTAAAATATGTAAAAAACTGATGTCATTTTTCTTAAAATGATTATTTTCATATTGATAGAAATAATAATTTGAATATAAATATTTTTTACAAAAAAAAATTTTTTTGCATTGATGTGTAATATAAATTTATTGTGCTGGTGTTTTATTAAAAAGCAAATGTTTGCGAAAATATATCTTTTTGTAAAAATATAATAATAATAAACATGTTTCGTGTAATATAATAATCTGGTTACTTTTTTTCTTTTTAAGATTTGTAAATACATATTGAATAAGACTTGTCTTTCAACCTTTAATATTAAATATGCATGTATTGGTTAGTTTGAAAAAAAAAATGTTTATTATTCTAAAATAATTTCATAAGAAGGAAAGCAAAGAGAACGTATATTTTTCCAATTTTTAAATTTATTTCTAAATGTATACAAATTTGATTATTTTTTTAATAAGATTCAGAACAACATACCTCTTCTTTTACATCTTTAAGAATAGAAGAAATATTAACATTATGGAAAATGTTTGGGGTACACACTCAGAGAGTCTTTTACCATTTGGTAAAATCACGCTAATAATTTCATAGAAAAAGTCCTCGGCAACAGTATCAATGTCCAATTCCATTGCACTTTCATTGAATAGAGCGACTGTGTTTTCAGTGTCTCCATCTTTATATTGTCCGAGAAGATTGAAATTGTATAAATTTTTAGTAATAACTTTTCTCATATGGTCTTTCAGTAAATCGATGTATTCCAGGTCAGCATCTAAAGTCGACGCACTTGTTTGTTTCTGAATATGCAGCTAAAAATCAATTCTCTCAAATTTTAAATGAATCACTAGATAAAATGTCGTCTTTAATGTTAAATAATATTTTCCATTGGTCTTGAGTGAGTTGAATGGAATAAGAATATTTTCGACCGCTTTTGCAAACTATTTGTCGAGATAAATTCACGGGCATACCAGATCCTTCACATGAGGCTTTTACTTTGAGGTCTTCGTTGAAAGGAGATGCTAAATCCACCGCCACGTAATCCAGGTTTTGATTAGACTGATGACTGTCTTCTCTGGACAGCATGAAAAAGGCATAGGGTCCCATTGTCAAGCCATCTGAGGAAGGATAGTAAGTATTTCCAAAAGCTTAAAAAAGTGCGTATGTGAACATAAATTTTGTTCATCCACATGGACACATAGATGAAGACATTTCTACCGAGTGAAAATACATTCTCGGGCTCTTCACCACATTTGAAAGATATACCCGCTTTAACTTTCTTTCCAGTAGATACCTGTAGAAAAATAAGTAACATAAGTAAAAATACATTTTAATATTAGAAAACTATTTCGATTGAAAGAATTTTTACCTCAGATTCATTCTTACGCTTCAAGTTAGCCATTCCACTGACTTATCTTTTTCTGATAGATAAAATTCACAGTAAAGTATCTAAAAAGAAAATATATATAAGGACATATAATACTCTAATAATTAATCAAAATAAATAAATATGCCAAGAATATTATAGTAAAAATAAAATTAGACTTACTTGAAATTATTTTTGAGTAGTCCAGCAATAGCAGAAAAAGTGTACTCCAGACTCAAGAAAATTTCTGTCGAATCCTGTTTCACCACGTACAACGTTAATATCATCACGTGTTAAATTGAATGGTAGTAAAAATGTTGCCATTTTATAATACCTAACATTTACTGTTGCCATTCTACAAAAATTAAAATAATGTTGCCACATGGTAGAAACTTTTAAAAGAACCAACCTTTTGTAATTTGGAGTGGACATCACCGCCACATGTTTTTGTTTACCTTTCACTTGTTGTCTTAAAGCACAAAATGTTGCCACTTTGTTAAATGCAAATCACCTGTTGCCATTTCATGAATACTAAGCTCTCAAACTCACAAAAATTCTACTTTTCTGATTGGCAACAAAAGAGTTTTGATTCTATAAAATGGCAACGTTTCATAGTAAATACGGGATGCATCAAAACAAACACGTGTTTACCAATACATGTTGCCATTCCAAAAAACCAAAACTATACCGTTGCCGTTCCATAAAATAGAATCTCAAAAACCAAAACTAATTTTAAAAACCGAAACCGAAACTTAAAAGCAGCAAAAAACAACTCAACTTAACAACAGGAAAAAACAACTCAACTTAACAGCAAAAAAACAACTCAACTTAACAGCAAAAAAACAACTCAACTTAACAGCAGGAAAAAAACAACTCAACTTAAAAGCAGGAGGAAACAACTCAACGCCGCCACTCACAGCCCCCACCGCCACTGCGTTAAAATCGACTTTTTTTAACTACTTAAGTTCTGTTTTAGATTAAAGAATAACCAAAAGTCTCACATAGATAGATCAGTGGAATATGGCAGATGTTCGATCACTTTAATTTGTTTTTGCTTAAGAAACTCAACTGTTAATCCGGCTGTATGTGAAGATGCATTGTCATTGTGAAACATTAGTCCCCTAACATTCAGTTCTTGTAGAATTTCTGGAAGACATTTAGTGGCATACCAGTTTGCTGTTACTGTCCTTCCAACTTGATGGCTTTGACCCATCCGGTACTTCTGAAGAAAACGGCATACATCACTTTTCAGCGCGCGTTATTTTTACCATTGTCGGCGTGGGATCATCTTCAAAGACCCATACTTTGCTTTCTTGACGTGTTGGAACATCAAAAAATAGTATGTACGTTTCATCACCTGTTACAATTTTAGAAATGATGCGGTGGTCACCATCATTTGGCAATTTAAGAGTTTCTTTACTGATTCTGACACGCTCCTCTTTTTGGTGCTCAGTTAGATTATGGGGAACCCTACTGCAAACTACTTCTTTCATATGTAATTCTTCGTGAATGATTTTGTGTGTGGCTGCGAATCCTATATTAAGTTCCTTCTGTATTATTTGATAATTACAGTGATTATCAGCCATTAACATTTTTCGTATGACAGACACATTATCCGGGATTACTGCCGACGGCGGCCTTCCTGCGTGTTCTTTATCCTGAAGAAAATTACGACCTATTCTAAATTCACGAGATGGAGATTCATCACCAAATGCTAATTGCAATCATTGAACGCATTCTTCTTGATTTAATCCTGCTTTAAAATCATAGAAAATCATAGCGCGAAAAAGTTCTCGCGTCAACTCCATTTTCTCTTCTGTTTAAAAGTTATTCTACGCTAAACAAGTTGAAGTGAGTAAAAAATCGTCTTCTGTGTTAAAATACTTTGTATTTTAAAATTAAACCGTTATTTTTATTTCTTAAATTCTTGTCTGCGCGTATCTCAAAAATTTCAGATTAACCCTCGTATATAAATAATTAATACTGCATAAAAAATTCTAATGATTTTGATTTTAAATTACTTCACTTGCTGATTAAATTAACTTAACTTGAGCCCCGTCCTTATCAAACAAAGAAGGGACCCAAAAAGGATGAAAAAACTATAAATGTTAAAATAATCAAATTACTTAAAGGTATTGATTTTATATCCATTTCATTTACTAAAAATCATTTAATGTGTCAGAAAATAAGGAATATAAAACGTAAATTGAAAGGTGTTATTTAGACTTAAAACTTCTGGGAGAAATTCTTGTACATCACCCCAGAGAAAGGAAAAGGTCTGTTGTTACCTGTTAGTCTACTGCCGCGTTACACTCGTGAAAAAATTCTCATTAAAATATATTCCTCATTATTGGTCTTCTTTGTCCTAAAATGTTTGTGTTCAGACACAGACTCACCCTCAACAGAAGATAATTTTTTTTTTCAAGGTAGTACTGCAATCAAAAAAATTATACTCCTAGAATCGAAATACGATACAAAGCTGGAAATAAAAAAGTAACTATCTCCGAATGTTAGGAAAATCCATAATTTCCTTTTATTTTAACTATTTACCTGGTTAGAATATCATCATTTCACACTCATATTCATCTTTATTGTTATTTCATTAAAAACCTCGTTGGAAATGTTGACTTTTGAGTAAATTTTATTTTCTGTCTACAACATATTCTTTACATTTTGCTTATTTAGAAGATTTTTTAGCCATTACGAATATTTTTTAGCAAACATGTAATGTATAGTTTTGAAATTTAAAATCAAACTGCTTATTTAAAATTATTTATTTGAAATCAAAATATTTACAATTTAAAGATTTTCGAAAATAATTTTCATCTGACTTGTAATTTTGTCGCCTTTATATTAATACATTTTGTTGAAAAATTCTTCTTTGGAAAGTTAAAAGATCAAATGTATTAAATATTTTTTATAATTACACATAAAATGTTTCTTGATAATTAATCTTTACATAACTTTATATTTCAGTTTATATAATGAAAGCATGTTTAGCTTAAAAATCATTTTAAAGGAACATAATGAAATAAGTTAAAATTATTATGCTTTGTAATAAGCTACATATTAATAATATTTTTAATTGTTATAAAATGATTCAGAATAAAAATAACTTCTTTTTTTTTTAATATGAATTAGCTCTTATTTTAATTAAGAAATATATTTTAAAAAGTCTTATTGAACATATTAAAAATAAATTGAAAATTTTCAGAGAGAAATGTTCTCAGAGTAAAATCATAAGATAGTTTTATGATAAAAGTGACTGATCCGGCAATTATGTATTATAACCAATGATTATACATAATCCCCACTAAACTCGGTAATATATATGGATAATCCTGTAAATATATATATATATATATATATATATATATATATATATATATATATATATATATATATATATATATATATTCCCTAATGTGTGATGAGAAATGTCATAACTTCCGATTACTTTGTAGAAAAATGATATTTTAATTTAATTTCAAAGAATAAGTATTTTCAAGCTATATTAAATAATTCGTCCAGAAGAGTTTGAAAAACATCGTGATGATTAAGAATAAAACATGCAAAAAATTTTCAGTTTACGAATTTAAATAATTGTGATTTATTTATATTTTTATTTCAGTAGATATAATAAGACCGATATAATAAATAACACAGGCCTACAAAAAAAAATTTTTTTTTTTGGTGCTTAGGATTTTAGAGCAGATTTTAACTATATTTTTATTGCTGAATCTAAATATGAAAGCAGTTTTTCTGTATCAGCTCTAGATTTTTAGATAAATTCACTTATCTATCAATGCTTTTTTTCTATTTAGTACTTTCAAGTACAAGTGTTGTAAAATTTATACAGGGAAAGATTCTTGTATATTTGCCCTATTGTCAGTCTTCTTTTGTAATCAATTGAATTTAAAATAATAATATTTAGGAAATAACTAATTATTATTTTTCAAAAATTATTATATTTATTCATTTATTATAAAAAGAAGACAAACAATATGAGATATATAACTGATTAGTTGACAAATTCTTAATAAATGGGATTGAATCCTACTTATTAGTGCTATCCAGTTAGTTCCATAGAAATCCGATAGATGGAGATGTCTGTATACTATCTGAAGTGACCTTCAAAGCTTCAACCGCAGTTGAGAGTTGAGAATAGTTCGTGAATTCCGGCGGTGCAGATAGATAGAGGTTAGCGTCATATGAAATTTCTCTTTAGTAACGAGTTGTTAAAAAGTAAATCTAAGTATTTGTGTTGTTGAATAGAAATAAAATGAGTTCAAGTAGAAGAAGCTATGTACATCATCCTGATATTTTTTGCTACATATGCGGAGAATACACGCTACTGGAAAACAGAAAATCTATTAGTGTTTTTGTAAAGAGGGCTTATCTTGGATATTTTGGTGTTAAACTTGGTGATCAGGATAAAACCTGGGCACCACATATTGTCTGTAAAACTTGTACAGAGCATTTACGACAGTGGACTACCGGGAAAAGGAAAAGCCTGAAATTCGATGTACCAATGGTTTGGAGGGAACCAAAAAATCACTTTGATGACTGTTATTTCTGCCTAGTAAATATTACTGGAATCAATCGAAAGAACCGTAATAAGTGTACTTATCCAGATTTAGTCTCTGCAAGACGCCCTATTCCTCACTCAGAAGAAGTGCCAATTCCAACTTTTCACCAGCTACCAGAACTCTGTGAGGACGCTTATTGTCTCTCTGATCAGAATTCTGATACTACTGAAGGTGACAGCGATTTTGAAACGATATCATCAATTCCTCAATGTTTCAACCAAGATGAGTTAAATGACCTCACTAGAGATCTCACTCTGTCGAAAGAAGCTTCTGAATTACTGGCTTCCAGGTTGAAAGATAAAAATTTACTTGACCCAGGAACGAAAATTACATTCTATCGCACAAGAGAGAAAGATCTGCTACCTTTTTTCTCTGAAGAACAAAATCTTGTATTTTGTCATGCTGTTAGAGAATTCCTGGTAAAAATGGGTCTTCCTGAATATTTTCCAGATGATTGGCGCCTATTTATTGACAGCTCAAAGCGAAGTTTGAAATGTGTTCTTCTACATAATGGGAACAAATATGGCTCAATACCAATTGCTCACTCAACGAAAATAAAAGAGCAATATGACACCATAGCTTTGGTCTTGGAAAAAATAAAGTATCGTGAACACCAATGGGTGATTTATGTAGACTTAAAAATGGTAAACTTTCTCCTTGGACAGCAAAGTGGCCATACAAAATATCCTTGTTTCTTGTGCCTCTGGGATAGCAGAGACAAAACGCAACACTGGGTTAGAAAGAGTGGCTCAGGAGAGAAAACATGGATGTTGGGGAAAAGCATATCATCAACGATCCTTTAGTTCCACGAGAGAAAATCATCTTTCCACCACTGCATATCAAGCTGGGTCTAATGAAGCAGTTTGTAAAGGCTCTTGATAAGAATGGATCATGCTTTGCATATATAGGGGAAAAAATGCCTCAGCTGAATATGGAAAAAATTAAAGCAGGAATATTTGATGGCCCACAAATAAGACAGCTGATTAAAGACCCTGACTTCATAAATTCAATGAATGAGATTGAACAAAAAGCCTGGAATTCATTTGTTTCAGTTGTCCAAAATTTTCTGGGTAAACACAAAGATGAAAACTATGTTCAATTAGTCAATGAAATGCTGAATAATTTCAGATCCCTTGGGTGTAACATGAGCATTAAGGTGCACTATTTACATAGCCACTTAGACCGTTTTCCTGATAATTTAGGAGACATTAGTGAGGAGCAAGGTGAAAGATTTTACCAAGATATAAAATGTATGGAGGATCGCTATCAAGGAAGATGGAATACTCACATGATGGCAGATTACTGCTGGACTTTAAAACGGAATTGTTCCAAAATACATTCAAGAATGTCACGCAAAAGAAGTTTCCGAAATGTTCAGTGAGTAATTTATTTAAATCATGACTTTTCTGTTTTCTTTTGTATTGAATAAGCAATATCTATGTAATATAATAAAAATTCCCTGTTTAATTTGTTTGTTTAAACCATGGTTTTTCTTTTAAAATAGTGTAATGCATGATTCATTAAAATGTTGATATCTTAAAAATTGAAGCTGATAGCCAAAAATTAATGGCATATTTGGATTTAGCGCATCGAATTCATATAAAATCACCTCCAAAATCTTTGGCACCAAAACCACTGTTGACCAGTGTAATAGTATATTTCAGATTATTTGAATTAATAAAAACACTTCCATGTCAAAACAAATTAAAACTATAAAAAGTAATATATTTATATTTGATTTAAATTTACTTATTTACATATGTTGGACTGCTATAACACTTGGAATTACATTTTGCAAGATTTTTATTTATTTATTTTATTTTTTTTTTATCAAATTTGCACTCTGTCTTGAAACACATGGTTAATATCATTGAATCTCAGAAAAATGATTTTCTAACACAATCTTTGACTAATTCTAAATTTCCGTAAGTTTAATTTCTACTGATGCATTTCCGTGTCTTATGGTAATTAGGATTTTTTTGCTAGATTTTTTTTATCTCAAACTTAAAAGTACAATTTGAACCCTTAAATTTATCTATATTTAAGATTATTTTAATGTAGATACTTTGCTGTTGTTATTTGCATTATATCCTTATTACATAATTATCCTATATGCTATACTACTATTTTTTTTAGATAAGGTGCCAAAATTGATATCGTACAAGGGCGTCAATTGTGCTCGCTACGCCACTGACTCTCAAGATAGATTAATTTGTAGGGAAAAAACTAAAAAATATAGCACACACATTATTTGAGAAAGGACCTTGCTATACCGCAGTGCTCATAATACTTCCTGGAATGTAAGGCAATATATTTCCTTCCAACAACAATTGAGATAAATGTAACTTAAAATAAATTTTAGCATTTTTGAAGGTTGTTGTTATTAGCAATATTTTCAACTATTCATTTGCATTTTTTACTCATTTTTCAATATACAGTTGAGTATTTTTATATGCATGTGAACATCACATTATTAAAAAATTTACCTTTAAACATGTATTAACGTACATAGATCTATAGATTACGTACGTAAATCACGGTAATTTATTTATATATATATATATATTCCATTGGTAAATGGAATACTGTGTGATATTTCTCTTGTAAACATAATTATGATCCTTTTTATTATTCTTAACAGCTTTTGTAAACTTAAATATAAAATAAATTTATATTTAAGTTTATAACAGCTTAAATATAAAATATTTGACTGATTTGAATTTTTTTTTGAATACTTGGAATACTATTATATTATTCTTATAAAACATTTTTTGCTAATATTTGGGAAAAATATAATTATAGAAATATTGGTTTTGTTTGCATTTCCGAAGTATTCGAAAAAATTTAAAAACTATGTGAGCGTCATTTTTATATTAAATTATGTTGCACAAAATTTATAAATTCCTCATAAAAATAGAAATGCCATGTCTTTTGGGGATTCGCTTCTGAAAAACATCTACACTCTGTTGTTAATTTTGTGACCAATGTGCTAAATCTGCAATCTATTATTAGGAAATTTCCATTATTTCCTTTCACCTCGGTCTTATTTTATTGTACGTTTATGAATATCTTTCATTTGGCTTGGTCTTGCGAAAAAGCATAAGAATTCTTCAAACACATTTCACAACAATACTCTTTAGATTCAATTGTGAGAAGCAAATTAACTGATTCATAGTTACTACATAAATCTTTCAATTTGTAAGTATACATTTTAAAAAACTGGAAATTTACTGGATAAAGAAACTTTTCTTGCTGATTTCTCTATTTTTTACGTTTTTAGTTCAATAACTTTTTATTACAACGATTTTTTTTACTAAAGTAATAACTATGCTCTGCTATTTCCTCAAAATTACTTTTCCTGACATCACAAATTTTCAATTATTTTTATATTACATACATTAACTAAGTTTTAATGGCATCAGACAAACTTTAAAAGTAAACAAAGCAGAAAGTTTTTGAGTTCTGAAATGTGCTTGTGCGTGTCATTTGTTGACATTTTGGGCAGCCGTAAATGCCGGTGATACTTGTCATGATTTTCTAAACGAATTGCCAACTGGGCTCTTTAATTTTATTTTATCTCTTCTAATTAATTATACTAGATAAATTATGGAGGATCTAAAACATCGCTTGAAATTTGAAGATATATCTGTTCGGACTAGAGTATGTTTCTTTCTTAAGCTTTGTATTTTTTGTGTGTGCATGCAAAAATATATTTGAAGATATCTAATTTTGTAAATAAATTTATTAATTAAATTTCTCTGTTTATTTATGAATATATATAAAAAATCCATTAATTTTATTTTAATTTACATGAAGTCGGTTATTCCTTAAAGTTTTACCTTTTTCTATTTTTTTCTTCTTTTTTTCTATAAAATTAGTTGTTTGTTAATTTATAATCACGATTAGTAATTTTGTAGGTCTAATTCATTATCATCCGAATAGTTATCTGTTTCTCTTGTGTTTATATTGGTTATTTGCACATTAAATTTCTCAAAAATGTTTTCTTCTCAAAAGTTTTTTTATTATTTTTTATTTTAAAGTTGGAAAGATTTATCACTAAATAAATTTATTCTGGAGAACATAATTCATATAATTTTTTCTGAATTTTAAAATTAAAACTATTTTTAATTTATTTATTATAATAAAATTTTGAAGAATAATTTAAATTCAGAAAAATTCAATAAAATGAATTATATTTTAGAATTAGTACATAAGATAGTACAGTTCCAAATAGATATCTTTTTTGTATTACATGTGTAAATGTAAACAATAATTATGTAAAGATATGTTTCTTTAGGATGTTGTTTAAATATTTTTTCATAATGATTTGAATAAAAACATCAATTTATTCAGAAGTTATAGGTATAATCGAAGATAAAAATTATATTCTGTAGAATGGATCAGTAATGGTAAAGTATGCAATTTGGCATATTTGGGATGATGTCTGTATATAGTTTGATAAACTATTTTGAAAAATATATTCTGTTGCTAGATAAAGTAATAAACCATCTTTAAAAATAGATCCAGAAATTTATAATAGTCACTGAAACAGTTACCACAAAAATTAACTGGGCAATATTTTTTTTTTCACAAAATCATACAATATTGCAAATGTTTCTCTGACAATTATGGAACATAATTAATAAATAATGTAGTACATTAAAAAATTGAAATTTTTGTTTAGCAAAATTTTTAAACCAAGTAAATCTTAAAGTAGTAATTAAGATGGTGCAGTAATTATTTTCATTATGAATAATATTGGAAAGAACTTGAATTATATAGAATTAATTTTAATTATAGTGTGTTCAAAAGCTTGTACAAATTATTAAAAAGAAAACTAAAGGGGAACTTGTTACTGCTTCATCTAAACAGGTAAGCCTTATTAGTTAATATAAATGCTTAAGCTCATTTTTATTTCACTGAATTGCACTTTTCATAATTTTATTGTATTAAGTAAGCTATATTATATTACAGTATTTGTATTTATTGCAGTATTTTTTAGCTTTATAAAATATTGAATAAAATCATTTGATACTTCATGTTTAAAAAGAAATAGAATTATTAAAACACAACTTTTTTTAAAAAATAATAAACCATTTTTTTAAAAATTTAAATATAAAAAATTTTTTTTAACAAAGATTATAAAAATGAAATGTTGATATTCTTTTATTGTTTTCTATCTTAAGCCTGAACTTAAACATAATGAAAATTTCAAAATATAATTCATAAGTATTTGATTTTTAAAAGTGATATATGGTATTTATAAATTACAAAGTATATTTATTGAAATAATATAATAAAGATAAAAATATTTTAATTTAGTGTTTAAAATTAGACTAAATATTTTTTATTCAGACTGATCTTCTAGAAATTAAATCTGTATATATATGTGTGTGTGTGTGTGTATATATATATATATGTGTGTGTGTATATATATATATGTGTGTGTGTGTATATATATATATGTGTGTGTGTGTGTATATATATATGTGTGTGTGTATATATATATGTGTGTGTGTGTGTGTATATATATATGTGTGTGTGTGTATATATATATATATAATCAAGCCTATAAAACAAAAATTTTGTTAAAAGTATCAATGCTGCATATTGGTTTCGTAGATTCCTTGTGATATTTTTATCTTAGACATACGATTTTATATGACAAAATAGTTTGATGTCCTTGATAAAAATACAGTATGAAATCTTTAAATTTCTCTTTAAAATTTTTTCTTCAACAGTGGAAAATGTAAATTTCTTGGAAGCTTGGCAATCAGTTGAAACTCTAACAAACACATTTACATAATGTATGAAAGCTAGTAAAATTTGCAGTTGAGATTTTAAAATAGAACAAAAGTTCTCCTTATGGTATTGCAGTAGGAGTTGAAAGTCCTGGTTTCAATCCCAGATATCTTTGGTTAATAAGAGATGGTTGTTACATTGTTTTTTGTATGCACATATGTTATGTGGGTGCTTGGTAGTTTCCCAGGTTTCATATCTTGTGACATGTTAATACTGCCACACTATCTGTGAAAAATATCCTTTTGGGAGGTAATATGAAAGAAATGTATGAAAACTTTACAACAATATTTTTTTGGCTGTATGTTATCCATCTTTCAGTTACAAATGATGTAATTTACTTGGTCTTACTGTGACCTTATAGTAGAATTGCAGTCTTTATAGTAGATGGTTCTAGATTCAACTCTTTAACCACTATAAGTGTTACTTTTGTTTTCTGCATATTTATTTGTTGAAGTGGGTGCTTGATAATTTTCTTTGTTAAATTTGAGTACATTCAGCTATAATGCTTGACAGATGTACACACCTTGTAGCTCTAATGTATGGGCATCAAAATATACCTCTCTACTTTCCATCAAATGATTGCTTTGTCTTAAGCAGGTGCAGTATAAATTAAATTTCTGAACTCTGGAGGAATTGAATTAATAAGATTTCTTAATACTTTATGTAAAGCTTGCTTAATTTCATAAATTCCTTCTTTTGATTTTATGAAAATTTTAATTTTTAAATAACTGTAATATTGCTATTGTTTAATTTCATATCTGTTTAAGATAAGGCTTTTTATATATAAGAATGAATTAAATCTCAGTTTTACTTGAATCCAAATTTTAAAATATCCAAAATTCTTTTTAATCATTTTTATAAGAACAAGGAAATTAAGTTTCTACAAAATGCATTTTCAAGGATTTTTAAGAATATACTCTTATTGAAGATGAAATATGAATTTCAGGCAGTTTTAATGTATGAGTGTTTTTAATTTAAATAACAAATGTAAGCTATATGTGATACTAATTTTTGAGAAAATTAATCATTTTACTTTATTTTATAGAGCAATTTATTCATACTGAATTTTTTTTAAATCATATTTAGAGTTTAGTTATAAATGATTGATTGCTGTATTGATGATAAGTAAAAAATACGAGCTTGAATGATTTTTATAAAAAATAAGATTACAAAAGCAGAAATTTCAGAAATATTTTAGTACTAGTATTTTAATAAATATTTGCATATTGTATATATTTACGGTTTTTCAAAAATTTCTTTTAAATCTATTTTTTAAAAGAAAGCTAAATATGAAATAAAGGGCAGTTGTTGTTAAGATGTTAAATTTATGCAATTTGAAAAACCTTTCATTTTTATTTCCAACTCAATTACTGCATTTTGATTCAAATTTAAACTAGCTGATCTGACAGCTGCATTGTTAGTGCTCTAGTTTTCAGTTCAATAGTTTATGTGCTTATTTTGGGTGCAAATGTTTGTAATAACTTCAAATCCAGTTTAAAGTTTATTACTAAAAAATTACCCCTTGTGAATAAAAAAATATTGTAGAATGGTAAAATAAATCAAAACTCATCAAAACAACTATTTCCCATTTAATTACCTAATACTTTATTTGATCATAATTTTATAATAATATATTTAAATATAGCTTAAAAATTATTGTAAAAATAAATAAAAATTTTAAAAGAACTGATATTGTTGAAAAACAGTTCCCCTAAACAATTAGTTTTAAATTAGTTTGCAATATTGTTGACTTAAAAATCAATTTATTATTTAAATCTAAATTTTATTAATGGAAAACTTCTTTGATAATTCATAAAATTAATAAATATCACAATTTATTTGTTATTAAGAAATCAAAAAAACCTACATCTATATTTATATACACATATCTATGAAAGACAAAATAATAATGAAATCTTTTATTTTTTAACTGTCACTTTGCAAATTTAATTAAGTGAAATTAATTTTAGATTGTTTCGTCATTTAAGATGCAGACTCTTTAATATACAAATGTGTGCCCTAAGGTTTGAGTTCTTAAATCTTGTCCTATTTAAGGAAAAAGTAATTTTCTCTTATATAAATTATTAATCACTGTAAAAAAAGAAAAAAAATTAAACTAATAAGATTTGTTCTGCTAATAATCAATTTTGTTTGCATAACTTTTTTGACAGATTCCTGAATTAAATTTGCTGTGGGAAACCTGTTTAAGTGAATCACCAACAACAGCTGATTTTGCAGTACAAGCTATTGTACATCTTGTTACAAATAGTCATCTTGATATTACTTATTCAATTAACAAATTCCTTGGCAGCATTTCAAATTCTAGGTGATTTTACTTTATATTTTCTGTTGTAATAAATTTTATAAGTCAATATAATTTTTTTGTTAGAACTATAAATCTTCATATTTTTATTATATTTGCTTTTCCTAACTTTTTTTTTTTTCAAATTTTTTAATGTTGATAATGTAGAATTTTGAAACATATCATTTATTTTCATATATATATATGATGTACATGTAATATCTATTGAAGAAAAAGAAGAGTCCTAACACTAAAAACATATCATAGGGGAATGTAATTATGGCAACACATTTGCTTAAGTAGTACATTTAATTGTTTAAAGTTTCAAGACCATTGGTATTGGTAGGAATAAGCAGAACCAATACACTACAAATTGCTGGAAGATCAATTAATAAAAAAAATATTTTTTATATTTCTTGTAAAATTTCTTACAATTTTTAAATTATAAAGAAGTTCAAATGTAAATAAATCATGTTAAGATACATTCATTGAGTAATTTTCTTTTTTTTTTTCTTTTTTTATTATCAGTAATGCTCATGCTGTTGTAAAGGGAATATCTAAGATCTTAATATATCATCACAAACAAACAAATGGCAAACAGAATTATTCAGTTCAGTAAGTTAATGGATATTTCAAGTTATTATATATAATTCTGCTTTTTTTAGTGTACATCTATTTAATAAACGTATGAATAAACACATTTTCTTTGAATATTGATTTCTAGCTATCCCCAGCACCCATTAATTACAGTCCTTAAAAACAACGAAGATTATTTGCCTTTAATACTTGAAAGTATTGCTGATGCCTTAACAAAAGAAAGTGCCAGGTAAAGTGTTGCTTCTTTAATAGTTGAATAAATTAATTTTATTTTTTGAAATAGTGTGAATTTTACTTTTGAAATTTATTTTTTGAATAATGTCACTCACACATATTTTAAAATAAATAAAACTGTTTCTAAATCTTAGAGGATTTTGATCAATGAAACATCATATAATTTTTCGATAACATTTGCCAAAAAAATAAATAAATAAATAAAATAGTTGTTTGGGTTTAGAAATTTTGTTTGATATTATAACTGCAAAAGCTGATACTAATTTTGTTCTTTAAAATAGAGTAGTGGTGATACTTTTGAGATTAATAATATATATTATTCATTAATAATCTATATGATGCCTTTAAAAAATTACAGAGGATTTCAAGCCATGGAACCTGTTATAACCTATCTTTTATACAATCCTTGTCAGAAAAGAAGTAATTATTCAAAAGTATTAGTTCTGGAAACTCTTATTGATACTATAACAGAGGAATCTAATGCTGCTTACTATGTATTGCGATGTATTCCTCATTTGCAAGTGAGTAGCAACAAGAATGTAGTTTTGTGTTGAATTTAAAGATGTCTAATTTTTAAAATATTACTATTGTGCGTTTCTTTTCTTGTTATTATCAATGATATTCTTTATATGTAATCAATGATAACAGATATGCTAACATATTATAAAATCATTTACATATATGAGCTTCATTATCAGATTTCCTTTTTAATTATTAATTTCATTTTGTTTTCAAATCTATTAAATTTTAGAATTTATTTAAACAAATTTAGAATTTCCACCATAATTAAATTTTTCAAGAAATTTGAAAATTGTATCTATATATTAACTCTTTATGGAAAGTCTAAAATATTACCTTTGTAACAGAAAGTGTTATTTAGTTACATTAGTGTAAATACTGATTACAATTGTTAAATTAAGTTTTTTTTTTTACTCTTTTCTCTCAGTTAATGTGATTTAATGTGGCATCTTTGAATATGCATAACAGTATCTTTAGCAATGGAAATACATTATTATGCACTTTTATTCTCAATTCTTTTGAATTAAAAGTTTCATTTATATAATTAATATATATATATATCAAACTGCAGGACATTTGTGAAGAAACATTTCATGCATTTTTTGCATCGTGAATTTATAAATCTGTTTTGCAACTGCATTAGATTTTTTCTTGCTCTTTTAATTTTCCTTGAAAATTGTGCTTTATTTTTTCATACTAGGTACTTATTTTGATAGATGCTTCTTTGTAAATATCATAAGTGATTTTATGCTTCTTTCTAAATATTGCAATAACTCCAAAATTATATAATAAATTAACATTAGTTAACAAACTTTAAAGATACTAATGTGTATTTTATCCTATTGCGAGTTCTTATACTTTGAAACAATTTTTGAGTTTCTTTGATCAAAATTGGTGATTCTTTTTTACTGATTTTTATTTCTGTATTATTAATGTGCCTGGATCAAAAAGGCGTTTTTAAGCTTTAATTTCTTGAATTAATGATGGTTATTTTTCACTGTGCAATTTATAATTCATATCATTCAATTCCTACAATTAGTTCATAATCTCCCTATATTGTATATATTGTGTTCTTATTTTTTTATCGTTAATAAAATACTTTTTATTCGTCCATTCAAGTTCAAACACATTTTAAAAATTTGTAATAGATCACACTTGATATTAATAAAGTTTTCTCAAATATAAATTCATTAAAAAATTAATTTGTTTTATTTGGGAGAAAAAAATATTTTTTCTTTATTGACCTTAGTATGAATTGACTGTAAATATATTGACATTAAAATTTTTCTTTGTTGCCCAACAAGGAATTAACTTTAATTTTTTTTTATATTACTTGTTGATATTGCCAATGACTTAACCAAACCAATTTTGTAGTGAATTATTTTCACAACATTCAGATTAATAATAAATGTTTAATTGAATAAAAATGAACTTTTAATGATGTATAAATTTCTCTAATTAAACACAAAAATAATAGTGAAGCTAATTTATAAAAAATGATATTAATTGCAATGAGGATTTTTATGCAGTTCATAATATGTTGAAAATAGCTGTTTCTTATTATTTACAAAACAAGCTTTGAAAATCAGTTCTAAGATATTAAAATATTTTGTTCACATTTTAAACATACATTTTGTTATAAATTGTATCATTTCTGATTTAGTACTTTCTGCATTCCAATATAGTTGATTTGCATTTAAATATATTGTTCAAGCTAGGGTAATAAATTAAGGAATCTATTTTGAGCATTAAAATATCAAATACTGAAAAAATATAACTTAAACTGATATTGCAGTTCATGATTGTCTTTGTAAGTTTTGTATATTGCTGCTCAGCATTATTAATTCTTTTATTTTAGGTATATATTTTCTCTTTTTAATACACTTTCACACAATATTTTTTTCCTTCCTTGCTAATAAATGTTTATTTTCAGATAAATACTTATGAACAAGTCTCTGAAGCATCACTCTTTATCCTGAAAGCAAAGCAAGCATTCAATAATTTGAATTGTTCTGATAGTGATCGATTTTATATTTCGGAGCTTTTCTTACTGGCTTCTCTATCTTTGTCTGAAAGATGCATTGCTCTTGGTCATGACCCAACCAGATTACTTAATTTGGCTAGTAATGTCATGACTTCCTTAGCTCAGGTAAAAAAAAAAAAATTTTTTAATGCTCATTTACCTATTATTCTATTATAGTAAAAGTTGTTTAATCTGGAAATGGAGTTAATCTGAGAAGATATTAAAAATATTAAGCTTGAACATCCAGCTGAATGTCTAACACTAGTATTCATTTTTACTGTTTATGGATTTGATTCCCAGCTCAGAAATGTAAGCATATGTTTCAAAATCCACTTAAAATTATTTTTTTGTTTCAATTAAGATTTATATGTGAAAAGGGTCATAGAGCAAAAATTAAAGTGATAGAGGATAAATAAACCTTATAATTTGATCTATTAGTTATACATTTATTTAAAATCAATTTGTATATTTAAAATGAGGTGCTTTACTTTAGCTGTGAAGTAATTTTTCAGTTAATGTATTGATTTCAATACATTTTTATCATGGTATATTTACGTAACAGAGTTTTATAGTTGATTTTGTTTATTACATGCTTTTCATTATCTATTTTCTTTATATTAGCTGATCCTGGTAAGCTAGTAATTAAGTGATCAGCACTCTGGTTTTTACTATATATATATGATTTTAATTAAAATTCTGAATTTTTTAAATCAGAATTTTTTTTAAGGAATAGAAAGTTTTTACAGACAACTGTCTTCAAATAAATGAATAAATGCATGGATGATAAGTTAAAGAATTATATTAACACCAATCTGACTGGAAGAAAAATTTACATATTTTTTAAATTTCAACTTTGGATGTTTTAGCAGTTTTGCGAGTGACTTAAAATGTCTCTCTGTTCCATGTTATTTAGTGTACGCAATCACTTGTAGTTTCTATGCTGTTTTAACTATGTTGAAATCATTTTCAAGCCATAAATTATCAACAAATTTTAAAAATTTGACATTAGAAATTTCATACTCTTAAAAGTTGTTCACAAAAATTGTAGTGTTTAAATAAAGCCCCCAGCTGTGATATCTGATTACAATTTATATTCACTGAATTTTACGTTACTATAATGTTTCATTCTAAATAAGGAAACTAGAAAAGAATTGCTTAACCCCAAACAGAAGAAATTTCTAGAAACAAATGCAATCAAAAACTGAATATCTACATATAAGAAAGAGTATTTGTATATAAGATATACTCCGTTTTTCAGATATATATTCAAAGAAAAAAGTGTCTTATATGTAAACAAATATGGTATATTTATTGATCAAATCATAAATGACTGAAGTATTTATCAACAAAGAAGCTTTCATTTTTAAATAAGTTTCCTTTTATTCTGTTATATAATTATATAATTTTTTTTTTTTTGCTTTAAATATTTTGGAATGTCTTGAGCAGTGATTTTTTTTTAAAAAAAAATTTTCTGTAGTAATGAACAAACGAATGGTATTAGTCAAAGAAATAAATATCTACCAATATGATAGGAAGAAATAATTCCTTCCTTCTACAGTTAATAAAAAATTATATTTTGAAATTTATATTTGTGCTTTTTTTCATAGAGAATATATTAATTTTTTGCATAGCTATATTCATTTTAATTTTTATTATTAATTGCTTTGAAGGGTAACTATTATTTTAAATACATATTACTCTGTAGTATAAAAGTAACTATTTTTACTGACCAAATCATGATATTGAAATGTTAATATTAATTAGATTATATTAAAAAAGCTTTCATTTTAATTATAATAAAATAACTTATATTTAGAGTAAAGTTTTCTTTCATTTCTATTTAAACAAACTAATAAAAAATTAAATTTAGTGGTTTTTCTGCATCCACTTATATATTTATAAAATTCTTTAGTTAAAAAAAGCATTTATATTTAAATTTTTGTTAATAAAGCATTTATGTTAATAAAGCATTAAAAACATAGATATTTTCTAATTGAAAATTTTCATTAGATATTAAGTAATGTTCATTTTAAATCAATGGTATGCTCATACAAAATTATTTTTATTAAACTTTTCCTTAAGTATATATTTTAAATATGTTATTAAAAAATTATATCAAAAAGTAACATTAACTGCAATTCTTTTTATATTGTAATTGTTATTTTAACTTTTTTAGTTTCAGACTGGATTTTCTTTTTCATATTCTGATGTCTGCTTGATTTTGATTGCATTAACATTAAAATCTGCAACTGATATTCATATTGAAAAACTTACTGCTATTGGTAAAATCCATTTTATTTTATCAAAGTATACATTATAGATAATGTAAATTTTTATGATCAATTTATCAATTTAAAATTAACTTTGTATTTGAGTTTTACTAGTAATATTTTTTTTTGAATTAATAATTTAAATATATTTTGTGTTCTTGGTTTCTTAAGTGGAAAATCAATATCTTATTTAATCATTTCCTACTTTATATTTTTATTTCCATAGTTAATATGCAATTAATAAATAAATCAAAAATATAAATTTTAGTTAATTTATGAATATAAAATCATACAACTTCCTATTAATTTGGCATTTACATCTTAAGAATTTTTGCAAAGATTTAATATTATGGCAATGATTTTTGATGTTTTTGAAAAAAATATTTAAGATACATGGATTAATTTCGTATATTAAGACTGATTTATGATAACTTATTAGTGAGGGAATTTTCTCTTAAACATTAATAAAGGATAATATTTCCAAGGAACAAATAAGTATGTTAGATTAATAGATTTTAATAATTAATATGAAATATTATACTGCATCTAATGAATTTTGAATTAATTTTAATAATAGGGTAAAATATCTTAGTGTTCTTTTAAATGCAATTATTAATATTTTGATGTTGCACCAAATTTTACTGTTACCAAAATATAAAATTATAATAACACGAAAGCTAAGAATGGAAGTGGTTTTTGCTTAAAAATTTTAAGCCAAAATATTTAAACCTATCAAAATTACAATTATATCATAAGTATAAATCTATTGTAATATTAATAATTATTTACTACTATTTCAAAACAGATTTATACTTACTGTAATTTTTTCCTGTACTTTCATCATATGTTAATTCTATTGAAATATGAACCCAATTAAACAAAAACTTTACAATAAAATAATGTTGGGACAATTTGTATCAAGTAACTAATTTTTTGAATTACTTCCCAAAATCACAGCTATATCTTAAATATTAATCTATATTTTATAATATATATACTATTAAAATATTATAAATCATGTCAATTATTTTCTTTTTCTAACAAAATTTTAGAAAATTTGTTTTGAAATTTGTAATTTTTCTTATTTTTTTTATTAGATACTATTGAAATTTAAATGTATGTGACTAAACATTTGTTGAAAATTTAAATTACAGCTTAATAATATAGGTTTATTTGTAATTTTTTTTAGCAATGATGCTTTTGGATGTACAACCAATATCACCAACAGTGTCTTCATTTTTAGCTTTTTCTGTCATTCAAATATTACCTGAATCATCCATTTTATGTTTCAATGAAAATATCAAAGTCAGCCTATCTAGGCTTCTGAATAAATTAGAACTTCATTTTTTGAATCTCCAAGACGCAGAAAATTTGGATAGTGCACAAAAAGAAGTCAAAGAAAGCTCCAATACTGAAGAAGGAAATAGGATATATATCGAAGCATTTACATTTTCAACTGAATCAGCCGTACAGTGTGTACATTTTGCTAGGAAGTTGGATGAATCCAATGTAGGAATGAAAATTAAATGGTTAAATTGCTTAAGAAATAATGTGAATTCCTGTAGCAGTGTTGAAAAACTTGATGTTATATTCTCAATCGTGGCTGCAATATTTCTGGGATCACCTGATAATGTGGAATTACTAAGTGCTTGTTTAGATATGTTTGAAGCTATCATCTCAAAGAGTAATGATTTGGTAAGTAAATATTTAATTTTAAATGTTTTTCAGTAAATATAAGTTAGCTTCTAGAATTTTTTTACTTACAATATATTTTTGAGTTGCATTTTAGTTTTAAGCTGATATGTCATATATCAAAACATAATAATGATTTTGAAACTTGCTAATAGACTTGCCACTTTCAATTTCACCTAGCTTAGTGTTTTGTCAATTTGGCAAAACATCCATATGTGTACATGCACAATGTGATAATTATAATGAATATAACTTTTTTTCAATATAAATATTATGTAAAATAAACTTGATGATTTTAAATATTTCTATAATCTTTACAGTCTACAAGAATATTTGCTCTATTGTTGTACAAACAAAATATTCTTAAGCAACCAGAAAGTAAATTTTTGATACTTGAATTTTTGCCAAAATCAGCAGCTCATAAAGTAAGTTATTTTTTTATATTGGTTATCTAAAGGCTTATGATATTTTATTTTTTAATTTTGTTGTTAAAAGTTTGCTAACATATTGTTAATATTTCATGCCATTTTTATTTTATAATTTTTTTTAAATTAAGGAATTTTTAATCAGTAATATCTCTTATGGTTAATTCTGATTTATATAAGTAATCATATTTGTTTGATTGAAAAGAATTATTGTGTGTTAAATCTATAAGTTTATTTATTTGAAATTCCTAATATTGAATTTTTATAGATTTTTTTATACCTTAGTTATACTAAATATAAAAAATAGAATACTAAATTTGTAAGGCATAAAAAATACTCCACTATTACTCCTACTCAACTTATTTAAATTTTAAAAAATAACTGTTTGAAATTTCTAATAATTAAACTAATCTATTAGTAAATTTTATATAAATATCTGTATTAAAATTTATTCTACAGTAATATTTGTGAGAACTTTTTATTTATTATTAATTTAATTGAAAATAATAAAACTTTTATCTGATTATTATTATTATTATTTTTTTTTTTTTTACTTTTTTGTGAACTGATTTTTTAAAACCTACTTATAACTATAATTAGATACAAATTATGCTAATGAGATTTTTGTTGCATTTATTTTAGTATTTATATTTATAAACTTACTTTCCAGTCATTAGTTATTAGTTTTTCAGTTTTTAAGATATTTTATATAACCATTTTAGCTTCTATGTGCAAAAAGTTATCTTAATTAGACAAACCTAATCTAATTATAAAATTATTGCTATGATTTTTTATTTAATATTGCTAATATTATATTAATTAGTTATTAATTATTCATAGTTCCTAAAAATATTTTCTTCCAAAGTTAACAATTTGAAAATTGCAATTAATAGCAATCAAATTAACTTTTGTGTATAATAAGTGACTACAACAATACTTCAATAATAATTAAAAATATTACTTTTGGCGATTAAAATAATTCTAAAAAATTATTTTTGTTGTATAAAATTTTTGATATTGAGTTTGAGTTTTTGATACATTTACTTACTTGGTTTTTATATTTTAGAGTTTATTCTAAATACTAGTTTTTTTATTTATATCTGAAAATTATTTTAGTTAGATTTTATAACACTGATTTTAGTAAAATTGAAAGTTAAATTAATCAGGAATTCTGGCAGTTATTGTTATATATTCAGTGTTATTAATGATTTAATTTGTAATAATTTTCAAATAAAATCATTATCTACTGAAGAGCATTGAAAACATTTAGGATGAAATTTGGTAGGTGAAACCAAATAAAAAATAATAAAATAATTTTTTTCAAATGCATTTATGCAAAACATTGTCAAAATAAGGTTTAAAAATATTTGAAATATCAGTAAATATTCATTAGATGATAGAGATTATTAAAAGACTTGCCTTAATGCCAAATTAAATTTTATTCTTTTGGTGTAAGTATAGTTAATTAAAAAGTTTAGTTTTCACTTCATAAATTTATATAAGTAAAAGGAGATATGTTTATATATTCATTGATTTAATATTTTTAAATAATTGAAATTTTATGATAAAATATTGAATATAATATAATTACCTTTTTAATAGTATAATTTTAAGTCGTGATTTTTTTCATTTTTAAAATACATATGCCACTATTCATATTTTTTATTGATTTGCCAACATGATTTTTATTGTCATTCTTAAATCAGTTAAGAAATTCAAATAATTATAATTTTTAACCAATTGACTCCTTTTTTGTTAAAGTATTTAAATGAAATTTTTTCAATTAAGGATTAGTTAAATTATTTTTCATAATTTTTTTTATAATAACAAAAGATTTTAATTTTTATTTAAACAATTTATTTTAAGGCAAAATACTCTTACAATAAATTAATTAATTTAAAATGATCCATGTATTGCATTGCTTTCTATATCTTTTTAATTTCACTTTTAGTACAGTGATAGGGATTTGTTATTTGAAATCAATAAAATTCTTTGCATGTATTGAACTCCAATCGAACTAATAATGAAAAAATATTTTTTCAAAAAATCTGTTATCAATATTATACAGTAAAATCTGTTATCAATATTTTATTTTCTTTGAAATGTTTTTAATTTAAATGCAAAATAGGACTGGGATAATCTTTTAAATATTCATCATATAATGAAATAGTTGTCTTTTATGAAGAACTGCTTACAAGGAAAATATAATTTTTTTAATATTATTTTCAGAGGAAGTTTCTATTTTTAGGCAATATGCTTATATATTGTTTCTGGGTTGTTCATATTGGTTCAGTCTAGAGCTAATTCATAATAATAGCATGTTATTGTTTAAAAATTACAGTATTATCAAAAAATCATTTGTATACAATAACATGTAACTGTATATAATCTTCTGAAAAGTATTGAAATTCTGTTCCTAAAAATTCTTTTATAACTGAAGGACTATTTTTGTGTTTAACAAATTGAGGAATTTTGAGCAGCTTAATGCACAAATAGAATTTGAAGAAAATAGTTACTTAAAAGTGAAGAGTTGATACAATCACTTTTTATATATTAATTTAAGTTATTACATTTATAAATTGAACTACTTCTGTAGCATATTTAATTATATGGGCATAAATTCTTTAAAAAAATTGAATGTTATTTATTTTATAGTATGCGATTCCTCCTGTGATAAGTATACTCAAGCTGATGTCAACTGAACCAGATTTAAAAGCATTTTCCCTTCATTTGATGTTAATGTTGTGGAAAAGACATGACAGATGCTTTTCTTATCTGCATCAGCAAATTCTAGAAAATGACAAAACAATTTCCAAAGACACAAAAGTTAATGAAACTTTAATATCACAAGCTGCATCTATCAAAGAAATTTGTCAGATTGCGTAAGTTCCCTCTTTGTTAAAAATATTGATATTCAATCTGTAAGGCAAGCAAAACATATTTTTCTAATATTTTTGTTACTTAAAATTAGATAAATAAAATATTTTAATATATTTTTAAATTTTAAATATTTGTTTTACTTTAACCCTGGTTGAGTTATGCAGCCTTCATTTGTAAATATTTTATCTATAGGGTTCTGTTATCCAATTTGTTTTTAAATCTGTCTAAATGTTTTGAATTCATTAATATTTCTATACAAATGTAGCAATAAGTGAAATTGTCTAAAAGAAAATTTGTGTAAATGAAGTTGTCAACTTGTGAAGATCTTAAAATTTATTTGTATTTATATTACTAAGTAACATAGTATCCAATATTTGAATTCACTTAGACTTTATTTTTCTAGCCCAGAAAAACATGGAAGTGATTTTCTTGGAATTTTGTCTAAAATCATCAATGAATCAAATGATGAAGCTAGCTTGCCTGCTGTTTGCTTAGCTTTGGATGGAGTTATTAGTCTCTGCAAAGCAGAAGTAGGGAAATTAACACAGTACTTTTAGTTTATAATAAATTGTTATTTATTATTTATAATTTCAAGATCACTCTTTTTTTTTAATAGATACTTATTGACTCATAAACTTTACTACTTTAGAAGTTTTTTATTAGATAACATTTCTTTTAAATTTATAGTTCTTTCTTATTTATAAAATAGATAATTGATTTGAGGTCAACATGGAAATCATTGGGGCCTAAATTGAGCAAAGATAAAAGGTATATATTGCTTCTAAGATTTCCTTTCTTTATGTAAAAATTGAATTTTAGGTTTTCAGCAAAATATTCATGCTTTTTTCACTGATTGAAATAATTTGAACTTTTTATATAAATCTTAATATCTTTTTAATTTCATAAAAATAATTGATTATTTAATATTTCAGCAATAAAAATTAAATTTTTATTGTTTCCCTGTGAAATATTGGATTACTTATGATGAAATAATTTTCAATAATAGTAATGAAAAAGTAAAACATTACTTAGTTGTAATTAAAAGGTCAAATAGAGAATGCTAAAATCTTAAAATATAATATATCAGTTTCTTAATTCAATATCCTGGTAATTGTTATTTTTTAAAGTTTTAACTGTCTATATATATTTTAATAAAATTTGGCAGATATTTAGTTAACTAATCTGTCTTACTTAAGAATTTAGCAATTTGTTAATGATAATTCTTAAACTGCAATTCCTTATATTTATTTCTAACAAATTCAGTTAGAAATATGCATTTTATGAATCATTTATCACTTTATATCTGTGATTAAATTAAGATATTTTTAATTCATTTATATTTTTAAATAAATGTGTTAATGAATGAAACTATGAAAGAAAATTTGTGTAAATTAAAGATATTTTATTCTTTCTAAGAAGAATATTTTCCATAATCTTGACATTACAGAAGGAAGGATTGTACACCAAAATCTTGTTATTTGATTATGTAGAAATATATTTTTCATAAACTTTTGTGAATATTTATTTTATTTTACTATTTATGAAAAAGCATAAATTTTTGTTTTCAGAGCTCTTGTCACATGTAGAATGTATGAATTGCTTTCACTACTCCCTGAATTACAAGTGAAATCACCTGAATTTGATGCTTTCATGAATGAAACAGTTGTGAGGATTTGGAAACAGATCAGCTCTGGAATGCTGCTTCCTGAAGCTGAGAGTGCAGCATATAAAGCGCTTTCAAAGTTTCCTTTTGATTGCTTTAAGCTCAAACAGCTTCCTACTGCAGTAAGATATATTTTTATTTTAAAATAGATTATTTAGTGAATCATTTTAATTTTAATATGTTAAATACATTAATTAAAATTATACGTCTTGAATTCCATTTCATTTTTTCAGTTTTAAAAAATAAAACTGTTTGTTGATAAATTAATATTTTGGGAGAAAAGTCTAAATAAAAGTTTAAATAGCAAAAAAGACAAAGTACGGAAATAATTTGTCTGTTATTATGTTTCTCATATTTTGATTTTTATATTTTATTATATGATACATAATATAATGATTATGTAATTTGTTTTGTATTAAAAATGTTTTGTAAAATATTTTTCTTTACGTTAAATTATATCGCTATGTACTTTAAACAATTTTCAATTGGCTTTTTATCATTTTAATTAATTATATTTAAAAAATTAATACCATGGTTATTATTACAATATTTAAAAAAAATAATACCATGGTTATTATTCAAATATTTTCCTTAATGAATACATTGCCCAAAGTTATCAAGTCTTATTTTAATTGCATTGTCTAAAATATTTTTAATCTAAAATAATTGGGAAGTTAAATAATTTATTAATATAAACAGGGAAATAAAAAATGTCTTTCAAAATAATAAAAATGAAGACCCAGTTAATAATTTTAAAAGTTACATTTTCAGGAAAATTGCCTGTTTTACCCTTTTTTTGTGCAATGCTTTTTTTTAAATTTTTGTATTTTTAGTAAATAGTTTTAATGATTAATGGAATTATGCCATTCATTTTATGAATGAATGAATTATGAAAAGTTAAATAGATTTTTAATGAATAGTAAAAATAAGAAGAAAAATCTTTGTATAGTATGAAAGTACGAGGGTCAATCTGAAATTTTTGAGATACAACTAAGTTTTTAAAGTTATACTTACAAAATTTTAGGTGTGATCAAAGTATTCTCCTCCAGCATCAATGCACTTTTGTAGACGAATCTTCGATAGATTAAATGTCTCAAGCCCTTCATTTCTTAGAATAGATGAAAAAATGCATTTATAGCCACATCAATCTCTTCTTCTGAATGAAAACGACGTCCACATAAGTTCTTTTTTAGATGAAAGAATAACCAAAAGTCACACATAGCTAGATCAGGTGAATACAGCGGATGTTCGATCACTTTAATTTGTTTTTGCTTAAGAAACTCAACTGTTATCCGGCTGTATGTGAAGATGCATTGTCATTGTGAAGCATTAATCCCCCAACATTCAGTTCTTGTACAATTTCTGGAAGACATTTAGTGGTATACCAGTTTGCTGTTACTGTCTTCTGTCCTTCCAACTTAATGGATTTGACCAATCCCGTACTTCTGAAAAAACAGCATACATCACTTTTTTCAGGGCGCGTTATTTTTTCACTATTGTCGAGGGATCATCTTCAAAGACCCATACTTTGCTTTCTTGACGTGTTGGAACATCAAAAAACGGTATGTACGTTTCATCACCTGTTACAATTTTAGAAATGATGCGGTGGCCACCATCATTTAGCAATTTAAGAGTTTCTTTACTGATTCTGACACGCTCCTCTTGTTGTGTTTAGTTAGATTATGGGGAACCCAACGACAAACTAATTTTTTCATATGTAATTCTTCATGAATGATTTTGTGTATGGCTGCGAATCCAATGTTAAATTCTTTCTGTATCATTTGATAGGTACAGCGATTATTATCCATTAATGTTTTTCGTATGGCAGACACATTATCCGGGATTACTGCCGACTGCGGCCTTCCGGTGTGTTCTTCATCCTGAAGAAAATTGCGACGTATTCTAAATTCTCTAAACCATCTGAATACAGTAGCATGAACTGGAGATTTATCACAAAATGCTAATTGCAACCATTGAACGCATTCTTTTTGATTTAACCCTGCTTTAAAATCGTTGAATATCATAGCCCGAAAATGTTCTCGCATCAACTCCATTTTCTCTTCTGTTTAAAATTTATTCTACTCTAAACAAGGTAAAGTAAGTCAGTAAAAAATCGTCTTCTGTGTTAAACTACTTTGCATTTTAAAATTAAACCGATATTTTTATTTTCTAAATTCTGGTCGGCGTGTATCTCAAAAATTTCACAGTAACTTCATAGGTATTTAAGTAGGTGGTATTAGTGCAACAATGTGTATGGTCAAAAAAATTTATCTTGTACATAGATTTGAAAATTTGCAAAGTCAATTTATTCTTATATAGATACCTAGAGTCAGTCTAACGATAAATTAATATTTATTATGAAGGAAACTAAATTATGAGATAATTTGTTTTGTATTGTTGGATACACCTAGTTAGAACATATTTATCTAATTTGGTACTTTGGAGTGTTCTAAATTTTTTTTTTTTTTCAAAATAAAAATGTGACCAACCATTGATAAAAAGTCTTCCTAGTAGAAATATTCAGTAGATGCATGTATAGAAGCTTTTTAGGAGATGCTAAATGTTAATTTCTTATGGAATGTCAAAAATAATCTGCCAAAATCTGTCACCAATGATAATTGTTGCTTTGTAGAAATCGCATTTGGAATCATTCAAGTTTATACTATTTCTTTAAATTCTTATAAATAGTAATGTAATCCATTATATGGTCCATAAATGTGTGAAAAGAGTAATTAGGTTACATTACTTAAGTTGACATTCATTGTGTTTTTCATTTCTAAAGATAGAACTGTACTGTATCTCATTGTTCTCGCCTTGTGAAGATAATTGTTATAAATATTGAATACACATATTAGGAATTGATCACTATATTAATCATCCTTCAATACCTTAAAAATATTTTTATTTTATTACAATTAAATTTATTTATCAATTATTTTTTTCTTGTGTAATTTTGCTTTTTATAGTACAGGATTACTAAGAGCTGTCTTAAATTGATTTTTATTCACTTTATTAGATCCTCTAATTTTTTTAGTACAATATGTTTATAAACTTTTTAACTCCTCAAAATTTTAAGCACTTAAATATTTGATTGTTACTTTTCAAATTATTTGTTCCTTAAAAGAATCCTGAAAAATGTATTGCTACATCATTAAAAAAAATTATACCATACGTAATAAAATTGTTGCATTAAATCCATCAACAGCACTAAATTCATCACAATAAATTGAATAGGTTAAAAATATTATCATATCTCTAAAATCCATAAAATTATAACTAATGAAAACACACAATTTTGAAAATTATCCAGATAATATATATTGATATGCACATTCTTCTGTCAAATTGTTCCAAATTCTCAAATAACTTTATAAACTGTATCATATGTTTTACAATACTTAACTTAATCAATTTTAATAATTCAAAATTATCATTATTTGTGCAATATAATTAATATTTTAAGCTGCTCTGTATTTCAATTAATACATATGCATTTCTTTATTTATGTTTCTTAATTAGGCAAAATCAAATCTTGTTTTGCCTCCATCAATGAAATCAACTCCTTTTGAAATGGCAAAATCACCTGAAGAAGTACTCACTTACATTCCAGGATATGCTTTTCTTGATTTATTAAAAAGTATGGATAATGAAGTTTCCCTTGAAGGTAAAGGTGAAAAAAACTATTAATCAGTTCTGAGCATGCATTTGTATTTTCTATTGATTTGAATTTAAAAAGTCATTTTTATTTTCAAACATTTAAACAATTCATAAGGAAAATCGTATATTTTGTTTCACTTGTAAAAAGATAATGAAAAATTTTAGTCTGTTCAAAGAATTTGTTTTCATGACATTTTATCAAATTTTCTTAAATATTTTCTATTAATTCTATAAATTACTTTTAAAAATACTTATTGTAGTATATTATTTCGTTCATTCAGTAAATTTTTGTTGATTTGTATAAGGTTCTGTGTGTGTGTTTCAAAGTGTATATTTTTACCTAAATTCTTGTATTTAGGAGACTTATTACTAGTTTTATTAATATTTCATTAACTCTATTTGATAATTCAATTATTTAAATATTTTTTCTTAGGATATGCTGAATTTTTAAATTCTATAATTAAGCAAGAAGTTGTATCATTACCAAGAAGTGTTTATAGTCAAAAGAAGCACTTACAGAAACGCCAAAATGTAAATGAAACTTTGCTAAAAATACCTAAATTTCTCTGTTCACAGTTTGAAGCCAAAAAGGCACCATCTCTTCAAAAAAATTTAGCAGGTAAATGATTTCAAGATAAATGGAAAAATTAATGTATTAGTAATGTATTTTATTACCTTTAAGTTGAAAAATATCAAATACAAACATCTTTTGATTTTGTTTATATTTTTATTTCAGTTTATTAAAAGTTTAAAAAATTAAATTACAAAATATTTAAAATATTTAGATTTATTAAAAGTTGCTACTTCAGAATTATGATAGTTTTTTGATTAGCTGGAAAACCATTTTTTGTAAAAGGATAAGTAAAATTGTTTCTAATTTAAAGTTCGGTGGTACACTTGACTCAATTTTTAAATTATAAGCTAACATATTTTTTCAGAAAAATCATTTTATTTTTTAAATATTTAGTGAAATGTTTTTCAAAAATTCTTAAATTTAAATATTGCATAGTTCACTTGAAATCGCTTAAAAATTTTTATTTACTTTTGTTTTATTCTAAGAATAAAATTATTTGTGCAACTTTTTAATGTAAATTTTATCTAATTTTTCTATGAATAATTAGTTAATTATTTAAGTTTTATTTATTTAAATTTTACTGTAGATTTTTTCCCTGAAATCTTTCTTACAAGTTCATAATGATATTGAAAACCATTTTTCTTTGTTAAGAGATATGAAAAATAAAGAAATTTCTGAATAGATATCATAATATAATCTTTTTACAAGAACATCATGTAAAATTTTCAAATTATATTAAAATCTTAATAATCAATGGCAAAATGATGATTTTTTTCAATGATTGTCATAAAATCTGATAAAAATATCATAGGATGTATATTTTTTATGATATTAATTAAAGTGTAAATTTATTTTATGAAAATTATTAAAATAAAACATTCATTTTCTATCTTTTTTAAATAAAATAAAAATTTTGTATTCATTATTTTTGTTATAAAATCACCAACTTATCATCTTGGAACACATGTTCATATAAAAAACATCTGATTTTAAAATTAATTAATCATTTTCAACAACTTTTATAAAATAATAATTACTATTTTTTTTTTTATTTATTTATTTATTTATTTATTTTTTTTTTTGATAAAAATTTTTTTTTTATTGAAATTGATTTAAAACTGTTCTGAATTAAATTATAGTTCCCCATAGAAAAGTAATAGTTTGAAGTAATATAATTTTCTAAAAATTTCAAATCTGGCAACCAAGTGAAGGAATTTATTTGGTTTTACAGTTGAACTATAAAGTGTGTATTCTTTTGTATAACTAAGCTTTTGCACTATCATTGGTAGGTTACGACAAGCTTGTTTTGTTTTACCTGTCATTGAAATTGTTTTCTGATTGGTTTGGGAAATGATAAATTTTGATTAATTGGATTAATTTTACATCTTAGGAATGAGTAACATTCAGATGCTTCCCATTATAAATTTGATTAGTAAATTTTTGTGCAAATTTTAGTTGCATAAGAAGTAAAAGTGAATGAAATAATCCAACAAATTGAGCCATCTTGTAACTAGACATAATCTTGTTAATTGATCAAGTTGTTGTTGTTGTGTAACAAGTGTAAAAAAAAATAAGAAGAAGAAAAAAAAAAAAAAAAAGACAAGTCATGGGTCCAAAGGCAAAATGATGAAGTTACTCAACATTAATATAAATAAAATTTTTTACCAATAAGAGGATGCACTTGTACAGCATGAATTTAAATAAAGGATTATCAATTAACAATTAGTTATCCATCACTTAATAAATATGCAATTTCCAATTTTAAGAAAATACCCAAATAATATAATAAATAATCATTTTCTGTGATATTTTTCACTATATTACTATGTGCACAGTAAATATTATGTTTCTTATCAGAATAGGAATCAATTGGTTAGTGCTGTGGTTGTCAGTTCAATAGTTTGTAAGTTAATGCCTATCATGCCAGGATGTCTATACTGGTTTGAAATCTGAAGTAAACAATTGATATCAGTTGGAGTAACCTTCGAGTGTAAAAAGAGACTTTAAAGAAATAAACTAAACCAAATTTGAAATTTCTCAATCTCAATATTTTATCATGACATATAAAGGATTAAAAATTTTTAGTTCAACAATTGTCTAAGGTTAATTTTTCTTTTATTTAAGCCTTTATCTTTCTAATTTATTTCTGGTCATTTAAATTTGCCAAATTAAATTATCAAAAGAACCAGTTTATTTTCCTCGCTACTAATAAAAGAATATCAATTGTAAAGAATAAGAAAAAGTAGACTTCTCTTAATTTTAATGTAATTATTTTTTAAATTTACTGTAATTTATATATAGAATTAATATTTGGAATTTTATTAACAGTATTTTCTTACTTGTTTTGTTTTTTTTCTCACACATATTCATATGTATATATTAAGTGTTGCTGATTTAAAAATGATTTAATTTGTAGTTGGGTTACTTCTGTGCTATGAACCTCCCCTTGAATTTGGAAAAGATGGGGAGCCCATAAAACGTTCAATAGCTTATCAATCTAGATTTTATGAGCAAGTCCTTGGGACCCTTTTGAATGAAGTTAATATTGATGCTACAGAATGGCAGAGATCGATACTTTTACCTGGTGCTTGGGGATCATTCATGGAACGTGCATTCTTTGCCTCTGAAGAAGCTCGGAAAGCCGAACTTGAGTTACAGCGCAGTCTTGGTCACCTTATTGTTTCTCCTGAAGAATTTGATTTGCAATGTAAAACTGCATGGCTGTGGTAAGTTAATGCATTGTTCTCGATAATTGTAAATCTCAATATTTTCCTTTTCACTTAGAAGTAGAAGAATAGATTCATGTAAAGCAAAAATTCTATTTTTGAATACTTCTAAGTGATATTGAAAGAATATGTTATCATTATTAAAATCTGTTTTGAAAATGGGTATGCTGTATGAAGATAAACTAGTAATTTTGTTGGCAAATATTTTTGAGGAGAATTACAATGTATTTTATTTGCTTATGAATATTTAAAAAGTTCATTATTATGGAAAAATAATTTAATTTTTACTTAAAAAGGCTGAAATTTATGTAAAGAAATGGTAATGTTTATGTAAATGTTTTTCCATTGTAATTACTTTACAATGGATCCCTAACCATTGTGGCTTGCTTGGTAATGAAAAAGCAGACAATCTCGCGAAAGAGGCTTCTTTTTTAAACCCTCCAGATACTCCTACTGGCCTGAGAAATGTCAAACTCCTTTTAAAACAAGTTATGCATCACCAGCGAAAAATTTATTAAAAAGAGAATGCAGTTGATGCCTCTTGGAGGACCCTGCTGAGCTCATGTATCCCCAGAAATCTATAGGGGTCTCCTACTTCAGGTTACTTACTGAGCATGATTTTCTCCAGAAACATCTATATCACATAGGGCTTGTGGATTCACCCGACTTCATTTTATGTTGGGAACATGTTGGCATGGATGGCGAGCATCTTTGGAAATGTTCTGCTCTTCAGGAAGCCTGCTCTTCTTCACATTTCAAGATGCTCTTCACTCCTGGGGATACTTCTTTTCATTATTGGACTGCTAGACTTATGCTCAAAAGAGGCAACATAAGGACGTAATTTTAAAAAAATAAATAAATGTTTTTACAATTGATTTTAAATAAATTATTTTTTATAAAATTTTTTACTACTTATGGTTAAATCCTCAATACATTCATGAATATTGCTCCTAACATTTTACAATTACATTAAGTTTGCTTAATCATGATTTTCATTGTTATTAGTGAGTAATTTGATATTATTTAGCACAATGATTTCTGACTGTTGAACAATAGTAAGGGGGAAATAATTTTAATTAATGTTAAAGATAGATTTCTAAGATAATCAAATGCAGAAGTCTGTTTTTTTTTTTTTAATCAGGATTTTGTTTAAGAAAGTCTTTTTTTAATAACAATTTGATTCTTTTAAGGAATTTTAAAAGCTGTATTTTATAATATCCTGCATATTAAAAAATGAATTGTATAAAACTCAAAAGAACCAGTATGAAAGCAAGTCTTTGTAATTGAGGTTATTGCTTTTTAGTAAAGACATATTGAGCTGGCAAATGAATAGTCAGTTGACTTGTCTTTAGTTCAATAATTCATATGTTCGATTTTTACTTCAGAAGTGGATGTTAGTGACTTTAAATCCATTTTAAACAGTATTCCTAGACTTAATTTGCCCTCCAGTGGAAAAAAAAAACAGTAAAATTACAAATAGAAATGAGTTATCTATCATTTCCATAATCTATCATAATTTTAATCTTTATATATTCTATCTATATCTTTACTGCATTTTGTCAATTTTGCCATTTACTAAATTGCATACGACACTTTGATTTCATTTGTCAAAACATAAGCCAAATATTTATATTCTTCAGATTAAAATAAAAATTACTTTATTTATTAGAACCTGTGGATAAATGTTTTTATTTAAATGCTCTTATAATGGAAAAATATAAAAATGTTTGCTAATTACTCTCTTTATTAAAATGTATTGTTGCAGTTTGGTAAAAATAACTAGCAAACATGCTTTCAATCAATAAAAGCAAATGAGAAAGAATATAATATAGTGAAATAATGCTATGAAATAATAATAATATAGTGTGGACATTTTTTAGGATACGAGACCGTATAACAAATCTGATCAGGACTTGTGTTAAGTATGTAAACAATTTTTATTATTTTACATTTATATTCTTTATTTCTCAGTAATTAATATAATAATATAATTTTTAATTAATATAATATAATTAATATAATTTGTTATTATTCAGTAATTTGTTATTTATCAGTAAAAATCTCAATAATTTTATATTAAGAAATTATAAAAAATTGTTTAACTTAATTCATTATATTAAAATTCTTGCTTTTCTATTTTATTGCTATAATGTTTTTAATTTTATTTTATAAAATATCTATTACATAAGTATATAAATACATATTATATCAAGTATATATCATCATGTTTATGCCTATAAAATTAAGATATAACACCAATCTCTCATAAGTTTAAAATAACATTAACTTTTAATAGGTTGTATTAATGAACAAATTTTTTGTGTATTTGATTTTCTAAGGCTTACATGCAAACAGTAAAGTTATGTTGCAATTCATATGAATGTTTTGTGAAATTTAATAAACATCTTTTATACTAATTTGTTAGGAACTCATATTTAACTGAAAAACCGTTTACATTAAATTTTACTTAAAGTCCTACAAAATCAGTTTATTCTCTAAAAACCTTATCTGAAATTTATTGCAAATAACTTTGAAATTAGTTATTTAGTAAAGCATTTTACCTCAATATATTTAGAGTTTATTAAGTTCCAATTTGATGATCTGTTTTGATAATGAAAGAGCTACTGTATAATAGTGAGATTAATATATAAATTTCGAAAGAAACTACATATTTTTGCACAAGTGTCACATTTTTTTATATCCGGGTTGGCTTTGTTTTTTTGAAAATCTTGAAATAAACATTTTAATCCAAAAACTTTAAGAGAATAATGGGATAATTTAAAATTTCCACAATTATTCTTCAAAATAGAGTTTTAGAGTGAGGTAACCATATGTGGAAAAAAGATGTTATGTTAGTCTAAGAAATAATTGAAAAATTTTTTTTTTTTTTAATTTCTTGGGAAAATAAATAATGTAAGAATTGTTAATTACAAAAATGTGAATAAGTATCTACATAGTGAAAGTTGCTAAAGATTTATTTTTTATTGTTATTATTATTATTATTTGTCTTTGTTTTTTCAAAAGGAACTCCATTATGATACCAAAGTTAAGTTTCATTAAAACAGTGACTTTTTTTTTTAAATAAGGATATTTTAATTATTTGGTAAAGAAGGATCATGTTTTAATGAATAATACTTAAGTTGAAATGTAGTGATTTTTCCTTTTTTTTAATATAACTATAGGAAAAATTTTCTTTTAAATAAACTGCTGATTGCTCAAAATTTTTGCCCAAATAGATGAAATGATGAGAAGGGTTTACAGTTGATATTACTTTTTCTACCAAGCACAGATGCTTGTTTTTATAAACACCTATAGGTACAGATAAAATAGTTTTTAAAATCTAAAATTCATAACATGGTAAAATTGCTGTTGCATTTTAAAAGGTGTTAACTATTTTGTGTTAATAAAATAATATTAAAAAACTTTATTTCATTTGCATTATATAAAAAAATTCATAACATGGAAAAATTGCTATTGGATTTCAAAATTTGTTTACCATACTGTTTTGTGTTAATACAGTAATATTAAAAAACTTTATTTCATATGCATTATATGAAAAACATACAAAATAAAATTGTAGTTAAAAATAATTATTACTTTCATTTTAATGCATAAAAATGAGGCAAAGTAGTCAATTATATTTTTATCTCAAAACTACATTTTAAAAACACATTTTCTCAATGTAAAAAAAGCAGTCACTATCTCTTTCCTCAAAAAATACCTATGCAGCACTAAGTCACTTTTTTCATGTTTGATATCCAAAACTTTTTTTCATTCTTTATTTTGTTCTTAATCATTTAATAACTAATAGTTCTGAACCTACATTAAAAAAACACTGAAGTGAAATTTCAAGGAGCTTTTAGGTTTCATTGTTTGATAACTTATCTTAATTCAAATCAAATTTATTTTGCTTTCTTTGGTTACAGTTGTTTATTAAACAATGTGATCAAAATTTTTTAGATATCGTTTTTTGTAGCATCATTCCTATCACATTCACCTGGAACATCAACTGCATAAAGTGAGTCTATAATATGATGCCTCCTCCCAAAAATGTCTTACAATAACTTCACTTAAAGCTGTTGACTACACTCAAATGCATGCATAGTCAGAAGTTAGATTAAGCAGATGAAATTCCTCGTGGATTGCTGAGAAAAACTCAGATGAGAAGGATTCTTGAAGTTGTTGTCTATTAAAATCTCAGTCCACTCATATCAGTCTGCAAGGATTTATTAAAAAATATTTCCCCTTAATTTTAGTTTTAAATGATATTTAAAATTGACTTCACTTTTTATTCATTACTCTATGTTACTGCTTAATGTTGCAGTTATCCATGACTCAAAAAATTTTCATTAATAATGTCACACAATCCAAGTTTCTCAACCATTAAAAATAGGAATGAAATATATCTGATGATAAAAATTAAATGGAATAGAAAATATATGAAAGTGAGTTAATAAAAATATTTTTCAAAAATTAAGTTTGTTAACATTAATTAAAATTATGCATCGGTAAAAACTTAGTAGGAGTAGCAAATGGCTTGTAAAATCATGAGTTTTTATAATTTAGAATTATATAAAATATGACCATCAATTGTATTTAAATGTATATATACATATGTTCTTTTTTTTTTTTTTTTTTGTTATGGGCAGTATTAAAAGAAAATTGCACCCAGTTTTTTTTTATTCTATAAAGTTTATTGGTAGTAAAATATTTTTAAAATCATTAGTTCTCAGTTTATTTGTTTATTATATTTAGCTCTAAAAGAAATTCATATGCTTGAGCATGTATTTAGCAATTTAAAATTAAAATTCTTGTTAAGATATTATTATGATTATAACAAACAAGAGCTTATTTTTTATTAAAACAAAAAAAATACTATTTTAAATCCATTCCAGATTAATAAGCATATTGTTAACATTTATTTAAATATTTTATAATAACATTTATTTATTTATTTGCATTCTTAAATTTCTTAATTTGAACGTTTTTAGGAATGCACCAACATCACATGCTAATGCAATATTTGCAATCTCTGGTTTGGTTCATGCAGTGAATAAATTTTATGCCAGTCTGGATGATTCATCTAAAACATTAGCAGAAGAAAGTGAAAATTTTTCCAAGCATGAGGTATATGTAGCAGAGTGCACTGAGACCATTCTGTGTGCTTTGAAACCTGATTATAAACCTAATGGAAAAGTACATAGCTGGCTCCTAACAGTAAGTTTTAAGGAATTATTACTTATTTTTACTATTACAGTTCAGTGACTTTAAAAACAATTAATTTGCAAAAGAGAAAATCAGAATTTATTAAATGTAATGCATAATGTATACATTGCCAAATTAAATTCTCAGCAGCTATTAACAATTAAATTTATTGTAAGTTGTATAATTTAATGTATATTAATTAAAATGTGATTACAACTATTTTCTATTCATTTTTGTGATGCATTACGACAGAAAGTGCCTTATTATTTTAAAATATTTTGTTTTACAAAGAGTATATCATCCATAAGGTTAGCTTTGAAAAAATATGTTTTGCTTTGACAAAAATATTTATTTTTTTGAATTGTTCATAATATTACATTCTTACAAGTGTTACTAAAAACATTTTAATATTTCTGCTATCCGTACATCACTATCAATTACATTAACATCAAATATCAATGTATGTAAATTGCTACTCTTACTTTTAAAATGAAACATTTTTTTATGCATTTCTTCATTTTTGAGCTTCATCTTCTGACTAAAGTCAAAGTCACTACTTTGATTTTAATGTTTGTTTTATTAATGTCTTGTTTATTGAAAATTATGTTGTACCGAAAAGTTTTTTTTTTTTTTAAATTTTATCTTTTTTTAAATAAACATAGACATTTTGAAACATCTAATAAAACTTTAAACAAGAATGCAAATTTTTAAGAAGGGTTCTTTTTTTTCTGTTATTTCTTAAGTGAGAATTGAAAGTTATATTTATATAAAAAATGTTTGGGCTAAAAAAATAATAAAATGACTTGCATTTTTAAATTAGAAATCGTACATTAGAATGAAAGGATCACGTGTCATATTAAGCATCTTGCAAGTTTCTGAACAGTAATTTTTATCACATAGAAGTAACCAAATATCATACTGAGAAGCATATTTTCATATTCTTATAAATGTTAAGAAATGAAGCTCCTGCACAATTTTTATTACATTTGATTGCACATATATTTTCTGTTTTACGTTTTTACATGATGGTTGTATAACAATTTTCTTCACTTTTTGATTTACTCTTTGATGTATATTTTTTGAGTATGATGTATATGTACATATTTATTTTTAAGTGATGTTCTTTGAATTAACTTTAAAATTCTGTAAATGCTCTTGAAGTAATATATTAAAATATATATTTCTGTTGTATTTGGAAACAAACAAGTCTATGAAGAAATCTTCAGTTTGAAAGTTTTACTTTTCTCTATTGTTTTCTATTAAGCAAAGTTGTGCATAGTTTTACATCATCTGAAACATTAATATTTTATTCATTGACAATATTGTCTGGGAAAAATTTTATTAATGTAATAATATTATAATTTTCCATTGTATTTTATTTACAAATTCTGTTAAAAATAATAAATTAAGTAGGAATAATTTAAATATCAGTTGTAATCTATCCTAAAATTTATGCATATAGCAAAAATATTAATTGCACATTTAATTACAATAAGATTATATTAAATTTAATAAAATTTACTTATGTTTTATTTATAAAAATTTACTTTTTTATTAGATAAAACACTTATATATATATTTAATAAAATTTATTATAATGCATCACGTTTTTATATTTCATATTAATCAAAATTATTTTTTAAACTGATGGTGCCTTATAACAGCCTAGAATTTAATTAGTATTATGTTTATCTTCAATATTTTGCTCATTTTCAAATTCTTTAATTACAAGAAAAAATAGAATCAAGAGAAAAATAAATGCTGTAGAACTAAAACTGGTTGATTTTAAAATCTTTTTTCATGATTTAATATGTTAAATATAATGGGGTTCTTTAATTTCTGGTTTCTGATAAATTATTTAAAGTATAAAATTGCATTAAGTGAATATAATTATATTTTTCTTGGAAATAAATTATCATAACACAGTAATAATTAAAAATTGTTTTTCTTACAAAATGCATATCTTTTCAGCATTTATCTCGTCCTAATTCCAGTTCTAATTATTTGATTAAAGGCTGTAGTTGTGCATCTCTCTACCATTTAGTTTCAGTTTTAATGAGCACTTATGGGAATGAAATACCTGGATTAATTGGAGATTTGTTAGATAACCTTACTCACAGCTCACCTGTTTTAAATATTTATTCTGGTATCGGTCTAGGATTTCTAATAAAATCTTTATGTGACATTGGATATCCTGAAAATGGAGAATCTCAAGTAAGTAAATTTAAAATAATTTCTGTTCAATTTCACTTTTGTAGTTTTGCCTTATATTTTATGTACTTTATTTCAAAATGAATATCAAATGAATTGTTAATTTTGATAGTATTTTAATTGCATACCTGCCAGTCTATCAACAAATAATTTTCCAAAAACTGCAGTTTTCTGTTCTTTTAATGGAAAAATCTTTTTTCTTGTTTTATATATATATATATATATATATATATATATATATATATATATATATATATATATATATATATATATATATATATATATATATAGTTTTCTGATTATTGCAGTTTGATTTTTATTTTTTAATATTAAGCAAAATTATTTTTTCTAAATTCTAGTTTAAAAATGTTATGTTATGCAATTTTAAACCAACATTTACTAACCTGGTTTTGTTTAATCAAAACTTTCAGGTATAGTAGTGTAGCTTCCTGCTAAATAGTTTGTTCTTTGGCTTTTAATTGAGCAATTCACAGGTTTGATTTTCATTTCAAGCATCAATGCTAATAGTTGTTTAGAGTCCACTTTAGAGCCTGATGAAGTTAAACCTTATACTCAAAAAATGACAAATAAACCAAACCAAATTAATCCATGATGAGAACAATAAATATTTAGGTTTATTGCTAAGTTGAAAATAGCAAGATTAGTATATTTTGTAACAAGCAATGCTTAATTTTCATACAAAAAGCATGATAAATAGTCATATATTATTTTAAATTTGACTATAATATTTGGAATTTGGCTAAATTATTTAAAAATTGTTGGAAAATTTCTGAAATGTAACATTTTATAGCTTAGATACATAAAATATATCAACTAAAATATATCAACAAACAACAAATATATCAAGAAAACATTTAATTTTTTATAACTATTGCTTTTGAATTGAAAATCCTTTTATACATTCATTTTTATGTTGATAAAATAAATCTAAATTCATCCAGTATTATAACTAAAGTATATGTTTTAAAAATTATAACAAATGGGATCATTATAATTATTGATAGAAGTTTCTCTTTAATAAATCAGGAAAAAGGTTTATTTTAGTAAAATTTTCTGATTGGGATTGGAAAAATGCAAATCATAAATCTAAATCATTTCCAATGAAAATTCTGGAACAGGTGTCATATTTGTTCTAAATATATTATTACTTTTAATTCTAAATTAAAATATGAAAAGAACATCAATGCAAATGTTAAATCCATAATTCACATTTTTGCATATGAGATTAAATATTGTGTTTTCTTCAAAGATCTACAACTAATTCAAATTCTTATTGATGAATAATTAAAAAAAATAATGTAAAGCCCTCTTATTTTGTGATAATTGGCTTGTTGTTTTCATTAACAATAATTAATAAAAAATATTATACATTTTTATTAAACAAAATTACTATTAAATACCATCATTTTTTTTTAAGCATTTAGATTGTTAAAGCTGGCATAAAAATTGGATTTTATTAAAATGTTATTGAAGAGAGAGATTCATATAATAGAATAAATATTTTAGATAATTACTATATTTTGATGCACTTTTAAATTTACCATACTTATATTGATTTATTGAGAAAAATGTCAGTTTTCTCAAAATTTTACATAAAATAAGAGTTTTGTTATTATTATTTTTTTCTTTTTTATTCTCTAATGAAATGCCTGAGAGGTATGCATTGTAATGTTTGAAAAAGTATTTCTGAATTATAAAAATCTTACTTATGTTTCTTATATTTCTTAATTAGTTTAATTTAATCTCTAATTTTTAAGGAATTTAATTTAATGATGTTGATCATTTTAATTTAAAGGAAGAATTAAATTGTGAAGTTTTAATTTTCTTTTTTAAACATTTCCCTTTATTTGTTAACATTATTTAAAAGTACATTAAAAATATTTAAAAATTAATTAAAATAATTATAAGATTTTATTTTTAATTGTATGTTGTCAATTATATTATTAATGTCAATTATATTATTAAAATTGTGAATTATTTTAAATATCAGCAGCAAAAAAAATAAAAAAAAATTATTTATAAAAAGTAATATTTCTTATAAATTTTTATCAAAAATAAATATATTTATTCTCTTATGAAATTTGTTGAGTAGTTTTATTTCTTCAAATATCTTGAAATTTGCATTATATAGTATTTTTAATTTAATTATATTGTTATAAATATTTAAATTTATACTATTTTAACTGTCTTATTCTTTCAGTAGTCTTTGTTTTTTAAGTATTTTCTTAAAAAATAAAGTTTTGTTTATAAACTCAAATTTTTATTCTTTACAGTCTCAATTACTAATAGACACTGCCAAACAATTGTTTACACTTTACACTGATGAAGAAACATCATCGTAAGTTTGGGAAACAGTTTTTTTGATGATTTATCTTAACAGTATTCATATTTAAGTGTTTTTTTTTTTTTTTTTTTTTTTTTTGTAATTTTGGTTCAAATATTTTACAAAAAGAATATTATCTTTACTTGATCAATAAAATAAGATTTTTAAATGTATTATGTCTTGAAATAAATTTTAGATTTTTGTTTTTTTTAGAATTATCATTAAAATATTCTTTATAATAGCTGTAAGTTAATTTATAATACTCTTGAATCTTTATTAAACTATACTATTTAATAATTATTGTGAAGTGTTAGAGTGGGTTATAATTCTATTAAAATTCTAAACAAAATGATTTAAATGTAGTGCTATTTTGTTTATTTTTATTAAACATCCAAATGAAACACAAAATAATATAAATGTTTTAGAATCAGATCATTAGGGATTCTATAATTAAATAGATGTGATTACAAAATATTTTTTCCTTAATATTTTTTTAATGAAATTATTGTGTGAATACTGAAAGTAAGCTTGTCAGTGCTAATAAATGCTTAAATTTAAAAAAAATCTTTTTTTTTTAATCCAGCTTTAAAATTATTTACTGTTAAATGTTCCTTTAAGGAAATAATTTTATAAAACTTAGATATTTTCATTCCATTTCGAAACATAATTTCTTTAATTTTTTAATCTTAATTACTAAAAATTCCCTTGTGCAGTTGAGAAAATTTATTTTCAATTTTTGAAAATTATTTATGTTAATATTTTTTTAAGTTTGTCATAACTATATAATCAAAAACTTTTTTATCAACATTCACCCATAAGAGGCATCAAAAACTTTTTGATTATATAGTTATGATAAACTCATTTTGGATTTCTCAAGCTTATTTATATTAAAAACACAAATGCTAATTTTCAAACAATAATTACTATCACATTTTAATCATTAATATGCATTTTGAGTGTTTAATATATTTTACGGATATGAAAAATAAAGATTATAAAGTTTCAGTTTCAAATTTACCTTTAACATTGATCAAAATTATGTATCCAATTTTGTGAAATTATGATAAATGTGTTACCTAAAAATGTTTCATTAAAACAAACCAAACAGAATGTCAAATCTGGGAATATTAAAGTAATTTATGTGACTAACTAAACAGTCATGTCATTAACTAAACAGTTCTCCTGTAAAACACAAAATGTCATGAAATATGGTCCTTATTTCATGTGATACAACTATAATGTAAAAATATGTTAATGAATGTTTTAACTATTAAATATAATTTTCTAGAAAGGCAGCATTTAAGTTAGTACAAAAAAATATCTTGGAATTTTAAAAATTCTAATTAGTAATTGTGTTGAATCAAATCTACTGGTGTTAAAAATTGGCTATGGTAATCATTGGAATTTGTTAATGGTATTTACTTGTATTATTGTTAATCGTAACTGCCAAGTAGAGTAAATTATTTGATTTTTATACTGAATGCAAATGAAATATCACTCAAACTTTGATTATTTTAAGAAAATCAAAACAAATATTAAGTAAGAATGAAAATTTTTATGAATGTAAGATTTTGATAAGAAAAAAATAGTGAGAAATTAAAATTTTATTGAGAAAAACTAAATTTGAATTTGCAAGATCTCATTTTTTTAATGTAATATTAATTCTATAAATAGTGTCTTTATACTGATAAAGAAAATATAATGTTCCTCTAATAATTGATTCTAATAATATAATGTAATAAAAGGGATCTCTTTTTTTCATTTTCATAATTACAAGTTTTATCAATTTTTTTATTATTATTATTGCTATAAATTAAAATCTTATTCTGATGCAAAATTTATAATTCCAAGACATACAATTTAAAAATTTCACTTCCTAAGTAAAATCCTCAAGTGAATCCACTATTGGTATATTTTTTTAATTTATAATAGTAATTTTAATATGAGTGTTTTCACATAAATGAACTTTTTATATATATTATCAGTCATTTAATTGGTAAAAATAGAATTGGATTGGAAATAAATATTTTCGCATAAGGAGAAGTGACATTCACCCATAAGAGGCAATATTGCCTGTATGGGAATTATTTTTCCCTTGACTATCATTGAATATTTATTTCAAAACTCTGATTACTTTTGTGACAATAACTTTCAACTGTTTTAAATCCTGTTACACAGATTTTTATATGCATAAAATATGAAGTTGAATATTTTAGTCCATATTGTAAAAAAATTTACAAATTTAAAATAATTTTCAAAATTTTCCGCCAAGTTATAGCTTTATCTCTATATCTTTAAAATTTACATAACTAAATTTCAGATGAATTAAATTGTGCTGTAAATGTGATTTAAAAATTTTTAATTTACATCATTCAATAAAAATGATTATTATATAGTAAATAATACATTGGAGATTCACATTTTGTTGTTCACATTTTAATTGGAAAATATTGTTTACTAACATTCACTCTGCAATCGATAGTCTAACAGCCAGAAGAAATTATCCGATATGGGAATATTTAAGTCAGTCCTCCTCATTTGTGGGCGTTTTGTAGAGTGAGCCACATTTACATGTCAATAAGAAGAAATTGGATATACTTGTAAGCATCTGTTCTTAATAGAATTCTGTTCCTCCATGTAGAAACCCAACATCTATTTATCATTCTTCAACAATGTTTGGAATCCAACCTGGGACCTCTCACTTTGAAGCAAATAATCTTTTCACTTATCACATAAATCATTTGTTTACTAAGCTGTTTGTTTTCTTCACAAATTTTTTGCATAAAATTTTATTTTGTAATCAGGTGTTAATGCTTTTATTTATTACTGTTATCTCTTTTTGGAATAAAGTAAATAAAATTATTAATGTAACAATTAGTTTTAACCTAAAGTTGTTTGGTATCAATAACAAAAATACTTTTGGCTTTTTAGCTCCAGTATTCTCATCAGCTTGACAATTACGATGGTTTCTTTGAGTCATGTACCCAATGAAGAATACAGAGACTGGATCTCTGTTACTTGCAACATTTTCCGTGAAAAATTGCTCGAAGAAGAAGTTTCATCAATGAATTTTGAGGTAATAAACTTTTTCGTTTGTTCCTAAATTTTTTATTTTAGTTGGCCTTTCTTTGCACCATTTATTTAAATATCAATGAGGAATTTCATTTTAAAGGCATTTTGTAACTCTTGTAAAAAAATTTCCATGTTGTTATGGTATGTAAACAAAAGAAATAAAATATATTCTTATTTGTGATGAATGAAATGAATAAAAGCATTAACATATCTAATTTTATAATTTAAAATTTATGTAATAGTAATTTAAAATAAAATGGCTTATGTTTTGAATGAACATTTTTTTTCCTAGTTTATAAGTTTTAAAAATTAGATATAAAAATCATTATCTCTTACTTAAAAAAATTCTTACTTGCAGAAACAAAAGTTTTAGAGAATTCTAAGAATTGCCCTAATTAATTTTTGTAAAAATACAGAACTTTTGTGCACATCTTGTTATATACAAAATCAATACCTGTATACATAGGTATGTATATGCAATCCTATATAATTTGAATTCAACTATATTAATTTATAAAGAATTAAAATATCATTAAACTACCCAAATATTATTACATCATTTCAAACTTACATTTTTAAACTTTTCCATTTAAAAAACTTTTTACATTTAAAACTTACTTTTCAAACTTCATATGTCTTATATAGAATTTGTTGCTTTGTTAAAATAAAATTTATACCTATTTCGAGTCATTAAAATATAAGTTGCACATTAAAACAATATTTATATATTATTTTTGTTATTATTATAGTATTTATAAGAAAAAAAAATTTATTTGAAAATTTCATTTTAATTATTAGAAAGCTATTTTCGGTTATTTAATACATCCTAATGCAAGATTTGTAACATTTATGATTTTTTTATTAGAATAAGACAAAAAAATTTCATTTTCTTTTATATAAATCGGTGGCAAAAATATATATGCAAATATTAATGCTACTTATAATTTTAACATTTTTTTTAAGATAAAAAGGCAGCTTTTCATGTACGTTTTCATATTTGAATAGTAGTGAAAAATATTTTTAATATTTCTAAAATTGTAATCTTAATGACAGCAGACTTACAAATACAGGTCAAAAGTTTCATCCTTGGCCTGAGTAAGATCAAGTCAGCTTTTCATCCCTTCAGTGAGTTGATAAACTGAATACCAAACATGCTTGGGAACTAAACACTGGGAGTCTCACATTAGGCTGACCACCTAAGTGGGACATATGTTTTACACCCCTTGATCCTTGGTCATGAAAACAGTTATAGGCAGTGTAGGCCTTAGTCCACATGGAGTGTCGTGCCACAGAGTTAAGTTTAATATAAAATTGTAATATTTGTGCATTTTAAATATGTATGAAATAGTTCACATTTTTAACATTTAAAGAAATATTTATATATTGGTTACTATTTACTTATGTGTAAATGGATCTTCATTGAAAGTATGATTTATTACTCTCTAAAAATGAGAATGTGGTTGCAATTAGTATTTTAATACAGTATTTCAAACAATCAAATTAGTTTATGACAATATAAGATTATCTATTTCTTTCAAATGTAGGCTCTTAGCATTTGTGTATCTGCTATGTTGATTGCTGCTGCTGACGGAAGTTCCATTGCAGTGGATGGAGTTGAAACTTTGGCATCCTGGTTTGAAGAGAAACAATCGGAATTACCTCAGGTTTGAAATGAAACTTTTGAAGTTTAAAATTAAGGAATTAAAAATGATTTTAATTTTTGCTATGCAAAGCATAAAAAATATGCAACCATTTTCATTACATCAAATTAAAACAGAATAATGAAAAAAATGAAGAGATTTAAATGGAAATTTTTGGCTTTTTTGAGGTCTGAGAAAAGTTAACTCGTTTAAGAGTTCTGAAAAATATTCCATACTCTAACATTGTTATTCTAACTTAAGAAAGAGAAGATTCATCAATATATTTTTACATTGAATGCATGCTGGTTTTATTGCTACTAATTGGATTAAATAATAAGAATCTAATTTTATTTGTTCTTATCTGAATTGTTGAGCATAATGATTTTTCTTTTATATGATTTTTGTAAAATTTAATTTTTCATTTAAGAGCAATCATTTTGTAGGACATGAGTACTCTAGACATTAATTTAATGCAATTTTTTTAATATAGATAGTCAAATATAAAATAGTTCAATAAAATAGTTATATAAATTCATAAACATTTATTTAAATGAGCATTATTTACTGGCAATATTTTACATTCTTAAGGATTAATATACTTAATAATACAATATAAGAAATAACTTTTAATGAATTTAATTATGTGTATAATAAACATATTTGCCAGCTTTAAATTAAATATTCAATTTTTTTAAAAATCACTGTTTTAAATATATTTTTTTTGTATAAATTAAGTGCACTATTTGTTTTTTCTGAATATCTCATGAGTTTTAAAAAATGTATTAATAAATTTGATTTCCTTAGTGCTCTGGTACATCTGTAGCATTAGGACTGTTAATAGATTCTCTGGAAAGATTTGGATGCTCACTGAGTCAAGTCTTGAAGCAAAAGTTACAGAAAGACTGGTTTAATACTTTATCTTCTGAGGTAATAAGCATTCATTCCTTCTTAATAAAAACCATGAACTATACACATTGCTAATTAAAGTATGTTCATTTTAATTTTAAGGGCAGTATAAAATGATTTCTGTTAAACATTCTTTCTTTGGTAATAGGATTGAACATTAAATTTATTCAACTAAATTACAGGTGATTTACAAAATGGAAACAATTGTGAATGAAAGTGACAAGTTTGAGTCTGCTTCATAATCATTAAAATATAATAATTGCTATCAGTTTATGTATAGAGAGAGGGGAGGAAGAGATAAATAGTGGTTGCTTTATTGAATTTCTGTAATTCAAATCTCTGAATAAAACCTCTCTTGTAATTCAAAATCATATTTAGTAGTGCTTATTTGTTGTATATATTTGTATAGAAATATATATAATTAGAAATGTATATAATTTTCTTATTCTTATTATGTTCATTATTTTTTGTATCAAAAAACCAATATATGGTAGAACAAAAATGTAACCTATTCATGTATGTAATTGTATAGAAATGTTAATAATTTTTCTTATTCTTGTTATCTTCATTAGTTTTTGTGTACTCATACCAAAGAAAGTTAAATAATATTGTATTAATTAATCATCTTTTAAAAAATATTGTAATTTTCTGGTTTTTCAATAAATGCTTGGGCGCATAGCATCTTTTGCAGTGATAGATTTCTGAGAAAAGTCTATTCTACCTTATTCTACATATTATATGTATTTGTTTTTTTTTAATTAGCTTGCTTTATACCATATTCATAATCATTGTTGTAAAACTTTGCTGATGAAACATGTAATATTAATGTATACATGTCATTTAAATAGAGGTTGTTTTACCCCTTTTAGAAAAGGCCAACTCTTCATAGAATTGCAGCTCTGAATGGATTATGTTCTTTGTATTCATGTGGAAGAGGAATTCTGCAGGTAATTGCTGCAAATCTTTGAAATTTTTTCAATAATATTTAATTCTACAATGCATCATATTGTCGTACATTCCTGATTTATTTCCTCCAAATCTCTGTGTAATTTCTTTAAAATAGGTAGATTAATATAGATGAGTTTTGACATAATACAAGAAAATTATTTGTTATATATTTTTGACTTATTAGTTTTTTAATAATTTCCTAAAATTTTATTCATTAGTTTTCATGGGCCTCTTATATAGGGCTTTGTAAAGAAAGATGCCAATATTGTAATTTCAATATTATAAAATAGTATATATTTATTATATTTATATATTAATAAGTATATAATTATTTCATATATAATATTTTATTACATTATACTGCAGTCAAATGTTTTGTCACAAATGGCACTATTTTTAATCATGAATTTTCCCTTTTTTAATTTTTTTATTTTCATTCAATAAAGTATTCTTATAATTTTAGTCAGTAAATAATTTTGTTTTCACTTACATGTAATATTATTTTTTACTCTCATATTCCCTCAATAGAAAGAAATCCTAATTCCAACATTCCTTATATTTATATAATTTATTTCAAGTTTCATTCAAGGAACAATTCAAAAAAATGGTCTGTTTATTAATTCACCACTATATTATCTTAAATAAGTTCTAAATATCTTATAATACTCCATTTTAATACTATTGAGTAGCTTCCAAGAATGTCAACTAGGTGCAATTTTTCCCCTTGTGTAAAATTCCTGCTTGAACCTAAAATCTGATTCAGTTTCATATTTAAACAATATCCCCTAAAAGTATTTCATTAACATTTTCTGTATAAGATTATTTATTAGTTGCGAAAAAGGATTTGATATATAATTTTTTTCAAATATTTACTTTCCAAACTTGAATAATCGAATATGAGTTTCTTTCCATGTGAAATTTCCATATTTAATTTTTTAATTAGTTATCGATAATGTTTCAGAAAATCTATTTCAACAAAGTATCCATTGCACATAGTCAAACATCTTCTGAAAACCATTTTCACCCTTCAATTTGTATGTTTTCAGCATATCATATATATGTGTGTGGGCAGACAAATACAAAATTAATGTGAAAAAATTAAATTATAAGTATGAAAAGACACATTCTTAATCATTTAGTCTTGCAATTTTTTAATGTTCAACATAATAATTTGTAAATTCATTTTCCATTTATGTTTTAACAAAAGAAAATTTTTATAGGCTAAAAATAAAATGAATAGTACCAACAACATGATTAGTGACTTAGTCTCTATCATTTTTCAATTATTGAATGCCACAAGAGACACTGGGCTGCAAAATATATGCTCTTGGGAAGTTGGAAGATTGTATGCTGTGCATTCTTTTAATCAAGAAACAGAGGAAACTGGTAAATGATTGCTAAGAGTGTTGATTCTATTGTCTCCTTTTAAGTTTTCTTATACTAAAATATACTAATATTGTTTTCTGATTGCTTGCAATATGTACCTTTTGATTTGTGTTATGTCTTTATATTTTTAGTTTAGGTTTTTATCTTTTTTGACTTGTAGCTGTCTCTAATTTAATTATATAATCATAAACTAATATACTTCTGAGTCAAATTATTGATCTTTTTTATTTTATAGTATTTGTTTAATTCTTGCAGACACCCTTCCTTTGAAGAATACTTTTTCCATTTTATAAGAAGGAATTTTTAGTAGATCACATATAAGATGTTCTATAAAAAGTTAATATTTGTACCTAAATATTTCCTAATAATTTTTTAATTATAAATATTTCTTTAAAAAATAACTTTTACATTTTATTAATTCCTTGTGTTGTTTTCATTATGCGTAGGATGCAAGATAAAGTGTATCTTTACCCTCTTATATTTAAGAGATTAATGATTATGATCATAAAATATGTGTGGGGGTTTAAGAAAGTATCTGTGACCTACAAGACAAGATTATATTAACATCATATTTAGCAGTTAGATTTGATTGATAACAGTTAAATCAAAATATGTAAGTGCTTATGCAATGGACTGCTTGCTTAGTGAGCATTGGTTTATGTTCGAGTTCTTGCACAATTTTATCACAAAATGCATTAAAGGAACAATTAGTTGTATTGTCATTAGGCATTTTTACCGTTTTATCATCGGTTTGCTGTTTCTGAAGATGTTCTGATGTTTTGGTTTACCTAACAGTGCTGGAAATCCCACAAAATCTATGCGCATATATATTTTCTTTTCCTGTATATTCATATGATATTTGATATTAAGTTGCTATTGCATTGCAGCTTTGAAATTTACTTTTTTTTTATCATTTCTTATAATTATAGATTAGACCAATTTTAATATACCAATTAAAATTTTAAGAAATTTAAAAAACATTATATTATGCTAGAAATGTGTAATTCTTCCGTATTTATAATTGAGATCACAATTAGAATTTTTCTCAAACAATGAGTAATTTACACAAATAAATTTTAAAAGCAATATGTAATTTGCTTCATTCATTCATACTCTACTCACTTTAAACCTAAAAGAATTGTGATGTTATTTATTACTTTATATTAAAATATTTTTTATTATTTTTTCTGCAATCGAATATGTCAAAAAGACATACATTTGCTTGTAGAAATATGATTATTTTGTATAATTAGGTGCTCATTATGATTTTATGTTAAATTATTAGAAAACACTAATGAATAAAAAACAGAGATTTATTAAAGTATATTTAGATTCATACTATCATCACAATGTGAAAACCTTGGATTACCAAAATATTTGGATAAGAACTTAATTTCTTTTGACAAAACAAGGCTGAAAAGTTTAACTAGAGAACTAGAGGAAGTGTACATTTTATCTTGCCAATGTATCACAATCATTTTTTGCTTTTAAATAGCATTGCAAAAAATCACATACATTTTTATGAATCTGATATTTGGTAGTCAAATAATTTGACATGCATTTAAGTAATTTACAGATTTACTAATATTTTTTTAAATGCAGAGAATTGTTTTATTTCGCTTTCAGTCAATATTTCATTCTAATCAACTGTTAGTCACTAGTGGCTCATTAAAGTAAAAATAATGTATGAATTTCTATCAGTTTCTCCTACAAATTTCAATAGCAGTAACTATTATATTATTAATAAAAAAAACTTGCTGTAAGTTTATTCTGTAAAATATAGTTGAATTCCTTAGTAGAATGTAAATAAAATAACGTAAGTTAGATGATAATATGTTTTTATTAATTTGATTATCATTAATAGTTGATTTTTAAGTTGAAAATGTTAATAATTATTGAAAAAAACGATTTAATTATTTTAAAACTAAATTAAAAATTAGTAAAATGCAAAATATTGGTTTTAATGTGTAAAAGAGTGTTTGCAATAAAACCAATGAGTTCAAATGAAACATAATAAAATAATGTCAAGTAATTAGTACAATTTATAATAAGTGACATTTTCAATTACTCTTTCTAAATATGTTTAATGTGTAAGTATAGTTTTATTAATGTTTGACGTAATCATGCTTGAGAAACTTATAATTTAAAATATATTTATGTGTTTTAAATTAGAAGCATCCAAAAATGAAAAAAAAGTAGTCCTGTTCAATTGTTTAACAGACTACCCATTGTAAAGCACATGAAACAAATACACAATTATTATGTATGAAAAATTAAATGTATTATTAGTGATCATTATAAAATTTTGCATGGTAGTCTCTATGTTGGTTACCTGTATCTAACTAAGTGAAATATCTTAATATTTATCAATCACTGTATTTAATGAAACAAATATAGCACAAATATGTACATATTAATATTTTTTAATGCTCTAATGATAAGCTAGCAAAGCTTTAAATAAATTAAAAACGTTGTATTCAAAATGCTGATTTTGAAAACAATATTCAATAACACTTTGAAGATGCATCTCAGTCTTTTTTAATAATTTGAAATTCATTACATCAGACTTATTGAAAACTTTAAATGTTCTAGTACATATATATGTACTAGATCAATTAAGATTTTCAATACTTTGAATGACATATGACTGTTTGTTAAATACAAAATAAAGACTGTTTCATGAATTTTAATCAAATTTCATCAAACATTCTTATGTTTAGGTTGATAAATGATTATTTATATATTTCTCAGTATTGAAAATACGCCTGCTATGATAAAATTAAATGTTTTAATGATTGAAAAAGGAACTCAGAAATATTATCCTTACTCATGCTGAGAGCTGGTAATTAAATGACTTCTGTTCATTTTCAGTTCATGGTTTAGTTTGTCTCCCTCTCTCAGATGTAGTTAGGAGTCTACTTTAAGCCATAGTTCCCAATATTATCCACTGTATGTGTAAAAAACAAATGAGAGTCATATAGCTATAAAGAAACTAATTCAGTATTAATCACCAAATTGTACAATAATATTTAAAATCAAACATAATTAAGATTTTAAATTCTGTTTCATTTTCTCGGCACATCAATCTGAAAACAATCTTTGTTAACAAAGTTAAATTCAATTCAAAATGATTATTGTATCAAATAAATATAATACTGTTATCAAATTTTTCAAATATTTTTTGAAAAAATAAAAAAGCAACTCAAAATGTAACTTGTATTTCCAGTTAAATTTAATTATTGGTTATTCTATGGTTTTTTATTTTAGAAAATGTAAGGCTATATTTTATCCAATTTAAGAGTTCTGCTTGCACATTGATTTATTTGCTTAAGAAAAATAAAATTTTAATAAATAGCTCCTATCACAACCAGCCTAACCATGATTTGCATTACTATATCTAATATTCAAATTGAGCTTATTCATTTGTAGATGAAAACAGTTTTGAATTTCATTTATAATGACTTTGTGGTATGCCTCCTTAATTACTCCATCAAAAATCAATATAATCAAGAAATTTCAGTTATTACTTTTTTAGTAAAAATATTTTGTGTCAATTTTAGAATATTAATAAATGTTTTAATCTTTTTTTTTCAGTTCCATCAAGTTACCATTATCTCAATGAGAAAAGCACACTGAAATTTGTAATTAAAACGATAATTGATGGGCATAATAAGGGTGAGTAAAAGTTCCATTAAATTTTTATATAATTTTTCTGTTCCTGTGTTATTTTCTTACATTAGAAAACATTGTTTTTCTGAAAAAACTGCATCAAATCTATATGGAGAAAAATTATTACAAGTTTAGATTTTAAATTTGTTTCTTTTGAACAAAATTTCACTCTATACTTAATTTAATATGGTAAAAAAATTTGTAATAATTAGATAATTTGGAGCTCTGTACTCATAGTACTTGATAGGATATTTTATTTATAGTTTATGCACTACCTTTTCTACTAGTATGTTTAGATTATGTTCTTAGAACAGGATTCCAGTCCAATACTAATGTAGATGTAAAATATTTGTTATGATTTTATATTATTGATTATCATAAATTTTCTGGCAATTCAATACTTATTATTGTTTCTTAATTTATTTACCATGTGTACAAAAATATGAACTTGCAATTTTTTTTATTATTTAAAAAAGTTATTTTGCTTATACCTTTAATTGAAAAATATATATTAGCTTATAATATTTTTATATACCATTTCTTTATTTATAAAATTGCTTAAAAATTAACAGAAAATTAAAATTTAATATTTTTACCAATTATTGTTTCCATGAAGTTATTTATTTTCACATACTCTATTAATTAGTTCATCATTATTATCCTTTTTACTGTTAAAATAATTTTATTGAATATATATATATATATATATATATATATATATATATATATATATATATATATATATATATATTATATGTTTGTGAAAAAGACATTTTAATTTTTGTTATTTTACGCCTTTATGTTATATATTCTTTGCAAATTCAAATTTTTTTTATCCTGTAGCAGTTGACTGCAAATTTCTCTTTCATATCATCAAAATATTTAAGATTATCAAAATACTAAATTTTAAATTATATTTCTAACTATAAAAATTAATGTAATAATTTTTTATTTTTTAGATTCCTCAGATGTTAAACCATGTCATCAATTAACTTGTTTAAAAGCACTTGATAAGGAATTTACAAGACCATTACCACCATTAAACTGGCCTATAGTTTTGACTCCGTTTTTGGAAAATAAGCAAGGTAACAGTTATGTACTTAAATGCTTAGTTATTTGTTTTCAATAACTGAAGTTTGTTAAAAGTAATTCTCATTATCTTCAGATGTCGAATTCATTAATTGTGTCCTGAATATACTGATGCATCAATCCAAGGGTTCACCACATGCATTGAATCTTCTTGGATCATATTCTTCTCCACCTTTATTTCATTCTCTTCCTGTAAGTTATGTCATTCACAATAATTTTGGAGATTGTTAAGAGAAATTGTTTGCTAGATGAATAAATGTATAAAAACTACTTGTAAAAGTTGACATTGTAAATAAAATTATATTTGAATTTAGTGTCAGTCTATGACATATATATTTTTCTTAAGTTATGTTCTTTATATTCCTTTTTCCAAAGGTTTTTTTTTTTTTTTTTTTTTTTTTTTTTTGTAAATGAATGGTTAGTGCTTTTGCCTTTGGTTCATCAATTTGTGAGTTTAAATCTAATTTTAGGTGTTGATATTTGTAGTGGTTCTCAATCCACTTTAAACTGTAATCCTCGGTCTAATTTGCCCTTAAATGCAAAAAAAAAAAAAAAAAAAAGAGAGAGAGAGAGAACTTTCCAAATATTTAAAACAGTCAAATTTTATTTAATTATTTTATTGAAAATTATACTCTAATATTGCTAATTATAATTTTTGTACACAGATTTATAATTCAAGGATTTATACCTTAAAATGGTTCAAAATAAAAAATTTTGTGTGTTGCATATATTATATGGTCTGAAAAACACTGATATTTCATAATGCACTGTATTCATTTTTATTTTTACTAAATTGTTTGCTATATGATCACTTCCATGGTCTTTAATTCAACAAATTATGGATTCAGTTCCATCTTTATATGCAAACTGTGACCATCAAAAAAACAAACCAATCTTTTCAATATAATAAATGTGTGACATACATTCTACTAATCATCCTAGAAAGAATTTTGTAAAATAAATTTTGTTTTCATTTTGGTTTCTTAATAATTATCACCTCTTTTCTTTGAATTATGTGTATTTTTTTTTATCAAAAACTCTATAGTGAAAATCATTTATGTTAAGAAAATCAAAATATGATGTTTTATCTCATGATTACAAAGGAAATCAACTACAATCTAGCAAAACAAATTATTCCACATTTGACAATATTCATAGTCATAAAGATGAATAATCTTAATGCATCTCCTTCAAAATTATCCAAGGTGGCATATGAAAAGTTAGTTCTTTCCCTTTAATTCAACAATTTATTATTTATTTATTCTTTTATTTTTTCTTATCTTAGAAATGCATATTTGCTGTGGTCTGAAATCCATTTTAAATTGTAGATTCCAGTCAAATTAGACCTTTTTTTTCCAAAAAGTAACTAAAAAGCCAAAATTAACCAATCTTTTTGGGATTGATTTCTACAGACAATAGTAAGTTGAAGTTAAGATCTGCTTACTCACATGTCAACAGTGAATTAAAAAAATATACAAAATTCCTGAGATAATTTAATGATGAGGAATCAAAAGTTGGGAAAAACTATAAGCGTTTTCACAAATTTTGCTACATTTTTTTTAGAAACTGGTATCCCACAAGTGTAACAAATGAATGGATAGGTTGATATTCACATTATTATATACTGATGACTCTTTGCAAGTATTACCTAATCATGTTAAGTATTAGAGACATTTGGAACTATAAATACTAATTTGCATTTTCAGATGCTTAAGTAGCTCTCAACTTTCAAGCTGTTCATAACAGAAAATTCATTTGTACTTATTACCTTAAACTAAAAGGACATTTTAGGCTTGAAATATTTGTATTACTCAAAGATCTCTCTGTGTAATCTGAAAAAAATTTTTGATGCTGCATTGGGAATAGCCTAGTAGGGGGAAAATCGTTTTAAGATATGTGAATATCTACTTTCAGGTTGCCTTTTGGGTGAACTCCATTTATAGTGATCTGTATTCACGCATCGCAAGGGAAAACTCAATATTTTTAAGATTATTGAGTTTTCTTTCTTGTTAAACCTATCCAGACAGACATGCATGTAGGAAATATAAGATCAATTCTATCTTTTAACTGTAATCTAGATCGAACTTGGAACCTTCCTCTTCGAAATATATTAGACCTCAATAAATCATGTCAGGTGTGTCTGTGAACACAAAAGTAGAAATTTGACAACGTTTTTATTTCAGCAGCTGTAACACCCCACCTGTAGTTTTTCCTCTACAATATTCTTCCATAACAATTAACCTTGATTTCTTTGTCAACTAAATAATTAAATATTATGTAAAACATATTAATAGATTAAAATGATTATTTTGCTTATGAAATTTATTTTAGGAAAAGAGCAAGGAAATATTGCTAGAAAACATACCAGAATTAGTATCTGTTTTGCCAGTTTCTAAACTACAAGGATTTCTTCAAATCATCATTTCTTATGTAATAAAACAAGAAGATAAATCACAAAATTTGAAAAATCTGGTCATGCAGGTAATGAAATTTTATGATTTTGCTCTATTGCTCTTTTTAATTTATTTGAATGTAAAATTGTGATAAATAGATATCTTGTTTTAGCTGTAATAAACTAAAGATAGCTTCTTCAATCTAAAAAAAGTCTATTTCTAAAATTTGATTCATTTTCAAAAATGTTTAATTTATAAATTTTAAATTTGGACTTTATAAAAATGTATATAAATTTCACGATTTATTTTTTACAATGAATCTTATAAAAGTTTCTGAAAACATGTTAAACAAATTGTGATTTTTTTAGTTTTGTCATTTATAAAAATGTTCTTAAAAATCTCAAACTAAAGAAATAGGAAAAAGCTTTCAGAAGATTTTCCTTTTTATATTCAAATATGTATTACACTTGTGTATAGGTATTTTTCATTGGTCCTCTAGTGAGATTTTTTAATTTTAATATGAAGATGTTGATGATTCAGCTGTATAAAGAAATTCAAAAATCTAGAATTAATTTCTGAATTTATTAAAAGAGCAAAAGTTGATTTGTGAATCTATTAATTATATAGATTCAAAATCAACTATTCTTTTTCAACATTTCTATTTAGAATCTTCTGCTTTTGAGTTTTGAGTTAATTGTTTCCAGTTTTATTTTAACTATTGACTATATAATAATCTATAAAATATTTTGCTGTCAAAATATTTTATGTCTTTTATATCTATGCTGATACATTAGATATGTATAAAATGTTTATATATCTGTGTGGTGGCAAGGCATGAAATAATAGAATAGTATAAAACTACTGTGAACTCATCTTTGGCAACAGTGTAACATATGAGAGGAAATAAACGTGAACCATTTGAGTCATTACCCTCAGGAACTCAGGGTACTTTAGGTAATGATACTGGAGAGCTTGGCACAAAATGAACGATTAATGGATTGACTGTGGTTTCACTTTTGATGCCTAAGTTCATACTAATTTTGTTCTTTGTCCTAATTTTTTTTTATTCTGGCTATAGCTATTTTCTAATCTACTATTAGAAATTAAAAAAATACTGGACTGCCCTTACAGACTTTGAATTGGAAATGATCAGTGGACTTAAGATTTTGTAGTGAAACATATGCACATTTTATCTAAGTAAAGTTGTGAATGTTGATTGAGCAGATGGACTCCTAGAAAAATTAATTTTATGATGAACTTGATTATGTCTTGATTCATTATGTTAACATGATTAAAAAAGATTAAGGGGGGTTTAATGCCAAAATTGGTAGTGAGAAGGATTTTAGATCTCTTATAGAAAACACAGAGCTTACCCAATTCAAATGTTAATGGTAAAAGACATTAATTTTGCTGCCTCTCATAAAATGGTGGTTGAAAGCACAATGTTTAAACATAAAAATATTCATAAATTATCATGGAAATCTCCTGATGAACTCTAACGATATGATTGGCCATGTGATGATTGACTGCAGACATTTTATGAATATTATAGATGGGAGAATTTACAGAAGAACTAATATTGATTCCAATTATTGGCTGATCTGCAATTTTAGGAAAAGAATTTCTTTAGCTAGAAATGCCAAAAATAATGCTTCAGTAAAATTTAACTATAAAGTTAGATCCTAAAATTCTATTAAAATCAACCGCCAAATGACCTGAAAGAGAAAATAATTGCATATAGGATGAACGAAAAATTACAATTTGTTAAAAATTCCATATCGTCAGCAAACATACTGTTTGGGAAAAAAATAAGGTCAAAAAGATCTGATTGTTTTGATGGTGAGTGTAGAATTGCTAATGAAAATAAAAATATAATGTATAAAACTATGCTATGTAAAAAAAAATTTACAAGAAGAGTTGTTGAATTTAAAAATGTACATAAAAAGGAGAAGAGAATACATAAAAGAAAAAAGAATTTACATAGAGAATCAACTTAAGGAAGTCAAATTCTTTAGGTCCAACCATGAAAGCTTACCTTTTTTTCTGGGCTATTAATAAGGGGTGCAGGGACTTTAAACCTAGAATAATTTTGTTGGAATGGAGATGGAATTATTGTTAGTTAAAGATAGATTGGATGAATAGATGGATTGAACATTTTAGCAACTTGCTTAATTTTGATTGTGTCAAATAATTTTGATTTCATGGTTGAAGAGACAGTCAGCCTTTTTATTTTCTAACTACTGAAGCAATTCCGTCTACTATCAATGAACTGAAAAATAATATAGTAGCAGGACCAGTTGTTAAATAAAATCTAATAAAATAAAATAAAAGATCGGGAAAATCAAATGACGTTGTTGTAACAAAGAAATTCTGCCTTCCAAATGAAAATCAAGAATTTTATGTCCTGAACATAGAACAGAGAATGTATTGAACTAAGAATTAAAGATGAGTAAATTTATTGTGTGTTGTGCTTATAAGATTTTATTTAATATTTTAATTTCATGTCTTCTTTTACGGAAATTGTTGTTAGTAATTATCCATGTGAGTTGAAAAAAAGACAATCTACGGTGGATCAAATTTTTACTTTGAGACAAGCTCTGAAGATGTGTAAAGAATATGGAATCGTAACCTGCCATTCGTTTGTGGACTTCAGGGTAACTTATGATAGAATTGATAGAACTGAGAGTGCCTTGCTAGAATTTAGTGTAAAGTTTATTAAGCTTATGTGAAGCTCACTCTTTCTGAGACATTCTTTGTGATGCAAGTCAGGGATAGTTATGTATTGATTTTGAGCTTTGCAACGTTGTAGGGAAGGGGAATGTCCTTCCTTACTTTAACATCTCCCTTTTTTAATTTTGAATTAGATAAAGTTATAAACGATGGTATTATATGATTAATTTTAATGTTTGTGCCTTAGAAACATAGACTATAATAATGATGGAAAAGGCACCAGCAAGCTAAGAATGATTTTTGGTGTTTTATAAAATACCTGTAGGAATAGATATAACTTAGAAATCTTTAGAATTCATAAAGATGATGGCATTATTAAAAATGTAAACCTGAGTAGAATGAGATGGGCAGGTCGCCTTCTGCGAATGAGTGAGTAGAAATAACCTAGATGAAGATTTTATCAAACTTAAAATTAAAAACTAGAGGTGCATAACTGGAAAAGGGGTTGAATGAGAAATATTTCTTCAGAAGAACAGGAGCCACAATGGACTGTTTTGCCTCTGTTGATTATTGATAAAAATGCTCGCATGGATAGCATAGAAACAAATCTGTATTAAACATTTCCTGCCAAAAATATTAGGGAAATTTTATAGAAAATCACTTACACTATTACTATAGATGAATCTTTCTTGATGGACATTCTTTAGTTGCAGAAATGCAGTTATCAGTTAAATGGTTAATGATTTAGCTTCCAGTTCAACAACTTTTAGGTTTGAATCCCACCATGATCAGAGATGATTGAAGTGGTTTGGCAATCGCTTTAAACTATAGATCATGGTCCAATTACCTACCGTGTGTTAAAAAGTAGCCTTAGAGCAATAAACACTCCAAACTTCTGTTTCTGATTATCTGCTTTTACAGATATTTTTTATGCTTTGCTTAATTTCCATTGTCACACAAACATACTAATAAATTTTTGATGGACCTAAACGAAAACAAATGTTTATTTCTTTGGGATATATAGAAGCCTCTATGTTTTAAAGATGATATTATATTGCAACTTTTTATACATAAAAAAAAAAGTTTGTTTTGTTAGAAAACAATTATGAGACAACCATGGAAATGTCTGAAAATTAGGATTCCTCCTTTTTATTGTATATAAATATTGAATAAAAAGAAGGCTTTTGTTTTTTTATTCCAAACAAAGTAATATGCTATTATTTTATTGCTTTAGAGAATCTAATAAATAATTCATTTTTAATAAAGTTATATTACACAACTTCAAATTCGCATATGTTTTTTTTAAATGATTTATATTATATTTGGCTAATTTTATATTTCCAAATTATTCACATATAGTATTTGCTCTTTTACATTAATTCAGTTGAGTTATTCATTTTAAATCCATGGATAATTATCTCAGATTTATATATTTTGAGATTATAAAATATATATTTGTCTTATTTAAAAATAAAATAAAGTATATAAATTATAGTATAAAAATCCGCATTTAAAAGGATTTTTCTCCTTTAAGCAATTAATTACCAATTGAATTATTACTAAGTTAAATATACTTATGATATATTTATGTAATCTACTAAGCTTGTAGTTAATTTATATTTTGATTTCAAATTTCATAAATATTGTAATTTTATAGTTACATTCTATAATATTAATTTAAATTTCCAACTAGAATATTAAACTATTTGATCCCCACGCATTGGTGAATATACACTTGTGTATTAAGAGAAAATATTAGCATATAAATAGTCATTTATTCCCCCCCCCCAATGTGTGTTTATTGAAAATGATTATTTTATTATAGCTTCATGTGCATCCAATAACTAATAATGTTCGCTATTTTAATTTAGGAAATTTTAGAGGCTCTCAAATTAACAAATTTGAAACAGCAGACATTAAAAATTGTACAAGATGCTTTTGTTACTATTTTCAAGTCCTTCAAAAAAGATTATTCTCTTATTTGTAAATACATTGCCTGGATATCATCTGGGTTTTCGAGCTTACCAGAAAAACGAATGGAATCCATCTTATCTATTGCCAAAAATGTTGACGATATTGCTGCTCTAACATCAATTTGGTGTTTTCTTGTGAAAACTGGAGTGAGAAAATTGTCATGTCTGAGACCATGCATTGAAGAAGGAAAACATGCTTGCCAGAGGTGAAAATTTTAAAGATTACTTTATTGTAAACACATTGCCTGGATATATAAATTTATTCACCTGCATATAAATTATTTTTATTGAAAATGTAGTGATTATATTTCTTGTATTGTTGTTTTTAAACTTTAGTCAGATTAAATTTGAATTATTTTGTTTAGGTTTATGTTTTCTCTTTTTATTTATAAAGATTATGATAATTTTCTTTAATATTTTTTATTGTGATGAAATTTTAACAGATGAAATTTGTTGAGTAAATTATTCACAAGATCAGTATAAATATTATATTTTTATTATTTCAAGAAATAAAATCACAATAATTATTTGTATATTATAAAAAACGCAGTACAATAACTTGCATTGAGATTTTTATATCTCATGTCTGTTGAAAAATATTATAGAATAATTCTTCAATTTTTTGTACTATATGATAAATGAAAAAAATTCCACTGTTGAAAATGATATTATACTCGAGAATCAGTGTATTTGAAGTTTCCTTCAATCCTTTCAGCTTGCGATTAAGTGCTTAGCACTTTGGTTTTCCATTCATTAGCTTGTGGATTATATTCTTACTTAAAATTGGATGATTGGAATACATTACAAACTATAGATCTCACTCAAATTACGCCGAGGAGGTAGCCAAATGGTCAGCACTATGGCTCTTCGTGTAACAGTTTGCGGCTTCGATTCTCACCTTGGATTTGGATGTTTATGATTGTTTGGAATCCACTTTAAACTTGGCCTTTTTTCTAATTAGGCTTTATGTTCATTGAGTGAAAGATCAACCGAATCAAATTCAGTAGAATTAAAATTCATGCATAAAATCTATTGGCCTCAGTTATAGAGCAACAAACAAATAAACCAAGTCTATCCTTTGATCAGTATGACTAAGGCTACATTTTAATCAGTTATTAGCGAATATAATTGAATGAGTATTCTTTCAATTATATTAAATAGTTGTTTCATGAAATCGAATGAATATCCCAATTTTCTGGCTCTTCCTTGTACACAGAGTTTATAAATTAGAGATTTCATGGAAAAATAATCTAAAAGTGTGTATTTATGTACTGTCAAATATTCACTTAAAAAAGTACTGATATAATGAAAAATTAATATTAACAATTCTTTAATATTCATTTCATGTGCAAAAAAGATTTTTGTAGAGTATCTAACAAATCAAACTAATATTATCTAGATAGATAATATTTAGTTATATACATAACGACTGGATGCTAATGATGTCTCTGAAAAAATCCTAAACAATTTTTTTTATCCAAATAAGATCATGGAAGAACAAGAATTATTGCATATAAATGTACCACTTGCAACACACATTTACATTTATCATTAAAATCAAACCTCTCTACTATTCATTAAATATTTAAATTATTTTTAGTTATAAATATAACTATCAAAATTTCTTATAAATATTTTAATGATCATTTCTTCCATGTCAATATATCTGATTGTTATGAAAATGAAATCTATTGATAGTCTACTTGAAGAACTATTGCTTTTCACTAACTCTTGTTTTTATCATAAAATCTATTTAAAAATATTTAAATGCTTAAAACTTTAAATTTATAATTTCATAGTAATTATAGATATTAAAAATAATTTTGAAAATATTAATAATTATTTTAATACAGAACTCCAGAGTTCAGATTATTATACGAGTATTGATAATCAATGTGCCTAATGAAAATAGTTGCGCTTTTGTATACATTGCACAATGTAATTATTTTGGAATTTCTTCAGAAATCAATATGCATTGTACTTTAAAGGCATTCTTTTATTACCTGCTTGTATGTAAGGTTATATCGCTTGTTAAGTAGTTGCCTGTTTTATAATTTTCTTGTTTTTTTCCCCCTTAACTTTTTTTAATTTTTGATACATCTAACATGTTTCAATTTTAACTGTTGAGGACTCTGCAAATTGTCTTTTATTATAGGATTGGACTATTTACTGGATATCCTGCAGTTTAATTATTAAATTTCACGTACATAATTTTACCCCTTGATTAAATAAAAAATGTTTGTTTTAGAAAGAAAATGATTACTTCAATCTTCAAATGGATCAAAGTTATCTAAACAAAATTTTTAAATATTTTTACAAATTTGTTACTTTTTATACTGCTAATTTTTGCTTAGTCTGTTTCAATTTATCCATTGGGTAATATTGTATTTTATTTACAGTGACAAACAGCATATTTGCGCTGCTATATATGATTGCTTTTTGACTGGAATTCACAATAAAGAAAGTGAAATCAATCAACCTGAAAAATGTATAGCTTGGTTGCTAGAAACTATTGGTTGGATTAATGTGTTGATTCAATCAAAATCAAAATTTCAGTTAATGACAGTTAGTGAAGTAAGTTAATTATATTTCATTAAATATTAAGAATTTTTGTCTCTTGTTTAAATTTCTTTATTTCCTTAGGTTTTTGTATTTTTAAATGATGTGTGCATGGCCACTATTATCGGATGCTCAGGATTAGAGTGCAGTTACAATTTGTTGCCAATGCTGAGCTTAAGTCATGAACAACTTTTAGAAAATATCCCAATAGCTATTACAAAACTATGCATGAAACAAGACTGGGCACACATAATGGACAAGGTTGTGTTTTATTTTATGTTCTTGCTCTATTAATTTGCAGGTGAACATTTCTGTATTCACTTGAGTATTACTCAATATCTTAACATAATAACATTTCTGAAAACTTTTTCAACTAAATGCAGAATACTCTGCCACTTTTATAATTTCTTCATTAGATCTTTTACATTATTTAGAAAGGAATTTTTACTGAATTAATCGAATTTATTTTAAAACAAAAGTTAATTATATGTATAATCATTTCATGTTAAATATAATTTAACTAACTTTAAATAAAAAAAGTTAATATTTTTAAATAAATTTATTTTTTATATATTTTGTTATATATATGTAAAAAATGGTAAATATATAAATATTTTTACTAAATAGTAATTATATAATATCTAAAGTAGGCTAAATATTTTATTATTTCTTTGTATTATATTTTTAGATTATTGAGTGGCTGATATCATTGCTGAAAAGTGAATATTTACAAGAAAGTGATAAACATTTTATAAAATTATGCCTCTGCTCTATGAGAAATGTATCAGAATTTCAAAAAAGTGATACTTGGACAAATATTATAAACAATATTTATTAAATAATATTTAGATTTACATATTAAATATTTTGTCTGATGGTGATAAGTCTTCACAATCACACATACACTTCACATTTTGACACAAAAATATACTTTTACACATCTAATAAATTAATTCTGAACAATCTTTTTTGTGACTTAATGTAGATGAATTTATTATTAATTTCTTTGTGAAAGCTATACACCAGCGGCTATCTGTTGTTGAATTCTCATTTGCATTCTCTGATCTAATTGTTTTTGACGGAAAGATGTAATGACTGCCCCAATAATTCCCAAGCAGGCCATACAGCTTTCAAAAATAAAGAAGTTCCTCTCTTCAAGCCACTGCACCTTATCACAGCTGAATAAAAAGTAAACATAACACAAATTATTAAAAAAGAAACATCATTTAGCATTTATCCCAGAAGGTAAATGTGTATATTTTATTAAGTATTGTAGGAAAGTGTAAGTTTTAAATGCCACAATTTCTAATCAAAGCTTGTTGCTAATGATTTGTATAAATTTAAATCTCAGAAATTAAGCTCATTAACACCTGATCACAAAATTTAAAAGTGTATAAGCCATCTTCAATTTTAATATCAGATTCAATTGTCATATGATCTATGATAAATTATATGGCAATAAACTTTTTAATGACTGGCCATATTAAATCACAAATACTTAAATTTACTGTACATGTTGATTAATGGAAGCATTAGAGCTCACCTAGCTTATATTAGATTGTGACATAAAATCAATATGTTTTCAAAAGTACTGATAATTATATTTTTTGTAATGGATATAAAAATTGTAATATTAGAAATTTATTTACAACACTGTATGTGTGTTAAAATGCATGTCTATGTTTTGGCTCTGAAAACTAAGAATGTGAGACATTTCAATTGACAGAAATTTGTCACCTATCATGACAATATGATTGTCCTTCCCTATAAAAATTAATTCTAGGTACATTCTAGTAAATTATCAAAACTGGATAAATTTCTTTTGTAAAAAAGTAAGCCAATAGAAGTGCTATACTTGCCTTCTATACACATCACCGGAGACTGTGCAGGACACCATTTCTTTGTAACCTGTTGAAACACAAGCTGGCAAATGTCTGCTCACCTATAAAATAATGCAATTCTAAATACATAATTGTGAAACTATAATAGTGTGTCTTCTACATCATGGAAAATTATACAAAAAGTGGAGATCAGATTTTCCTAAATAATTTCCCACAAATAAAGTTTAAAAAGCTCATTTAATGTCTCCTCACAAGAATGGATTCTATGCTAATAAACACAGCTCTAAAATGATAATTAGCTTTGCTCTGTTTAACTTAATGCTTATAAGGAATCTTGCTTTTTCATTTTTTTCACATTATAACTAAAGTTGTTTCATTGAATTTTTTATTTATAATATTATAATATTCACAAACTGCATTATATAATGCTTTAGTGCAAATATGCTAACTAGTATATACATAGATACTTAATAAGTGTTTTATTGATTATATTAAAATATTATGAGATACAACCAATCTTCAAGTTAGCAATGAAACACAAAAATATGCAATAAAATCATTCCCAAATCATTAATATCAAATACACAATCTTTTAAATTGTAATTCTCAGTTAAAATATGATAAAACATGATGTCAAATTCTTATAATAAATATATCAATTACATAAGCAAGAATTACCTATTTTAAAACGATGAAATTCTATAACTGATATAACTTTAAGAATGCATAGTATCCATAAAATTCTAGACTGTAAAAAGTATTGCACCTACACATTAAATTTTTTTGTTACTTGAATTTATTCAATTACTATTTGTAATTTTTTAACTAAACAAAAAAATTACTACTACAATTTGAAACATTTAAAAATTAAACTACTTGTTTAAAATAACCACTTTTTACTAATTAAGATGTATTAGGGAACAACTACCAGTGCTTAAATAATGAAATCTAAAGTTGACAAAAATACATTGCAATGTTTCAAATGATTCATCATTCTATTGCTGCCTGAAAACTAGCACACTAATTTTAACTCAAAATTAATTGAAATTCTCTTTTAAAATGATTCTTTTACACAAAAGCTGGAAAAAGCAGATTATGAAATAAAGTATTTCTGTCCTTATAAATTCAAGATTATTTAAAAGTATAACATAAAAAATCAAAATATTGATTGAAGAAGCATTTGCAATTGAATTTATGTTTTTTTTTAATTTAAATAATTTTTTTTATTACAAAACATGATAATGGTTAAAAATAAAGAACTATCCATTTAAATTATATGAGTTATCACCCTATAAAGTACTTGAGTGGATGAAATGATCCTTCATTAATGATTGACATGAATAATAAAATGGTTTTCAATTCAAATATATTCTTAAAATGATTTAACAGAAATATTGCTAAATACAATAAAAAATCAATTTTTTGTGGAAATAACTAATATATTAAGCAATCATTCCAAACCTTTTGGAAAGCCTTTTTTCTAAGTTCATGTGTAAAATAAATAAATCACAAGTACAATTTTTTTGTTTTTTTACATCAAATTTACCTATATTACAAATTTATTATGTATCAAGCCTTTATTATATAACAAATATATAATCACTCAATATACATTCCCTTAAAGTTTTCCTATAATTTTACCTTCTAGTATCATTTAGCTTAAAATAAAAGAAACATATTAGACTGCGCAAAATTACTTTTTCAAAATCAGAACAAGGTGCACAGTGTTGCTTGATAAAATAATCTTCATTTTCCCAACATGGTGCGCTGGATGTATTTTCTCTTGGGCCATTGTTCTGCACATGGTTATCACTTGAAGGAGTGAGGAAACTCTCAATTGTCAATACAATTAGAGAAGATCTGAAAATATTGTTATCTAACTTAATAGTTGAAAGCAGTAAATAATTATCACTTTGCTGCAAACTACTGAGATTGTTTGCAGTTCTACTGTATATCTTTTTATAGCATGAAAAATTATTTATCAAAAAGTTTTATTGTATAACAAGTAAAAAATTATGTACAGTTGAACTCATGAAAAATCATAACAAGTGTGATCTGGCTGTTCAAAAATGGATGAAATCAGCGAAACAATTTACTCTGAGCAAGAAGTTCAGCAAGCAATGATTTTAATTTACTACACTGTACATACATACTGAATTAAAGTGCAGCATTTGTAAGAACTTTAACATGTAAAAATGTTACAATTTCATTTAATTATATTTCTTTAAAAATATTTTTTCTCCCATTTTTAACAAATAATAATTAAAATGGACTCTTTCTTCAAAAAAATCCAAATAAATGAATTTTTTATTATACGAATGGGGTCCGTTCCCAAAAATAAAATTGCAGTTCTACTGTATATCTAATAAGAGAAATAGGATATAGTAAATGTTGAAATCGATATCCTACAATAGATATTCTTGTTTATAACCATTTGTTCTCTCATGACAGATATAAACATTTAATTTCTACAAACTGCAATTCTCTTAGGTTAAAACTGTCATATTCTGAAGGAAGCATCTTCAAAATGAGAAGTCAATTTTTTTTTTTTATCAAAGAATGAGCATGGGGGATTAAAACTCAATGGTACATTTAAGCACAAACTTTCTTTTTCCATATAGATTTAATTGAAAAAACATTTAAATGAGAGAACTTTTTTATTTCTACTTTTTGTATTTTCTTCCCCAACCATACTAATTTAAATAATACATATACTGCATATCAGAAAAAAGTTCCAAATCATTAGAAATATTAGAACAGGTACAATATAACTTTGACACCATCGTACTACCAACAGACAAAAATTTGACAAGTTTATATATTCAAAAATCTAAATACTATAAAGTCTACAAATTATCAAAATATTAATAATTAAAAAGAAAATAAAACATTTAAATTATGAGCAATGAATTTTTTTTTTTAATTACATCCTTATGTTGGCTCTTTTGAGCATAATAAGTTTTGCAGTCCAATAAAGAAAAGAAGTATCTCCAGGAATGGAGAGCATCCTGAAATGTGAAGAAGAGCGGGCTTCCTGGAGGGTAGAACATTTCCAAAGATGCTCGCCATCCATGTCAACATGTTCCCTACATAAAATGCAGTTGGGTGAATCCACAAGCCCTATGTGATATAGATGTTTCTGGAGAAAATCATACCCAGTAAGTAACCTGAAGTAGGAGACCCCTACAGATCTCTGAGGATGCATGAGGTCAGCAGGGTCCTCCAAGAGGCATCAATTGCATTCTCTTCATAATAAATTTTTCGCTGGTGATGCATAACTCGTTTTAGAAGGAGTTTGACATTTCTCAGGCCAGTAGAAGTATCTGGAAGGTTTAAAAAAGAAGCCTCTTTCGCGAGATTGTCTGCTTTTTCATTACCAGGCAAGCCGCAATGGCTAGGAATCCATTGTAGAGTAATTTCCTTTCCCGCATACAGTAAAGTGTTAATGATGGTCTTACAGTTAAATTCTATAGATGTAGGTAGGAGAGTAATTTGCCACTGTATGAATGGCAGCCTGACAGTCAACAAGAAGGACAAATTTCATTTCCGAGAAATCTAAAATGTTTTGGAGAGCCATGTAAATTGCATACATTTCTCCATCAAAATTGTCAGAGTTTTTACCCAAAGGCTCTTTGAGTTAGAAAAATTTGGAGAAGACACCAGCTCCCGCTCTCCCAGTACTTCTCTCAGCTGATCCGTCAGTATAAATGTGCATCCAATTGTCGAGTGGGTATCTCTCATTAATAGTAGCAAGAGAAGCAGCCCTGAGTTCTGCCTGAGGGGAGACTCCTTTCTGGACAGGAAGGACAAGGTCTAAGACAGGGGTGGAATATTTCAGCATACCTGGGTTGACAGGGGGTCTGGCTGTAAGGGCTCTATTACTTAGAGTGCCAAGTGAGCTGGAAATTCTCTGGAATTCTGATAAAAATGTTCATTGTGTTTTTAGTCTCAGATTGCTTGGTCTGTAGTTAGTCCAAAACCATCCCTACGTAGTAACCTTTCACCAAGAACCAAAGTAGCAAAAACTCTCCTATCGTGCTAACAGTCAAGGCCAGTCTGAAGTTCCAAAGCTGGTATTGGAGTTGAGAAGGCTCCCCCAAGCACTGTGTTGAGCAACATTGAGTTTCGATAAAACAGCATCTGAGGCAGTGATTAAAATTTCGGCTCCATAATCGAAGACCGGTCGGATGAAAGAGTTAAAAGTCATGACCAAAACATCCTGAGTGGCACCCCACTTAACACCAGCTAGTCTTTTTAATAAATTAAGTCAGCCTGAGACATTTTCATCGATTTTTGAGGCCTGTTTGTTCCATGTGAGTCCTGGGTCTAAAAGAATACTGAGGTATTTAGCACAATCAGTTCTCTGAAGTGGTTTGTCATCAAAGTTTAAAATAATCTGATGCTGTTAGTACTCAAAGTAAAAAGCTCAAAATTGATCTTGCCAATGTTGACAGAGAACTCATTGTCATTAGTCCATTTCAATAAAAAGTCCAGGGCAGAATTCATAACCCTCTCTAGTGTTTGAAAGTTGTTGCCAGTTGTTCAAAGGACCAGATCATCAGCATATAACAAAACCTGAACATCAGGGCAGGTTTTTATTGCATATGAGATCATTAATCATCAAGTTGAACAAAAAGGGGCTTAAAACAGAACCCTGAGGGAGACCCTGAGCAGTTTGCCCGATTTATGACTCTTTCTCTTGGAGTCATGAAAATGTACAAATATAAATACAAACTAAATAATACATTAAAATTTGCAAAAGAAAGAAATCCAGAAATAAAAGTAAAAAAGTAATCAAAATAACAATAAATTTTTACAAAAGTCACTCTGTACTTGTTCGAAATTACTCCCCAATGATGCAAATATTATATAAGATTTCTAAAATAGAATGCATTAGAAATTTTTGCAAAATCCATAGCCACTATATAGCTGTCAGAAGCCTGAGTTGTCAAAGAAATAAGGAAAAGTGCTAGAAAATTCAGTTAATACAAAATAGTGCCAAAGAAAATATAGGTACCAAAATATTTTCTTTAAATGAACGAAACAATTATGTGTTTGTTTGTATCCTACCCAATATTTCATTGGGATATTAGATATGAAGCTGATTTTGAACTATTATAAACTTCCATCCCAAACTGGGTGATGAAATTGTGATCTGCAAATACTTCTTGCCAAATTATTGCATAAAAAAATAGGAAATTAAATTTTAATTTTCACTCATGAAAATCTCTTTTCTAGAAAAAATTTACTGCAAACTTCTTAAGTGACAACTTTCTAACAGTGAAATTTATATCACATGCAAAACAAATAGCGTATAGCAAAATTTCAAACAAATATTCAAGAAACAACATAATTTGAATAAAATGAATGCTTATTTCTAAAAAGAAGTTTTGCGTAAGATTTTGAAGGAGTATTATTTCGTCATATACATTAGCTATTATGCATAATTAGAATGGTGTTTTTTTAGCTTGCTGATGAATTTCTTGGTAATTGCTTCATGGTCTCCCAAAATGGAAAAGTACTGATAGATACTAGAGGACTACACATTTAGGTTATTCACACCGTTTGCTACCTATAAAAACTACTGCATGATTTCTTTCAGTGTATAAGAAATACATGGATTAGAAGACTAAATGAATAAATTATAATATTAATTTCTTGGAAAATAAATAATAATAGGGTGCAATCAATATTAATTACGGTGAATGCAAGATTTCAATGCATTTAAAATATTTTATAAAAATAACTTTATTTTTACAGTAAAAAATATTTAAAATATAACCTAGTTAACTATACAGATTATAAAAATCTTGGTTTTCTACATGTATGTCATTTTGAATAAAAACAATTTTTTTTAGGAAATATAAATATCTATTATTCCTAATCACTTCGAAAATTTTTAATGTATAACAGAAATCTGACGTATAAATCTCAAATTCCAGCCCTGATTTTTTTTAATTAAGATGTAGCAAAAATTAAATACCGGATGAAGTCAATTTATTAAAATATGAGATATAACATCAGATATTATTTAATAGATTTAAAATAATTTTAATTATGAATAACCTATCTTTCTTAAGCCATGTTATACTTCTACGCATAAATCAAAATAGAATCAATATTCTTTGAAAATTTAAAATATATTAAATGAGAGAAATGTAAATTTAAAATCATAATTTTGAAACTTGTTAAAATAGCGTATTCATATTATAAAGAAATTTAATTCATTAAATAAAATAATACAGTTAAAATTATCATTTATTTAGTAAACTTATCTAAAATGGAAACAAAAACTTACGAAATTAAAAATATAATAAAAATAACCATACGACGAAAAGTACAGAATTCTATCATAATGATGACTTCTATTAAAAAATGTTTTATTTTTTGAGACAGATAATTATGAAAATCTTTTACGGGTTTTCATAATTGACATAAGAATTGAAACAGTCGAATGATTTCACAAATACCGTCATCGCTGGGTTTGCTGTGAATACTAACAAAACAATCTATTTGACATAAAAGTAGGCTTTGACACCTGTGCTTTCTTGATACATTCATATCATTTACTTTCTTTACTGTAGTATATAATTATATGAAGAAATATTTTAATATTTTCATTCTAATTGACTAAAAATTCAACTAGGAATGCAATTTATAATTTAATGATAAGTTTTTAATTTTTTATAAGCAAAACTTTACTGATACAGTTAGTCATGCGATTATAAGATTTCAGACGCGATGTGAAATGAATTAATGAATGAAACTTAAAGTAAACAAACATTGGTAACCCAGTAGGGTTTGAACTATTTTTCTGAAACATTTCGTCAAATTGAATTAAAATGGGAAAAGGATATAATAATTATATGTGCAAAAAGCCTTTCCATCCAGGATCTAAAGCAAATATAAAAAGAGTTAGTAGAAGTGATATATTTTATTTCTAATATAATTTGTAAATCAAATAAGATGATTTTTCCCACTAATCGTATTTTAAATGTATTAAGCTGGATTTATTTGAAATATCATGAAATTGATTTTCATTTATCAAAGAACAATCTTAGTTTTTGTTTTTAATTTTTCAAAAGGAAAAATGAATCAGCAAATTATTTTAGTACATAAATATCGGTGGATATGTCGATTTTCATGTGTGTAATGTGATTATTTTTCTTTTTTTTTGTATAATATAAAATGAAATTATTAAAAACGTATCACTTGGGGATAAACTAAAAATATAGCAAGGAAAATATGTAAATAAAGTTTTTATTCGAACCAAAAGCAAATATTTTTTGTGTATTTTATGACCATTTCTATTTTACATGTGTTATTAATTTCTGAATTAATCTTTACACAAGCTGTTAATGATAGCATTTGTTATAGGTTACTGCACTAAATTATAAATCTTTTTTGAAGAAATATTTATTAATATATTGTAAAGTTAAATGTAGGTCATTTTCTTTTTTTTTGTTCTTCATGAATTGCAAATTAAATTGTTTATTATTTTTTTTTAACAGATAATGATGTATGAATTTTTAACATTTATGTAAATATCAATAAAAATATTTTCATACATCTATCTCTAATTAGAAAAATATAAATGCTTTTCGAAAACCTTTGTAAGAATTAGTTATATGTTATGATTTTTGTATATAAATAATGGTTAATGTTTGTGAAAACTGAATAGCATTCTTTTAAAAATCTAGATGGTCTTATAAAATATTATCACTGAATCAAACTTGGATTGTTAATAACATTCTCAAAAAAAGATTCAATAATATTTAAAAAAATAATAAAATCCATGCAAAATCTTATTTTAGTCCATCATTTAGCAACCATGGGAAAAATTGCTTCAAAATTTTTATTGCTGTGCAATTTTCTTCCAAAATAATGTGATTTCACATATTTCCTTTTATTCATCTATCACAGCAAGATTTCATGATAAAACAATTACTTAATTTTAGATAGTTTGTATTAATATATGTTAAAAAGCTAATCAAAATTAGAAATAACAAAAGAATGATGTGTGTACTGTAACATGAAAAATATGTGTGGTGTTTCAATTATTAAAAAAGTTTAATTTAAATTTAAGTATCATTTAAGGAATTCTTTATAATCAACCAACCAACATGTTTTAAAAATTGTACTGTTTAAAATTTTGAAGCTAACAGGTGTAAAACAACGATCATAATATGTGTAAAAATAGTTATTGCAATTATAATAAAGTTATTAGCTTTGGAAATGTATTGCTATACTTATAACATTGAAATGACCCATTATTTTGAAAATTATGAGTCATTTTTATATCAATTCAAGTAACTGCCTTCTGATTATTTCAATGAAACTTTAACAAAACAATGATGTAATGATGATGAATTTTAACTACTTTTGTTTTATTAATATTTTCCGTGATTTTAAAATTGTAAAGAGTGTATAGTTTTTATAATTTAAATATTTTAAGCTCTACATTTCTCAAAATAATCTTTGATCCCTCGTTTTTTTAAGGAAATATTCGTTAGTGTTCAATGTAATGCACAATTAATTTTGTTATGTAAAAAAGGATGTTAAAAAATAAATTACTTTCATAATTGTTCTTTAGTTTCTTTCTTTCTTTCTTTTTTTTTTCTGTTTAATGTATTTAAATCTTTCAGGCTTTCATTGGAATGCATGCTTATAATTTAATTCAAGCTATTCTTTTCAGTTTCCCACCACATCTTTTTAATTTAATTACTTTTAATATTAGAAAAGAATTTTTCTAAATATTTTTATTGTAATTGAATTTTGTATATATAATAAAGGAAAATAATTATTTTTTTATTTTTAACAAAGGCATGGATGGCAGAACAGAAAACTGAGAATGAAAAGAAAAAACAAGATGAATTGAAAGTGCAATATGAGAAGGAACAAGATCTATATAATAACAGGTATTTAAGATTTAATATTTGAACTGTTAAAGGAATATTCATTTGATTTGTTTTCCAATTGATTCATTTATTAAAAACATTAATTTTACAGAACATCATTTCATTACAATTTTTGAGAATATAATTGTTGAAAGTTTACTATAGGAAAAGTGTTTAAAAGCTTTAATATGTACTTTTAGTTTTTCTTTAATTAGTTGTTAATTTTTGCTTTGCTTATATATAAAAAAATTAACTGATTCAGAAATTTTTTTAATAAATAAAAACTTTTCTTAAATATTACTCTTTAATTTTGTAGTTTATATAATAATAATTAATATTGTCTATATGATTGAACTTTAGAAATTATAAATTGAGTAAAAGACAGCTGCATTTATTATATTAGATTTACCTGCTAAATACACTCATTATTATGTAAATTTTCCTGCAGAGAAAATATGTAAAAACAAGAATTATTTTTGATATGCTTATATAGACGTCATTTCAAAAAATATCATTAAATATTAGTATATATATATATATATATATATATATATATATATATATATATATATATATTACTTTTTCATTTTTATTCATTAACACTGTTTTGTTTGTCTGTTTACAATTTTTTCTCCCTCTTTAGAGCCTTAATAAGTTCAGAAAGTAAAGATAAATTGGAACTAAATTTTATGTATGAAGCACCTCCTGGAGCGAAAAGAGGTAAGTTTACATTCAATTTTAAATTTTTAGATACATACATACTGAGTGTTTAGTAAAATCTTGTCTTAATCTCTTAAATGTGGAGCTCTGGCAGTTATAATCACAAAAAAAGTGCAAAGTATAAGGATCATCTGTTTACAATAATATTCAAATGTTAATATTATAGTTTAATCTTATTCTACTAAATCAGATGTGAAAAAAAATGTCTATTTTAAAGTGGGAGAGTATTGCAATTTTTTAGCGAACATCATTCTGCCTGTTATTATGAGAATAGCCAATGCATGAAAAACTTATTCATTTGTGTGTGAGTTGCAACACAATTACATCATATACAGAAAATAACAATTAGTTTTCAATAAGCACAATATTACTTTTGTTGTTACGATTAATTTTTTATGTTGGGTGTGATAGTATTTTCTTTTCTAACTTTTTTGAAATGCAATCTCTGATTTCTATATTTTATCACTCAAACTTCTGTAAGTCATCTTGCTTGGCATATCTGCTTCTTTCCCCTAGAATACTTTTCTTATTTTACCAACACTGTCAATATTCCATATTTAAGAGATAAGACAGTAGTATAGCTCACCATATATATGTGGTGCTGTATGAAGAATTATGTTTACCTATATCATACAATATATATATTACTTTAGCCATGAGGAAGCATTCATTATAAAAATGCATTCTTAAAATAAATAGTTATAATTATGTAATTTGATTGAAAAATTATTTATTCATTATTATTTTATAGCTCTGTTATTTTTGTTTTTAATAAATATAATTGTAAGATAAATCAAAAAGAAAAATTATTTTTAAATTGTCTTGAATTTGTCAAATTTTTTTCAATAGTTTATATCTCATAGAGTAACTGTTTAACTAAGAAATAATTAAGTTATTTTTGAATTATTGAAAACTTTAAAATTAATTTAAAATAATTAACATTTATTTTTCCTTTCTTTTCATGCTTCATCGAATCATAGAACGTCAAGTAAGTAATTTTTTCGTTAGCTGGCTATTTTGTCTCTACTAGTTAATTTTAAATGTTCTTTGATTTCTTTTATGTATCTTTATATTTTAATTTAGTTACTATACCATTTTTAAACATTCCTAGTTTAATGTTTTTAAAATGTGGAAAATTTTAGTCTTTACAAAAAACTGTGTTTCAAGAGCATATGAAATCTTATATGAACTTGCATTAGAAATTCTTCTTACATTACAAAAGCTTTTTTATGCATACGCACTCAAGTGCAAAATAGTTGGGGCATGAGGTATGCAATGAATTTATGATGTGATGAACAACATTTATATAAGGCAAAACAATGTTTGGTAAGGTTGTGAGTGCTATAGCTGATACAATCACATGTTATCAAGATTTAAACCATTTTGAATTTGGTGTTATAGTCTGCTCACTGAAAATAGAACTTGGGAATTCTGAGATTGTGATAATAATTGGATTTTTATTTACAACCATTTAATGAGTATACTGTGATTATTGTCTACCTTGTAAAACATCAAATCATACAATGTGCTTTGAGCAGAAAACTTTGAAAGAACATTATCAACAACTTATGAAAATTCATAAATGAAATGACAAGCAGCACCTCCTCAAATTGCTGTAGATTTCATTGTTAAAGTCTAAACAAGTGCCAGTTTGTGAACTGATTAGTGGACCAATATTGATATGTACTTTCTCTCACAAAAGCTAAAGCTTGCACCATTTTTGATCAAAGGACCAAACTTTACACTAACCTGGTCTTGTAAATGCTGCCATTAAAATGTCAATGAATGACAATCAATGTGGTTTAAAGTCAAGAACGCCAAACTGATGGCGGAATGGTTTGTGTTCTGGCCTACAACTGTTCATGGTTTTGAATTTCATGTAAGCCCTGGATGTTAGTTGTTGGCTTCTAGTCCAATTTAAACTGTAGGTCCCAGTCATGTTAATCTTCATGTGAAAAAAATAACTATCAAGTTTCAATCAAACGAAATTAAAGTCAATGATGCTGCTTACAATGGAATCCAACTAAATAACTGCAAAGAAAAATTAATTCAGTTATATAGTATTATAACTGTTAATTGTGAAAAAAGATTTCTTTTCTCTTTTTCTTTTTTTATATCTAATGAGGAATGGTATTTGTTAAAATATTCAAAAATTGCATATTATGTAATCAAATCATTTTGCGTTTAATTTCAAATAAAATATTAATGAAATAGTTATTCCCATTCATATAGTATTCAAAAACATTTAAATATTATTTAGTTCACAATGATTTAAAAAATTTAAGAAAATATAGTTTTTTTTTTAAAGGATTTTGGGTAAAATTTCCATGTATGAAGCTTATCTCTAGTCTCATTAATTTTGAATCAATTAATGCATCATAATTTATTTTTAATTGCTGTTAAAATTAAATGTATAAATAACATATGAAACTTTATCTTAATGATCAATTTGAAATTGCCTAAATACTTGAAAAAGGATTCTCATTATGATAGAAATCCTCCATTTTTTTTGTATTATTAATAAAATTAATACTAATTTTTAAATACAAACAATTATTAATTCTATTATTTGCTCATCAAATTAAATAAACAAGAATTAATCTAAAAAGTGTTTTGCTGAATCAAGATTAAATTAAAATTTATTACATAAACATTTAAAATATATTTTGACAGTTTTGAAAATTCTGCAATATAAAAGTGCATGTTTTTGTACTCATTTATTCTGAATTCTTAAAGTATCTTCAATTTTAGGAATAATATTTATTCATTAAAATATGTGGACTTGTTACGATTTTAATTTATTTAATATTCAATTGTGACTCTTAATTATCAATTTCTTTTTATCCATAATTTCACATATCTTGTTTCTCCACCTATTTTTAAATAAACTTTATGAAATTTCTTTTATTTATTGTAGAAAGAGGATGATGAGCCAGAATATAAGTTTGAATGGCAAAGAAAATATAATGCTCCTAGAGAAGAGTATGTAATAATTATTTTTCTTTCTCACATGCATAAATGGAATCAGAGATTTTCATTGTGTTCAAATGAAAAAACATTTTTTTTACTTCTATTACAATTGTCATAGAATTTTTTTAATATGAAACAAGATCTTTAAATGGCTTTATTAATTATTAGAGATATAAAGGAAACAATTTATTTAGAATATTTAAAAAATCTTAAGAAAACTGAATTCTTATTAGAAATAAATTATTTTTCTTTTGATGTACTCAAGTGTTATGTTATTTACAAATTTTAGTTTATTTTAATTGTTTAATATTTAATAAATGCTTCATTTAATCTATATTATAAATCAGTGAGAAATGGTATTTGTTTTCATCAGATTTTTTTATTACTTAAATTATTGGTTCTGAATGCAAAGTTGGTAGCTAAAATATTGGTATTCCTCCTTTTAGTTCAATAGTTTGTAAATTTAACTCCCATGCTAGTTATGAATCTTTGAATTATTTTGAAATTTATTTTAAATTATATGTCCCCAAATTAACCTTCATGTGTAAAAAGAAACTGGTCTGGCAAACAATCAATAAGTTTTGTGTTGGTTTTCAAAAATATTTTGAAAGCTCAATGAAAACTTGAAAAGTTTAAATGAAATGCAGATCCCTATAAGGCCATATTATTATCTAAAAATGTGCCTGTTATGGTGATTCTATAAAAATGTAAATTGATTTTATGTAATATAGAATCACTTTTTGGAAAGCATTATGTTCATCTGTCGTGTAGTTCCTTACCAAATAACACTATCTTTTGGAGCATCTATGGAACTTGATTGAAAAGCTACTTAACATAAAAAGTTGTTTCAGCAATAATGATAGCTATAAAGATCATGTGACATATTTTTTCAAGGGACATTTAAAAGAATTTTGAGTCTATATCATATTGAATTTCATTGAATAAAAATGTGTCTCATAGAATATTAGAACTTATCTAATGATATTTATTTTAGTGTGAATAAAATAGTTCTTGCTGGAGAAATATTTATTATATTTGCAAAGTTATATTTATATAATAACCACTTAATAATAATGATTGTAAATGAAAAGAATGACTTAACAGAAATTAATTATATATTTCTTTTCCTTTTATAGCTATGCTAAAGGTAATGAAGACATTAAGGATCAACCATTTGGAATTCCTGTAAGCAAAAACTTTTTTGTTGTATATTCTTTTAGATTATTTTAATTATTTTTCTCTTTCTTTTTACATTGCAGTTAAAATGTTAATCTAATTATTGTCTCTATTTTTATTAAAGGTAATTAATATGTTGATAAAAAATTTTGTACTAATTGTTGATTGATATAAAATTTGATATAAAAAACAATATTTACATAATATTAAATACATTATCAATATTAGTATTTAAATATTTTTCATTTTTAAATAGCTTATAAGAATTTAATCCATTTATTTTTCAACAAATATGGATAAATTTGTTTAAATATTTTTTTTTTTTTTTTTTTTTTTTTTTTTTTTCCATTTTTGTATACCTATATAAGAATACTAATCCCATCGCTGTTTCCATTTTATTGATTTTTTGCATAAAAATAATGAATATGTCTGAAGAATTGATGATTTCTATAGGTTCGAAATGTTCGCTGTATAAAATGTCACAAGTGGGGTCATATTAATACAGATAAAGAATGTCCACTTTATAACCAGGCCAGTACTGCTTCCATGCCTACTAGTAAGTGATTAAGGAATTTACTAATAATTTCTTGTGTATACATTTGTTCCGATTACTTAAGCTCATATTTTACATTGATCATCAGAAATGTGTAAGGTGTCTATAAAACATTCTACACATTTGATGTTTTATAATTTTAATGTTACATTTATACAAAAGGTTTTATGCTTCTTTGTATGACCTTCCATCATATGTGAATTTTATTGCATGGAAAATAATAAGATTAATCAGTATCACATCAAGTATTGGTAAAAATGTCAATATCTAAAACTGATATTGAGATTGCAATTCTATCTTAAAGTCGTCAATGTTCTATATCTTTCTATTGTAAATAATGTTTTTTAGGAATTCCCAAAGGAAAAAATCCATCTATCAAATGTGTCAGTATCAAATAATCTGGGTACTTAAGAAATTGGAAAATTTCATTCTTTTTTTATAAAATTATCAGTGCAAACAATAAAGAATTACATTAGTTTGAAAAATGTTTTCTTTGAAAATTCAAAAAATCCAAGTGAAGAATTTGAGTTTAATTTCTTTTTCATCTTAAAGTATTCATAAAACAATCTTATTTGTTTCTAATTTGTAAATATATTTAATTAATCATATTGTAAAATTATGTGATATTGTTTTATCATTACAAATTTAAATATTTAATTTTTTTAATTATTTATACAAAGCTTGTTTAATGTATTAACATTTTAAAGTGTACCTTATAATTTATTTATGTAATTATTTTAAAAAAGCATTTAATTAAAATAACTTTTTTATATTTTTATTCTTAATTACTTTAAAAAAAAAGCACCATAAATTTGCTTCTTATTTTGCTCTGAATTTTGACATTATTATTGATATGTAAATTTTTTTTTTCCTTATTTTCGGCAACTTTTAAAATTGAATTTTTAAGCAACTTTTGTAATATAACTGTATATATTAATTTAATGATTAATTTTTAATTCGAGTTTTTTCTTAAAAATATCTTCCTTTTTTATTTATTTATTTATTTGCCTTGTCTTCAAGGAGCTTGGGTTTATATTTTTCTTAAAATTATTAAATTGTTATTACATTTCATTAAAATATGCTTGGATTCTCGCTTTATAGCATCAATGGATCCCATGGAACTTATGAGACAAATGAAAGAAGATGGTTATGGCTTAAAAGAAAATGTTCTGGGTCATCAGTTAAACCCTGCTGCTGCTAATCAGGTATTGTAAAAAAAATTGAAATTTCAATATACTTATAACTGTCACAAGAAATTACCTGATGTCTTTTAATCTTGATAAAATAACAATTGTAGAAACTTATTGTTAAAAATGAAATATGATGCATCCAAATTTTTTCCTGTTTTGTGACAGTTAATATGATATTTGTTAACGGAAAATATAAGCTAAAAAACTAAATGGTAAAATTTATAACATTGAAGCTGCTAATATAATAATAACATAAATCGATAGTTCCAAATAACTTGTATTTTGCAGTTATTAGTCATAAAAATGTTTTCTAGTTGGAAAAGCGGCAAATTTTGTAAATTTGCCTCTGAGGCTAATTAAATTCTAAAAATACATTTTCTCTATTAAAAAAAGTAATCTCATTAATTAATGCTGAATCTCAACACTTGATGTGATCTCAAGTTCATAATAATGAAATTTATTTAAATTTTATGTTCTTAGTTATAACTAAAATAATGTTCTTAGTTGGTTTAGCACGGTGGCTAGGTGCGTTGTCACCAAGGCAAATCACATTGTGCTGTTGTTTCTTGTATTGCTCGCATTTTTCAAGTATAGCATTGCTCAAATCAAGTAATTATTGCTTGTAGTGATCAGCATTAATGGCTTCACCAGGTTTAAGAAGCTCATAATAGATTGGCCCCTCCTGACCCCAGAAAATACACAGCATTGTCTTGTGGCCTAAGCGATTCGGCCATGTGGTCGATTTGGATGGCTGTCTGGGGTCAACATAAGATATGTTACACTTGGGATTCTCAAAATAAATTCATTTTTCATCGCCAGTCATAATACAATGATGATATGACTTGCATTTGTAGCGGGCAACAACATTTCGTACACAGTTTTTCGATTTTCCTGCTGACGGTCTGTTAGCTCTTGTGGTACCCATCTACCGACCTTCATTATCTTGCCCATTGCTTTGATATGATGGGAAACCATGCTCTGGTCAACATTCAATTGTTGTGCAAGATGTTCTTGTGTTTGGCCATCATCTCGATCAAGTAATGCTTGCAATTCATTATCTGAAAATTTTTTTTCTGATCTGCCACGCTCCTGATTTCTCGCATCAGAATCACTTTTTTGAAAACTTTTCAAACCGTCTGTAGTACAGCTCATGGCTCTAAACCAGTGGCTCTCAACCTTTTTGGGATCACGGAACACCTTTAAGTGGTCTCGATTTTGGCGGAACACCATTATCATAAAATTTGTAAATCTAATGTAAATCACACAAAATAATTGGAAGATTAATATTTAATTGAAATAAAAATATATATTACATGGTAACTTATTTTAATGAGAAATTTAAACAGACGACCTTTACAAATTTCCTCAAGGTTGGGTCTTATGTAAGAAGCGCTACTCTCATTTCTTCTTCTAAATTGATAAGTCTTTCTCTTTTTTTGCTTTTAATATTTGTTAGAGTTGAAAATCCAAGTTCGCACAGATAGGGCGTCGAAAGAGCAACAAGATATTCAGCGCTCGTTTTGCAATAAATGGATGTTCATTCTCGATGGAAATCCAAAACCTTTCCACTCCTTCTTCTTTGAATTTTAGTTGTAACGTTCAATCCGTTGATATATTAATAAACTCATCTGCTTCCTGAATAGAAAAATCTTGGTTCATTATATCAAATTCACCAAATGGATTTAGTGCCCAATCAAAGTCTTCAATATTAAGAGATGGAAAGTAATGAGTTATTTTGTCCTGCAATATTGACAAATGCTCTGTCACATTTGAAATCATTTAGTTAATGTTAACAATATTTTCCGTTGCTAATAACGAAACATATCAAATTTTGCGATTTTTGAGCAATAATGATTTTCAAAGCAAAAGCTTTTTCTGGAAAGCTAGCAATTTGTCTGTGGATGTCAGAATATTTTCATTTTCCTTGAAGAGATGTATTGACTGAATTTAAGTAGCTGAAGATATCGGCTAAATATGCTAACTTAGTACACCATGCATCATTTTCCAAATATTTTCACGTATACATCATTACCCTCTTGTCTAAAGAACTAGCAATTCCTGTTTCAACTCATGAACTCGGGTTAGCACTTTTCCTCTTGAGAGCCACCTCACTTCCAGAGTGCAAAAGCAAACATTCATATTTGGATTCCATGGTGTTACAAAGTTGTTTGAACATCACGGGTTTTTAATGGTCTCGATTTAATATAATTCACCATATGCGACTTGCTCCAAAAACAGACTTTAAGTTTGCTGGTAGACTCTTGAAATCAAAGATTCCCTGTGCAGAAAGCAGTGAGTAGAGACTATATTTGAATTTATTGCTTTAACTCGACTACAAAATCCTTAATACTGCCACGCATGGCTGGAGCTCCATCAGTACAGATTCCTGCGCAATTTTCCCAGGATAATTTCCATTCTTCCAAATAAGATGATACTGAATTAAATATGTCTTCTCCAGTTGCGTGACCAATAAGTTCCTTGCAGAATAAAAACTGATTTATTATTTCAGTGTCGTCAACAAAAGCGAATAAATCCGATTAATTGGGCTTTGCCACTTATGTCGTGGATTAGTCAATTTGCAGCGCAAAATTTTTTGTACTTAATTTCGCGTCACCGCGTTCTCTATAAAACCTGACATATCTATAATTCTTCTTTTTATCGTATCGTCCGAAGCGAGAATTTTAGGGCGTCTCGCTAAGCTTCATTGCCAAAGCGTAATCTTAACAATTTCTAAACATGCGGGCAAAATTAGCGATTCTGCGATATCATGCGGCTTTTGCTTCAATGCAATTAGTTCTGCCACTTTATAAGAAGCGATTTGCGCTTTATCCGAAATATAATCTTTGAAAGCATGTTGCTTGCACTTCTTGATTTTCAGCAATCTTTAAAATAATCTTTACCTTTTGAAGTTAGACAAAGAATGTTTTGTTGAAAGGTGTCGCTGTAACTTAGCTGGGACCATTGCACTGTTAGCCAATTTTTCACCACATATAATACATCTCGGAATAGGAACATCTTGACTACCACTCCATGTAAAACCAAACTTCAGATATTCTTCGAATAATTCGAACTGATTAGGATATCTTTTTACCGTTTATTTTCGGCATTTTTGTTGTCTTGCATATCACCTTCAATTGAAGAAGACCTGCTTGTACTAGCCCCAACATTAACCTCACTTTCCTCTTTCTTTTCAAAAATTTGTCCATATTTCAGATTTAAAAGTCTTGTATAAATGTTAAAATAAGCAACTAAAAAGATAAGAATACTGTTAAAACTACACAACTTGCATTTCATCTTATCAATTTCCAACATTATAAAATATATATATATATAATAAAAAACACACTCACGAAAACTAGATATTTATATTAAATTATGGCTGAACCTCAGGTCGAAATTGCGCTTTTGTTATTTAAATGCGAAGAAAGAGAAACAGCACGAAATCAACACTCATTAGCTCCCTGTATTATCGAGTACATTAGAAATTTAGTGGTATTCCCTGGAGTAACTCCAAGCAGCGTAACTGCGTCGTTTGATAATTACTATTAATATTATTGACTGTTCCATGAAAATTTAGAATAATATTGAATATTTTGCTAAATTTCAAATAATTAACAAAACTATGTAGTATTTATTTTATAATAATAAAAAATTTCTTGTTTCTTATTATATTCAAAATTTTAAGCGGAACACCTGGGACAGCTTCGGAACACCAGTGTTCAGCGGGCAACGTGATTGAGAACCACTGCTCTAAACAGTGCCACCGTATGCTTCTACAAGCATTTCATAGCATTGTTCTTCAAATGGTAACAAAAAATTAATGCTGTCCACAAATTGTGGTTCAAAAGGGATAAAATTTGACATTTTATTGGTATTTCAACACAGTAAAAAAGAAAAAACAATGCACGCTGAAACTCGTCAAAATGTAAATTAAACCTCTGTATCAAAGGTCAAACTATAAAAAAAAATCATGTGTCATGGTTTTGTAATGTTTGCCTATATGCATGGTGATATCTGTTAACAATCATCTCATTAGATGTGCATACACCTGGTATATATGAGTAATAAAGTTTTAAAAAAAGTGATAGAGAAATTTTACTGAAATGTTAATGTTAATGTTTAATGTTAATGTTAATGTTTAATGTTAAAACATTAAAATGTTTTAACATTTTAATGTTAAAACATTTTAATGTTTTAACATTAAAATGTTGTTCTATAAGAAATACCCTTTCTCCCTAAATATTTAAATAAGCAAAATATTTAAATAAGCTTTTATAAGTTTTACCATATTAAATATATTCTATAAAAATAATATCTAAAAATATGAAATAATGGTTTTTTAAAAATTGTTTTTGAATATGACTAATTTTGCATAATGTTATATGTTTATAATATTAGACCAAAGAAAATTGTATTTTAGTGCTATTTATGGGTCCTCAAAAGTAAATATTCTTTTTGTCAATTAAATTTTTTGTTTGTGGTTTTATTTAATGTATTTTTATTTAGAGTTAATTCTTATTTGTTTATTTTACTTTTCAAGCAATTTGTTGCTAGTGATGAAAGTGACCCAGAGATGGACTTCTTAAAATCTTTATCCAGTGCAGAGAAAAGAAAGCTTCTGAGGTATAAAATTTTTAGTTTAAATAATTTTTATCAATTTATTGGTATTATTGATGAATAGTAAATTATATATATAAACATATATTAATTAATATGATAGAGTGTATTCAGGCTTAAAATCTAATATTAATTTAAAATCTGAAAGTTTTATAAAACACAATATAGTTTAATTTTCTAGCTACTTATTGCTCAATAAAATGTGTTCATTGTAAATATTATTTATGTATTTTATTTATTTGTATATGAAATTTTCTACTATAGCTGTTTTATTATGTCTTTGTTAATGAAATTCATTATTATAAAAACATGATTATAAAAATTCACATGGTTAATGGCATTTTGATATTTGATTGATAGATAAGATGTAATCAAAAGTATTTTCTTACAAGTTTTTTATGTTATTTTTATAATTATAAAATTTTTGGGTAACTTAAATTTATTGAGATTTTTTTTCTATGGTATGATCCATTTTTAATCTTTATGAATACGTGATTATGATGAAAATTTGTTATTTTCTTTCTGAGTTTTTTATGTAACTCTATTTACATTATTATAATTATCTAGTTGTTAATAAAAGTCATTTTTGTGCATAATATGAATAAAAATCCAAGGTCGAACTGTAATTTAAGAAATTAGAGAACTTTCATGAATAAACATCTCAAAAAAATGTGTTCAATTAATGTTAATCAACATTTTTTTATTTCTCTCACTGTATTAACCTTCAAATTGTGAGATATCATCAATAGTAGTTTTTCAAATATTATTAATACATCACTTAAATATGTTTTAACTTAATATATCCTTAATATATTTTTCAATTTATAAGGATTTTCTTATGATGTAAATAATGTATATTTATTTTATGGATTATATTAAACAATTTATTATACATGTTTTACTGATGCTCAAAACCATGCCAAAAGTGGTTAATTTTGTTAATGATGCTATAAAATATAGGCGACTAATGTGTTTTTCATATTTTAATTTTACAAAATAAAAGTAGATGTTGCACATCAATATCCATTGTTTGTACAGAATATATTAATTTTGATTTTAAAAAATTGCAAAATGTTATTAAATTTTTTTAATTTTTTAATAAAGCTTTTTTTGTGTATTTTAAGGTCTAAATTTCCCTTTATGTTATCTTATATTTCTTTTCATTCTATTTTCAAAGGAAATTAAAGAAGTTGTCAAAGAAACAAGCTAAAAGTGGACACTGTAAAAAAAAGAAAAGTAAAAAGAATAAAAAATCAAAATCTAAAGAATCTTCATCTTCTGGTAGGCTAATTCATCATTTTTCTAGTTTCCAATCTTAGAGACATAGATTTAAATTTTAAAGTAAATATATAAATTTAAAATATTAACATAATTACTCTCATATTAAGTACAAAAATTTTTTATCACACTTCAGACATGCTCTTATACTAAATATTATATTGTCGCATTTAGTAAAGTCAAATAAGATGTCAGTCTAAGATTAATATTTAATTAATTGAAGTTAACCAAAAACTCACTATTTCCAATAAAGGATTCACATATATACAATCTATATCTTGATTTTCAAGAGTAATTTTGAAAAGTTGAGATAAACTGAATATGCTATTAGTTTCTGGAGAAAAATATTAAATTAAAGAAATTCCTATTTCTTTAGCAAGGATTATGGATCAGCAGATCCTAAGTTCTAAAACTTCTGATCTTGCTAATCCCTAATCTAATAATTTGCAATTTTAGATTTCATTAGCTTTGCATCATTTTTTTTCCAGTAATTAAAAAGTAGGTTAGGATAAGTATGTAGAAAGTATAAATTTTCTAAAATTTAGGTTTATAAATAGTGTTTATTTTAAAAGAATTGACTTTTCAAAATCTAGGTTTTCATGTAAGAATTTTTTTTAAGTAATATTATTTACAAATTTTGTCTCCATCTTGTGATAGCTTACAAAAAATACAGTGCATAGTTATTTTTACAAAATAATCCATGTAGAAAATTAAATTATATAACATTAAATAATTTGCTTTGAATTTAAAAGATATTGCAAGAATAAGTTAACATGATAAAGGAAATCATTTTCCTATTGTATCTCTGAAGTAATTTCAAAATTTATCATCTATGAAAAAATTTTGTTTTTGACTACTTTTATTGCAGTCCCTATGAATAATAAACACTGTTTTAATCATTAGTTTTATTTGGTATTAGAAAGGGCTTTTTTTTTTTTTTTTTTTTTTTTAATTACTGATAAACATTATAAGAGTGTTTCATAATTCTAAAATTCTTAATTGCTTATTAAATATTCAAGTTATGGTTTAAAATACTCAAAGGGTTAAATAATGATCATTATTCAGAAATATCGATGCCTTGACTCTTTTTAACATATTATTATTATATATTAAGTGATTATTTATTATACATTAAGTGAGATCTAATTATTTATTTTACAAACATATTTTGAATGAGATTTTTATGTTTCCTTTTCAGAGAGAGCTCTAATTTTAAATTGTTAAAATATAGCATTATTTTAAAAAAAATTATAATATGACTTATTTGGCAGTCTGACAACACTATCATTGCAAGCTGTAATTAGAAGTGGCACAAATAAAAAGAATTTTATATGAGTCTAGCCATGATTACTAAATATGAAAATGCTTCATAATATTCAATGATAGTTGCATCAGAACTTTAGATACTCTACCTTGAATATTGAACAAAATAACCCATTTCACAAAACCTCTACCATTGATTAAATTTGAATTTTTATATACATATATATGCTTCTTCAAATTTTAAGTAACTTTTTTTTCTTAAACTTTCTTCTATAATTCCACGTATTTAAACTTTTTTTAAATGAGAGAGAAATGCAAAATTTATATATTTCTTTGATATTGAAAATCATTGGTCACAAAATTAAATGTGATTATATTATGTCATGTTTAATTTTTGCGTAATAATATGTTCTCATGCAAAATTATCTGGAATTCTGATGCTTTGTGTTTTCATCATTTTTTCATTTTACACCATTATTAATTATCACAATAATAAAATTTATACTGATGAATGAATTGAAAGCTAAGATACTTTTCTCATTGTGTTTGTTATCAATGGAATCATGTATTAAAATGAGACTGTCAGTTTATAATTAATTGAAAATTTATTATAATTAATTATATGAAACAATAATTAATTATATCAAACAAATGTGTTCTTGTTGTTGCTAATCTTAAGACTATCTAGCAGATAAACACTTCCCATAAATCTGAAAATATCTAAAAAGTCTGAAAAAAATGAGGGTCTAGCACAACCTCATCCTTGCTAAAATTTTTAAACATGCCAAAATATGAAGGAAAAAAAAATAAATGTATTACATAGAATTAAATTTTTTTTAATATTCCTGGAAGAAATTTAAGGAAAATTTTATAATGACATTTTTCTGCAAATAATATGCATATTTATCATATAAAATTTATATTTTACTTATAAATATTATGCGAAATACTAAATTTGAAATAAATTTCAGAATCTGAAGAAGAAGTAAAAAGAAAGAAACAGTCCAAATCATCTAGTAGCTCTTCTGATAGTGACTCTTCCAGTGACAAAAATGTGAAGAAAAAAAGCAAGAAAAAGAAATCAAAACATGCTGATTTATCACCTTCAAGAGACGATAAAAAAATTTATTCAAGTTCCAAAGAGAATACTAAATTTAAAGAAGAAAAACCAAGCCACAAAAAAAGTTCCAATCATCACCTTCCTTCAGAAGTTACCAGAGATCGAGGTGAAAGTGGGAAAAAGTATCTAAATCCTGGAAAAGATTCTCCAGTTAATGACAGTACTCATCATAAATTAAAAGATATGGAAGTTGAAGGTCCTCAGCCCCCAAAGAATCGAGATGAATCACCCAAGAGAAAGAAAACAAAACATGAAAGAAGATCTGACTGTTCCCCACATAGTTCAGAAGAAGAAAGGCATAAAATTTCCTCTCATGGTTCTCCTAGAAAAAACAAGCATGAAAATGATTCATCATCTCCCTCAAAGAGAAGAAAGCATGAAACGCATGACTCAGAAAACAGTGATGATGTAAAACATTGCAAGCACCCTGATGGCTTTAGCCATATGTGCCCTCAAGCACTCATTGAAGAAAACTATTTACAATCTAAAACTGAATATAAAGGAGATGTCCATGATAGGTTTCGACATCTAAATCGGGACAAAAGATCCCCATCTGTGAAGCAGAAGTATAATAAATAAAAATAATTTATTGTTTCCAAACTACTGTTATATAGAAAGTTTTAAAATATGTCTATAGCATAACTTAAGAGAATTTTTACTAGATGAACAATTTGTAAATATTAAAATTTTATCTTTGAATTGTTTCTCGTTTTGTGTTGATTATGGATCATGCATATTCACTGATTGTTCAGTTATTTTATTTCATACATATTATGGTTAAGATAAATTGAATTCTCATTATTTGTTCTCTATACTTAGTTTTCACTTTGTCACCTTAATTAGCAATTGATGTTCATTATATCCCTTAATAAGGGGCTGAATTGAATTTGCTTCATTATAATAATGGTAAACAAAAATAAATGTAGAACAACATTCTTATTATCAAATCTCTAGATTAAGTTAAATAATAAAAATACTTTTGCTTAAAGTGATTAAATATTTTGTAAATTCTCATAGTTTCTAGATTTTTCTACAATTAAATTATTAGCATTAAAATAATTAATAATACTAAGAGGAATATCTCAAATTTTTTCTCAACAATTTTACATTTACCACAATTTTGTTTTACCAAAGATTCAATCAGCTGAAGCATCATCCTATTGATTTTCAGAAATGCATTTTCAAATTCTCAGCATGGTCAAATATTGTATTTCAATTGTTTTGCATCTAATATGACGCCTCTCTGCAAGCTTTTTGATTAAATATTGATTTTGATTCAAGATTTTACTATTTTTTACTATGATATAACTCACAGCAGCATTTGTTAATAATTCCTATTTAAATATTTATTAGCTATTGTTATGGGATAGAAAGAATATAATTTTTTCTCATGCAGAAAAAACATCAAAATCTAAGATTTTTGATAATAGAATTCAGTTAGAAAAATTTCTATAAATATATTTTATTTAAAATATATTATTTATGTGATTTTTACCTTAATGAAATATTTATCAATGAAACCTTTAAGCACTACCTCATAACATGTTTATTCTGAAATATTTTTCTAATAAATGCCAGTTTTGTGATTAATAGTTTACTCCATACTTATATATGCACAATGACTATCACTATATTAATCTAAAATTTAATAATCACTACCGAATATTACACCATACATAGAAATCCAAAATTAGCTGTTATCTTCATTTCACATAATTTTTCGTGAGGATTTTTAGTAATCTTTAAATTATATAATAAAGAAAATTAATTTTTTTCTTATTATACTTAGAGCAGATAATTTTTTTAATCTTAACAATTCAAACATTTCTTAGATAAAATAGCATAGTTTTCTTTTCCAAAGGCATTATACTATATATAAAAAAAAGCTCTCTATAATAATTAGTATATCAAAAAACACATTATTTTTACTTATTTACCTCAAACTGCTGTAATTGAATTAATAAAATAAATTTCTTATATCAAATCAAGATTCTTAGAATTATATTGTGTTTTAAATTTTATAATAAAATTTAGGTTAACATTTCATCAGCAGCATTTATTCTTATATAAAGATTGAGGTTGAGAATTGTGTAATAATATTTGTTGATCACCTGAATATTTTTATCTGTGGAAAGTATGTCATTTTTCATTCATTCAATAAATGATATTTAAATAAAGATTTGTTTTTTTGAAAATTAAATCATTGTTTTAAAATTGACTTTATATTTTTTCTGCAGCTTTAACCCACATTTTCTCTTATGTATATATGGGCTTAAAGGGTATGCTGGTTTATTTTCATCTGTTGTATTGCAATCATTATTCACACAGTTTATAAAATATAATTACAGAGCATCTTTTTTGTATCTAACTTCATTAAAGTGAACAGTTTCATTGTTCTGGCTTGACATTAGTCGGATCAGATGGAGGATTAGAAACAATAATGAAATGTGTGAATTTTTATATTATTAAAACATTCACCTGTAATACAGTTTTAATATTTAACTGATTTTTTCATCTTTAACTAGGTTTTCTTCAATACTTTCTATAAGTGAAGTGGACATGAAAGAATACACTGGTTTTCTTTTGTGTACAGTAATATATTTATAAAATGTGTGTTTTCCTGGTGCATAATATTTCATTATAGAATGTATCCTGTAATAGTGTGTTGATATTCAGCCAAAATATGTATCAAAATTATCGGTTATCCAATTTGTTAAATATATTTTAAAAAAATATTTTACAAATATTTAACAAAACTTTTAATGTTTATTCATTTTTGAATTGTTGATTATATTCATAATTCATTTTAGATGTTTATTTTGAAATTTTACTACCTAGGTATGCTGCTAGAACTTTCAAATATATGTATCTTATCAGTGAAAGTAAAAAAACTCAACCTTTTTATATTTACCGAGCATTTTGTTTATCTTTTAGCAAAATAATTTTCCACCTAGGCAATATTAAGTGATAGGTACCAAGTTGACTGCTGATACAAACCATTTAAACATTGTTATCTAATGTGTGCATTATATTTGGTAATGTAAAGTAACTTTATATATATATATATATATATATATTTCATTTCTAATTGAGGCATTTTAAGGACATTTATATTATTTGATTTTATGTAATTTACTTTAAAGTCTCAACATTCATTATAATATTTCAATATTATAACTTTTTTTTTTATCCAATATGAACTTATAAATATTATCTGAAAAAAGGATCTTTTCACATTTTAGAAGTTATGTCATTTAATTTGAGCCAAATATATTAAGAGAGAAATAATATTTTATATTAATTTTTAGTTTATTGGGTCAAATATGTTCTCACACACACAATTTTGTTTCAGGAAAATTAATTAGATTACCAATTTAATTTGGAATCGTGGTTTTATGGTCCAAAGCTATTCAGACAAGAAAATGAGACTACCTGTTTGATTTATAACAAGTTATTGTGAGTTTTCTCTTAATACTGATAATGTTAGATCTCTCATGCATTGCAAAAACATACTTGATTCTGCAAAAGAGAAAACTACTTGTTTTGCTGGCCTAAGTCCAATTGGGAATGTTTGGGGCACACTTGAAATGTCTGTGAGTGGGTCTTTTTACTATCTTTGATTTGATTACACTCTTTCAAGAGTCGAATAGTATTTTCCATAGTTTTATATCCATGTAAATAGGGCTTTTATCTGCTCGAAACCACGAGCCATATTCACTGTCTTGCATCGCTTCTAAACAATGCTTGTGTTCACTTTTATGTAACCAAATAGTTGCCTTGAAGTCTCTTTCTGTCTAAATATTTTTATCCGTCCTAAAAATTAAGGATTTTCTTTTTACCTTTTTACATACATTTTATGTTCGTATACGGTAAACTCATTGCTTATCTTCAAATTCTTGCTTTCTCCTTCCAATATTTTTAGTATTACAATTGGTTACGAATGGAAGACTTAAATTGGAAGAAATGTTGACATGAACTGATTCTTCTAATTTTCATAGAAAAATGTGAAATTATTTAAATTTGGTTGTATTTAATTCTGTTTTAACCCTAAATCTTATTGAAAACGCTTATATTTAATCTTTAGATCCTTCTGCATTGGTTTGGCTTGTTTGTCACTCAACGGTCTTTTTTATTTTATTTATTTATTTATTTATTTTTTTGCACGTTTAAGCTAATTAAACAGAGATCTATTGTTTAAAGTGGATTTCCAAGCACTGCAAACAAACTCCCCCCCCCCCTGGAGTTTAATGTAGAGTGATGACAGAAAAGCGCCCTTCGGATCATAAGGTCCCGAGTTCGATCCTGTTGAACTACGAGAAATGGATGTTTTGTGTAGTTGCTTAAGTTTTCTGGGTTTTCTCCCTTGTGATCTGTGAATGCAGCCCTTTATCTGTCAAAAGCTTTCATGGAAAATAGTTTACTCAGTGGATATTAAAATGCTACTCACTATGCGGTGTCAAAAAATAACATTTAAGCACGAAGTAAGAATTGAATTCATAATCTCTTGCACGAAGACCAGAGGGTTAACTGTTCGGCTATCAGATCAATTCCACTACATTTAAAGAACGATCCTAATGATAAAAATTAAAATGCTTAAATGTTATGGAAAAAACAAGGGTAAATATTTATTTTTTTCTGAAATACTTCTTATTTTTGATATGAGAAAAAAATAAACTCTTGAAATAGCGAAGAAAAAAATTTTTATTTTTATGAATATTTAGCAAAGTAGCTTCACATTAATTTATTTTGTTCCTGCTCCTAATGTTATATAATGTAACAATCTCATTTTAAATAATGCTTTACCAAAGATAAATATCACTTTACAAGGCCATTAATCCATGTTTAAATAGAAGTAATTTTAATAAGAATTAAAAGAAAAAAAAACTATTATTACCTTCTCCATAGTTTTACTTTCAAAAATTATGTTTAAACTGTGTCCCTTAATTAGAGCTGTGGTATATTGAAGTAAGCATTTATAGTTTAATTATTTACCTGTATTGCAGTGAACATAGATACATCTCATACAGTTTTACAATAATACATACTCATAATTAAAATATTCTCATAAAAGAATTTGAAATTTGGGATTCTTACAAAAAAAATACTTATTATATTCCTATGATATCTGTGCTAAGAAGTGTTGCACCAGCATGCATCCCTGTCCCTAGCTTTGAGTTTGGTTCTATCAGTTGGATAGAAGCAACAGTCTTCGTGGTTTTGAAGCAGGATCCAAGCAGAAGACTCATAATACTTTGCCCCCCAGAGGTATCATTTCACTTTGGGGACATTACGACCACGCTGAGTTTTAACGTGCTTCAGTCGTCTTTAGTGAACACGACGAATCTTCGTTTAACCCAGGATTCGAACTCACTACCTTCCGATAATGAGAATGACGCCTTAACCTACCAGGGCACCACTATCTTGTTAAGAAGTGTCAAAGACCTGCTGCAAGGGAACTGTACTCTCCCGGGTTCATTGATATGGCTTGGGGGATGGATATTGCGCTACTGCTTCCTGCGTGAATGCCTGTCTGGAGTGAGCCATATTCATATGTAACTATGGGAGAAAACTCATAAGTAACCACCTATGCAGAAGGCATAATAAAAACATGCATTTTCCGTTGATCGAATACAGCAGATCTTGAGTGTGTCCTTCAAGGTGGATATTTAGAAATTTTCCATGTTTTCTCCCTTTCGATATGTAAATATATCACACTATCCATGGAAGTAATTCCTCAGGGCTAAATGTATCTTTGTTGAAAATCTTTGGTTGTTAGTCTATACACTACAATATATTTTATTGTATTTCATCAAGAAGATAATTGAATTTATTTCCTTGAAGAGTTTTAATTGAGTTTCTTGGCTTAAATAGACTTAGTACCATGAATAATAACTGGCTAAGAATTAAAGAATACAAATATTTAAAACAGTCCCTTTTTGATTTTATAAACTCGATAAATATTTATAGCGTATCTACCTCCTTGTGGAAGTTGACACTAAGAGCGCTTTAGAAGTTTGATTTCGATTACGTTTTGAGAAGGTGATTATTGAATTAGGGGAATCTATTCAAAGCATGGTTATCTCTGACAGAAAAAAGTTAGCTAAAGTATAAAAATATTTTGAATTTAAAAATTTCATTGCATGTTCAGAAAAATTTCAGTGAATAAGTCAATATGTAATTGCAAAGGCAGACACAATTACTTCTTCAGAAGAATGCATGTGCGTGAAGTTCTATATAAAAGAAATAATTCCTCGGCGAGTTTATATAGAGCGTGTCCCTTTACGTAAAAGGAAAAATTAATTTCCACAAGATCCCATGCAAATAACCTACAGCAGGGATCGGCATTAAGTGAGCCGCGATAGAACGGTGGAACATAAAAACATTTTGGAATGATTGCCGATGGTCAGCATATCTAAAAGTATACTTGTTTAATATGATGCTGGTTAACAAAATATCGTCATTAAAGGAGATGGCGAGACAAAATATGTAAAAAATAGCTCTTGACCTAAGGTATCTGCCCTCTCCTGATCTGACTGGAACACAATGTGGTAGGGAGATTTTATTATATATGAATTTTAATTGGAACAATTTTTTTAGGCTTATAAGTAATGATAGAGTACATGATTTAACGATGTTCTCAAACACTATTGATATCATTTTGTTTTAAAGGTAAGGCTACTGATTTTTTTAACCATAAAATGGTTGTTTCCTTTGTTCCAGTTAAGATTATGGCTACATTACTGTATTACAATTCTCATTGGTTTAAAATATCCATGACGTCAGATAACGCTTCATCTACGTCACATGGTATTGAGACGGCGCTGTCAATCCGACTTTTCAACGAATTTGCTGCTTGTCTTAAATAATATTCTTTAAGCGGCAGCAAACAATGAATGTCTGAGAATATTGTTTAAGTTCATTTTGTTAGTAAAAAATTTCTTTTATAAAGACCAAAGTATCGGCTTGAGAAGTCGTTCTCCGTGATTCAAGCTATTAACAAGTTTACAAATAACAGAAGAAAAAGCAAAATGGAAAAGACAATACAAAACATCTACTTTTAAGAAAGGACGATTCGAATTTTTAAAAATTTCTTTTTAATCAATAGAATTCTAGGTTAGGTTAAGTTACGACAAAAAACTGTTTTGGAGCTTTATGCTCATAGGCTTATAAGCTTGCGCATTGAGTAAGATTGGGTTTTTATTTGATACTTTAACATGATTGATCATACAATTATAAATTAATGTAAGCAATATTCGTAAGCAATCTCTTCTTAATTTTTAAAACTATTGCCTTGCTAAAGCCAATTAACTTTTTTAATAGTTTTTATTTATTCAGAAAGTGTATCTAAATGCGGGTATATGTTAATAATGAATATGTATATAATAAAGCTTTTTAAACATGACGCACGCAATTATTTTTTGTGTTATTTTTTATTTATTTATTATCATCATTGATGAATGTTTATTTTGCAACAAAAATTGTGTACAACATAAGAGATAAATACCAGTCTCTATGTTGTATAGGATAGCCTAAATATATTCCTGTATTTACGATAAAAGAATTTTTAAAAACATCTGTACATAAATCGAATTTTAATGTCAATTGTAAAATCGCCTATTACTTACTATAGCCCTCTATAGTAAGTAATAGTCGATCTTACAATTCAATTGCAAATAGACATATATTTATAGCTAATGTTCGAAACGCCTCTCACAATTCTTGGAGACAAAGCAAAAAACTTTTGAGCATGTTTTTTAAAATTGCTTTTCAAAATTCCAGTACGATCATCTTGGATACATTTAGTAATCGCCATTTCTTTTAAGCCCATTGTTGAGTATTTTCATACTTTCTGTTCTTTAAACATGTCTACAGATATACCATGAGAAGAACGAAGAGAATTCTTGAGATATTCGATCTTTGAAAATATCTTTTATTGTTTCAATATTTGTTAGGTTGGATTTGATTCCGCCATACCGCGTTGGCAAGAGCGATATACTTAAGAAGAATAGGTCTGACCCATCGCTAAGGGTGATTACCTTGAGAAGAAGATTCTAGTGAACATCATTTTTCCTTTCGGTTACGGCAAAATTCGACCGACGCTTAGCTTTTAATAAATTTAGAAACATTGTTCATCACTTTTTGATTCAGATCAATAACATGAATATCATCAAGTTATTGTTACTGTGTTTAAGATTACCTCTCAATAATTTTGCTTGAAATTCGGCTTTTAAATTTATAATTATTTTGCTGTATATTTATCAATATATTTTATTCTATCTGATTATTAAACGCTAAAAATCAAGACTAAAGTTAGGTAATTTTGTTAAATGATTTTTATATATTGTGTAAAGCATGACTATGTGATAGATTTCCTATTATCTAAGCTCTGGTTGTCCGAATTACAGAATTTTAGACCATAAATTGAAGAAGAGAAAGAAAAAGAGAAAAACGAAAAATCTCAAGAAAAAGAAAGCGGAGAGAGAAGATGAGACATGCGTGTCACTCTTGAAGAATTCAGAAACATTCTTTTGAAAATCCTTAATGTTCAGAAGTTAGCACTGAAATTGTAGAAGAATGCATCATGAGTCGAATGCTAGATTTCAAATTGCAAATGATGGTTAGCTTATTGAAAGTGTCGATTAAGAAGATGACCTTAATGCCCAAGTTGAAGTAGGTATGGGACCATCAGCTAGTCGCTTTAAAATTGCTTTGGAGAGGGTAGAACGTCATCTCGAGTATGACCACGTGCAAACTCTCTCTGTCAAGCACATGCGCAACTTGGCTGCCCGAAAACGGATGAAGGCAGTGAAACAGCTTACTACGACCGAGATGATCAGCAAGCAGTGACTTTCATTTATAACACTGTACATACACACTGCATTAATATGTTCACTTGAAAGTACCTTAAAATATAAATGGTTTGCCTTTTCGTTTGATTGATTTTCAACTAAAAAGGTGTCTTTTTTTCATTTGTATATCGAGAACTTTCAAGTTCCAAAATAGTTTTTTTGTTTTATTTCAAATAGAAATTAAGTTAATTAAATTTTGAAATGCGTCGCGTCTTTTGAAACACGAAACGGAAAAACTCGTTTTCAAAGAGAAAAAGAGCAATAAGGTATGAGTTCTTATAGGCATATTTTATTTTGGTATGGCTTAAAATTAGTTATAGGATCTGAGAACAGTGTAAAAAGGCTGTATGTACAATAGAAAAGATATAAAGTTTCTGCATTATTCTTGATGATTTGCACGATGCAACGGGAAGTGGTAAAGAAAAGTGGCATTTTATTTATTTCCTTTTTTTACTATTTTTTTAATTTATATGTTTTTTTATAATGTTTTGATTGATTGCTATAAGTATGAAGCCTCTATTTGGCTTATATATTCATAAAGAGTTGGTAACATCGTCGCTATCACAAGCAATATTCTCAAAACTTTGTTTTTCACAAAATTTCTAAGCCATCAATACGATATCTCAAACTATAATTTTAATGATAATTTGATGTAGTAATAATAATTTGAATCATTTGATGACATGTAGGCCAAGTGTCATACAAATTATTATTTAATTAAAATAATAATTTATATGAAACTTGTCCTATATGTTTTAAGTGAATGAAGCGAAATGAAAGCTATGAAATGAAGCAGAATTGCAAATATATTTAAAAAACTTTTTCATTGACAATTCTTTTTAAAAGGAATGTTCAGTACTTTTTCGTTAAATATCTAAATTGCTGTATATTTTTAACCATATTTCCTTGGATTTTGCTTTATTTCAAGGAAAATTGTTATGTAAACCTTATGCTTAAATTAAATTAAAAAAGATTGATGCATAACAATTTTCTGTAGAGTGTTAACCGTTTTATTAAAATTTTACTAAAACTTGCCAGAAAGTAACTGATTTTTCAAAATGTATGCTATATGTCTGTAAAATATTAGCAATTTTATGTTTTTATATCATAATTTATCTGAAAACAAGATAAAAGGAAATTAGCTTGTTATTAACTAATTTAAAAAAAATTATAGTTACCATTTTTTTTTTTTTTTCGATTTTTGAAAAAGTATTGTTATTAGACAACTGCATAGTGAACGTATTTACGTTGTTTCTAATACGCCACCGATTGGGAATGCACTGAACCGTTGATGATGAAGGTGACTTCAATACTTGATAACTTTATATCTAACGAGAATTTTCGAGTATTAGCCATCTCATTCAAATTGCTTTTAGTTGATCTTTCCAATAGACCACCTCATTTGGAAGGGTAAAAGAATGTTTCGAAAAAAATTAAATATTGTGATTTTTCCCTGGGAACTAGATACGCATTGTTTACTGTAAACTACGGTTCGCGAAAAGTGACTTTTTGCCATCATTTAAAAATAAATACTTAAATGTTTCAGCCATAATGCTTAGGTAATTGTGAATAAATGTTAAAAATCATGGGCAGTATCACTTTTCAGTGTATTACTCCGTGAACTTGTTCACTATTTTAACATGATAAGCACGTAATTCAAGGTTTCTAAATCTTCGACCATCATTCACTATGTTGTTCCCCATTAATCTGTGTGAGGTCTTTCAGCGACAAACTCCTCACAGATTAATGGGGTTATTGCACTCTCTTCCACTGCATTTTTTCATTAAGTCTTGTGCAATAATTTAGATCTTTTAATAAACCTAAGTCTTACGAAATTAGCTAAGTCGATATACAAAATCCATCTACACTCGTTATTCCGTTAACTGAATAGTTATAGTGCAAAAAGTGTTTGTTGAATCTGTATAGAAAGATCACAAAATTATTAGAATCTTTTATGGGGGATTTTTATATTAAAGTAAATTTTTCTTCAGTTGCCAAAAAGCCACACACATATCTTTTTTTTTATATATATATATATTTTCCACGCATGAAAAAGCAGATGATGAAAAATAACAGGTCGATTAATGTATAACCAAAAATACACATTTTAAAAATAATAAAAATCTATGAAATATTTTTGAATTCAAATGCATGAATGAAAGATGCCAAAACTGTTTGTCAAATAATCTTAAAGCAGTCTTTCTTCAACTATGAAAAACACCATAGAACTATTTTATTTTACAATTTTAAAGAGTGAAAAAAGCAGGTGATAAAAATCAATGACATATACAAACGATATTTTTAGAAAAATAAAAGTCATAATTAAAACATAATAAATATTTTTCGATTCAAACATAGTAACTTATATGATACAGTGCATAATAAATATAACAGTAATTTAAAATTTCCTTTAATTTCAATTATAAATACACTGCTGGCTACCCAAATTGCAACACCAAGAAAGACAAGAGATATCACAACAAAATTTATTTTGTAGATGACATGTTGACACTAAGTATGAAATGATTAAATTAATGACTTCTGTGAAGTGTGCTTCCTGCCAAAATCAGTAGCCAGCATTGATTCAAAGAAACTGTGGATATGTTCTTGGGGTACAGAAGACCAAGCAGCTTCCACTCGTTGCCAAAGTTGATCTGGTGTGGCAGCTAGGGATGTAATCTAGGTCAATCCTTGAACAAACAACCATGGACCACGTGTTTTCTATCGGCGAAAGATCCAGAGAGCGAACCGGACAGGGAAGCAATTCAATCTGGCGATTGGCAAAGAACCTTTGGACAATGCGTGCAACGTGTGATCGCGATTTATCCTGTTTAAATATGGCTGTTGGCAAGCTCTGAAGGTAAAGAAAGACGACTCGTTCCAACACCTTGGAAATGTAACGCTAACTGCTTAAAGTACCAGCAATGCGTACTAGAGGAGTGCGAGAGTGATATCCAATACCGAATTATACCATAATACCAGGTGAAGGACCAATGTGGCGGTACATAGTGCAGCTGTTCTCGCCACGGTGTTTCCAGACTCGAATGCGACCATCGTGGTGTTGCAGACAGAAGCGTAACTCCTCAGTAAAGACAATTTCATTTCATTCAGCCGTTCACATCCTTCTTTCATCGCACCATTGGCGGAGGAGACGTCTGTGGTTCAGCTCGATATGTGAGCATCCAGGGTGTCTTGCATAGGCGCAGAATTTCGGTACGCGTAATTTGCGGGAGCGCCATCACCTTCTGTTGCACGCGTCGATCCAAGTTTGCCGACTTCATTCTGACTGCACCAGCATCCCGCAAAAGCTCCCCAGTTCTTAGTTTCAGCCATTTCCGCCACAGTCGGTGCACTGTGAACGATTTCAGATGTCTGTCAATTGCAATTTTCCGTAAGGACCAACCAGCCCTTCTCAGTCCGATCACCATACCCTTGGTAAACTTGTCTACCTGCTAGAACTGACTCTGTCGACGATGGTCTGGAATTCTCTGCAATTACATGCATCCTTTGCGACAAGAACAAACTTTAATCAATTATTTTTCAAGCAGCAATAATGGCGGGAATATTGCCCACTCTGACGGTTTCCCACTTTATATCTTATCCTACGCGTGCTCTGGAGAACTGCGCATTTCACATCATTTGCATAACTCGGTAAGGTGCATCCACCCTCAAATTTACATTATTTTTTGGACATTCCTTCTTAGTAATGCATTTTCCATGTCGGGCAGCGTATATGCTTGCTGTTGATAAAAGAAACAACTCACAAACTGACTGTATTACAAATTTATTACTTCGTAAATAGTTACTAGATGTCGCTTTAGTATAAATTGTTGCTTAAATAAAGAGTTATAATGATGAGTAGAAAATTACTTCACAAATCGTTTGCATTCCTTGTTCGATTAACTTACTTGTAGATTGTTACTCTGTTTCCTTATTGTTTTTATAAATAAATATAATCATAGAAATTTTATTTTATCTTTAATTATTAAAAAAAATGTAATTTGTTTTTATCGTAACATTTCTACATAAGTGGATGTAAAAGATAAACCTGCAAATCTGTGCTTAAGGTACATATCCTAAAAACAACATTAACGATTTAAATTTGAAAAAATATTGAATCACACACACATATTTGCAAGCTATTATGAATTAAACAGCTTTTAATTTATTTTGCAGATTTAGGAACTCAGAACTAAAATAAAATAAATCGTTCATTTTAGATGAGAATTGGTAAGACATATTATTTCCTTATAACGAAAATAAGTAAATTTTATAAAGTATTTAAATATTTTTGAAAATTTTTTATGCAATCTTTATTTTATTTATTTATTTATTTATTATTATTATTGCAATAAATATTATCAGTTGTACAAGAATTCATTTTCACTGAAAAATGTATTGCAATAAATGAACCGTGCAAAAATTAAAAGTAAATGGAACAGTTCAAAATTATAATATCCAGAAAACATTTTATCGTATAAAAATAGATTTAAGAAATAATATATTAAGGAAATAAAATCCAAAAAAATTTTAAGTTCAATGGACTGAAATGTATATTTGCATGTGTGTGGTGAAGAATATGAAGGAATTGAGGACACAGGCAAAGATATTGATAAAATTATTTTCAAGAAGAACAAAAATGGATCATTTTATCTGGTTATGACACTGCCTCAAATTTATTGTTGAAAAAAGGAGAACTAACTATAATTTTGCTGACGTAGAAAGGCAGTTCAGAAACTGGAGTAGAATTTGTGCGCAAAATATCACGTACGATGTTTCCTTTTTTTATATTTTCAACATCTAGAGGTCAAATTAATCCTCCCCTCACTTATATAAAAAAATTCTCTTTCGTAACATTTTTTAAAACATTTTATCTTTTTAAATATATTTTTTTTAATTCTTTGATCTATTTTTACAAGATAAAATATTCTTTAACATTATAGCTTTGTTCTATTCTCCTAAACTGCTGATTAATTTTATCGCTTTATTACATGCAATGCATTGTTAAATAAATGTATGTGGGTTTCTAATGCGCAATTTATAAAGACTCATTGCATAAATTTACATACTTTATTAAAGCATATTTATCTTAATGTTTTTGATTTGCATAATATTTCTCTTAATGTTTCTTTAGTTTATTAAAATCTCGAAAATTTATTCTTTAAGTAAGAGAAATTAAAAGCACGCATGTCTATTAATAATTTGCACTATTTTTATACATCAGCATAAAAGGGGATCAATCTCATTATTTAGATCATATGTTCCCAAACATTTTTTTCTCGTGAACCACTTTCAAAGTTTTACTGTTTTCGGTAGATCCCCAGCTGTTACATCTCCACTGTTTTCCCAAAACTCCTGAAAAATATCACCATAAATTGGGGGTGTTAAGCGGGGGAAAAGTAGCACATTTTCTTGTGTCCTATTTATTAAAATAATACTTGTGGTTATACAAAATTGTATACATTTATTATTATAAACAATCAACAATTGACAAAAAATCAACAACTAGCTCTGAAATGTAAAATAACAATAAACTCTTAATGAGACGGTTGTAGTGAAGTTCTCCCTCCTTCTAAATCGGGAAGGGTAATCCGTTGTGAAAGAATTTGTATTTCGTAGGTCTAGGAGGCAAGAATTCGATAACACTATGCCAGATGCTAATTTTTAATTTATTTTCTAAGCATCACATAACAAAATACATTAGGAATCAAATATGGCTTGTGCAGCCGATAAATATATTCATAAGAGATTGGCGTCTCAAATATTCAGAAGAATTACACATAAAACTCGCTTAAGAAGCCCAAACAAATAATTAATCATTAGTTTCGAGACTGGTGTCTCTAACAGCATTGCACTTATTAATAAAGCGGCTTGAGAAGCCAAACAAATTGGTTATTTAGATAAAAAGAGACAGGCGTCTCGACGAACGTAATAATGCTATATCTAAGTAGGTTTAGGGAACCTAAAAAAAAGCCATTTTCGTAACAAAGCGAGGTCCTCTCTGTCCTGCACCCCCGCAGGAATTCAACTCTCAACTTAAACTAAAGAAAAAAAAACTCCTTCGCCTCTGTGTTACCCTTCTCCTCTCCGATCGTAAAGGGTGGTGGGGTAGAGGCAGTAATGCGTCTCAAGAAGCTTCCGACTTTCACAGATGTACTTGATAAATTGATAGCAAATTATCAATATTTGGCATCAGTTTTGTAAGAAGTAATCTCAGATCTCCCCGTTCTGTGATGTTCAATCTGTTTCTTTTCTGTTAACAGGTTGGTGACCACACTAAAACTTCTTTCGACAAGATATGACGAGGGGAACGCTATCAAAAACTTTTTTCGCAATTTTCTCACAGCCCAGGATATTTTTTGGGGATTTCTGCTTCAAGCCAAAATGTTTGATAGCCTTTTTTTAAATTTCACCTTCAGTTCCTCGTTGGTGCTGAGCTCAATTAGTTCCTCTTGTAATAACAGCATTGAATTTTTACTGTTAAATACGCAATGTCTGCTTTACATTTGATCAGATTTGCTTTTAAATCTGATGCTTCAGTTTCCAGAAACTCTATCACTGATTCCAAAAATGGGTAAAATCACGATAAGCATGCACCTTTCGACAACCAGCGTACTTCAGTGTGTAAGAGCAATCGTTGGAAATCTTCATCATTTTCATCGCACAATAGTGCAAATAAACGGGTATTCAAAGCATTAATTCTTATTTTATTAACTGCATTAATCACAAATTGAAGCGATTGGAGCAATCTATCACTCAAATCTTTCGCTGCAAGGTGTTGTCGGTAGATGATACAGTGAATTGCAATTGGTCCTGGTGTTATTCGCTTAAGGTGGCTTTTAAACCCACGGTATCGCCCGAACATGGCAGGAGCTCCATCTGCTGCCACCGAAATAATGTTTGTAACTGGAATAGATTTTTCTGTAAAAAAATCTCTCAGGATATTAAATATCGATTCGCTTTTACTGTCCGACTTCAAAGTTTTTGCGAAAAGCAGCTCTACATGGCTTTCTTCGTCCATAACAAATCGAACGTATGCCAATAATAATGCTTCATTACCAGGCAAAGTAGACTCGTTCAATTGAATAGAAAAATGAGTGGTTTGCAGATAATTACACAAGAAGCTTTTTATATCAGAGCCCATTTCATCAATACGTCTTTGTACAGTGTTGTTACTTAAAAGAATTCTTTTAAGTACGTCAAATGGAGGTTTGTGCGGAACAGTTTTTAAAACCTTTTCAATAGTGGGTAAAATTAACACTTTTCCGATGGTGTGCGGTTTTCCAGATTTCGCTATAAGCAACGAAATATTGTAAGATGCCCGCTAGCCATCATCTTTACTTTGAGACGTTGGAGCAAACACAGTATTTACGTCAGATCTCTTTTCATATTTTTCCTTCAATGTTTGAAACTATTTCAGATCTTTACCTATTTTTTCAGAATGACACCTTCTTAGATGGTTTTAGAGTTTCGATGGTTTCAAAGAGTCATATTCATCAATATGATTGATAAATAACAATATACAATAAAAATATGTATAACAAATAGGTAGGTACTTACTTTTACCGGCACTGCTGTAACGTCTCCTACTCAGCGCTTTCGATTTCCAGAGCCTTTGATGGGGAGGGTGAGTAGGGAGACGATTGGTGCGAGGAGCAGGCTGAAGAAGCTGCGTTTTTCAGTTTTGGAAATTGATATGGACTCTTTGGTACGCTACGCAAGCGCGAGAGTTTTATGAACCCAAATATGAGTCCTTGTAAATTTATTGTTAATTAAATGTTTTGTTTCTAAATTTGGAGTCGTTAGTTTGTTTCATAACAAACTTATGTTTTTGGTGGCAGCGGTTTTGGATGTTTTTATAATGCTTTGCATTAGCATCCACTGTGAAAATTAATTATGTGCACTATAATGGATTACGTGCCGAAATGTTGGAATACAGGTAGGCCATTTTGATTAATCCTTCTCTGGCTACAATTAAATATAAATAGTTGGTATGTTATAAATTTATAGAATATTTAGTTCCAATCTTATTTACGTGAATTTTCATGTTACATCAATTAATTTTGTTTATAAGTTTGTAAATGGTGTATTCCATATTACAAAAGATAATTTCTGTATTTCGTGTATTCGAATTTACAGTGTAATATTTTTTTATACGAAAAGTGTGTATCTTATTAAATGTGTATTTCATAATTTTTATGTGGTTGATGTATTTCAATTCACTTAGGAATATGTGTTAAAATAACTATGTTGTTATAGATTAAGGTGTAAAATCAAAAGTACAATTATATACTTAGTTTTTTGATTGTTCAACTGATATATAAAGTAGATTTTAAGAAAGAAAGGAATATATATTTTTAAAAGGTTTTGATTTCGTTATGTGAAAACGAAAGTATATTATTACAAATAGGTTTGAATTTAATGTAATGTGAAATTTTTATTGATGTGTTTGATTGTTCTTTGCAATGTTTTATATGATATAAAACTGATTTATTTGATATTTAAATCGTATATGTTTTTACATTGTTAAGAATTTGAAAAGATATATTCTTAATGTTTAAAATATCTTACGTTATTAACATTATTTGATGTCGTGTATGATTAACTAAGTTTATTGATTTGAAATCGAAAGCTGATTTCTGGTTTAGATTAGTTAAAGCTGTTAATTTGTATTGTTCTTAAGAATTGTAGTGTTCTATATTTTGAATTAAAAATATGTATAATTTCATTTTTGGATTTAATATAGTAGTATCTATATAAGAATATGATTTTATATAATTTATACATATAATATATTTACATTTTTGATTAAGGATTCAATTTATCTGAGTATCAATCATTAGCTTGGTGATAATAACTTGAAATCGAGAGTAGATTTAATATTAAACATTTTCTTCTTTTTGAAATAATTGATTTTCCATTTTATACTTTTGTTGTATTATAATATAGTTTGTTTCATTTAGTTTTTTAAACGTTATTGATATGTTTATATTAGTAGTGTGTGATAAATAATTTCAATAGTTATTTAATAAATTTTGCATATTGGTGGGTATAGTCTGTTTTTTCTCTCATTATTGCATCTCTTCTGAGATAAAACGTTTAGTAATTAAAATGGCTTTTTTAGCACGGGGAAAAAATGAGATTTAATAGAAGTAGCGGAAGAGTTAGGGGAAATAGTTCCAGATTCTTTTAAAATCCCAGACATTAAAAATTAATTTTAGCTAGTAAAAACTTCAACGAGGAAGAAGTAAAATGTATATTAGATAGGGTAATCGATGAAAGAGTTAAAAGGGAACAAGAAGAAAAAGAGGAAAAAATTAGGCGAGAAGAACTAGAAAAAGAGGAGAGAATTAGGCGAGAAGAACTAGAAAAAGAGGAGAGAATTAGGCGCGAAGAACTAGAAAAAGAGGAAAGAATTAGACGTGAAGAAAGAGAACATATTTTGGAAATGAAACGTCTGGAAATCTCTTCAAATGCCACAATTTCGAACAGAGAATCAGTTACAAATAGGACTGAACAAGCTCAAAAAATTCAATTAATGCAAATAACGCCAAAGTATGATGAAAAGAAAGATGAGATGAGTTTATACTTAATAAATTTTGAGCGTAGAGCAGAAATGGCTCATATTCCAAAAAACGAATGGGTAGTTTATCTTGTAAGTGCTTTACCTTCAGAAATATCTAACATGTTAGCTAGACTGATGATTACGATTATGTGAAGGAACTTATTCTTAAACGATTCAAGTTAAATAGCGAAAAATTAAGACAATTGTTTCTTAAACACCAGAAAACGACAGAAAAATCATGGAGAAATTATGCACAAGAATTGAATAGTTACTTTACGGAATGGCTTGCGGAATTAGAAATAACGACGTTTGAACAGCTTAAGGAGCTAATGGTAACAGATCAATTGAAACGTCGAGTGCCAATTGAAATTAAAGAACATTTTTTGGCGGAATGGCTTAAAATAAATTCTCCGTATGATCTGGCAGAGAAAATAGATGAATATGAAAGCTTAAGAGATAGTTTTAAGACTAAAGATTTTACAAAACTCCCTCGAAATAATTTTGGTTTTCGTCAACAAAACGAAAACCGTGCCTTTAAGTTTAATGAAGTAATTCGAAATAATAAATCTCATGTTCCTAAAAGAGTCGAGAATAAAAATTCAAATTATGCACATGAAAGGGAATTTGAAAAACGAAAACAACTCCGATGTTATGAGTGTGGTTCTTATAGTCATTTGCGGCCTCAGTGTGACAAAATAAAAAAGAACTTAGAATCGGTAGCATCTAATGAAATTGCTAAAAGTACATTTAATGAGTTGATGGCTCCCTACACTAGTATCGGCACTGTTAATGGAATTCAAATGCCAATCTTAAGAGACACTGGAGGAGCAACTCTTGATTTGATTTGTGGAAAATACGTTAAACCTGATATGTTCACTAAGGAAAAGGTTTGGCTAAGAACACCTCTTGATGAAACTTTAGTATGCTTACCTATTGCCGAGGTTGAAATAAATTGTGAATTAGGTCACGTTTTGACAAAGGCAGCAGTTCTTCGAGATTCTTTGGATCAAGGAAGGTATTTACTAGGTAACAAAACAGCCGCTTTAATTGAAGAAACCAAAAAACACGAAGAGGTGAAAGTACATATGATAAATGCTATAGAAACTCGAGCTCAAAAAAGACGCAAGGAAAATAGCACGAATAAAGAGATAATTGTCTCTGAAATAAAATCCTCTAGGTCTTGCCTCAAAACTAAACAAAATGAAGAATTAGAGGAAAATGCAATTTTGCCACCATTAGAAACCGAAGTTGAAGGTCTGGATTTGATAAAGACATCCCCAGAAGAATTCGCTCGTGAACAAAAAGTGTGCGAAGATTTGAAACCTCTTTTTGAGCAAGCTAAACGACAATCTTCAAAAGACAATAAATATGTTATAATAAATCAAATGTTGTTTTTAATAAAATGGACAATGATGGAACCATAAGAAGATTATTAGTTGTGCCCAAGAAGTTTCGCAACCAGCTAAAAGGAATCTGCCATGAGGTAACTGCAGCTCATTTAGGTGTAACTAAAACAAAAGATATGTTGTATAAAACTTTCTACTGGCCAAACTGCTTTAAAGACATAGAAAATTTTGTTAAATCTTGTGACAAATGTCAACGTGTAGGAAAGCCTCAAGATAAGAAAAAGTCTTCTTTGAAACTGGTTCCAGTAATTCCGGAAATATTTACTAGAATTAATGTTGATGCCTGTGGACCTTTACCTTTAACTTCAAGCGGCAACCGGTATATTATAACAGCCATTTGCATGTCATCCAAGTATCCAGATGCCATCCCAGTACCAGATATTCGTTCTACTACTGTGGTTGATGCTTTTCTTCAGATATTTAGCCGTATGGGTTTTCCTAGGGAGTTGCAAAGTGATCAAGGAACATCTTTCATAAGTGTCCTGACATCAGAATTTTTAGAAAAATTTGGTATTAAAGTAGTGCATAGTTCTGTACAGCATCCCCAAAGCAATCCTGTTGAAAGATTGCATAGAACTTTAAAGAGAATACTGAAAGTCCTTTGTTTAGAAAAGGGTACAGATTGGGAGAAAATTTTACCTCAGGCACTTTTTGCGCTTAGAACTTGCATTCATGATAGCACTGGATATTCTCCTGCAGAATTAGTCCATGGTCGGAACCTAAGAACTCCCGTAACACTATTATATGAAAATTTAACTGGTAAAACCATTGAAGAAGATAGTGTGATTGCTTATGTTTTTAATCTTTTAAATAGAATGAAAAGATGTCAAGAATTAGCTGTGCAAAATATGACCGATGCTAAAGAAAAACAGAAACTTTGGTATGACCGTAAGGCTACGAAAAGAGAATTTAAAGAAAATGATCATGTGTTAGTCGTTGCCCCTTCTAGGTCAAGTAAATTTTCTGTTCATTGGATAGGTCCAGGAAAAGTAGTAAAACGACTATCGGAAACAAATTATATAATACAATTTCCCGATAAAGAAAAATTACATTTATACCATGTAAATATGTTAAAACCCTATTTTCAGCGTCCAGAAGATGTTAATTTAATTTTTACCTCTAATTCTGATAATGAAGATATTGATTCTGAGAATGAAGATATCCCAAGTTTTGAAATTAATTCATCCAACCTTTTAGAGACTTTCCCTGAAAGCTGTTTTAATGAAAAATTAGAGGATGAGCAGAAGAAGCAATTGAGTAGACTTTTGATTCAATTTATTGATATTTTTTTCAAATGAATGGGTTGTACTGAACTAGCTGAACTGGACTTCGAGTTGGAATCTGATAAACCTATTATAGCTAAACCATATCGAATGTCCCCACGACAGACAGAAATCTTGAAATCGGAAGTAGACAAGATGTTGAAATTGAAGGTGGTGGAACCAGGTGAATCCGATTACACATCACCTTTAATATTAGTTGAAGCTCCTGGAAAAGAACCTCGTCCGTGCATTGATTATCGCCGGTTAAATGAGGTTACCAGAACACAATATTATCCATTGCCAAATATTGAAGAGCGCGTTGAATCTGTTTCGAAAGCGAATTTCATATCTCTATTAGACTTAACACGAGGTTATTGGCAAATACCTTTGAGTCCGAAGGCTCAAAGATATGCTGCATTTACTACGACATTTGGCGTTTATAAACTTTTGAGAATGGCATTCGGTTTGAAGAATGCCCCTTATTATTTCAGTAAGTTAATGGCTGAGATATTAAAAAATTGCGAACATTTTGCTGTATCTTATTTAGATGACATAGCTATATATTCATTTACTTGGTCTGATCACATCCAACATCTTAAATGTGTTCTAGAGAAGATTCGATTTGCGAAATTGACTGTAAAACCCTTAAAGTGCGAATTCGCTCAACTTCGTGTTAAATATTTGGGACACTTTGTAGGACAAGGTCAAAGAACACCAGGTGATATTAAAGTGAAAGCTGTTACCGATTTCGAACGTCCCTCAAGCAAAACCGAAGTACGTGCTTTCCTAGGTCTTGTTGGATACTATCGTAAGTATATACCAGACTTTTCGGTAGTTGCTGCGCCTTTAACTGACTTACTAAAAGGGAAATCCAAGAAGGGAACTGTAATATGGAATAATAACTGTGAAAAGGCATTCATAGAATTAAAGAATGCTTTAATAAAGAAGCCTGTACTTTACAGTCCAGACTTTCAAAACCATTTATTATTCAATGTGATGCCTCAAACTTAGGAATAGGAGTAGTTTTATCTCAGAGAGATCAAAAACTAAATGAACACCCTATCCTGTTTCTGAGTAGAAAATTTTCAAAGTCTGAAAAAAATTATAGTACTATAGAAAAGGAATGTGCAGCAATAATTTTTGCTGTTACTAAATTAAAATATTATTTAGATAGTCAGTATAAATTTGTTATAGAAACTGATCACAACCCTTTAGTTTGGTTAAAACATCATACAGGATCTAATCCCAGACTTTTAAGATGGGCTTTGGTTCTTCAAAGCCTAAATTTCGATATTGTTCACAAAAAGGGCAAATTACATCAGAATGCTGATAGTCTCAGTAGAATGCTGAATAACCAAACATAATTATTTTCTTTTTATTACTCAAATATTATTTTTTTTAAAAAAAAAAATATTTTCTATTAATACAAATTTCAATTGTTTCATAATTTTTGAAAAAAAAATTATATTGTTTTTTATAATATTAATGTGTATATTTGTAAATTGTATTGTTGCAGATTCTGTTGTATTACATAATTATTTTGTGCTCTTTTGATATATTTTTATATTATAAAATGCCATATATTTTGTGTATCAGCCAGAGTCCGATTGATCAGGGCTATCTGTAATACTAAATTTTGCTTTTTGTTGCTTGTGTGTGTGTGTTTTTTTCTTTTTCATTGCAGGTTGATTTCCGTAGAAAAAAAAAAAAAAAAAAAAGAAAAAAGAAAAAAAAAACTCCGGGGAAGGAAGGAATAATTTAGTCTGTAACGTCTCCTACTCAGCGCTTTCGATTTCCAGAGCCTTTGATGGGGAGGGTGAGTAGGGAGACGATTGGTGCGAGGAGCAGGCTGAAGAAGCTGCGTTTTTCAGTTTTGGAAATTGATATGGACTCTTTGGTACGCTACGCAAGCGCGAGAGTTTTATGAACCCAAATATGACTCCTTGTAAATTTATTGTTAATTAAATGTTTTGTTTCTAAATTTGGAGTCGTTAGTTTGTTTCATAACACTGCAAACACTGACATCGATTCACTCACAGTCACACTTTTATGTTCAAAATTTCGGAAACAAATGAGTAACGTTTTGTTCTTGGCATTTGTATTTATTCCAATGTAGATTGCAAGCACAGCTCAAGTTGCATTTCATCCCTTTGCAAGTCTAAACAAGCATCCAGGACGAGCGGGCGGCACTTTGCAAGTCTCGACATGTGGTGTACACTTGTACTATTACCTATTGCTCAATTCAATTCTGTGTTTGAACTGAGTCTCCAATATTTTTGTGTACCTACCTAGTGAATGATGCTACCTGCCTACGTTGATAGGTAAATTCAAGCCAAAACTTTTGTTTTTTATTATGAAAACCAGAAAATCTTTCGTGGACCCCTACTTACAACTTGTGAACCCCTGTTTTCTTTTCACGTCTACGTGGACCTCTGCGTGGTCTCTATGGACCCCTGGGGTCCACCTGGACTACTTTGGGAAAGTATGATTTAGATGCTATAAAGGATTGCATTTAAAATAAGTCGTGAAATAATAAAAATATCCGTGAAAATTTTTTCTTTAGAAAAATTCTTCAAGGAATTTTTTTACGGTTCCTGCAAAATGTTTTTAGCTGTTCATTTCAGCTGACCAGGGCCTCCAAACACAGTTAACGTAATTCTTAACAAGTGATGAGGTCGATACCTAAGCTTGCACCCTCCTCTCCATATCAAGTTAACGCATATGAACTCAAAAAGCGTATGTAAACACTAGCATATGTATGTATATATATATATATATATATATATATATATATATATATATATATATATATAATTTTTAAGTTTATAGAATACCACTCTCAACATGATGTTTTTTGCCTGAATCAGGTATAGAACGTGCTCTAACTGCAGTAGTCGCGAAAACAATACTTTTTCTCACTAGGCTGTTATGGTTTTATTTATATTATATTAAGATCAGCAATGTGTGTGAAATATGATTTGTCACGGGCAGAGATTGGGATTCCACATTCTCCCTCAATGGGTTGCTGGATCTCTGTGGGTTGGGGGCGCGTCCACGTTTACCTGTGACATCCAAAGTCTTCTGCTGGTGTGGCGTGGAGGGGAAGAGGAGGGTGCCAGCTCAGGTGTAACCTCGTCACCTGATCGTAGGTCAAAATCTCGAGGCTCTAGGTTATGGGAGAAATTTTCAAACTCGTTAACCTTAAGGTAAGGTCTGGGGTTCGCCTGCACAGCTATGTATTTAAGTATGCATATTACATAATTTAGAATTGTGTATAATTTCAACCCCCTCCAGATCAATCTCAAAATTGAGGAAGTGGATCCTCTGGTGGTGTCATCTATCGGGGAAGTTTAGAGCACAGTCGTACTTTCACCTTAATGGTGCTCTGGTTAAACGAAAGATGCTCCCTATTGACTTGATTTCGCATATCCAACAGCATAGCGAGCTTAATTTGTCGAAGTGTCAGAAGTAACAACAACAACAACACAATTGTGTATTGGTGATAATTCCAAAACCCAAACAGAGAAGTTTGTCTTCGTCTATTAGTTTCTCCTTGATCTGAAAGATTTTCTCACTATTTCCAAATCATTTGAGACTTTAAGTCTGATTACTTGACATGCGGAATAAAACGATATAAGATCATATTCGTAATTTTCAAAATAAGTTTGTAATTTAAGATGTAAGTTATTGAAAATCGAAAGTACCAGGAAATCATGCTCCGTCTCTCCTTTAATCCTCCCCTTTTCGCTGCTCTAAGAGATGATTCTGAAAAAAGATGTTGATGTTGTGGATATAGAGAGAGAATATTCTGTTTGGGCTTCTTAAATCACATTTTTATTTATCATTGATATTGTCAGTACCACCATCAATAGTTATAATTTACTTAGGTTTCTTATAAGCCACATCTTCTAAATAAGCATTTTAAGTTTCTAAATGTCAATCTTGATTGTTTGGGTTTCTTCAGCTGGTTTTGGATGTAAAATTGCAAATGTTAAAAACACTAATCTTAAGAAAGTACCAGACATAGCTTTTCAAGCCCCCCACCCCAAAAATGATGCATATCATGTGATTCCATATTATTGTTTTGATTTGTGATGCTTTTAAAAATAAATTAAATTAGCATCTTAATACTTTTTCATGAATTATATTTCTCTAAAAATTTACGAAAAATTATTTTTCCAAATAGATTACTATTTCTAAAAAGAAAGAGGTTATACCGCATCAACTATTTTTGAAACTGGGCACATCGTGGCCTAGTTGTAAAACATCCTCTTCGGAAATGAATTTCAGGGATTCGATACCGGCCAAAAGAAAATAGACGTTGTGTTTCTGCCTCTACTTATGCTGCCCAGTTCCCCACCAACCCAAATTACTCCAACAATTATCTTTCCGACAATATTATAGAACCATAATTCACCGTAATAATATTATATCGCATTTTTTGAGAGAAATGTCCAACATTCAATCCCAATTACTGTAAAAACAACGGTGTGACATTTCTGCAAAAAAGTCCCCAGTGTGCGTGTTTAAAATTTTACACTTGTGACACGAGAACGCATTCTATTTTCAATGAAATAATCTCGTAGAAATGAAAATGGCGTAGTTTATATAAAAAAACTTGATAACATATTTATTTGGTAAATGTCTGTTATATTTTTACAAGATCAGAATGACTGAAAGTTTCCCAATAGGTTCCATGATCAGTCCTAGCAACTTCTGAACAACGGATTATTCGTTTCTACTTTCAGCATGCACGTCTGTTAAGGTGCTTGCTTAGAAGTTTTCCTGGTTTCCTCCCTTGAAACACGAGAATACGGCCCATTATCTATGAAAAGTCCTTACGTAATGCAAACTAATCGGTAGATGTTAAAATGTCTTATAAATCACTTATCTAAATGAACGGTCCAGGCTTAATTCTAACCATTATTAAATAATGTAAGGTTGGTTGTGTTTTGTGGCGTATAGTCCAAGAAAGACACAGACTTTGAATAAAAGAAGAAAAGCTTTATACTTTATACCATACATTTGTTGAGGGTAGATGCGTGGGATATTTCCGATTTTCCTCCCTCGCGAAAAATGAAAATGAACAATTATCTATGAAACGTTTTCGACGATTACTTGGTCTTGTCTTTAATAGTAGCAGGTGGTAGTGTCTTCAATTCAGTTCTTCAGAGTATGGTCATAAAAATGACCACACTCAAGGCATTATTCACATTAACTCTCATCGGCAGAAGCCAATGAGGGTTCAAGTAAATGTGGCATATAGTTTAAAGAACAGAATTTGGATTACCATAACTCCACACTTGAAATAGGAACTCAAAAAACAAATTGTTTGAATTCAAAGCCAGGGTATTAATCGATGTTGCGATGTAGTGTGAATGTGACAATTTTATACAGAACTTCATGCAGCTATGTACAAGATATACATGAGGTGGCATTACAAAAACTTGTTCATTCAACAGAACAAAATCATGAAAACCAGGCAAGATTCTTGCTGCCGCCCGAATATAGATGTCTAGTCACGTGTCATGATGTCGTCACGTACGAGTGACTGAGTCATACTTTTAACTGCGCCAGCAAACTAAAAAGAGTAATGTTTAGTCGTTCTGTTCCTAGTAAACCAAAACAATGATTCAGAATTCTAATTTTTATTTTGAGAAAAGGTGGGAAATTCAGGAATTTTCTCGGTGAACGCCAGAGAAGATGCGTTACTATCTGTGTGTGGTCAAATCTGCGTGTGGTGGTAAGACAGCACAAATTTTAAGTTGTTGTATAATGTCCGGCTGCTATTAAGCATTTCAACTTTCAGCACTACAAGAGGTGGAAATGTTGGCACCTTAAATAATAGAGTACCCAGTGAATGTACCATCATAGCTTTGAAAGTGAGTCTTCGTAATTTAGAAGCAAGGGACCAGACAACAGATCCCCAGAGATATCATTTCACATGAATGACATTGCAACCACGACATATTTAAGGTGCCAGAGTCGCTATTAGTGAAGGTGAAGGATCTTCGATTATATCGGGACTCGAACGTACTACATTTCGATAAAACAGATTGAACGCTCTACTCAACCATAGGCTTTCCCAAATTTTAAGTTGATAATTCCTTTTGTGTAAATGTTTTAGTTGTGAGGGTGTAGTGTTTTGAAATTGTATGAGGGGCATTTGTGTTAAATTTAATGTAAACAATTGGTCTAAAATGTTTTTTATTTCTTAATGTGCTTTTCTAGAACGTTTTTCTTGTGCTAACGAGTAAGTCAGCGTTGCAACACGTGTTCAAGTGTTTTATGACAACTTGCGTACGTTAGGTTATTCAGTGCGCAGTGTTAATATATGTCACCAATAGAAATGTATTGAGATTATAAAGTTAGTTTTAAAAATTATGTACACCAAAAGAGAGGTAAGAAAAACACTAACTGAAAGCTAATGAAATGCCTAAATACATCTATCTACTAAAATTTTCAAGGTCAAAGATTATATAGAGATCCAAGATGAATTCTCGTATATGTGAAATATCATTTAGGATGTTAATTTTTTTAAACACCAAATTTTACTTACTTAGCTTAATAAACGATCTTTATTTCATATAAATATAAATCCTTCTATATTCAATTCATTTCTGTACCATTAGCTTACCTAAATTTCATTTTTCTTATTTCTAATTTTTTTCACAGAAGGATTAACATTTAAGTGGAATATTTCATTAAATTAATATCATATTTAAAATATGTTTTTATGGAATATATATATATATATATATATATATATATATATATATATATATATATATATATATATATATATATATATATATATATATATATATTAGGTTAGGGAATAAGAGTTCGTAGCGTTTTTACCAGACTTTTATTTAAACAAAAAACAATAATTATATCAATAAGTTAATCAATTATATATTCGCCGTTGCTGTTTACAAACTCTTCCCACCTCTCGACCAATTTGTTGATGTCGTTCCGCCAAAAATCGCCTAGTCTGTTACCAAAGGAGTTGTTAAGTCAGTTTTTATGGACGTCTTAGTGCACTTGGTACACTCAAGAAGAACGCCACAGTCAACAGGGAGCTCTACCATGCCCAGATACACCGGGTGAATGAGGTTATTCGACTGAAAAGACCTGATCGACATGGTCAAACCATACTCCTTCACGACAACACCAAACCCCATGTTGCACAAATCGTCAAAGTCGCACTGCAAGAGCTCCAATAGGAGGTCCTTCGGCATCCCCCTACTTTGCACTGAACGATTATCATCTTTTCTGCTCCTTGTCAAACCATATTAAGGACGTTACCTTTGATAACAAAGTGGTCCTTAAAAACTGGCTCAACAACTTCTTTGACACAAGAACAGGCGATTTTTGGCGGAACAGCATCAACAAATGGGTTGAGAGGGGGGGGGGAAGAGGTTGTAAAGAGCAACGGCAAATATATAATTGATTAATTTATTGATAAAATTATTTTTTATTTATATAAAAGTCTTTGATAAAAATGCTACGAATTTATTCCCCAACCTAATATGTGTGTGTATACAAATTTAACAAATACCAAATTAAATAAAAGAAGCATTTAAATTTATAGGACATTCAGAAAGTGAGTTATACTTGTAACACCAAAGATGGTATTATTGCTAAAGAGGAGCGCTGACGATAATTGAGTTCCACGGCTTCCAATTGTATCTATTTCATTCGGATTGTATGAATCATTACTGCGTAGTACGAAAAAAATAGCTAGAAACTTACTCCAACTTTGAAGTCCGCTCAACAGCGCATTTTTTGTGTGCAAAACTTTTAACAAGTCCTGAGATTCATCGTGAAATATCAACAGTGTATGAGCCTCTTGCAATGCCATGTCCAGCCATTGTGAAATAGTGTCAGCAATTCGAAGACGGTTACATAGACTTAACCGATGGGAAAATTCAAGGATGGACAACAAGAGCGAGCACTTCGGACATAGTGGAGTGGGTGGGAAGGCATTATTCTCGCCAATCGCAGAGTTAATGTCGCACACATTGTGCAGCAGCTGGAAATATCTGTTGGCAGAGCTCATTCCATCATTCGTTACTAACTTAATAATCGGAAATTGTGTTCACGATTGGATCTTTATTCTTTGAGTTCCGAACACAAAGCAAGGTTTGCAGCTTCCATGAAATTCCTTCAACGCTATTCTGCGGAAGGCAATGATTTCTGAAGCTGCATCACTACGGGTGATGAAGCATGGGTGCATAACTTCCCTCAAGAAATGGAACAAGTGTCTATGGAATGAAGACACACATCATCGTCAACGAGAACAAATTACGAAATTCCCCCATCACCTGATAAAGTTATGGCTGTTTCTTTTTTTATTGTGAAGGAGTTGTCTACACCGAGTTTATACTGAAGGGCCCAACCATTAATGTTGAATGCTATTGATTATAATCATCACTGAAATTTGATAACACGCTTTTATTCCTGTAGTTTCATGCTAACAAAAGATGATAAGTTTCAGAATTAATTTGTCAAATAATCAAGTCTTGTGTTGCAATGGAGAAAACATATGTGGAACCGGGTCACGAAGCAAGTTTTGGTGGTGTAAATGCCTTATACCGTGCTGCTCAAGGGAAAGTACCAAGAAACACAATAAAAAAATGGTTGGAAGGCGTAGACGCATACACTCTACACAAGCCGGCCAGACGGAATTTTCCAACGAATAGAGTTATAGTATATGGGATTGATCATCAATGGCAAGCCGATTTGGTAGATCTATTACACCTGCGAGAATACAATCAAGGTTTTCGGTACATTTTAACATGTATAAACATTTTCTCTAAATATGCATGGGCTATTCCTCTGAAAACAAAACACGGGGAATCTATAGTGAAAGCTTTCCAAATTATATTTGCAGAACGTCTCCCAAAAACTATTCAAGTTGATAATGGTAGAGAATTTCTGAACAAGAGATTTCAAAACTTTTTAAAACTGAATGGTGTTAAATATTTCACAACGCATAATGTACAAAAAGCTTCTGTAGTTGAAAGATTCAATCGCACATTGAAAACGAAAATGTGGAAATATTTTACTGCACATAATACCTTTAATTATGTTAATGTATTAGATCAGTTGATAAGGAGTTATAACACCACTTATCATTCAAGCATAAAATTGGCTCCGATTGAAGTAAATAAAAGCAATGAAAGTGAAGTGTGGTTTACATTATATGGAGATATGGATTCAGTGAAAATGGGATCGTGCAAATTCAAAATAGGTGATATTGTTCGTGTTTCCAAAACTAAACTAATGTTTGAAAAAGGGTATGAAAAAAATTGGTCAGAAGAATTATTTCAAGTAAGTGAATGTATGAGAAAGCAATATTCTATGTTTAAAATAAAGGATTTATTAGGGGAACCCATCAAAGGATCCTTTTACTCACAAGAGTTACAGAAAGTGGAACTAAAAAATAATTATGTAGTAGAAAACATTTTGAAAAAGAGAAGGAAAGGTCATCATCGGATACAGATGAAAGTTTTATTTATATTGGTAAAGATATGTCAAATACATTTTATAATTAAAAAAATTTATATAAGTTATATTTTTTATTCAATATTTTGAATGAAAACTTTTTAATGGAATGTTTTGACAATTTTTTGCATTGTTTGCATTCTTGAGGAATAAATATGTTTTAATTAATCATCTAATCATGATCTTTTTTTTTATACTTTTCATAAAACAAGTTTTAAATCACAAAGCGACATCCTGACAGCCAAAGATATTTAAAATTCCCGCCGTGTGTACACTCACAGAAAAATTTTTTTATTGACAGTGCACCCTATCCACACATCGGAAGAAACTTGGAAAATTATAAAGTCAGATATGAATACAGAAGTGCAACCATTCATATCCCATTGTCTAATAGTGGACGGGCTCGAATTTAGGAGCTTACACTTCGAAAAACATAGTTCTATTATATAGTAACGATAAAACCTTACCTAATATTCGTATTCTATATAATGTCATTACTTCAGGTGTTGGTAAATAGCATTGAGTGCAGTTGAATGACAACCATTTAATTTTTAATTTAGAACACACTTGTTATGAAGTATGGATTTACAACCCCATTCCTATGAAAAGTTTTATAATAAACTTTAAACTCTCAATTTTTGGTTGTAATCTATCTTAATTTATTGTAACTATTTATTCACATTTAAATTTAAGTTACATTGATTATATGAGACATTAAAATGAATTTCATAAAAGCAATTATATTCCACTTCTGTAAATATTTATAAAATGTGAGCGTTTTAATCAGTTTTTCAAAGAAATTTCGAATGATATATTATTAATTTTATTTCATATTTCAAAAATTAAACCTACAAAACTTGTATTGATAAGAATAGGGTCAGTAAAACTTGTGTTAACAAAACAAAATCGTTCTTTGACACACATTTAAGAATTTACATTGTTTTCAGTAAAATGAATTTGATTTCTAAAAATTTTAATTAAATTGTTAAGAACTATGCAAATACTATTATTCTCTAATTATTTTCTAGGCAATAAAATTTCATTTTTGTGAGTGCTGTTTATTAAAATTTCGTGCATAAATTTCGAAATATGTTTTAATCATAAAATGATAGATTTTGTATGTAAACAAAAAAAAAGTGACAAAGCAAAAATTAAAGGAAATAACACACTGTATGTAATTACATTACCTTATCTATTGAAAAGTACACGAGTATTTTTTTCTTAATTCTTTTAAAATTAATCACAAGAAATTTGTGCTTAATTTTCAATTAATCATGCATATAATTTCTAGTTTCTTTTAAAATATCATATATATCAGAAATTTTATAAAATAATGATAAATTTAAAATTAAAATTATTTTTTCAAATTAAAATAAATTTAAAATTAAAATTATAAATATTTTAAAATATTTACATTTCGGATTTCAAAGGCGAATTAACTTTTGAATACAAATAATTTCGCATGTTTCTAAAATTACAGGTTATAAATGTTTACCTACTTTATACAATTTGTTTGCAATTGACCCCAATGATTTTAGTTCTTTTTTGTAAAATATTGTAAGTAAAGTTAACCTACTTTATATAAATATCTTAATAGCCATTTGTTTGCAAATGACCCCAATGATTTTAATTCATTTTTGTACAACTGAGCTATTTCTTCATTTTAACTCATTGTATTCAATATAGTTTGAATAAAACAATTATTGGTTGAAATAATTAAATGTATTGAATAATATAAATAATTGAAACTATTTAAGTGTAAAAAAATATTTATAAATTGAAAAAGCATCATTATGTTACAATACGCAACGGATAGCCTAATAATTGAAAGTTTGTGTATGGCATTCATATATTTATCACATCTCTCCTTTCTGGCAACTTTTCCATGGAGCTGTCCATACTTGCAAGGGGAAAAATTATTAAAACACCCAAGCACCCACATCAACAGTCACATGACAAAAAACTGCAACGTAACATCCGCTTAAAGTTGCTCAACAAAATCTGAGATCAAACCCAGGATTTTCTATTCCGAAGAATGCTGTGTTATCATTATGTCTCGGTTAAAGTCTACAAAATAACCTCTATTTAACACCGTACAACAGACTGCCTGATAGTCTATATTAGGCATTTTAATGTCCACAGCCTAATTTATCCTCCGGGAAGAACTTTTATAGATAAGAGGCCGTGTTCACATATCACAAAGGAGTAGACCTGGAAACTTCCAGAACCCCTTCCGAAACATGCATGCACACACACATAGCGGTACAAGCAACCCACGAACTGTACATTTAGATTAACGGGTTTGGAATTCTCGCCCATTACCTACAGCATCGTCATTTTTTTGATCCAGGTGACGAGCTTGAATTGACACTCTCCTCTTCACATCCATGCCACCAGCGGAAGGACTTTGGACGTCACATATTAATGTGGGAACGTCCCCAACCCACGGAGCTCCAGCAATAACGTGGTCATTCTCCCAATCACTGCCGACATGCAAATGATGCTTCACTTTACTGATCTTTACGGGAAACTGCATGAAGTAACTGAGCAACTGGAGCTCAGGCGTGCATGCAGAGTATAGAAGCGCGATAGCCATATCCTGTTTTCAACAATAATTGGTATCAAACTTGGGACCTTATGTACCGAAGAGCGCTGTCCAACTCACAAGAGTTAGAGCAACATCTATTGTAAGAAATTATTATCAGTGTATCTTATACAAGTTGTTATGAGTAAAATATTAATATTCTTCCATGCAACATGGATTATGCTTAAAAGTCATAGTACAGAATACGATGAAAGGCAGAAATTCAACTAAAAATATATTAACAGAAAACTGTAGAATTTTTAATGTTTTCGAGATTTTTTCTAAGGAAAAAAAAAGCATTTAACTTGTAATTATTGAAGGAAAAACAGAATCAGCGTTGCTTTACACTTGAAGGAAATGGCTTGAAAAAATTAAAAAACAGCCTATCAGCGCCATCTCTAGATTAAGTTAAATTGCGAGTGGCAGCACTATGATCGCAACCGCCTCTTAATCTCGACCCATATCATGACACTTGGCGTATCAGTTCAGAGGAAATGAATACTTAACTCAAAAAATAAATTACACATGTATAAATTTGAAAGTATAGTTAGGGCTTCGGTATCTTCAAGCGAACTTATACTTATTGCATGATATTCACATTATGTTAGCTGAACTGGTAGTCAAATGGTCAGCACTCAGTTCATTAGATCGTGGGTTCTAATTTCCCCCTTGAACTTGGATGCCTGTAATGGTTTGGAATTTACTTTAGAGTGCAGGACTCTGTTTTACTAGTCCTCGTATGCAAAAAATGACCGATGAATGCCAAAAAAAAAACGAACTGCACAGTGAAAAAGGAAGTATTATAACGAATGAAAAATATATTTTTAACTTTACTATTGTGAACACAGAAATAATGAAATCAAACTAAATATCATAAATGTCTCCAAATCAGATTCTTATTATATATATATATGTAAATACCAGAACACTGATTTTAATTTAAGAGTTTGCAAAATCGTCCCATTCAATCTTCTTGCTGTGCAATCTCTTCATTGACAATTGGTTATCTTCAGTATTTTGAAATGACAAAGCATATCTTAAGCCAATAATTACCTATGCTTCCCCAATATGGCAAGGAGCAAGGTATACTAATTTAAAAATATTGGAAGTGCCGCTAAACAAGCTTCTAAGACTTATTTCTAACTCGCAATATTATTTCAGAACTCAGCATATTAGAACCAATTTGGGAATGATTACCATTAAGCATTTAAGTAAAATTTTTGGTCTTCAATTTTCATAATAATCTATGTGAAATAAATGTGTGATTCTGAAGTAGTGGCACTTGAATGATACAACCCTGACGCACTAAAAATTTTCAATAGACCGAGGGCAATTCTTCGACTCAAGCCAACTACCAGTATTTGAACAATTTAATTTAATAACTTATAAAAATAAAAATCTATAACATATAACTAAAATTTTGCCGTTTGTATTTAAATAAAAATAATATTAAATTAATAAATAATATGGTCCTAATTGACTTATATTGAGTTGCTAATATCTTAAATATCCAATTAATTTGGCCCTAACTTGAAAAACTATATTAATTTTCCATATTCTATGCATTGCTATGCATCAATAACTTATGCACTTTCTTGTGTACATTAATGTGTGATTATTAATAACGAATGAATATATTTATATTATAAAATCATTGTACTTAATGGAATACTCTAGTCAAGTCTTTTTGGCATGCAATACATTTACATAGTATTCACGAGGGCCGTGGTTAGGGTATCGGCCTTCCATCCGAAAGGGTGGGGTTCGATTCCCAATGCCACCAAAGACCCACCGAGTGCATGCGATATACGTGCACATTAAATCTGTGGAATCGAAAGTCCTGTGGTCGGTCGTTGAGCAATGGTCTGGAGAACTTTACTCCCCCTTCAGATCAATGCCAAAATTGAGGGAGTAGATCTTCTGGTGCTGCCATCTATTGAAGGATTTGAAGAGCCAAAGTCGTACTTTGCCCTTTATGGTGGTCTGATTAAACGAAAGACACTCCCAATTGACTTAAATTCGCATAGCCAAGGCGTAGCGAGCTTCGCTTGTCTAAGTGTCATTAGTAACAACAACAACAATATTCAATAAAATTTCGTTTTTACATACAGAGCTTAGCAATATTGTTATAATCTCTATTATAAAACTGTAATTAATTTCAAGCAATTTTTTTTAACTGTATAAGTATTTTATTTATCTTATTAGTTGTAATTAAATATATATAATACTAAGTCACCATGGAAAGATTTTTGGGAGTGCTTAAACTGTAATCGATTCAAAACCTTTATTTTCCATTTTGTGATTGTACAAACATACATATTATATATATATATATATATATATATATATATATATATATATATATAATTAGGTGCCTACCCCAATAAATACAAAAATAGGTAAATGGCCTTTGGCTAGACAGTTCACTCATCCATTAGACCAACTTCTATTTTGGAATGCTTATATTATAGGCCTTACACATGTGGCCGATTTCCTATTTTTTATTTTTTTTTTAAGGAGAAAAATACTCCAAAGAAATAAACACGTAAACGGGGCGATGTTTCTTCCCGGAAATTACTAATTCATTCGCAAAACAGGTGATACACATGTTCTTTTCTGCGGAAATGGATCGATAAGTAATGAAAATGATTCATCAATAGGGGGTGGTCAGAGAAAGGAAGAGTAGTATGCTTCTCACCTCACTAGAAACTCTAGAATTGCGAGTTTGCCGAGAAATGCTGGCTTTTGTTGACACAGTTCTGGAAAGGTAAGCCGGTTCTTCAGAAACTGGCTAAAGACTAGAAAATTTAATTTCCTCGACTTGGCTGTAAGGGAGTATAAATTACTTTTTCGCATAGCGGAAGCTATTAAAAATTAATACAGAAAAAAAACTTTACTGGAAATTTTTGATACTGTGTGTGTGTGTGTGCATACTGGACAATCTAACATTCGGAATTTCTAAATCGCTCTTTTTAACATCCATAGCATGCAGGAAGAATTTCTCTGGGAATTTAGGACGCCGTATTTATTTGGCGCGATATCGAAGACCTACTTTGATGCATTAGCGATTTTATAAATATGTTAATAAATTACTTACGCATCATGCCGGCTATCGGTTTCGGCAAAATAATGTTGCCAAATGTAAATTTTAATCATTTTTTGCATATGTGAGGGAAAACAATCAATCACTTCATTGAAATAAGCAATTAACTATTTTAATTGTTATACCAATTCAACCATAAACTTAAAATGCGCTAAAAATATGCAAAAAGTTGGCCTTAATTTAATAAAATTCAAAATGTGAGGATAATTACTTAATTGCAATATTTGGCTCAAAATCATAAATTCAATTTTTTTCAAATAAACAGTCAAAGGGATAATACATAGTACCGTTAACAGTTGCTTGACTTATTTGTAAATAGTATATAAATATGTTAATAACTCCTTGATTATATATATATATAAATATATTTGTAATGAATTTGAAATTCTTTTTTCTCTTTTATTTTCGAGGAGATATTAACAGAAGATTTCAAAATGTAAAATCACACACACAATAATTTGGCTGATTCCATTTTTATAGCAATTCTTTTTACAGAGGGCAGGTTTTGCTGAAAATATTTCCAATTTAAAATCTTTTATATTAAAGAGTTTCTATCAAAATAATTTATAAGCTAATTGGTTCAAAGATATTTTTATGTTAAGAAAAATAATGAAATAAACACACATCTACCAGTTTTGTTGTAAAAATTTATTCATTTCGCATATACCTACATTAAAATTAACCGTAGAAAAATGTTGTAAAAACCGTACATTTTTAAATTAAAATATTGCTTCACATGGTACCATAAGCAATTCCAAAAGCACCCATTGCGTTTTCATTTTCAAGGGCCACGTCCTCGTAACTAGGAGGTGGCGACGACCTGCCCATCGATTCGGCGTCATCCACATCTGCGTCGACGACAGATAAATTCGACACATTTTCAGGATTGTCTATTTCTAACGTCAGTTCGACATTCAATTCGTAAGTGGTCGAATTCTGTATACCGCTGCTCGTGGAGGGCCTTGTGGGATCGAAATAAATGTTGACGCCATTCAACAAGTTCGTCAGCACGGAGTTAATGCTATTGTTCGCAGGACTCGTTGCAGCTGCATCGACCGCCGAATCGGACGAACTACTTGTTGTAGCTAGGTTAGTAACTTTGACAAGTGGGCTAATGGTAGAGACTTCCGTGGAATTCGTTGTGTTTGCCACTGCGTTGGTAGATGGAACTGGGGATGGCATACACTGATCCGCAGTACTTGCTGCACTGCTCACAGATGGCGCTGTGGTGCTGACATTCGATGGGAATACTTCAGTAATCTGTGGTGACGTTTCGGTGGAATTTTCCGATATGTCAATAAGGACATCGGACAATGGAACGGGAATGTTGGGAGTTCTTAGTGGAGCTTCCTCAACGTCCATTAGAACGTTGGAAGTCTCAAGAATACTGGTGGTTGGAGTGACCGTTGTAGAAGTGGATGAATTTTCAGTTGGTATTGTTGAATCATGGTCCACATCTACGAGCACAGAAGGCACGGAGGTGTCACAACCTTCCCTAGAAGGATTGTTGTGGTTGGATAAGATATCACAGGCTGGTGTATTGTCAGGTGAGCAATCCATCAAATTGATGGCAACTGGTTGCTCCAAATGTTCAGTTTGAGTGGTACCACTTACAGTCGTAGCACTACTGCGTTCGATCTGGACAGTGCTAATGCTTGTTGGTGCAACCTGAGTGGGCGTGGTCTCTGCAGGGGAAAGATTTGGCACTGTCCACCCAGAACATGTCTGCACTTCCGCGTTCTTCAGCCTAGGAATAATGGTTTGTACTGGAATGGCTGCTGAAGCGACTGTAGGTGAGTTGGCATCAATCGCAGGCGATGCTTCTGCTACGACACTGGAATAAGAAAAATAATTGTTCATTTACAAGCTAAGAAAAATCAAAACACAAAATACTTATTTACATCCAAAGCGATATTTTGATTTAAGAAAAAATAAACAGCTTTATACTTGTTATTTTAAACAATTTTTACTTGGTGAGAGAAAGCATTGGCCTAATATCTGAAAAGTGGCTGTTTCAATACTAATTTAACCAAAGAAAGTCGAATTGAGGATTTATTATGGATATTAAATAGTTGAAAAGATCTAATGACTTCAGTAATGTCACTTCAAGACAGTTGTGGGGTAGAAAGGATGCCGGTGCAGGAACTGACCTCGTCATGTAACCGTGGCTTAAAATGAAGAGGTGATTGCTTCTGGTGCTTAGTGACTTAATTCAACAAAAATATGCATACGAAAACATGTCACAATTACTTTTTTAATCCAGTGATTTTCAACCACTGTGCCGCCAAATTTTAGAAATATATTAAAAATTAACAATGCCTTTTTTTATTACGAGTAAATAATAGACGTTTTGGCACAGGAGCCGTATAATCCATGATTCCAAATTCTGAATTTTTTTGGCGACGAAAAAATGTTGCCAAGATGACTAGGGTTAGTAAAATAGAATTTTCTGTATAATTCTTATAGGTCTCCAAATGTATGACGTAATAAAAATGAGGTTGCCACATACGTAAGAAAATCCATCAAAAAATCGCTAACCTCAGAATTTGGCATCCTAGATTATACGACACCTGTGCCGTTGTTTTTTACGTATAATATTTTACATTCAAAATTATCATCATAAGCTGTTTTACATAGCATCTTAAAAGTAAGTAAACAACTTTTAAGCTTATCTTTTTCTTTGTGTTCTGCCAAATATTAAAATAATTAAAAATGTACTGCAACAAAAAAAGATGAGAATTACTGATTTAATTAAAAAAATTTTGTATTAGAGTCACAGCAACCAATTTTGCTCCAAAATTTACGTAGAATTAGCAAGAAACCTATAATTATAATTTTTTTATAATTATGAAAAATTTATCCATAATTAGAAAATTTCTTTTTTTAATAATAAAATTTTTTTTAAAAATTACTTTGACTTGAAAAGCTGCGGTGACACTAATACGTAAGTGCCTTAATTGTATAAGCTTAATTTAATAAAGTTATAAACTTGTTCATTAATGTACTGATTGGGTTAATAAAGTTATAAACTTGTTCATTAATGTACTGATTGGGCTAAAAATATTCATAAGAAATTTTAAGCACACATCTAAGAAAAGTGGATATTAATTTTTTTTAAAAGAATGCAAACATTAACAAACTAAGATTGTACGAAGTATTGTTTCTGCTGTTTAGTGCTTAAAAATCCAATACTTCCAAAATACTTAATGAAAATGAAATGTATGTGCTGCATTTCTTAATAAATGAAGGTGGAAATGTGGCAAAAATAAACAGAAAGAATTTTAAAAACTGATAGATTTTTTAAGAATAATGCTATAAAACATTCAAGATAACCTTATTGATTATTGGCATTCATTCAGAAATTGGTGCAAAGATTCTACTAGAAGACAGAAACTATCAAGCAAAAAAGAAATAGTTAAAATTATTATGAAACTTTCATAATAATCTAAACTTTCAAAAATTGTTTATCAAGAAACTTTTACTAACAGAGAGAATAGAACAAATCATTAAAATTGCACATTTAGTATGTTTCCTTCCTTGTTTCGGCAGCGATAAATGTACGTAAAGACATTGAAAATACAAGACATAAGGAAAATTAAGGTGGTAAAGGAATTAAAGTGGTAAAAAAATATAAAATTATAGCATTAAATGATAGTAAATGAACCAATTCTTGCGGCATTCTAAACTGCAGTGAAATTAATTAAGTCAATAACCGATAAATATTTAAACATCAAACAAAAAAATGGCGAAATAATACAATTCCAGACACAGCTGTGCCTATAAATCCATCACACAAATTTCTGAATTTGCTGATTTTTTGGGAGATATCCTTATTTATCTGGCAACCTAGATTTTTATTACTTCTTAGAAAGCGAGAATAATAATTATGAAGAAAATTCTATTTTGGCAACCCTAGTATTTACGCCAATGCGAGGAAATTTAGAACATTTTATTCATTTTCGAATTTTATTAAGAATTTTTGCGAGGATAGTTCATCTGAATTTTTTTAGTGTGTTTTACAGATTTCTTGACCTTTTGGACTTACATTCCAGGTTATATTGTTCTTTTCTATTATTTTAGATATTTCTTTTTTTATTGTTTAAAACAGTGTCGAATATATCTATTTTCAATTGGTGTAAGGCATTTTTATTATTCATATTGTTAAATAGAACAATTTGAAATTAATAGTTTAATGAATATTTTAGAATTTGTATTTACATTTGAAAAAATGCTATTCCTATACTATTGTATTTTTTTTTAATTATTAGGTAACATTCAAATTACATTTTATAATTTATATTTATTTTTTTGCTATTGTTTCTATTTTTACACGCGAATTCATATTGCTGTTTTTCTTAGAATTCGTATTTCCATTTTCGAAATTATTGTTCCAATGATTTGTTTATTTGTATTTACATGTATGAATTTAATTTTCTAATGCTTTCTTTCTTTAATTTTGATATTTCAAAAATATATATTTGCGTTTTTTATTTACCAGTCTTAGATTTATTATTTACATGAGTAAGCTTTTAATAGAAAATAATTTATTAACCCACAATTACGTTATTTTAGCAACATTTCTTCGTCGTCAAAAAAGTTGAGGTTAGCATTATAAATTACACGGCTGCTGTGCCTATTTCCTTACACGAAAAAATGTTTGATAGATCTTAAAATTCAACTATTGTTTCAGAATTTCAATATTTATTTAAAAGTTACAACACGTTTTCTGGCCATCTACTTCTTCCATAATAATTATAAATAAAAAATATATAAAAAAAGACTGTAAAGATTACTATCATTGTAATTCTGGATCACGCGATCAGGTCGATACCTCTGAGCAGGCACATCCTTTCCTTAAGCCACACCAACGTTAGGACATCAGATCTTACGAAAGATCAGCGTGAATAAATCCATGAGATAGACTTCGACTAATTTAGGTATCGAACCAGCTACCTTCCAGATACATGCTTAAGAGTTTAAATATTAATCTAGACATGAATATTTCATAGATATAAGTATTACCATTCTCTTTTAAAAAGGTACAGTGAAAGTTTTTAATAGATAATTTTGCAGATTTCCGAACAATGCTATTTTAAAAACTAAACGATATGACGCATCGTTACAGTAAACGGCAATTTTAAACCTTTTTGAGAAAATTGTGATTAAAAGACTAAAACTGGATGATGGTATTATATATTATTAGACAAAGAACGATATTTTGATTGATTTTTTTGAGTTCACTGTTTTGGCTCATAAGATATATGATACGAATTAATAAACGTATGACCGATATATGTCGTGGCAACATTTGGTATAATTCATGATTCCAAATTCTGAATTTTTTTGACGATGAAGAAATGTTGCCAAGATGGTGTATTGTGATGTAAGCGATGCCGTAAATAATAGGGTTACCAACAAGGAATTTTCTGCATAATTCTCATGTCTCCACATGTATGACATAATAAAAACGAGATGCTAGATACATAAGAAAATCCGTCAAAAAATCGCCAATCTCAGAATTTGGCATCATGGATTATACGGCACCTGAGCCCAACATTTTTATCACAGAGTTAAAACATCGCCATTGAGAGAGGATTGTAGATATGATTCTCATAAAATAATAGCGATAATGTCTCACCTTCCATCCAGCTGGTAAACAGTGGCAACCAAGTTTTGGAGATTAGCTTGAGGAGTGTCGACAGGAAGAGATAGCAAAATGAAATTCTTCCCAGGAACATTGCCCGGTACAGTCGCACTTTGAGGTGAGGAGGGAGTTTGCGGCGACTGTTGTTGTTGCTGCTGCTGTTGTTGTTGCTGCTGCTGGATGATTCGGTTAATGTTCTGAACAACAGCAGAATGTTGCTCAATCCCGTAGGCAGTTACTACAGGCGGAAAATAACCAGGAAGCATATTCAGCGATAGTTGACTCACTGATCTGTAAAAGTAATATTTACTTAATACACTGTTTACTATAATTAAAAACGAATGTAAAAAAAAGAATAACAAATTACACATTATATATATATATATATATATATATATATATATATATATATATATATATATATATATATATATATATATATATATATATATATAGAGAGAGAGAGAGAGAGAGAGATAATATCTTGCATGAATGAGAGTAAAGAAAATTGAGAATGAAAAAGTGAAGGGAAGGAAGTTGAAAGATCGAAGAGATAAATACAGTCATGGCAAATATATATAAACAGTGTAAATATTTGTATGTCTTTTTATTCTGTTTAACAAATTGTTTTAATTTTCATGATCTTTTTTATTTGAAAATTTAATATCTTAGCGCTTATTTTGTAAAAATATTGGTTTCCAGAAATGAGAAATATGTCCAAACTTAAGATAGCTTAGCGACATTTGGTGACAACTGGCTACATTTTTGAAGTGTCGATTCGATCGGACCAATATGAACCAAGTTACCAAAAACTTACTGTAAAAATGTTCTCGAAACTTCCAGAACCAACATCAAAGAGGTATAAATATCGGCCTCGGCTAAGCAGTGAGATAGGATCGAAGTAGTAAACTTCTAGTCGACTACGAAGTAGTATCAAGTAGTAAACTTCTGTCGGCACAGGTGCTGTATAATCCACGATTCCAAATTCTGAATTTTTTGGCGATGAAGAAATGTTGCCAAGATGACGTATCGTGTGACAAGTACGATGATGTAAATACTAGGGTTATCAAAATAGAATTTTATGCATAATTCTTATAGGTCTCTATATGTATGACGTAATAAAAACGAGGTTGTCAGATACACAAGAAAATCCGCCAAAAAATCGCCAATCTCAGAATTTGGCATCCTGGATTATATGGCACCCATGTCCTTCTATTTTGTTCTGAAAGCTGCTGTATTTTTATTGTGCCTTATAGAAAATATAGGTTCTTAGCCAGTGTAAGCTGAAGGAACTGTCAATTAAGAGCTTATTCACTGCATTATATAAAAGAAAAAGCATGGTCCTTGCATCATCACATCTCCGATGATACAAAAAAATCGTAACAATACTTTGAAGAAAACTATGGAACAGCAACAATCGAATTTTTATCTTGCAACAGTTTACTACCAATGATTTTTGATAACCTTACTTACATATTTTCGATTTGAAATGCTTCAATCATGTAAGCAAAAGCAAACTGCATTGAAATCGCATACTGTAAAGCGTAGCAGAATCGCAGTGAAAATGTTAATAGTTAGCTTAGTCCATTAATACTAGATGAAATATGTTTTTTGAATTTCATCAACGAAATAACAGAGTGGACAACAGTCAGAAATATCAAACTGGCTACTTAAAGGAATAGCGAATCAAATTTTTATTTTGCTATGTTTGATTCATTGATATTAGGTGAATACGCTTTTGTTTTCTGAGTGTTAAGTTTTCTTCGAACTAATAAAGTTTAATTCAAAACTTATAACTAGTATCTTTTTTGTATAGAAAATAGTCATGTAACTTGGAGGTTATGTATATAGTTTGGTCATGGTGGAAATTATCAAGGAAAAAATGGTTTGTCAACGCTTTCAAGAGCTAGGATTAACAAAAAAAATGTGTGGAACGCAATCTTTTTGAAGAAATCTTATAGGAAACATTGTTCACTGTAGAAGAATTTACACTCTATGAACAACATAAGTAAAAATCTCTCATTGTGTCAGCGATGTTGAACATTAAAGTTCCAGACTATGAAGACACGCTACGAATTTGCATATAATGAAAGACACTTTTAATTTTCGAAGAGCAACTGATGAATTGGAGATGAAAACAATCAAGAGCTTGTTCTAACATGACATCCTCGAGTTATAGCACTAATGACTACTCCATTTCAAAAGCCCGCGCGAATTGTGAAATTTTGATTCATTTTTATTTACACAGGTGTCCCACTAACTTACAAGGTTTCCGTAAAACAGCTGTGACCTTGAATAAAGTATTTTTTAATAACGATTGTTGATTTTCGCATTAATTACACCAATTAAGAAAATGGGCTAAGTATCAAATTAAAATTCAAATTTGTTCAGTTAGGCAACTAATTATAGGAGACCAATCCCTCAAACATTTTGATTCTAAGTCACTAGATGTTTTGGTTTGTCACTCAAAAGTGTATTTTATGCACGCGAGCGCTAATTAGATCGGGATCTGCATTTTTTTTTAATGGATTCCGAATCCCTATAATCAAACCAGAAATCGAACTCACGAACTGCTGAGAAGTTTAACCATTTGGTCCCGAATCACTAGAAATGTCAAGAATATCTGCATCCCACCAAACATTGATGCAATGAGATATTTTTGATCAATTATTTCTGATTGGGTCCCAAGTCAAATTATGAATAAAATTTTTTAAAAGTATTACAGTCATGGCTCAGCTATTTTTATAATAACAGCAATGTAAAGTCAATCTAAATGAATGCGCATTATCTAAGGATTCATGTATAATATATATTTATCTTTCCTAAACACACACACACACATTCATTAAGTTAAAATGTTTGTGCTGAAAGTAATTATAAAAAATGAAGAAAGAAATCGAATTCTCTCTTGATTTGTACTTCACGAAGCATATAGATTCTTGTTTTATTTGACGGAGGAAATTTTTATTTATTTATCGTTCCAGTTTAGTAAATTCTATTTACAAAAAAGTATGTTCCATTTCGTTAACTTATGAAGTATTCTTTAAACGAAAGTTTTCTTTTATTTCTCACGCTTTTGCTTTTCATAGGTTTCTAATAGAGAATGCATCAAATGCACGACGGACATACATTTTGTATGAATGATTACATTTTTATTTGCGTTTACTCAGATTTAAATAACATGATACCACATGCATGTTCCCCCCCTCCTTTGTACGCATTAATTTTCGAATTTGACTTATATGAAGCTTGTTTTAAAAGTACTCGTGCTTTAAACTTTATATTATATTGAAGGAGATGGTGTAACATGCTTTCGAGGAAAAATTACGATATGGAAGAAAAATAACAATATTTAAAACTTTTAAATATATTTATCATTTACTTAAATTTGTTCAAAAAGTTGTGTTGTACTGGGATGTCAAGTCTATTGTATACAATTAAAAAACAAATCGACTGAAAAACAAAACAAATCGAGATCGTTAAATCATTTACAGTATTTTATCTATTTATTTAATACTTCATTCAAAATTATGGCTTCATTTTTAATATATTAGATTTTGATTTAATTTCATTCCACAGTCTACGGTCGCATTTTGCACATAACTAATTCGGTTTTAGGACCTATATATTGAAGTAGTTTCCGAAACACTATAAGCATCTATGCTCAAGACAGGCAACGAGACGAATTATATGGAGTAACACACTTCCCTATTTCTAGCCCAGAATGAATGGGAATTTTCGCATTTTGAAGCACTAACCAAGCAGAATATATACTTGCCACGGACAGAGATATTTCACTTGAAGGACTTGCCACTACGATCTATTTAACGTGCCTAAGCTACATTTAGTGAACACAGATCTTCTGTTACGTTGTGTTTCGAGCCTTCCAACTGTGAGAAAGACGCCCTAACCAAGCCACTACTCAAGAACTATCGAAATGAAAACCTCAGCGATACTCAACTGCTGGCATGTAGATGGGAATTAATCCAATACTTTCATCTATTTACTAATCGATAATACTTTTACGAAAACAGGCATCGTTGATGTACATAAATAAAAAGGGAAGAATCTGACTGTAGCTAAATGATAGAAAAAAAAGCTACGGTTGAACAATGGAAAATGAGTGTTGCATTTCTGTTCGTGACAGCCTATTTGGCAAAAGCAACATTCTCGTTACAGGAGGGCAGCAAGTTTTATACCCGACCCAGCCAAATATTCGCCAAGTTTGCGCTTGGGCCATATAAAAACAGTCGTGGTCAAAATATCCTTTAAGTGAAACAATACCTCTGGGAATCATAAGTCCAGTGTGGAAAGGTATTCCTCGTGTTTCATGCTTCCAAATTATGAAAATTCACTTCATTAAAAGATTTTCCGACAAGTAAAGTTGGCAACGTAAGCAAATGAACAGAGAATACAGCGGATTTAGGCACTTGTAATTTGTAGAAGACATTCTGTTCTAAATATGCGTAGAAGTTTAATAAATATTGCGACATATGATTACTGCTTTTAATAAATAAAATTCCCACTGAGAAAGAAACAAGCGACAGATATTCAAATATCCAATTTCAGCTTACGATTTTCATTAGATTTTTGTTTCATTTAGTCCCAAGTAGAGAAAGGCTGTTTCTACAGAAACACATAGTTGCATCCCTTCTAAAAAAAGAAAACAATCCATTTCTATTACTGATTTGGAATAAAAATTAAAACACGGTAAGAATATTGTTTCCTGCTCATACTTTATTTATTGAAATAAGCATTTTGACTGATGGTTTATCCAAGCATCAAGTCCTTATTCACCTAGAAAAACCAATCGAGAATCAATAAGTTTCTTGGGATCAGTTCACAAAGATGACCTTACCCTTTGAGATTTTGTGTCAGTAGAACAAAATGGTGATTGCAGATCCTCTTCCAACAACTTGCAGAAGAGATTCCGGTTCTTACTGAAAAAAAAATTCAAATTCCCCCGAGCAGCTTAGTTGTCGAACTTATTAATGGGGTGGATCTTCAGTTGTTCGAACAGGATTAAAGACGGAACATGACTCGGGGAGATATTTAATCTGTCTGGTAACTTCTAGACATCACATTAAGGCGGAAATAATCAATTCGTTCGGATTTTCTTAAACTGCTTTTTTTTCGCGGATGTTAAAAATGTAAACGTATAATACGCAGTTTTATTTAAGATCATGTAACTAACATAACTATGTCAAACATTTCCGAAGCATATTCATGCATATTTCAATCACAACTAAAATATTTTGATTACTTTTAAATTTTTTCGTAATATGTTAAACGAGCATTCATATAGATCATATTTAAAATGCGTGATACGGCCAAGCTTGACAACTTCCGCAGACAGGAAAACGAATAATCACTGAAAAACGTGTGCACAACTTTCATCGCATTTGCGAAAAACAAAGATATTACGCAGCAATTTACTGAATTTTTTTTGAGGACGCAGTTGCCTGGTTGGTTAAAGCTGTTTACATTATCGGAAGGTAGAGAGTTAAAAGTCCCGACTTAATCGAAGACCCAGCATGTTCATGAAAGGCCACTGGGGCACGTTAAATAAGTCTTGGTCGCAATGTCCTCTAAGTGAAATGATACTTCTGGAAGTAACGAGTCCAGTATTAAGTGTCTTCTACTCGATTTCCCCACTTCTAAATGTCGAAGACTCCCATTCAGATTGATAAATACTGCTCGAAATTAGGAGATATTATGAATTATAGACAGATGGCAGATAAAAAAAACTTTTGTTGACTGTTATGACTGTCTTATAATGTCGCTTTCTTGTAGAACATTTTAAATGAAACTAATATTATTACCAACCAAAGAAATCAGCTTTGAAGATTTGAATTAAAACGCTTGCACACTTGTTTTCTGAAAGTGCAGTTGCAATAACTCGATATGTCTTCGTCTGACCAAAATGTTAACACCAATTTTAATCTCACTGAATAATAGTTAATATAATCATAATGGTACCGTTATCTGAATATATCTCTACAAATTACTATAGAGTTTCCAAAACCAACAGAAGGAAATCCATTTTGAATGGTTTGATTGTTGATTTATTTGTCGCTCATCTGTCATTTTTTGGCAAATGAAAGTTAATTAGACCACGACCTACAATATCACGTGTACTCCGCGTAACCACTGCAATCATCCCAAAGGGAGATTCGAACCCACGAGCTGTTGAACCGAAGGACATTCGGCAATCAGCTGAACGATTTGGGCTGAAAACAGTAGCTTCTTGAAAGCACTTTTGTAAGAGCGCAAGTGGAATCTTATAAATAATGGCAAGTACTGAATGCAATTTCTGATTATACAGTAATTAATGATATATAACGAATACGAGGTATGATTTCATAAACCAACACAAAGGGATCAGTTTTGAATGGTTTGTAATGCAAGTTGAATCAGTAACTTCTTGAAGATGTTATGAAAACAGTAATTGTAGAATGTTAGCAAGACAGCGTTTTATGGGCATAAGTGCTAAATGACGAAGCGCGAGGTGATGGGCGAATATTCCAAACCTGTAAACCTTAAGGGTACATGGTTGGTTGGTTGGATTTTGTGGCACAAGTTCCAAAAAAAGGTCTAGCTGTGCCTGCACCGCAATACATATCAGTGTACAATTGTTAATGATTTACTTCGTTTTCAAACATGTCTCTAATTATCATTGCGTAAACAAACACAACGAGATTCATTTTGAATACTTTAAGTTAAAAATGATTGTACCACTAATATTTTTGGTAGATGTTACGTTTTATTACCCTAAAAATATTCCGTAATACGATTTCTTTAGGTTGTTAATACTAAATATCGATCTTTATTTAGTATTGTTAAAAGCCTACAACCATTCCTAATCTTCATTTAACATTTTCAGTTTCCCAATACCGATTCACTTGCCTGGAAGAAAACTATTTAACACTTGGAATAATTCCACTATAAAAAAAATTGCGTTTGGTTTCCTTAATGACCAATGATCCACCAAGTTTACGGTTATATTGTCATGTTATTGAATTCATTGCTACGGAACATTCAAAGCGTAACATTTGTTAAAATTCCCTTTCTATTGAAGAAAAATTTTCTTATTCTTTTTTCTCCTTTTTTAATGAAAAACAAAATGTAGATATGTTTTGAAGTTAAACACACTATATCTTGTTCATTTGAGACAGTTATGAGCATACACGCTTATATATATTTATATAATCGGTCGGGAACTAGAGAAGCCCAAGTCTACTGCCTTTTTTATATTAAAAAAATGCTCAAAAAATTAAAAAGTAAGCCACATTTATACTACCTGGCATTACTGAGTGGCAACAGTTGCTCAGTCAAGCTTCCATTATTGACCGGCACATGGTTGTGGAGGCGGTCGGTGGGGCAGCAGCCCTTGCCGTTCCCGGAGGCATGTCGCCGAGCTTCCTGGTCCCGCCTGGCGTTGCAGCAGTGGAGGATGGAGCCTATGAGGACGAGGATGACACCCACGCCGGACACGATGAGCCACAGCGGATCCCATCGGTGGAAAGCCAGAAATACGCCTCCCGTCATGAGGACGCAGGCCAGGACCCCCAGGAGGATGGACGTGAAGATCTGGGGGCCGCTGCAAGAGGACGACTTGGTGGACGAGTCGGCGGACACGTCCTCTTGACAGTTGCAACGACAGCTGCTGGCGCTGGACTCCACCATGATGTAGCAGGTCTCATCCGATACGTGAGGCGAGGCGACACCCTGCAATTTAAAAAACCAGTTTCTTAATTCAACCGCGCATAACAGGCACTAAATCACGCTACGAAAAATGTAAATAGTTGGATGAAAGTCAAATTAATTAGCTGCTTGTTTTAATAATTAATTATTTGATTTAAAGTTTAATTCGTGAAATTGTCTGCCTAAATCTTATTCTGTGAAAATAGTGGTTTTTAAAAGCCGAAAAAGGAGTTGGTGCAATTTAAGACAACTTAGCGACATAATATTTTTGGCGGTTTGACATTATTTGGGGACATTATTGACTTATATTATAGCACCGAAATTCTTATTATTTCGAGCCCATAAGAACAATAGAAGTCTAGTTACTATAGGCTCATTATAGGCAGGCAGGTTCTAAAAAATTTCAAAAGGGGAATGTTCTAAAGTAACTATAAAAGTGTTATAAATATCGGCCTCAGGCAAGCAGCGAGTTGAAAATTAGCCGAATGAGAAGCCAGGAGTCGAAACCTTCTACTGTAAAAATTGCTTTGTTTCGTTACTGTATTATAAAAAACTAAATTATGATAGTATATGTAAAAGCTTCAGGCTAAAGTTTTTCTATTCAATTTGTAATTGATAGAGAACTGAATAAACTATATTTAGATGAAACTTATTTTCATTGTTTCTGCAACATCAAACCATCGTAGCCAAGAAAATCTTAACACGCAATATTGAATGCATTGATAAATATGCAGATATTAACAAATGCATATGAATTGACGTCATTTTAGTAATACAGTCAAATTTGACTTAAGCGTGGATATTGTAGTGTACATGGGAATGTCTAATAAATTTCCATTCTATCCCAATCATTTCAGTGCGCCGACATCTAGAGTCATATTAAAAAAAAAAAAAAATTATCGATATATAGAAAAGTGGATGCCCGCTGCCAGACTAGCCAACCTACAATGCCCCTAACGGTAAAATTCGGAAGTTAACGGTCTTATCTAGAAAACTGAACGAGATATGAAAGAAAAAGCAATTTCAAAGTTATAAGGCAGCTGGATCCTTACATCAAACGAGAAGCGAAGAAAGAGCACTTATTGTTGGCATCATCGAATACTAACACACAATTACACCACAAAACGTATCGAAAGGATAGCTATCAAAATGCGCATTTTGTGTTTGCTTTATCTGTTTTCCATCAAACACAATATTCATCTGGATTTTTATGTATTCATTTGGATTCTAGAATGTACGCTGAATCTTAACTCGTTTCGTGATGTTTTGTTGGAAAGCGGACACAAACCAAAAAACATTTTAAGTGTTCCCATCTTGATAACAGTGCTGTGAAAATGTAGTCTGGCTCTAAATCACTGCCGTCCTAAAAATTTTGAAATGAACTTTTTTCTGCGATAAAAAAATGTCCATTGCAAAATTAATAATAGTTTAATTTTCTTTATACTTTGACTGCTCATTCATTAAACACAACTTTCGGCGTTCATATTTATGGATTTGATTTGGTTTTGTTTATTTGATGCTCACATATCATTTTTCCACACTAAGAATGATTAGATCGGGAACTATAAAGTGAATTCCGAATCCTACGAACACCAAGCCAAAGATTAGATTCGAAATAAGGAAATACAGAATCGTAGGCTAGACTTCCCACTTGGCACAAAGTTAAAAGAGTTAAAATACTACCAAAAAGATCTTCGACGCTTAATCAACTGAAGACAAAAGGGGGAGGGGCAAGAATCTGGTGGACCAATTGCCTCGAAACAAATCTGAAGATTTTCAAAATAAAAAACAAATCAAATCAGAGGGCGATCTGGAAATCAACTTTGAGGAAGATCCATGATCGCATCTGAAGAAAGATAGCCCTCGTGAAATTTCTTTTCCATAATAAAGACATTTTGAACTCTATTTAAAAGTACATCGTAAAATAATCCTTGAAGTAGAGGCATGAATAAAAGTTTGCAATATCTCGCACTGGTCACATGACGGCAAAATGTTATACGAAACTTAAACTATACCAAAACCATTTTATTGAGCGAATTTTAATGTGTATCAAACTTTGTCAATACTTAAAGGGAAGAAAGATATTAAAGTATCATGAATAAATTACCCCACTTAAATAGTTTCGACAACAGAAGAGTCTGACGACTTTTGATGCCTACAAAGAATCGAGAGAAGAAGCATGAAACAATGGGATTCAAACGACTGGGAAGTTTCGGTGCTGCCAACGAAAAGGAAGTATCGTGTCCTTTGCCCAATTACCCGGCAGGCAGGAAGGAAGCAGGGTTTACCAATGCCATGTTACACTTCTCGATCCATCAAAGATGGAAGATACTCAACTAGATAATCGCCGGGTTTCCTCCTGTGAAATCCGATCGCTAACGGTGGGAACTATTTAATGGAAGAGGCCACTAACCCCTGTTATTTTCAATGAATGTTAAAAATGATGACCACATAGAAAAAAAAAATCACACATGGAATTCTCGATTCTTATTGGAATTTTGGAGTTTTTTCCATGTGCAGTTATTCCTGACAATGGTGACAATTTTACAACCTCGTAGTCGTAGTAGAAAATAATCGAAGGTACTCTGAAAGGGTTTTTAACATACAAAGAGAATTATTGCTTGCTAGAGGTTTTTCCACTGGATAGTAAACCATATTGGCATGTCACAAGAGAGGAATTCTGAAAACTCACCCTTGAAGGAGTGTGTGAGCAGGCATACCGCATGTACCTAGCCCAGAGTTGAGCTCTATCAGTCAACGGGGAGCTGTTGTGAAGAAGTCTTCGCAAATTAGAAGCAGGAACCAAGTAGAAAACCCTAGTACTTGAAACCTCCCCTTATCTTTAGACGTATTATTTTACTTTGAAACACTGCCCTAACATCCTTTAGTGGAGACGCTTGATCTGTAGTTGAAGCGGGATTCGAACACACTATCTTCCGATAATGAGAACGACATCCTAACCAACCAGGCTACTTCTATCTATCCTGTTAAGTGTGTACGCAAAAAAAGTAGTTACATAATCTATCTCCCATTAGTCATTAGTGGCTGGATTCGAAGTTGAAATCTTCCCCTCCGAACAGCACGATTTTATCACAAATTCTATTAGTCAGTCCATATTTTTAAATTAATAAAAAATAAAATATAAACTAAATAAACTTTACATGTGCCGGCCAACTTGTCTAGTGGTCAGCGTGACTGACTACGGATAGGAAGCTCCTGGGTTCGAATCCCGGTTCAGGCATGGATGTACTTTCTCTCTCTCTGTCCTGTCTTTGTCCTTTCCTTGTGTGTGTGAATGAAGTATGAATGATGCCTACCCTATAAACGGGTCCCTATGGCATGGTGGCCCACCCCCTGTGGTGCACCCGGGGCAACGCCTAGGCGGCCAAAAGGTCACTGTGTTTGGCCGGTTCCTTGGTATCAGGGAACAACAGGTTATTAGACTCTGTTGCAGTTGTAACTGTCTACAATCTGCCATTGGAAAAAAAAAAAAAAACAACTTTACATGTTATTTTACCGACATTTTTCTATAAATATTTTTTTCAAAATAAATACCAGAATTCGATTGTTCCAGTAACTGCAGACTATAACACCATATGAGCGATCAATTTTCTTATTTTATTTATTTATTTGTTACTGTATTTGACTCCATCTGAGGTTGAGGAATTAAGAGTCTACCGCTGACACGGATTCCGGATTATCACAATTACAGATTAAAATCAACCTGGATTTCGTGTGATATCATCACATAACAAAAAATCTAATGATTTAGCCCGCTGTTTTATATTATTTTTAAGTAGGAGTCATTATAACTTACTGAAGCCTTAAATCCATAATACGCAAATAACTAAAATCTCTTGTGCGTGTTTCAGTATCAGAAAAGGGAAATTTCAAAATAATGTTATAAACTTTTTTTTTTTTTTAGATAAGTTAAGCTCGTGAACTTAGAGAAAAAAAGCAAAATAAACAAATGTTATCTTTTAAGAACCGGTCTCAAAATAATGATTGATATTTACGATCTATTAAGTAGGCTTAAATCAATCACTGACAAAAATGAATATTAATTCGAATTAAATCGATTTATTTGGAAGGAAATATTTAATGTTTATTTTGGTTTCGCAGATTGGCAATATTGACCTAAAAGCTTGCGACATCTGGGGGTGAAAAGAATGAATCATAAAACATTTTCTAGGACTTGACGTTTTTCATAGACATATAAGTGCAAGCAAACTTAAAGAAAAATAAAAAAAAAAAAAAAACTTGGAGAAACCATAGGGATTTTCTGATTATTGTCAATTAATTATTCCAGAAATAGAGATGCGCGTTCCTAAAGGCAAAAATATTTTATACATTAGGTAAAAAATGGAATTGTTCTATAAATAGCAAAAAAGTAAATTTTCAACAAATTCGCGACATAAGTTACCCACATTTTTTTTAAAGTATAAATAATAATGTGTTTTTAATCCTAAATGGTTTCTCATAAATAACTTTAACTAAATATATATCTAAAATCCAGTGGCACAGCAGCTTCACGCCACTACCAGTTAAGATCAGCATAGTGAAAAAGATTCTTTTGCCGAGGGCAGTGATTGGGAGGGTGACCACATATTCCCTCACTGAGTTGGGAACGTTTTCACGCTCATCCATGACATCCAAAGTCCCTCCGTATGTGTGGTGTGGACTTGGAGCGAAGGGTGCCAGTTCATGTGTGACCTTAACACCTGACCGGGGTTCAAAATAACGAGGCGCTTGGGGCTCGCCAGTATCACTATATATGTATGCATGGGTATGACGTGATATGTAGAGCGTGCCAAATGAGGTGTCGATCTCGTCATTTTATGAAACGGTTATCTGAAACAGATAATCGGAACATATAGCAATAATTTAACCAAAATTTAACGCAAAAAGATTTATCAACACAATTACATTTTCCGTTAATTTTTATTTATTATTATTTATTTTTTTTAAATTTTAAGCTGTATTGGGATTTTTAGGAAATTATGTATTTACCATCAACTGATAAATAATTTATAGAAATGTAAGAACTAAGATCTTAATTAGAATACATGCAAGACAAATGTGGTAGTGATACAGCAAAAACGAGTTATAATTATTCTATCACATTCAATACACTGCATTTCAATTTGAATACACTGCAAAAGTCATTTTATTGGGTTTGTGCATCACACAATCCGGTGAGACATATGAGGTGATCGAAATGTATGCGAGAGGGCAAACTCGATCAAAATTTACACTGTTTAATGAAAAACATCGCATGAAATTAATTGTAACCGTAATATTTGCATTGTGAATATTATGAAATAAAATTGCTACTTTTTTAAGTATAGAAGGAAGGGTGAGAAAATAAAAATAAAAACAAAAACGAAAGTTTAATTTGTTTTGCAAGAGAAAGCCGCATAAGCAAACAAGAAAACGATTGTTTAAAAGCTTGTAATTATGCAGAACGGATTCGCTTCGATTCCAAATGGCTGCTAGGTTTGTGGTTAGAATTTCAATTTTTTTTCTCCCAACTGTTTGAAAATAAGAGACAGTGATTCGGAAAACAATGAAGGTCATTTATTCGTTTAGGAATCTTAGAATCGTGGTTAACATTAGCAACACAATTGCAACAAAATGTAATGAAAAAGAATTTAAATTATCAGCCATTTCTTATTAAAAAAAAAAAAAAAACTAATTTAATTCAATTTTGAAAGCAAATTTAATCTTTATTAAACCTAATGTTTCAGTTTCATTACTAATGGTTTGAAACTTAATAAATTGGAGATAAATTTTTAGTTTTAAATAATTTTGAATATTTGTTAAATTTTAAAATTTTAGTATTTCTTGATTGAAAGTTTCAAAATATTCTATACCTACAGCAATTTTTTAGTTTAGATTCTTGGTATCCATAGAAACCTAAGTTCCGATACTTTTTAATATTCAAAATTACTATGAAGACTTAATTTTAAATTAAATTATTGTAATACTTTATTTAAGAATGATATTAAATTTTTATTTAGTATGAATTTGTTTCTCCACACAATTGCGATGTTAAATAAATTTTGTAACTTAAATCAGCATCGTACTAAGTTTTGGGGGGATCGTTCTCGTCACTTTTTGTATCTGACGAGTAATTGAACCAGACCTATCATTTTAAGTAGAATTCCAAGCTGGACTGGCAGCTGAATGCTCTAACCTTCAGTTTAGCAGTTCATGGCTTCGTATCCCACTTTGGGTTTGGATATGTGTTGTAGTTGGGAATCCACTTTAAATTGTAGATCCCAATCTAAATAACCCTCGCGTGCAAAAATAACCTTTGAGGGGCAATCAAACTAATCCACTGCAAGTGTCTCCAGCCAAGGCGAGAACTAAACTAACGAACTGTTGAACTGAAATCTAGAGCTATATCTCACTAGAATTATGAAACAGTTTGCACGAACTATATCCCAAGAAGTGTGAAGAAACAGAGCCACAAAAATAATAATATAACAATAAATTGACAGCATCTGCACCTGAGAAGGAACGTTGTAGTTACTTCACAGTATCTATCTCAGAGTTAGTCTCTACATTTGGTAGAACCACCCGGGTGGGAATCTTCGTCATTTAGAGGCCATATAAAGCAAAAAATCCCCCAATACTGGATTTGCCAGAGAAGTATCATTTCACTTGGAAGATATTGCCACTACAACTTATTTAATGTGCTCCAACCGCCTTCAGTGAACATAGATCTTCGGTTGAGTCGGCGGGATTATAACTCACTGTCTTCCTATAGTGAGAACAGCTCTCCAAAACCAACCCAACAACCCAACCATCGCGACCTCAGATACAACAATATTAAAATTTTAAAAGCTGTTTTGATTTTACTTTTTTTTACTTTTTTAATTGGATTATAGTTTGCTTTCTGGCAGAACTTTCTTTTACTTTTTCTGTGAAAAAAACGATAAAAAAATTCTTTAGTAACATGGAAACGAATTCCCAGACAGATAAAGAAAAACAAATTATTTGGAATTCAGCGCTTTATGCTCGAGATTCAATGACCCTGCCTGACTATAATCAGTTCACTACTAAAACATCCGGAGGAAGTACAATTAGGAGAAACGCGCCTTGACATCTTTTACACGTTGTTTGTTTGCAACACCAGGACCTGAAACCACCAAATAGTTTATTCCTGGTAATCGTTTTTTACGTCAAATTAGAATTCACGTATTTCCTCCATACTACAGCTACATATAATTAAGAGTAGGGACGGCGATTTGTGATGTAATTCCATAAAATCACGCAGGAAAAAAAGACTTATTCTTGCACTATAATAAAGAGAACTCGTCCAAAAAGAAATTGCATGACAATCCGCGAAATTGAGTGGTACCATTATCGCGAATAATCCACAGAATCGTGGGAAAAAGAAACTAAGTAAGCACTTGAAACATGAGCTAATAAAAGCGCACTTATGATATGAGAAGCAAATAATTAATCACTATTTACAAAATTTGTTTTAAAAAAATTTTTTTTTATAAAAAATTAGTCAACAGCTTTTATTTTCCAATGAAACATTTGAAACATATTTTCGTTTGGAATTAATGTTTGTTCAATTATTATTATTTAGACATTGTGAGCTCTCCTAAAGCACTAACTATCTTATTCAACCTCGTAAGTTCCATCGCCAAATTAATTTCGGGTAGATGGTTGGATTTCATAGATGGTTGGCGACATTGCCATGTTACAAAACTCCAAGCACCCACTCGATAAATATGCATGCATAGAACAACGTACAAGATTGATAAAAACAAATCTTGTACGTTGTTCAACATGGGCTGGAATCGAACTTGGAATCATACAGATTATATCCATTCCTAACTCAAATATGTAATGTTATTACTAACTGCTAACCCAGAGAAATTTCTATCGTAACAAAAAATTAGATGGATATTGAAAGCCTAGTATTGATATACAAAAAATGTAATTTTATTTATTACATTATTTTATTTACTACAACTTCTGTTGATAGAAGCCTCTAAAGACAGTCAACTTGTTCGCCAATTTTTTTTATCACGGTCAACTGATGAGGTCGACACCTGCGTTGGGCTAACAGAGAGGGACATAAAACCTTGCAGAACTTTTAACGTTTAAAGTCCATTCAGAATAACATTTTTTAATAGGACAGGTATCGAATCGTCTAACTTAACACGAGAGTCCTGCATTTTTCTACTAGGTAACCCAAAGCACTAAAGAAAAAAGTAAGATATTTCAGAAAATTCTTTTCCCTTAAGAAAATCTTTGTCTCTCTTGCTGAGAAAATTTGATTTCTACACAAAAAGGGAGAATACTCTCTTCCTATGTTTGAAAAAGTAGGAAATGAAATGCTGTTTTAAAAAATAACCACAAATAACCTGTAAAGACGCGTGAAAAACAAAAACTTGGCTGTTCAGAAGGTTCAATGTCTCAATCACACGAAATATTTGTACTGAGACAAAGCCGATCATGACTAAATATTTGTAGGCTTGGTTTGTTTTTATTTTATTTATTTTTTCCACTTGAGCATGCCATTCCCTTTTCAACCTCATCACTTGACAATGGTGCGCAATGTCTAAGTAGTTGCGTTTAATGTTTTCAATTGAGATTAAATTACCATAAAGGTATTACAATATGCTTCAGTGTCATAAATGTTATTCCAGGTCTCATTTAGTTGATTGGTGTGTGATTGCCGATTTTTCAATATTACGATGGGACCAAGACACACATTAACATGCATAACATTTACAATTGTCTTCATCGCGAGAGAAAGGTACAGGCTCTCTTGCTGAAAACAACTGTGTACGTTAAAAGTTGTGTAAGGTACAATAACCCTCAGCTGATGTGAAAAGGAAGGTGTTGGCTCAAGTATGATTTACTTGCCGCTCAACGGTCATTTTATGCAAACGAGGGCTAATTAGACCTCGACCTACGATTTAAAACGAATTCTGAACTATTGCAAACATTCAAACTCAAGTGGGATTCGAACCCACGAACTGATGAACCGAAGATTAGAACGCTAACTATTCGGCTACCAGCGCAGCGGTCAAAAGCCCATGAGTGGATTCAAAATTATAAAATCAAAATCACAAAGTTACCAGCTATGCGTACAGGCTTAATTCGCCAGATATATAAACGGAATCGCGTGACTATCCACACACACTAACAACCTTTATTCTAAATTATCTCCTTCAAAATAATTTAAGACACTGCTTCATTCATTTTAGGAAGTTTTGTAAAAATGTCAAGAGAAGTATTAGAGACCAGCTTCCGTGTAAAAAATATACTGCCTGGAGTAAATTTTGACATCATATATCATCAGCAACAAACAAGTCTTATCTGATGCAGTTTCCTGCAACTGGGCAGATAAGACACGCCTTGATAGGAAAAACAATGGGAAGTTTCGTAAACTCGAGATTTCCCATGGAAACCAACCTCGAACGTGGCCAAATCAAAAGATATTTCTCGTGATCGTTTGCCCCTAAGGGGCATGTATGGTATTCAGCTCATGTCGTCAATATACCCGAGGACTTGTGTCGGGGTTCTTGTTCCCAATCGACCTGTCCACCTGTTGGCTGGTTCTTATTGCGCATCATTCTTACCAAAGCCTTTTTTTGGCTATTCTTAAGATAGTTTTTCACGCCAGTATAGTGTGAGGCTATTTTAAGGATTTTACCCGGAGGCTTTTGACCCCATTCATTTCCGCTTTTTGTATTGAGTAGCGTAAAATATACTCGAATTGTTCCGACTCGTAAGATGGAACTAAGTTTCAAGTTAAGATTCTAAGTTTGTTCCTCATCTGTGCTGCTTTTAGATTCCCCATAATATGCGCATGATAAGAAATATTCTATTTGACTAATCTTCATCGCAATTTCCGATTTTTTTATATAGCGTATTGAACACGTTCTTATTTTGATACTATTCGAAAAATGGAAATAAAATTTGTAACTTGGGTTGGTCAAAATTATTTTGATTATTTTAAATTCGTTCATTTTAATTTGCAGTATTTTCAGATTTTGCAAGACAAAAATTTTAAATAAATATAAATTTGGCCATCTCCAATCAGTTTTTGCTCCTGATATTTAACAGCGTATAACTCTAATATTATACTATAAATCAAGAAATAGAAATAAATTTTGAAGTTCATTTGGTTAATAGAGTTGGATTGTTTTAAACTAGTTCATCTTGACTGCTTTTAGATTCTGCATAGCGTATAGCGTGACTTTTTAAATATATATTGATTTTCTCCAATTAATTTCTGCATTTAGTAGCGTATAACGTATTAAAGATGTTTTTATTTGGCAATCCCTTCAAGAAAATGGAATTAACGTTTGAAGTTATAGCTGGTTTAGAAGAGCGATTTTATTTTTTCAAATAATCGCATTTGCAAGCTATAAATTTACTATCATTTTTTAGCAACAATATAAAAACGAACAAAGAAAGCAGTTATCATTCGAAACTAAAGAGCGGTGAATGCTCCAATCTTTACATCAATAGTTTGCGAGTTCGATTCCCGCGTAGTCTGAATTAAACATGGTAGAATAAGATCTCTTCAATAAATGAACCTAACTATCGGAATAACATTCATTTTACAGTTAATCTTCGTAGGTTTTATCAACGAGATAGTCTTTATTTGGATATCAACTGAATCAGCCATAGCTTACAATTACCAATTTCCTGACTTTCATAGCTTAAGGATATTTACACAAATAAGAAAAGAGAATTCACCTCTTATAAATCTATAAGAAACATTGTAAAAATACTCAACTAAGTAATATTTTAAGATTGGTGCAACATTTACAATAACTAATAAAAACAAGAAAAATAAAAAAAAGTTTTACTAATTAATATTTAATAGTTAATAAATAATATCCCGTATTAATTTTATTTGCAGAATTATTTCAACATAGCATTTAAACCTTTGAAGTAACTACATTCCTTAGTAATAATAATAAAATCCACAGACACATAAAGCATTTTTCAACATTAATTATAAAAGTAATTAAAATAAATCATAAATGAATTTTATTAATAAAATCTTTATCATTTTTACAAAAGTAATGAATAAAATTTTTAAATATATTTACACATTAGTTATTTTATAATACTCGTGTAATATATTTATTTTTATATGTATATCAATTCTGTAAAATATATTACTTATAATATTTACATTATTAATATCATTCGTAATACGAAGAAATACGTAAAAATATTGCCTGAAATATTGCGGACTGAAAATAAAATCCTTACAAATGGATGCAGATGCAAAAGATGACAAATTGTATAAGTGTTCTTTTAGTTTGTAATATCATAAATTCACAAGGTTCAATTTAGCCCAATTGGGGCAGGTGGTACCAACTTCTTTGGGAGCTCCCTTTACTTCATAATAATCCTTCTATTTGATTTGGCAAACAATTCTATTTGATAGACAACGTAAAATGAACTTTCCATTCGATTTGGGAATGGATCGATTTGGACCTTATGGTGTGGGACACGGGTTAACTGCCCCGATCTCTGATCACAAGTTTAATGGTGAATGATTTATGTCAATAAAAATTATTTTTCACCTTTCATTTTAAAATATTAATTTCAATACAAGAATTTTTTTTTTCAGGAGACTGATAATAGATAAAATATAAATTCTTAATGTATTTCTATTTTTATCTTTTTCAGACGAGTATGAATTATATACTTCTTATTATTGTTTGTTCTATAGAGGTAGAATCGAACATTTCCTCTACGTCAGAGAACTAAAGTATATTTTCGATACATTATATAAAGTAAGAGATATTTATATAACAAGTTTAAACTTACGGGACTCTTCACTCTCTCTCTCTTTCTTTTTATTTATTTATTTATTATTTTTTTATTTGGCACAAACGAAATCTCGCCAAAAGGGTATGGATTTTGCTCTGAATAAAATATTTATGAATAAAAATAATTAAGTTCTCATTTCCCCATAATTGTACTATAATTTAAGAGTATTGAACTATATTTAATCCCACACAATAAATCTCGTTTCAGATTTTCGTGTTTGATTTAACAATAATGTAAAATTTGCCAGTCTTTAACACTGCTGAAATGTTCAATTTGAAAATTTAAAATAAATCAATTACAAATTTTAAAAAATTTAATTTTAATGTAAATAAATAATTATTAAATAATATTCATTAAAAATGGGACTCAGCAAATACTGAATCAATTCTTGTGAACTATACTGGTCTCATCACACTATTCAATATTATAATAATTATTACTATTCATTAAATAAAAAATTTATTCAACAAGTATTTATTAATTAGTAACTTATTTAACAAGCATTACTTCTGGGAGCAATTCGGTGCTGTGCATGTGTGCGCAGGTTTTATTATGCACTTTAAGTGTAACCAAACTTAACAGTACAATAAGATTTCTTAATCGTACAATCAAATAATTTTTGCTTTATAATTCAACACTTCATTTAACGAAGTAAAAAAAAAACTACATATTCAAACTAAACTAATTTTATCACGATTCAATAATACAATAAGCTTATTACTTAATAATATTAACTAGAACTTCATTTAATTATTATTAGAACAGTACTAAGTTTATACTGATTACATCACGTGATTCAAAAATAAAATGTTCAAAAAGAAAATATTGTACTGATAAAAAATTTGAGTGAACATTTTATTTTTATACTGTAGATAAAAAAGCGACAATATACGAACATTTTAATCAACAAACAATAACTATTTTTAAACAATTAAATTATAAACCTGGTTCAATAGCCGAATTATATTTACATTTTTACTTTAATGCATTTCGAAGAAACGCTTTTTTCAGCTGGTCAAGTTAAAAGCAAATTCTATTTGCATTGTAAAGCTAAGTTGAAAGCTAATTCTATTTGCATTATAAGGCCAAGTTAAAAGCAAATTCTGTTAGTATTATAAAGCTAAGTTAAATTCTGTTTGCATTATAAAGCTATCTTTAATTCATAGCAATTTAGGTTATATTCCAAAATCACAAATAAATTTTACACTGAAATATTCCCGAGGAATATAATGGGTTCATTAAGCAACTTACCATAGTAATGATTGATGAAAATGAGTTAATTAACCATTGTTACATCATTTGACTAACACAACACACCGGTTGTTAAACTTTCGCCAACAGTCGGAGCCCGGCGACCTGGAAACAGAGCCAGCGCGTAATGACAGCAGCGAAACTCCATGAGAAGAAGTTCGAAAAGGGGAAAATATAAAAAAAAAATATATCCAAAACAAAATAAAGGAAACTTGCTATTGGATTCTGTGTAAAACGGCAGAAGGATGCCTTCACTTGTTGCGCCTCTGACTTCCGTTCACGTGCAAGACTAGAAATGGTTTATAGAGGGCGCTGCTCTCAATGACCTTTATTACTTATTAGATTACGTGCGACGGTATTCTTTTTTTCTTTAATATTAGTTGTTTGTTAATTACACCCAGAAGTTGAATGAATACTGTTTCACCGCATTTGATTTATGAAATGTTATGAAAGGCATTTAAAACTTATGAAATTCGACAACCAAGTTTTGCTCTAATTCTTTGTTCGCATCGTTTCGAACCTTATCAGTTGCGAAACCCATACCTTGCAGCTCGCCTTAGATGAAAGTCAATTAAAATTACCAATAGCTCAAAATGGGTGCTAAAAAACTTATTTTTTATGAGTGCTACTTACTTCTTTTGTTCTTATATTAATTACTGAGAAGAAACCATGGCATTCAAAATATATTTTGTCTCGCTTTTATTGTGATCCCTCTTTATTAAGTGCTGAAAACAATTTCGAATTGATCAGTTTTGAAGCAAAAAAGTGCATTTTTTTAACAGCTGCTACTAAGTTTTGTTAATTTAGTAATAATTACTAAATAATTACAATAATGTTTAAAGTATTTGTGCACTTGCTTTTATAATATTTGATGAGTGCATAAATTAATTTCGATTCGAATTAATCAATATAAATGCAAAGCAGCACTTTTTAAAACAGTTACAAGTTGCAGCTTTTTTTTAATAATAATTTCTGAATAGCTGATAAGCTATTTAAAATATCGTTTATGCATTTATTTTTATATTTTTTATAAATGGTTGTATGAGATAATTTCGAATCTATCAATATAAGTGCAAAATAACACTTTTTTTTATTTTAATAAGAATTACTGAATAACCGTCAGGCTATTTAAGATATGATCGTGCATATATTGATATTTTTTATTAGTGCATGAGATAATTCCGAATTGATCAAAATGAGAGCAAAATAGCATAATTTTTTAATCAAGAACAATTCTTTTTTTGATCGTTACTTTAATAGTTTGAGTTACCACTATTGCATCATTTATATGTGTTTACAGAAACACATACATGTATGATTTTTAGAACTTGTTTATTAAAGTAAGTCGTTATACTTGACAGTTTAAAAAAGGAAAAACGCAATCTAAAGTTTTATTGAATCTAAATAATTGTAATTTTTTTTAGTTTGCTAAAAGCAAAATAGCACAAATTTTTTAGTTTGCTAAAAGCAAATTTTAATAATTTCGCATTTTTCTTTTTAATATTAATTAAAAAGAAAAATGCGAAATTATTAAAATAAGATCTTTATTTTAGGTATATATTATTCCGATCTGTAATTATTTTTCTTAATTTTGCCCCAAAAATATTGCAAGCTATTTGTTTGAATCAAATCTCAATATATCAAGAAATCAAATTAAAGCAACTCTCAATATACCCAGAAATAATAAAATAATAATAATAATAATAAAAGTAAATAAATAAAATTTATCATTGTTCTAGAAGTATTGTTTTATGATTCAATAAGATATGCATGTTTTTAAGTATCGTCTCTTATCATTCTAATTTCAACTTTTTTTTTTTTTTAATTTTAAGATAAGTTTGAATTATTGTTTCTTTCTAACAGAGAGACCACATACATAAAAAATTATATTGAGAGTGTAGGATTTAAAATTATATTTTAAAATATTAAATTTTGATAAATGCAGAATTTAACAGAACCTGAACATAAACTTAAATAAATAATTTCAAGAAAATATGTGATAAAATTTTTCAACGCAATTTTGTTAATAATATTTAATCAACTCAATATTGTTAATAATATTAATAATTAAATTTTTATGAAGCATTGGTTTAGACTGCACAGCTTTACGGTCATGTTTTGGACGCGAGGGCTAATTCTACTGGGAGTTATAATATAAAGTGAATTTCGAACCTCTACAAATATTCATGCCTGAAAAGGGAATCGAACATATGAACAGTTGAACTGAAGGACACTGCTTTAATTATTTACTTGCCACATCGGCCACGAAGCACTGAAAAATATATTAGTTTTACACATTTCTATGAATATATTCGAAGACAATTTTATTATCAACATAACAAATGCAGTTCGTACATATTTCCCTAGGGTTCGAACATAAAGCCTCTTATGTGGCAAAATAGAGTGATATCCTAATTTTAATTGAGATTCTTTAAATTGTGGTATCCGTATTGGTTTTGTTTGTCACTCTATAAACATTTTTTTAGATACACGGAAAAGCAAGTGCATATGGGGCAATTGCCCCATGACCCCACATCAGGGGGGTCTCCAAAGATGTCTTTGCTTCGAGTCCTAATTAGATTAAACTAGGCACTGGATACTCGGAGGCTAATTGGACAAAAGCCTACAGAATTTTAGGTGTATTCTGAACTTTAAAAACATCCTCGCTCTCGGTGGGAATCAAACTCATGAAATACTGAACTGAAAGCTAGAATGTTAACTGTTCAGCAACTATCTAAACTCTCGCAAGCTTGGTAGGTAGCTGATCCAGCTAAAGACATTCTAGATGAGATTTCTGCTCAGCCCAATGTCAGTCATTTGATATTTTGTAGATGAAAGAAGGATGTCAATTTCGTCATATGATCATTGATGAAAATAGCTTTATGGTTGCTTTCTATACGTCAGCTGGTTCTAATGGGAACTACAATTTGAAAAGGATTTTAAACTTTGAACACATATAAGTTTATGAATTCCATTCATAGATTCGAAACCATCAACTGCTTGTGGAACTGGAGGCCGAAGGGCTAAATGTTCAAAATTACGAACCTGGTGGCTATGTTTCGCCACTTCTGTCGGAAGATATCCGGAAACGTATCGCAACAACCTAACGAAACGCTTAGGAGTATTTATTACCTGACAATCGCTGTAAGTATAATTAAAAATTATAAATGATCGTCGTTAATTATATCGCTTTCAATTAAACAGGTTAATGACTGAATTGAAACAACGACCGAGCAGTCATTGCGAAGGAAATACATCTTCTATCTTAAAGGATCTAAATATAGGATTCGCTCAACCAGAACGGCGAAAGACCTGTTAGGGCAGATCCCAATCAAAGATGGGCGCATGCGCGGAATATTAATGCATCCCCAGGTGTGTGAGTAAATAGTGTCTTAGTTCAGACTGCGGGGTAGTATGGATGTGAGTAACCTTCTAGCCGTTGACAATGCCATCATTTGTGCCCTGCTAACAATTTTCTAAATCAGACTGTTCAGCTAACTCATTGATTGGCTTTGTTTGTTTGGAATAATACTGTTACTTTTCCACCACGAGAAATGAATTGTTAGAGGTTGTTAGAGGTCTACAATCGATAGTGGATTCTAATCACAACAAACATATATATCCGAAGCGGTATTCGAACCCATACATTATTGAATTGAAGACAAGAACGTTAAACATTCAGCTTTTTATTTGTGGTTCTGATCAACCAAACACCATCGTGCTGATAATTGTGTCGTTAAAAGTTTCGTATGATCCGATCCCCTTCACTGGTATGGCGAGGTAGGTGCCAGCTCAGGTATCAACCTCATTAGTTAACACAAAATGACCAGGCTGTTATTTGTGTTTAGCATCTTCATTTGGTAAATATCGACAGGTGAAAACGTACTGCAATTGTCAAATTTTATCTAACCAAATTACAATTATATCGCATCGAATGTCAAGCTAAACTATAAAATAAACTGCTTCTTCAAAACTTTTTTTTTTTTTTTTTTTTGCAAAAAAGGTTTATTTTTCACAAAAAATTTTGTTTATTATATGGTTTTGTGAGCAAGTGTACTATTCACTTTATTCAAATTTATAGTTAAAATCCATAGAGAAATTTTATTCCATAGTCAACGATTTTATACGGACTCCTCAATAATTGACTTTTATATACTAAATAATGAGTAATTATATTACTATATTCAAATAAGCCTATTCAAAAGTAAACTAAACCACACTAATAAGTTAACAGCAAAATGTCAAAAATTCAATTCCTAAAAAAAAAATCTACATTGGAAATAGTTAAAATATCGTATCTCTCATCTTTAAGTAATGGAACTCACTTTTAAGTAATGGAAATCTGATGACGAACGATTGTTTTGTTTACAGGCACAAAACTTAAAATGAATGATTAAAAATTTTCGTGGTTTCCTCCTTCTTAACACATTAACATATTCTATTAATCAGGAATAATCTATCACAGAATTCCCTTTAGTTTACTTTTAGATAATTTTCTATTAAATATTAATATAAGGTAAGAAAACTATATTCCTTAATTTCGATTCTGATAGTTTAAGATCATTTTAGGTTATTAAGATTAATTTCTGCTAATGTTGCGTTGCCGCTAATCGCAGCCAACCGCCTCGCCAGTTTGTATCACCGTTAAGTGAAGTGATCGACATTGAGCTGGCACTTTCTTCCAGTCACACTACACTAGTGGAAATATATTGAACCCTAAAGAAATTGTGCATAGACCCTCAGAGTACAATGATCTAGTATCGGGTCAAACAGATTTTAACCTTTGAAAGTCTATAATAATTAAAAAACAAAACACCGTGGGACTCTCTCCATATCACAATGAATCATTTTTCTCCCTTCAAAACAATAAATCTCAGTTACTGCACCTTACTAATACAATGACCGAATTGAAATGAAATCTGAACCGAAATCTGGTGGTCATACGAGAATCATCTTCGCGAAATACGTGCTCGATGCTTATCTAAATACACATCCGGAACCTCAGGTATTCGAAATGATACCTATCAAGCGGTGATGATTCAGCAAAAAACGAGCGCTAATCGCTACCAGGTAAATAAACTCCCAGCAGAGACTGTTGAGCGGGGAATTTATCGAGAAGGATAACTGGCGACTCTCTTATTTGACATGTGTCACTAATGATCCACGAGTCGTCGAAAGCGCTACGACCTTGTGATTCTAATCGCCGGATAAGATCTTTTGCTCGCGTTATGTTCTGAAGGCTCTTCGCATTATCATCTTCACCAGACAATTGACAGAGAACGTCGCACTGATTCTTTGAAAATTATTTCTTTGTGGTCTTAAAGACTAACCTAAGAATACGTAAGACTCAAATAAAAAAATTTTTGAATGACCTTTAATATTGGTTAAGAAACTTTTTATTTTCATTATTTTTAGCACTTTTTATTTTTCTATATAATTTCTATTCATATTCCAGTTTTCTTTTTTTTTGTGCAGACGACAATTTGATATCCGTATTAAATTCTAAAACATAGAGCTTAAGTTTTTATAGTGTTTGTACCATAAAACTATTATTTGTCAGATAGCAAAATTTACAAATAATTCTTTAAAAAAATCATGTTTATTGTTTTTATTATTTCAGTAAGGATTTTATGTATTATTTTTCAATATATAGAGTTTGAAAAATCTTTTAAACTCTTTTTTGTTCCGATGCTTATTTTGAAATTATGGTTAAAATACTTGAAGTTCTTTAAAAATTTCCTACATGATTAAGGTATTTTCCCATAAATATCATACTTAAAAGAATTAGCTTTTTTTTAATTTTTATTTTATTTATCTATTTTTATATAAATATTTGTTATTAGTGTAAAATATTTTTTTTTTACTGCGAGGTGAAACTCAACAAGGACCTACAATTTATATTGAATTTATAAGCAATCCAAACATCACATCTAAGGTGGAATCGAATTTTTGAAATGAAGACCAAGTTTTAAACTATTTATCTGCCAGTTAAAAATCTTTTTTTGCAAGTATGCAGATTTTAGAGAAAAGAAATACTAGAAGAAAGTATGATTTGTGTTTCGAGAACCGAAAGAAAATATATTTATACAGTGTGCTAAATGGAATCTTAACTTAAAGCTTGATATTTAACAGTCCATAAAGGCAAGGAGGCAATTTTACTGTATACTGTCGTGGAAAAAAATTGTAAATGGCTTTAGATACTTGGAAAAAAAATAATAAAAAAAGCTATTCAAAAATGAGTAACTAATACTAAATTACTTTAATTTTTCAAATTAATTGATATAATTAATATTAATCAACATCCATTTCAGTCACTTTCCTGGAGTCACACACATATTATACACACCAATTAAAAGAATAAAACTAATGTAATATCGAAATGGCCTCGTTAGAAATTAAATTTTTAAAAAACAAAATCGAAAATATTTGTAAAATTAAATAGTGCTAAGATAAAATGAACAATAAACCCTTTTTCTGTGTTCTTCAGCGAAAGAATATGACACAATTCTTTGTAGTAAAAATCTTTCGAAAATAATTGCTTTCATTTTTTATACAAAGATTATACAGATAACATGTTTTACTAGTTTCTATTTTCATCTGAGATAAAACAAGAAAACAATTTCCTTTACATTAAAAATCTTTAAAAAAAAAAGTAATTTTAGTTATTTTCCACAATTATTATTTATTATAACATGTTTCAATAGTTTTAGAATTATTTATTATGGATACTTAATAAATTTTAAGTTTCTGGAATAAAAATTATATATCTTTATAAAATGTGAAATATTTTTAAGATAAAAGGAACCATAATTTTCCTTATTGACATTCTTATAAAAAAAGAATATGGAAAAGGTTTCCATTTAAACCGAAATTCTTTCGAAAATTATACGGCGAGATAAGCCATTGAAAACTCAAAATTATCAAAAAGCTTATCAGGAAATAAACATTGGCATTGATCAAGATTATCAGTATAAGAAATGACAATGATTAGATCTTATTGAAACGGTAATTTTACAGAACAATGATTCTTGACAGTATAATCTTCATCACCAATAATTCTTGAATATTGGTGACTAAGATTACTGTCAGTTTTGAGATGAAAATCACTGAACGAAAAAGAAATTTTAAAATTAAAGAAAACTATTTTGTTGTTGAATAATAGACATATATATTTTTTATTCAATCGTAAAATAAATAATTGTTAATTATGTTTTGTTCTTAAAAAAACGATAGGTTAAAGACAAAAAAATTTAAATCTGAGTTTCATGTATTCAATAGTGACAGAAAAATGGAAGCATCTTTATACAGTGTATCACAAAAGTGATGAGACACTTGTGCTCTTTACAAAAAGAAACTGTAGTAAAATATATTAAAAATACATATCAAAATTTTTTGTGGGTGTATTTAACATTTAAACTTAGTAAAAATTATTACATAACATACATTTTGTCAAAATATTAAAATATTAATTTAATAAAAATATAATTGTTTAGAACTGAACAAAAAATAGCTCACATAAGTGATGAGACACCATTAGATATGTAACAAAAATCGTCTAAAATAAGCAATAAAAACATTTTTTGGGTGTTTTATTTTTACTCAAAAGCAATTGACAATAATTTATAAAATCGTCTGCAGTATTTCTATCCAGATTGTTTTGGAATTTTTCTGTTTTTTAGCTGTGTGCAACAATGAATGCTAAACGAAAAGAAACTTCGACTGAAATTCGAAAATTAGTTATTCATTTGCATATTGAAAGTGGAAAATCTATTAGAGAAACTGCTGAGACAGTTAACTTGAGTCATTCAACAGTTTTCAATATCATTAAACGACATAAAAAGAATCATATGATTTAGAGTAAAAGAAGACATAGCCGGCCATCAAAGCTATTTAATGGACTAAAGCGAACTGCCATTCGACTTATTAAAAAAAATCAAATTATGAGTCTCTTAAAGTTGCTGCTTATTTACAAGCATCATGTGGCGTAATTGTTGATTTTGTGACTCTTAGAAGAGTAATTCGATCTGTGCTGGATATCTCGGTAGAGTAGTCAGGAAAAAATTCTTCGTAAGTGAAAAGAATAGAAAAGTCAGACTGGCTTTTGCAAAATCCAACATAAATAAAAATTTTGATTACTGGAATAAAGTTATATTTGCTGACGAGAGTAAATTTAATATATTTGGTTCTGATGGTAGAATTTTGGTGTGGAGAAAACCGAGGGGAAAATTTCGTGTAAAGAGAACTTGATGACAATAGTAAAACATGGTGGAGGAGGAGTTATAGTATGGGGGTGTATGTCGTCCGTTGGAGTTGGTAATCTTGTTTTTATTGAAAATAAAATGGATCAGTGCAAGTATATTGACATTCTAAAGTAAAATTTTCGAAATCTTCAGCACGAAAATTGAACCTTCATAATGATTTTAAATTCTATCAGGACAATGACCCCAAGCACACTGTTTTGAACGTTAGACTCTGGCTGCTGTATAACTGTTCTGAAATAATAAAAACACCATCACAATCTCCAGACTTAAATCCCATACAGAATATTTGGTAAGAATTGTAATCAAGAGTTCGCAAACACACCATTTCTTCAAAACAACAATTAAAATCGGTGTTTCAAGAAGAATAGTGTAAAATCACTCCAGAAATCACAAAAATAATCCATCCCAAAAATATTAAATCATGTTTTAAAAATAGAAGGAAATCCAGCAAAATATTAAAACCTTTTAAAAAGTAAAATTTTTGGATAAATATTTGATAGAAAAGTGTCTCATCACTTATGTGAGCTTTTTTTTTTTTTTTGCTTCGTTCTAAGCAATTGTATTTTTATTTAATTAATATTTTAATATTTTGACAAAATGTATGTTATGTAATAATTGTTACTAACTTTAAATATGAAACACACCCACAAAAATTTTTACATGCATTTTTAATTTATTTTATTGCAATTTCCTTTTGTAAAGAGCACAAGTGTTCCATTACTTTTGTGAGACACTGTAGGGTTATTAGATATTTTTGTTGACAAGTTTTCAGATTCTTCATGAGAATTTTATTTTATACCGTCACTTGAGTTTTATTTCTTATCTTAGCTTGAAAATATTTTTAAGGAATAAAAAAAATTTTTCACATTACATTCAGTTTATTGTGTGAAATGCCCGCCAGAGTTGCTTGTAAATACAATACAGTTTAAAATCTGTACCAACTTAACAGTTGAGAGAAAATCAAAGATTTTATTTCTTGAATTCATTAACACATGCTTGAAGCTTATACGAGTTTTTATTCGGTAATAAATATGTGAATTATGTGGCAAAAATAAGAAAATTATTCTAAAATGATTGTTTTTCAACATCGCAAAAATGTAACTTATCAGCAGAAATTGGTTAGAGTCTTAACTCTCCTCAATTTTCTAAAATACAATAAAAAAACACAATTGCCTCTACCGGAAGGTAATAATACACAGTGACTGTAAGTCACTGTGTATTATTACCTTCCGGTAGAGATTTTCAAGCGAGTGGGAATCATACGATGAAAAAAATTAAACACGGAAAACTTTCAAGCACTTACTGGACACACATTCAGGCAGATATCACATTCCTTTTTTGAACTTTTAATGTCCTAATGGTTGGATACAATGCTCTTCAGACAATGAGGTCATCGGTTTGATCTTGGCCACTGTGGAACAACGAAAAATACATGTTGCAATTCTATTTTCTCTACGTATATGTGTGGGGCGGGTGCTTGGGAATTTTCCGTGTTTCCTGCCTTGAGACACGTGACTATGAAATGTTTTCCTAGAAGGCAGTTGACGCGGTGGGCATTAAATGACAGAAGTGAACGCTGAAGCGAGGACACAGCAAGCCAAAATGTCAAGAGAGAGATATTCGACTGAGTTACGGCGACGTTTTCAATTGCCTATTTCTGATAACCGATACTCCTAAAAACAGGAGGCGGCGGTGATTTGATTGGTTAGGCGTCGTTCTCATTATCGGAAGGTAGTGAGTTCGAAACCCGGCTTAACCGAAGATTAATCGTCTTCGGTAAAGTCGACTGAAGCACGTTAAGACTGGACGTGATCGCAATGTCCTCCAAGTGAAATGGGGGTGGCAAGTCAAGTATTCCCCAATACTTATGCTTAGTCCCTGCTTCAAAAATCGCGAAGACTCCACCCGGCTGCTTCTACCTAGCTGGTAGAGCTCAACTCAGGGCTAGGTAAAAGAAAGCATGTTGCTGCCACAACCCCTAAAGATAGCCTGGCACTTCATAATTTTGGACCATAGTCAAGTGAATTGGCCCTCTTCTCTCCTCGCTATAACACACCAGTGCGAGGGATTTCAAATCTTACAAAAATTTTAATGTTTATATAAAACCTCTAACACGCGACAATCTTCTGCTGGGTTAGATATGGAACCCGCAACCACAGTAAGTGACGCCTTTCCGCGACAAGCCATCACGGCGCAACTTGTATGCTGTGAAATGTTTAATTCCATCACATAAATAAAGGTATGCGATCTACATTTTACTTTGATTGATTTACTGGTTTGCGGTCGATTATTTCAGATAATATTAAAATGGATTCAAGCATCCATACCTGAAGTGGGAATTGAGCTCACGAACTGTTGCATTGAAGGGTATAGCACAAATCATTCAGCAATCAATTGAGTAATCCATTGTCGAAGCTTCTTTTTTACATTATAGAGCCATAAAATAATATTTTAGGCGTATAAAAATCTGTGAGATTCGATTTTTTTTTCCCTTTCCTTCTTTTGCCACGAGTGCCGTGCTCAGTACAAGGTTGCCCGATTCCTCGTGAAGGACAGCGTATGATGAACAATGTCACATGTCTCTTCCGTGACGTTTTGTCAGAAATAAATTCTTAGCCGCTGTATAAATCAATCCTCATGTCTATGCATGAACAAAATCACAAAAGCTCCGACATGAAACAGACGCGAAAGCAGGCAACCTCACAAAATTCGTGAAAGAGAAAATAACTTTAGCATATTTCCAAAACACAAGCTTATAACCTTGAATTTGTGAAGAAACAATGGTAATTATGTTACAAAAATGATTACATAGGTGCAAATATATAATTCAGTTTCTTCTGCAAATAATGTTAATCAAAAAAGTATTGTATATCGCTTTTGCAAGATATTTTTATTATATTTTATTAAACTATTATTTTATTATTATTAATTTATTCATTTTAAATTATTTCATATTTATTATTTACCATTGTTAAAATTTTATATACATGCACAATTTTATATATTCACTCAATAATATGACTTAATATAATATTTTATAAGTCCAGGTTTTTAACTTATAATTGCTTCCAATTAAATCTAAGTTTAAAAAAAAAAAAAAAAACTCAAATACGTGTATTACAGTTTTCCGTATAAAACATAAATAAGCAATTTCTTTATTCAAATACTGCAATTTCAAAATTAAATTCCATTTTAAATTAACAAAATTTGTTATTTAAGAAAACATTTTCATTTTATTTATTGGGTCATTTTATTCATTCATTTTATTTCGTAAAAAATAAAGATAATAAATATTTCTTTTTTACTAGTTATACATTTTATAAATAGTAAAAAAGTAATAATTATTTATATTAAAATATTATCGATATTAATATAATAAAATAACCATAATATTTTCTTATTAAAAATATCAATATTAATTTGCAGTGATAGAAAGTTATATAATGAAAGTACTTTAATAAATAATTGTTTTATATAATTTTTAATTACTTTATAAAATATTTTTCAAAGTATTTTCCTCACCTTAAGAATCATTTTTATATTTTAATCCACATTTTTATTTTTGAAGTCATGCAAAAACACAACTGGCCGTTAAATAGTGCCAACCACCCCGTTGTTATGAATCATGAAAAATTAATGAGGTCAACCCTTGAGCTGGCACCCTCTCCCCTTCAACATCTGAGCTTGCGTGGAGAAGAGACTGCTAGGTTAGGTGTTGTCATTGGGAACTAATGACATTAAATCCTACAGGACTTTTAACGAGCAAAAGACCACTCAGCACAATAGTTTTTCGCTTGGATCAAGTATAAAACTCGCTACTTCTTGTGTACGAGAACGAAATCTTTCCCTACACGACCATCACGTCCTCTGGCGTTTGAGTTCGTACTATTGACTAAGTAAGATGAAAGTTGATATGCTTATAGGCCCATTCTGAACACATGGAGCTATTCACCGGAATACAGTATTTAAAGTGGACTCTGAATCATACAAACATCCATGCAGGTGGTGAGTATCGAATACACGAACTATTGAACAGAAAGCCAGAACGATGACTATTCAGCTGTTAGCTTAACGAAAATAAAGACGATATTTGAAGGCTCTAAAATTATTTTCAAATTAAAATTATTTCTTGGAATTATATATCTAAAATTTCATAAATTTGGTCTGAAAATAAGATCGAATCCATCCACTTATGATTAAGTAGTGATATTCTTGTCTGCAAATCCATGGTACGCAAATAAGAACAACAATAGGTATATGAAAAAGTGGGAATTATAGTGTTTCAGCAGTTTACCTTAATAGTGAACATTGAGAAAGACTTACTCATCAATTTCCTTCACAACGCAATCAATGATGGTGCCTTCTTGCCAAAGAAATAAAATGGGGAAAACTCAGCTACTTCCGACGCAATCGTCACACTTAATAAATAAAGCAACAGTTTCCTATGCATTGTAGTTGTTCAAATATAACGCGGATGCTCCATGACGAGGCAAAATCTGAAAAGGGTGTGACAGTGAGTCAGTGCAAGATTTGATTAATTTTGTTAGTGCTTCAGTGTTTATCAACTCAATTACTATTTAAGGAAAATGTCTCATAGGTTTACTAACCGCTTTGCGGCATTATTTTACACTCAAGGACCCATAGGATTGAGTTTTGCAGTTTGAAGTGAATTCCAAACCACCCCAAACAGCTATACCTGACATGAGAATCGAACCCACGAACAACTGAATCGAAGTACACTACAAATAACCGGAAACATCTATATATGAGACAGGAACTAAACTCAGGAACTGTAGAAATGAAGCATAGTGGGAACCACTGCAAAGATCCACACCCTATATAAGAATCGAACAAGCAAACAATTAAATGAAAGATCAAAACGCTAACTAATCAGTTGTCCTTTTTATATTAAACAAAAAATGCAACGATAATATAATTAAATTAGAAAAATAATTGCTATTTTTCGGAAAACGAATTTTGCACCCGCGGTAGCCTGGTGATGAGAAACGTCGCTCTCGTGCTCAGAAAGTAATGAGTTCAACACTAGATACAACCGAAGACACCCTTAATACAAGGTTTATGCATCATAAAAAAGTTCTGAATAATTCAGATTTCTGTTGTTGTTGTTACTTTTCTCTGGTTGTCTAGCTAGGCTAGACAACCCCCATAAAACCAAAAATATCAAAAAAATGTGATGGGTCCCGAAGGACACCGTCTTTTTTAAAATTTAGGCAGGTTAAGAAGTGTTCAGGGGAGGCCATATCTCGGATCAGCAAGGACAGTCTGGAAATGTCCTCTGCTAAAAGGTGATTCTTCTCGTGTGGGCACACTCAGATAGAAGGAAAAGCCAGTTTGATAAGAACTTGGTCTAAGATTGAAGGTCTCACCTGGTCTTTGGCGAAATACCATGGATGGTTGGGAGGAATTATCATAATCCTATTGAATTGAATTTTTGCCAGGTTAGAAATCTCACTAGATGGGAGCTCTCCTCCTGGGTTTACTCCCTCCTCTGGCCAAGAAATCCGCTCCTTCATTCCCCTCTACTTCCACGTGTGAAGGGATCCATAGTGTGTTCGGGTGGCATCTCTCAAGAAGATTTAGTATGTCCAGGCTAGTTTGATCTCCAACTTGAAAGATGCTGGATTGAAGCACAACTGTCAATCAATATCCCTTAATTGATCCTCTACTGCATACTATAAACCTCAGATTTCTATGCAACATAAGAGTCAGACAACTGACTAGTATTACAACCATTAGTAAAATAAGTCTAATAATATAGTTTGAATCAAATTATAAACCAACAATTTTATATGCAGCATGATTGGTTTGGTTAGTTTCGATTATTGCAGTACAATTCCAGCTGCCAATATAAATTTGATCCACAGTCAAATGACGAGGTCGACTTCTGAGCTAATATCCTTCCTTCCTTCCTTCCTTCCTTCCTTCCATGACACACCATACTAACGAAGACCTTTGTTTGGTTAAAGCTTTCGGAACTTTAAACGTGCTAAGACACTCTCCTCGTGATGACCTTCAAATAGAAAGCATCGAACATGCTATCTTCAGGACACCAAAACGTCCCGACTATGCTACTACAGATCGCCCCATCAATTATTCTGTAAGAGTCCTGTAAACAAATAATTAATTCCCTATCGGAAGACAATTTTTCATGGAAGCTGAATACTTGTATTAAATGATATGATTTGTATTATTATTGTCAAATGAAAAACTTAGTAGGCTAGCTTCACATTCATTGTCATTACAATAAGCATTATTTTAAATATGTGAACAAAGAGTAGCAGATCAAAGTCAAAGACAACCATGTTGATGAGTCCTATGCAAGTTAAACTCATAGGCATAAATATTTTGAACAATTGACGCAATATAAAGTTTGGTGTCACCTCATATGTCAAACTAGATACTTAATGGTGATACAAGTTTGCTAAATTTCTCAACTTGCCCTGGTGACAGAACTACGTTTTCAGTTGTGATAAGGTCCCTTGTTCGATTCTGGACACGATTGAAAAAATAAAGATGGATGTTGGGCTTCTGTTTTATCCATGCATCATATCCAACAGTCGAATGCTTGGAGGTTTTCCAGGTTTTCTCCCTTGTGACACATAAATATTCTCCACTCTCTGCGTCCTTCGGCTGTTAAGCAACCTGGTATGTCGTTCGAAATAACATACATTGTCTCGTGGTCTATCGATTAGCTTCTAGTACAGCTCTAATGTGATGTAAATACACAATTTACAAATTCAAATATTACTTAAGATAGAAAGACCTCAATAAAATAGAAAGATTTTCATTTATATACGGTTCAATTGGTTAGAGCTCTAGAATTAACAGGTTGGGATTTAATACCCACGTTATGATGTCTGCAGTGGTTCGAATTTCACTCTAAAATACAGTTTCCGATAAAGTTAGCCCTACAGTCAAAGTGATTGTAGAGCAATGGAAAAAGCAAATTTTGCTTCTGATTGAAGAATTTCCGTTTTCGATTCCATTTATTTAAAAATATAATATTATTTATGGTACAAAACATTTCATGCCAAATAATTTCAAAAAGGCAACCTTGACAATTCTAAAAAATAAAAATAATATTTATGGATAAACCGGTCTAGAAGAAACACCCGGAACTAAGTAATCAAAATAAAACTATTTTATGGGTTAGCTTTGATCGCCATTTTTTTTTTCGAGGCTCAATATATTTCTATTCTTTTCACAAAAACACTCAGTTATTTTTATAATAAAAAATAAGAAAAAGAAGAAGAATCACAAATTCAACAGAGCTAAATATTTTCAGCAGAAATAAAAGTTAACATTTTTTATATATTACATTAAAAACAGTTTTCTCTTTTAAAATGAATTCATAATTGAATCATTTATTTAAATATATTTCAAACAAAAAAATTTGTTTCTAAAGTATAAGAAAGTAATTAATGTTTACGTAAAAAGCTTTATTTCAAATTTTTGATAATTTTTTTAATATAATTTGCTTACACACAAAAAAGTTTATAACCTTCTTCCTAAACACAAATTGTTCGTCAGAATCTTATATACCTATATTGAAGTTATACTAGTGACACCAATCTATGGCACGCGTGCCAGATTTGGTACGAAATGCAATTTTCACTGGCATTCTACGCCACTTCATGTAATGTTAAGGAGAGAGTTACGATATCAAGGTTCACATTAAAATTTATTTTATTAAGCAATTTTTTATTTAAATATATTAAACAAAATAAATTTAGATTAAGACAAAATGATTCCTAGATTAATATTCAAAATACCCCCGGCGAACACAAATAAATGAAAAAATAAATAATAAGATAATTTCTATTTTTTTGACTTGAAAAAACGATAGTTTGGTTTCGAATAATAAGCAAATTTTTCAAATGTTTCATTTGAAAAGCAAACAAATTTGGATTAAGATAAATGATGCATTCTCAAAGTTTACCCAAAATATTTAGCCAAGCAGATAAATTCGAATGATTCATTCGAAAAACAAACAAATTTGGATTAAAGTTTACTATAACATTCTTTAAGAATATTCAAAATATTCGATCAAGGACATGAATAAAACGAAATACCACGAGACAATTTGAGTTCTATTGTCTTGAAAAAAATTAATTCAATTCTGAATAGTGAACAAACTCTCAAAATATTTATTGAAAAACAAAATCAGAAAACATGCAAGGATTGAGAACAGATGATACATCTTAAAAGACTGATTCGATTCTAGAAAAACTGGGTAGCCAGAATTTGACCCAAAAAAGCAATTCTACTTCAAGTAATTCTGAGTTGGTGGTGCTGTTGAACAATGGGAATACAAAAAGCAATGACCACGAGACATATTCGATTGCGTCATTAAAATAGCAACACACCAGGAAGAAGAGAGAGAAAAACAATAGAGTGTGCGACAGAGGTAACATGCCATGGAATATTGTTGATGTTCCTGGTAGAAAACGATGACACTTCTTCAACGAACACAAAGAAGGGATTCACGCCTTATCGAATATCAAAAGAGCTGTTCTTTCCTCATTTTCTTCGTTTCAAAAGTTCTTAAGACACAAGCCAAGAGAAATTTAAATTTTGAGGAAAAAGATATTATTATGAGATAATTCAAACAATCGCTAACATACTCGATAATAGTCCACAAGCATGATGGAGGCAGTAGTCTAAAACACATTTTGCTCTATTTTATATAAATCGATATAGTTTAGTCAAAAACTATTGAAATCGTTTACTTAATAACTTTTATTTAACGATTACTATGAATTCTGTAAGAACAATTCCCTAAATACGTAACACATCGACGTATCCCATCGACCTGGAAAGATGAAGGCTAGTTGAAGCCAAATCGATTCATATTGTTCATTAATGCATATTTAATGAATATTAAAATAATATTTTTCAAAAATATGTTTTAAAACATGATTATTTGCGAGTTTATTTGACAAAATACCTGAACATAGAAGCATTTTCAATAATTTATTTTAATAATAACAAAAAAATCTATTTAAATGAAAAACGTAAAATAAATAACATTTTCTTGAGGACTGTTGTGTATTCGGTGAACAATTTTCTATTGTTGACGGAAAATATTATTGTTTGGCGTCTTTTTTTTTTTTTTTTTTTTTTTTTTTACTCGATGGAATTTTACAGATGTACCAACAATTTTATGAAGAAAAATATAAATAAATAATATCAATATCAGTAGTTTTTTAAAAAAAAAAAAAAAAAAAGAATTATTGAACGATACATACATTCTATTTTAAAATTATATTGCTTTTATTTATAATTCAATGAAAATAAATCTCAATTATTCACTAAAAAAAGGAGCTGCATAAAAAATAATTAAATTCTCGCTCGTTTTAGAAAAAACATACAATAATATTTCTGAAAATAAACATTAGATTAATGAAATAATTCATTGGGACTTTCGAAAATACTCATTATATTTGTACTTTTGTTCTCAGATTTTTTCTTACATAATTTTACAGTAATTTTTCAATGACCCATTTTAATGTGATGCGATATGCAAAAAGTCAATTAAATTTTCAGACACTCGAATCGAAACAAATTTACAGGAAATTAACTAATATCATCTGAAAGTTCCGTGATAGTATTAGAACATGGAAATGTTACAAAACAAATTATAATTTTGAAATGAATTATAATAAACAAATTATAATTTTGAAATTTTAATTTCCTTTTTGGAACAATTAACACCAGTCAAGATTATAAATTTGGTAGACGCCAGTAATATGAAGTCAGAGAATAATAATTAAGGTTATTTGAATCTGGGAAAACAATCGAAAATACTAATTAAAAAAAATTGGCTTCGTATTTCGGTAAGAGTAATCTTTAAAAATGGCCTGCTTCGCAAAGTTGGGAATCTTTGTTTTATAGCAAGTGACCTACTTCACAAAAGAATAAGAAACTTCCTTTGTTTTAGAGGGAGGGAAAAAACTTGTTTTAAATTCATTTTGTTGGAGCCCTTCACGTGACTTCCATTCACGACAACCATTTGATTTCGTTATTTTATCAGCTGCCATGTCATAAATGATATTAACTGAAATGATTTTCATGATTAATTTTGTTGTGACGTCATTGTTATTGATATCATGAAAGCATTGCGAATTTTTATGATCTTAGATTGAACATTCAACAAAATGATTTTTTTTTTAAATAACTAAATGTATATGGAGTACAAAATAATTTCCTAATTACATATTTATCATTGGTATCACACTGAAATAATACTTAATAAAACATTTGTATCATTATTAATACATTTGACAAGATATTTTACATATTAATCTCTCCGTAAAAGAATGATTTCATCATTGATATCTTATTGTTATTATATACGAGAAAGGGAAAATGAAAAGCAGTCTATTGAATTTCAAGATAAAACTCGTTGAAAATATTATTTGTGTTAAAAGAAAACAAAATGGTTGAAATATAAAAAATATCCGTATGAACCAGAAAATTATTTCAAAGAAATTGATATTTTTTCATGCCATAGTTATTGAAATGTTATTGTAATATTTTTGATATTAATTCCTTACAAGATTATTTGATAAAATATTTTATATCATTGAAAATAATATTTTTATGATTGAAATTCCAGTTACATCCGTATTGCGAAATTGGAATTTAATCGCTGGAGTTTAGATGAAATATTTCTATTCTGTTCGCCAAAAAATAAAACCGATGAAATAAAAAAGAAATCTGCATGAAATAGTAAATGATTTCAAAATAAAACACTTTAATCATTGATGTCATAATAATGTAAGTGATTTCATATTTCATGAAAAATTCAATTAAATATAATTTAATACTCGATTAATTTATTATAAATTTATTTGATATGGTATACTGTTAGACATTTGATAGAAAGTTTAATATATTAAAAATATATTAAACATTTTATCAAATGTCTTTATTAGTATGCCATATCTATTATAAAATATTTTATTACCGAAACAATGTATTGAAAAATTCAAATTTAATAATTTTTTTCGAACTGAAAACTTTAATAATAACATTTGTTAGAAAATAACTTTGATAAAATAAAAAATCTTCTAAAATACAAAATAATTATTTATAAGATTTAATTAATAAAACTTAAACTAAGTAAGCTTTTACAACAATGATAAAAAAAATTTAATTAATGCAATACCTATTGAAACCGAAGTCTTACTTTACATTGAAACGATTTTAATTTTAAAACGTGCATTAAATCGTATGCGCAAACAATTATAAATAAAAAAACTGTATTGACATTTAACAGTGAATAAAAACAAAAAAAAAAGGCGTTCTTTTATATCGGCATGACAACTAACATACGACGATATTTCTTTGATGATAAGATAAATTAGTTAAAATAAAGTATTCAAATTAGTATCTTGTGGGGCAATTGCTTTGTACATCGTTCTCTTAGTATATATTTTCCTTTAATTTATTCAAAGAAACTTTTTTCATTGAAATATACATTGTGATACCTATTTGTGTGTACGTTATTCTCCACTATAAAACCGAATTTACATATATACAAAAATAGTTGATAGTTGGAAATTAACTTTTATAGTTTTCTTTCAAAATTCAAAATAAATCAATGAAACTTAATTCTTAATAAATCTAAGCATATCTATGTTGTATGATTAGTTAATTGCTTGATAGAGAAAAGAATTGATCACGCTTAATATGCTATCAAAGACCTGCACGTGGACAAGGATCATACTTGTTAAATATTCGATTAATTCAATCGAATGCTAATTTAGTAATGCAGTGGGTGAGGAACAAAGTGCCGTAATGGAATATACGGCATTTTGTTTTGTTCTTGAGATATTCCGTTACCTAGGAATATCTCAAGATTACGAATCGCTGTTGATCATGGCCTTGAGGGTATTCTAAATGAAACCCACTTTGGGGAACTTTGAATCCTTTCGCATAGTTGCTCCTCCCCTCAACTCCCCCACAATAGAATCACCGTTGGAGACAAAACAAGTATTTCTATCTGTCTCAAACTCAGACTTATAACAGAATGCAATAATTTTCATTTTCAGTGGATGGCATCGCACGTGACATATAAGCAACGGGAGAGCGTATAGCTTCGCCAAATAAGGTTGCAACCACTTCAATTTTTCCCCTTCAACCCTTACCTTTTCAGAACATCAAACTATTGTCAACGCTGAATTTTTCAAAGGAGTGGAGGGTCCATCCTGCCTGTTCCTGGTATGTGGTCAAAGAGCCTGGCTCTTTGTTTGCACTCATTTGTGACTCTCGAACGGAACAGGCAAGCGGTCATACTAAGAGTCTCATTTTTCGGAGGGCTAAGAAATTTTTGCAGCCTGCTCAAAATATCGACTCTGCTGAGCACATCCTGAGCTGCACGGGAATTTTCCAGAAAGGACATTCGTCCTCCCTTATTATCCTTCACTTCCTGAGGGTCAGCAATCGCATGGATCTTGTCTGACTTCATCAAAGAGCTGAAGGATAATCCACAACAACGAAACGCTTGATGTTGATGGGGAAACTAAACAATTTACGAATTCTTAGAATTTCAGATTCCTTTATACCATTATTTAAAAATTCAATTCAAAGGGATTATAATCAAAATAAAACGTCGCTTCAAATTCTCTATTTTTTTTAATGGATTTGGGTTGTCTAAACTGATTCATAAATACTATTGAAAACATAAAATTGATGATGTGTCTCAATTAAAAAGTGAGAAAAGAAAACTGAAAAGGTGACACAAGGAAGTGAGTAAGGTGACACTATGAATTTGTATAGTAACACATCAGCATTCAGTTTAATCAGTATAATAATTTATTATAATAATATTAATGTGTGTCACGGTGTCAGAACAGAAAGGTGGATTAAACGTATTTAGCTATTGTGATGTTTGTTTTTCTATAAATTGTAAAATGATGGCGCAAAACGGAGAAACATTTATCGTTTGCTAGTGTTGCGTGGTTCATTATATTTTTTGTACATAATCATCATTTTTAATAAATGCTGATAAAAAATATGCATAAACTAATATCGAAATAATAATTGGAAATAATTTTGAATAATATTTTTGTATATATTTAAGAATTTTTGAGTATATTTTTCAAACTTTGCTGTGACTTCATAGATAGATACACCGTTCCTTTTCAAAGAATATCAAAAATTTCGGTTTCTATTCCAACCACTGCTTTACAAACGGGAGGTGGTTTTTGCATTTCTGCTTTCTGAATGCACATCTGTCGAGGTGGTTGAATGGCAGTTTTTTTTTAATATTTTTTTATTGTTTCTTTCTCAGCAACCAAAGCCCGACTAAAGCAAGGACGTACGGGGCAGCTGCCCTGGTCCCCCATACCAGAAAGGGCCCCAAATCAAACAGAAAATCTATTTTACGTTGTCAATCGAATGGAATTGTTTGCCAAATCAAAAGAAAGTTTGTTGTTGTGAAGCAGAGAGTGCGCCTAAAGAAATTTTTGTTCGGGGCCACAAATAGGCTAAATCGGGCCCTACTTGCAACACCTATTGTCAATGGATTGTTCTTTGTCGAACATCAAAAATACTCAAAACTATTTTACGACAGCTTGTTAGGATACATCTATATATAAAATTGGTAATTTTTCCATCGCGTTCACTCTTTCATGTTTCTTATCTTAAAAATTGTAAAATTCTTTTTTAAAAAAAATTCATAAAATTTAAAATTTTATTTTTATTACTATTTTGTAAAATGTATGCCAATGTCATTCTTCTTCACTTGGTTGCCATAGTTACGAATAGCACACGATGATAGAATTCTTTTTTCAGCATTTAACTTTCTAGATAAGAACTAGCTAAGGATTAAAAAAGCGTTGACCTTGACATAAAAATTTAAAAGAAACAAGCTGTGACTAATACACATACCAGAACTTTAGTCAAATACCATGACGTCTAATGGTAGAAAGTTTTAAAAAATCCTATTTGATTCATATCTAATAAATATTACTTGATTTTAAACGCCCTCTTTTGATTATTTAAAATAGACATATATTCTAAATTTATCTAAGCTGGAAACTTAACTTTTTTTATAACTATAAAAAACCTAATTGTTTTCTTGTCTTTTTTTAAAACTAAATATACATTTATGATTTTTATTTTTTATTTAATCATTCCTTTAATGTTAGAGATATGATACCTTTGATTCTCTCCTTAAATCCAAAATGATATGGATGAAGGTAATGAAGTCTGAGTTCCTGGCTATCAAGGGAAGAACCTGGTGCACAAATATAAAAAAAAAGTAGCATGCAATGGAACATAATTCACAGCCACTAACCTACCTTGGTCTGTGTAGCCAAATATGATGATGAATTATATAACTACCCAAACCTAATTTTCCGGCCTGATATTATAAAAAAAACATTCTTTGTTTTTTAATTTCAAGAAAAAAATTAATCTTTCTTGTTTAATGAGAATGCATAAATCATTCAAAATTTGGTACACAATTTGATTTTCAAATATTTTTATTTTGTGTAGTATTTTTAAATTCAATTTGTTATATTAATTAATAAATACATTACTTATTAACTAGTTATTTATTTAACATATTACTTACTAACCTCAAGGCTATTATTTTACTCTAATGAAAATATAAATAAACATTCCTTGTTTATAAATTTCCTTTTAAGATTTGGTTTTTCTACTCAATGAAAATCCATGAAACAATCAGGTTTTACTCGTTCATTTTATATTAAATTCGATTAGATCTTTTTTATTTTATTTTTATAACGTTGCTTTTATTCGTTTTGTCCTTGCACGATTACGAATCTTCTATTGACACCGCTAATACCATAACATATTTCGTAATAAAAGAAACCTGTCAATTCCAGTAAACTCGATTGAAAACTGGTTCCCTTTTCAACCAGTTATGATATAGAGACAAAAGGAAAAATTCGATTAAATGGAGTTCACGCCAAAAAGATATCTCTTCAAAATCACATCGGCTAGAGTTACTGCAAAAATAAAAAAAAATAAAAAAATAATAAAAACAGAAGGAGAAAACGAAATCCAAATGGTGATTTTTATTTATTAAAATTTTCTGAAAGCTTTTGTATATATTATTAACAAAATAAAAAATAATTTTATTCAAAAAATATTGGAATGCACAAACGCATTCAAATATTTTACTAGCAAAGTTATACAAGTTTAAGATGGCATCATAATATAAAATTAAAATTTTTTTGAAAACGATTCATATGAAACCTGATCAAATTAAATCAAATATGTATATAAAAAATGAAGCGCTAAAATGATTTTACCCTTAAAAATGAATACAATTCGCAAACGATTCTAAAATAAAAAAAACAATTGAACATTTTTTGACACTGAAAATAAAACCGAGAACTGAAAAGAATGTGAATTTTTTTACTGATGTGTAGCCTTAATAAATTTTGTTGCTTATTTGTGAATAAGATAACGTAGTTGTAATATTTAAATAAATTAAACATTTTTTATAAATTATTCATGAATTCTTGATTTAATGATATTTACGATACTCATTAAACCACCTTTCTCATAAGTATCAAGTATTCGCTAAATACAGTTAAGAGTCCAGTAATTTTAATCCTTGTTTAATTGGCGATTTGGTTTGGTTTGTTTGTCGCTCAATAGTCATTTTCTGCACACGAGGGCTAAATAGGCCGGGAACTACGGCTTAAAGTGGATTCCGAACCGCTACAAACATCCATGCCTAAGGTGAGAATCGAACCCCCGAACTGTTGAACTGGCAAGAGCGCTAACCATTCGGCTGCCAGATCAACTGTTTAATTGGAGAACTAACATCGTCCTCCCCATGCATCCAGATCTCTGAATGGAATGGATATTAGATCCAACAAAGTCACTCGTTCATTCTAAATTCAATAATTTTCAGTGGTGTGCGATATCGAACCCACAGCCTCTTGGATTCAAGAACTTTATCCCCACGATTTTTTTTTTTAATTTTCCTTTAGCAAATGATATATTTTTACAAAAATTATGATTCATAAGATTCTGTATGATCTTTTATGTAACTTTAACTAGAAAAAATTAATAAAAAAGGAATTTTGAAAAACTATACAAAATAAAACAACCTAACTAGAAAATCATTCTATGAAATATATATTAAAATAAGAAAACTACGGAATTTATCCTTCATTCACTAAATACTTAAACTAGCTTAGAACTTTTCTGATACTAATGATCCATATAAGCCTTTACGTCATTCATAAACTGTGATCCCCAACATCTTTGCACTAGTTTGCATTACAAAAAATTTGTTGTAAATGTTTCATTCAGTTCATTATTGCATTTTAAAAAGCACTAAAATAGAATAACAAGAACAAGAAATATTTTGATGATATTTATACAGCCATCAAATAGAGCCATTTCCTCTGACGTCATCATATAAAATTTTACAACGTATTTGTCACTTAAAATGTCAGTCTGATAAATTGGAAACAATATTTATTAATTTATTTTCTAATTAATGCAAAATATAGATTATCGAGTGCTTTTTTCCAGGAGGCATTAAAATTTACTTCTATTAGTTTCCTTATAACTAGATTCAAAATTTTAAAAAATAATTTCTGGATTTTAGTAACAGAATAACTGACCGAGAAGAATTTCTCTTCTGATACACATTATGTAAAAATGTATAAATAAGCAGAAAATGTATAAATAAGCAGAAAATGTAAATATTTTTTTATTTTCTGCTTATTTATATATTTATACTATTTTCAATATAAATTTTTTTTTAATTTACTCTATTCAATATTAAAATTATAAATTCTTCAAAAAATTGATGAAGGAAAGAAAAATAACTATCAATATAATTTCTAAATTTATTTATTCTCCAATGAAAACGTCCAAAAAGTAATAAAAATTAAAATAACAAATTACGGAATTTGTATAATAAATTGTTTTCCTTTTAAAAATTTAATTCGTTCTGTAATTATTAAAATTAGACATAATTATTAAATTTAGTTCATAGAGAAAATATTCTGCGTTTTTTTTTTTTTTAAAAAACACATGTTTTTAAAGAAATTATGTATTTATCAAGATCCTTATGATAATAAAACCGGTTGGTGGCACGTGGCAAATTTATTTTATACTTTTAGTTCTTCCAAATGTATTATTTTTGATAAACATAATCCATATGGATTATGTTTATGAATCTTATAAAGCAAAAGAATATTTTATCTCCAACATTTTTAGAACATCTTTCATTATTATATATATTAAATATAATCCATATTTAAAAAATGTAAACCATGCATTTAATATGTTAAATGTTAATATTTTTTTACAAATATAATTCAAATATTTATCACTAAATTTCATTTTTAAGCTGAAATATAACAAACACTTACCTTTACAAATTTTTGACACAATCCGACAGCTGAAAATTATAATCTAACCACACATACAATTGCACTACAGATGATTCAGTTGGCCTTGTACTCTTTTTACCAACACACTACATCAAAAACACGTTAAAGTTATTCCCTTTTTTAAGCAAAATTATTTAGGGGAAATTTTAACTTTCTTTCAAAACTTTTAAATAGCGAATGAATTCAGAAATTGTCTTAGTTTTGCCCACATCTTAAATTTTTCGTGTTCGATTCGTTGTGAAATTTCGTCTGAAAGTGACGGAAGAAGAAAAAGATCTATCAATTCGCCGCTACCAAACGAGCAGGTGTTCTCGTGGAAGCCGACGAATCGGTCGGATTTGAAATCTGAATGCAGGCTCCGGCGTACCAGAGTTCTGGTGGTGGTGGTGGTGGTGAGCACCAAATGAAGAGGGAAAGAGCGGGCAAAATAGTCAACGAACTTGTCTCGGTAAGGTGAGAGCGAAGAGGATAGGAACTGGTTTTTGGAACATTTTAAGTCGATCCTCTTCGTCGCTTGTTTATTACAGGGCGGATGTGATTTTGGCCGGCAGGTATATCGTCACGTGACCTACTCAACAGGTAAACTTCATGGGAGTGTGGAAAGGGGGGAAAAGAAGCCCAGTGAATTCATGATTTTCGGATGGATGATACGTGAAAATAGTAACAAAGGCAGAGACGAGGTGCACACTGAGGAAAATATAAATGAAATCGTCTGCAACTTTTGTTTACTCGTTTGAAATGACACGGTGAAATGAACTTTCCGAAAACTAAAGAATACACAAAGCGAAAATTACTTTTATTTAAAAAGTAAATGTATATTTTAGCAATGACTGCAAGAATAATTAAATACAAACCTGAACTTTTTAGAGAATCCTCAATCGAAAAGTGTATATTAAATTTGCTATAGAATATTGCAAATCTCTGAATTTATTTTCTGATATTTATTCCATTAATGCATCTTATGAATCCTTCGAACTCTTTCTTATTTAAGGGCTGTTTTGAATCTTTTAAGCAATAATAATAAAGAATGTGACAAAGTGAGAATAATTTTACTAATTCAAAATATTTAAGAAAAATAAATAAAAGATGTTTTCAGTATTGATTTAAAAAAAACATTAAATACAACAAATTAGCGATTTAAAAACGATTTCCTCTAAAATTTTCATTACGAAAATTGTGGTGGATTATGAATTCTTCATTTAAAAAAATCTTATTCTGGCAACCACTATACATATATTTTCATTTTTTTTTTTCAACTTTATTATCTTATCCTTCAAATATTTTGCGCATCAATACAATAATAAGTAAAACACGATTTATACCTAAAAATTATTCATATAAAAAGTTAATTAATATAACAAAAGACTTAATGATAAAACTTAATTGATATAACATTTTAAGACACATTGTAACTCAAAAGAGTCGAACAGAAATACTGTTTCGTCATAAAGTATAGAAATGAGCTGCATTAATTCCAGATTTGGTATAAATGTTCTGTTCTAACTATAACTGTAGTTATATAAAAATATATGAATAAGTTCTTACCTCAACGGTCGAAGTGTTTTAAGCATTATTAAAGAAATAACATTAATGTTTGCGTTGAAATGAAAATTCTGTTTGAAAAATTATCAAACAATATTTTTTTTAATAATTGTAAAATATTCTAAAATTTCTCTTCAGAATTTTTTTCATATAATCTACATAAATAAAATCCTTATTCTCTGTGTCTGCGGAATTTATGCATTGGGTCGACGTGAGAATGGCAGCATTGAATGGAATGAAGCTTTTGAAATTACGATTAACGCATTTGTAGTTAATTTTCATTGTAATTAATGGTGATTAGAACTCATTGTAAAGTTACTCACAGGATACATATGGTTCAGGAACTCCAAGAGCGGAGGAGTGGGGTTCTTTTTCTTTAAATTGTCATCTATGTATCACTGCTGGGAAAAGAGCGGAAATATATACCCCATCAAATCACCCTTTTTCTTAAATTTCAATATAACTTTCATAAAAAAAAATAACGATATTTAAATCACTTGTGATTTTTGAAAAATATATACTGCAACGTGTTTTTGTTTTTCCCACTGTGTCACCGATCGGAAATAAACTACACTAAAAAACAGATGAAAAATGTTCCAATTTCAATATTTAATGACTGTTTAATTAAAAGCAATTTTCGGGTGTTCCATATCTTATTTATCTTGTTTTTAATTGAGCTATTCGTGACACCGCAATTCGTGGCGTTGAGCAACTTTTTATTTTTATTTTTTATTTATTTATTTTTTTATCAAAACTAAGTAAATAATAAATATCGTTAACAAATAACAAATATCGTTATTTTTTTTTTAAATCAAGATTTTCTTTCGAAAGTTAGGTACATATTTTTCACTATCAGATATTTTTGAAATAAAATATGAAAAAAATGGTATCAATTACATAGTTTATTTCCACAAAAAATCCCTAAATCCTGGATTAAATCAAAACAGTAAATTCTTTATTGAAACTATACATGTGTAAGTTACATTTTATTAATCGGGATTTTCAAAAAGAAAATTCTCAGAAAAATAAAGTTGAGAGTTTTGCATTAAAATTTAAGCCTTATAGTAAAATTTCTGAAAAGTAAATATAGTTTTAAAAATAATTCCAAGAAAATATTATATTTACACAAAATAATATCGAATTTATTATCTTAAGTATATAAATAAAATGCAAATATTAGAAATAATGAGTTACTAAATTTAACCGAAAAATAATTCAAAGAATATGGAAATTTGATATCCGGAAAGCTTTCATTTACTAACAACAAATCAATTTTATTTATATCTATTTAAATTAGGGATTCATATGTTTTTAAAAATATATATCCACATACATTTTAGTACATGTGGCAAATTCTATGGCATAAAAGGAGTTATAAAATATATTAAATAAGATTATTGCAATTTGAATTAAAACATATGCATTAAAATTTATGTCCATTAAAAATAGTTTATATTTTAAACGAAAAACGTTTTGTAGCATGGTAATTTTACTCTTAATATTTTGAATTCCAACATTCAATGGTATTTTAGTTGAAAATTCGGAACAAGAACTTTAGTTTGGAATCAAATGATTTTCAGGAATTAAAGGTTCTATTTTGTAGCACGAAAGAAAAATAACTAATTTAACGGTATTCAGGTTATTATTAAGGATTATATCGTTTCTAATTTTTGTAACATTAAAAAAATTTTTTATCTTTGTATTCAAGTTATTATTATTAAACATCTCATTTACTTAACTATGCCAGCAAGTGGTATTTAAACTAAACTAAACTAAACTTAATGACACGACGTATTGGAGTTTGGTTTTCTTGTTTGTCAATCGAAGGTCATTTTTTGCATACGAAAGCTAATTAGACCGGGACCTGAGGCTTAAAGTGGATTCCGAATCACTACAAACATTCATAATCGAGGTGGGATTCGAACTCACGAACTGTTGAACCAAAGACAAGAGCGCTAACCATTCGGCTGCCAGCTCAGCACGACGTATGGGGGCCAAAGCCTACAGTGCCCATATCTGTTTTCATGACCAAGGGCCCTATGTAATATTTTGTGAAGCATATGTCCAAACAAGGTGGTCAGCTTAAGTGTTTAGTTTCATTCATGCTTGGTGCTCAGTTTTATCTACCCATTGAAGAGATGAAGGGTTGAATCGACTTACACTGCCCGAAGACCAAACCTCCAACCTACATAAAAGATGTTTAACTTCTTCAATTTTTTGTAATTTGTGGGAGTGTTTATCATTAATATTTTTATCTTATACATTGTCGTCAGTCTAAGGTATAAGTTACTGCAAAATGATAGTACGATAACTGATAAACATGTTAATTATTGTAAACTCATGAATATTTGTTTTACATGATATGATAAATACATAAAAGAATTAAAATAAATGTTTATTTTAACATTTGTATTAAAAATGTTTAAATATAAAATATACCAAAAATTCATTTATTTATTTATCTTCAATATTTCAGTTCCTGAGATTTTATCGAGTCTAGTGTCAGTTACTCGTTTAATGAATTAAATTATAAATAATTGAATTTTATAGTAAGGAAATTCTTTCTAGATGTTATTTTTTTATTTCTATTTAAGTTCTGTGTTGTTTCAACACACTTGACTATAAAACAGGTTATAGCACAGAATCGAACTATTTAAAAAATGAAGAAATTATTAGAAAAAAAAGTTTAATTAAGATTCATAAACAGTATAATCTACGCCACTGCCATCATGCGTGAATTCAGAAAGTAAAGCTGCTTAAAACAAAGTAGAAGTTGTAGTAGTACGCAGTGATTTTAATGATTTAATGAAATCTTCAAATACTTTCAAAGCGATAGCTGAAATTTTAAAACCGTAAGAAACTGTAGTCACATCAATCGGATAAGTATTTTGTCTGAAATAATATTAGAAAATGATCTAAAATTTATTTAAAGGTGCATACGCATTATACCCTCCACCATTTAAAAGAGAAAAAAAATTATAATTGCAAAAGTTGCGATTTAGTACTGTGAAATAATCCCATCGCAGCGCTGAGAGCGCCATCTGTAAACGAGAGATTCTTAGTTGATGATTTAGAGATGATTATTGAGTTGATGATTTAAGAGAGATACTTAGTATCGAATGTATAAACACGAATTTTGATTCTGTCGATAGGAATTAATCACTTGATTATTTTGTAAGTACGAAATGTGTTGTTACCTATGACACTTAGACAAGCCATGCTTGCTATGCCGTTGGCAAAAGCGAATTTAAGTCAATAGGGTGTGTCTTTCGTTTAATCAAGACCATCACGAAAGTAAAAGTACGACTGTGGTCTAAACTCCTGTGATAGATGGCACCACCAGAGGATCCACTTCCTCAATTTTGACATTGATCTGAAGGGAGAGGAAATTATACACAATTGTAAATTATGTAATATGCATACGTAAATACATAGCGGTGCAGGCGAGCTCCACCTTAAAGTTAACGGGTTTGAAATATTCTCCCATAACCTAAAGCCTCATGATTTTGACCTATGATCAGGTGACGAGGTGACATGAGCTGGCACACTCCTCTCCCCATCCACGCCACACCAGCGGAAGGATTTCGAACGCAGCACTTTGTTCTAAACTCATCCGATAGGAGGCACCATCAGAGGATCCTCTCTTTTAATTTTGACATTGATCTGGAGAGTGAGGCAGATGCCCTGACCACTAGGCTACCACAGTCCGCTCGAAATTTTGTAATTAAATAACTTTAACGTCTGAATTATTTCATAAACTAGATGTTATAAATTAAATTAGGTCAAGATTTTTGACATTACTTAATATTTACGGCTATTTCTGATGAAAACGTTGATTTGTATTCATGGGGTGATAAGTAAGTATCAATTTAAATATGACTGTTATTAAAAAGATGAGATTGTGATATATTTCTCAACCCATGTATATAAATATCAAGCCGCAGTAATATGAGCACGTTTCATTCAGAATTAGATATGGACCATTATCATATTGAACGTTTTATCAACGAAGCTTATGCCAGAATGGTTACAGTGCACACTGACAAGCTGCGAAAACATTTTGCGAAGTTGGATGGCTCATCTTCCATCAAGACTATATTTTGCATCAATTGTCGTTTGTTTGAGAATGAAATCAACGAGATACTCGAAATTTTACTCCTTCACCAAGTATTTGAAGGAAACTAAGTCACCAACCATGAGTAATCCCTTATTGAACAATGGCCAAAGTGCTAATTTTTTTCTTGCACAAAAAAACTCCTATATGGTATATAAAGAGTATGCGCTTATCCATCGATTTATTAGATAGTTGGAGACTGAGATAGGCAAACTTTTCCTGTTGTGGGCCAAAAATCGAAAAGAATTTGGTGGGTCAAGATTAATTTTCTTAAAATTTAAAACCAAGCTACAAATCTGACGTCACTGCTTCACAATTTACATTGAAATGCATGGTAAACATATCCAATTCTGTTTGAATGGCACTGAAATAATGAAACCTGCATTCGAACTCAAAATGAAGTTGTTGTTTTTTCACATACAAGCCATCTTCATAATTCGTAGGTTTCCCTTCATTTATTGTACGTATTGAATCAGAAAATCGAAATCATCGGGAAATGAAATAAGTCGTTGCCAGCAAAAAATTAAATTTTAGTTTAAAAGCTTTGAGATAGACCCAGAAAAAAATCGATAAATTGATTTTCTCTGGCATCTTGACTTTCATATTGCTCATATAACAAAGAAAATCTATGAAATATTCACAATCCAAAAGCCATTCTCTAACTTCTAACATTTTGCACTCTGCAGAATACTGTTTCTCATGGAAGAACGACACAATATTGTCTTTCAGCTGCCAAATTCACTCGAGAACACATCCTGCATTAAGTCGGCTTACTTTCAGTGACATCAGAGTATTCAGAGTGCACACTGACTGAAGAAAATCTCGAAATTCCCTGTAAGTGAGCCCACGAGATCGAACAGTATTTAAAAGTTTCGAGACTGCATGAGGCACGAGTTTCCTATTCAATGCAGATTAACGCAGATAATCTTGATATATAATACACTGTAGAAAAACAACAGTGTTCCCAATATTGTTTTAGTTAAAGAGTCCAAGAAATCCAGTTTTTTTTTCCTGTCATATTTGGTGCTCCATCGGTTGTAATATTTACATACTTTTGTTATAGGCACTTTCAATGTTAAAAAACCTTTTTCTGAAATTCACGAAAAATGTCACATTTCGTTGTAGTTCTCTTTAAAAACACATTTATCCCAGATCCTCTGTAATTTCAAAGTTCTCTTCAAACAGCTTTTATAAATATTACTAATCCAGCAGTTACATTTATATTAATGCTGTCATTCAGTGTTCTGGAGCAAAATTTAAATTGGCCAATCTTTCACTTCATGTCAAAATTTATTGATAGCTTCGATTCTGTAAATCAGCCGTTTCTTGAGATAAGTGTACAAATTAATTTTTCTTGTCTGGATATAAAACATCACAAATTTGCAGTATGCATTGTTTAACGAATCCCCATCACTGACAGCTTTATCATTTTAGTAATATTGTATGCTACAAATGTGTAGCTGCTTCTTAGATATTGCTGACCTTCTTGAAAAATTTTGTTGATCTGATAATTTTCTTAGAAAGACTTTGTTTCCTTTTATATTCGGGTATTGATTCATAATTGAAACTCTTATGCTTGGATATGAAATGACGGAGAAGGTTATATTCTTTGAAGACTGCTATATCTTCATTGCAAATAAGACACACTGGTTAATCTTTTATAACTCAGAAAAAATTACTTCTCGGCATATCCATCTTTAAAATCATGATACTCTGAATCTATTGTGTGTTATAGAAACCATTTTGAGGTTGTGTGAAGTATTTTGGGAATAAACCAGGTAAGCACTAGCTACATTATACTTTTAATAATTTCACCACTATTTACAATGATGATACATGTTCAAAACCATACCATATGCAATCAATAATATTAAAAGTTGTGCCAAAAAGAAAAGTCACTGGTTGAAGCTTAAAATGTGCAGTTTGCCATAGGTGAGTTGTAATTCGCCTATATTATGGATTTCCGTAAAGGAGAAAGAGATGGCGCTTGTGTCAAAAAGCCAATCAACAGCTGTAACTAACAAAGAACTTCCACTTTTGAACTTTACCTGTCTGTGCTATTTCCGTCGATTTATGAAAAAAAGTGAAAAGATCCTCAATTTTTTGAAAAAGGGAAACAAAAAGTACTTAAACCAAATAGAAAAAGAGATATTGACATATAATTATAAATATGTATCTCTTTTAATCAGCAAATTAAAATTTTGTCCGTAAGTCGGATAGAATCTTTCGGCAGGCCATAGTTTGGTCTTTCTTGGCATGAGATATACTAGCAAACGAGATTTATTAAGACAAATTTGCCTCCCATTGAATAGCGCTCTACTTTCTGAAGCGATCCTAATGTTGGAAAAGTAACGGATTTGATATCTGACCTCTCAACTGAAAATCATCATGCCTCATCTCGTTAGAAGAGTAATATTCCTTCTACTGCATGGAAAGAAGAGTGATAGTTCGGTTGTTAACCACGTCACTTCCCTATGCTTTAAAATAGCCCCGTGATTTTTCCCTATTTAGCGGCTTCGTGGTTTTCAGAAGTTTTAATCTGAACCCACAGTCTTTGTCTAGAAGACATATTTGTGTTTTAAGCATAATTTTCTTAGAGCATTCGTTGTATCCGATGAACTGTATATAGTAGAGCATAGTAGGCGGTGGGAAATCTTCGTAATTTAGAAGCAGGTATCAAGCAGAAAACTCCCTAATACCTGACATGCCATTTCACTTGGAGGACATTACGACTACGACCTATTAAACATACCCCGACCATCATGATGTATCTTCTGTTAAGGCGGGATTTTCACTTACTTACTTCCGATAATGAGAACGACCCCCTCCAGAAACATGTAATCTCGATGTCCAAATAAATAAAGTTCTTAGCCGTGGAAAAAATGGTCCTATAAAACACATTGATCTTGAATTTTTAATTCCTTGGCCAATGTGTATAGTAGAAACACAATAGGGTTGGGACAGAAATCTCGTTTAATATTCCTAAAAACGCTGTTCTATCTCTGAACTACAGAGATTTGTTTCAAGAGGGGGGAATACTATAACATGGTAGAAAGGTATCACTCTCCTCCCAGAAACTAGTGATTTTGATACATAAGTCACTCAAAGATTGTCATGCTGAAAGAGCCTATATGTGTTAGAAGTTCCATAAGGCTCTATCTTTCTCTCTAGGTATATTATGACGGAGAGAAATTACGACGGTGATAGCTCAGTTTTCGACTTGGTCACTTGACCTCGATCTAAAATACAGATTTGACTGGCTGTATTTAATAGCCTCGGTTTCCAGAAGTGGATTCCCGGAACTGTAATAATTGTATTAATTTGAAATTCCATTCTATATTCATATTTTTAGTTATTTTTTAAAAAAATGTTAAATCTAAAAATCGACAAAATAAAACGCAGAATGAAAAAAAAAAAAAAAAAAAAGAAAAGCAGAAATGATGAAGTTGGTGTCAGGCAGTTATGCGAGTATTATTTTGCGCTGGAAGCAACCATTTAAATCCACCATGCTCAAAAAAGTCAATATTTTTGTAGGGGAAACAGAAATAGTTGCAATAAGCGGAAAAAGATCGTGGCTTTTTAAACTCGGCCTACGTTTATAATTTTAGAAGAATGGGGCCACACGGTGAATCTGTTTTGTTCTAGGTTGGTTTTTCGAAAAACAAATTGGTTTTAACCTTCTAAATAACCAACCAAGTATTGTCTAAATGTTTTTATTTATTTATTTAAGAAGCAGACGCATTACGCATTTGATAGTTGTCACGCTTTCCAACAGGTCGCGTGCTTATCGCTTCACTGTTTCCGGAAACGCCGAGAAAGGATATATTTTTTTTTTTTATCGTTTCTGCGATGTTAAATGAATTATGCTTACAAATTATTCAAAGAAATTACTGATAATAAATTAATTTGTACTGAAAGTAGATTTTTAAATATAATTCAAATAGAAAGGAAAGTTGTGATACTGAAAATAAGAAAAAAGAGTATTCTGTAAGACAAGAATTAAATTTAATATCTGAAAATTAGTAAGCACATAATTCTTTTATAATTTAATACATTGTTATATTATGCTACTCTTACATACACATTTTTAAAAATTTGGATCAGATTTTGTTGATAGATAGATCAGATTATGTCTCCAGTCAAAAGAAATATCGATATATAAAAATCAAGCTCATGAAATCAAATACACAGATACATTTTAGTTCATTGCACATGCGTACACATGCTTCAACAAAATCAAAAAATAAATAAAAAAGTTAATGATTTATAGACTTCCATAGTTGATTCGATAATTAAAGTGAAATCTTACAAATGAACTCAAACATAGAAACTGATTAGGAACTTGAACCGCTGTACATTTGCTTTTAATTCAGAAGTTCGAAGATTCGAATCTCACCTCATACATGCAGTGGTTGGGAATCTACTTTAAACTGTAGATCCCAGTAAAATATATGCTTGAGTACAAATAATGACTTTTGAGTGACAAACAAATCAAACAAAAGTGATGATACGACCGGAGCCTGATATTAGGATAAATATAGTCAGATAAATTATATTGCTACGTATAATAATATAAACAGTGTAAATATTTGTATGAACATCTAATAATTTAAGCTTATTCTGCAAAAATAACGCGTTTTCAGAGCTGAGAAAAAAGTTTTAGTTCTAAAGCAGACAGGCGACATTTGGCGATATTTTTGGAGACATTCAACGACATTTTTGGCGTTAAAACATATCAACATTTTCTAACTTTTGAATCGATAGGACTAACATGAGCTGAGTTACCATAAGATCACTATAGAAATATTCTAGAAACTATGGAAGAGATATAAATATGAACCTCAGGCAAGTGGGAAGTCAAATAAAAGTTACTTGCAAGACAATCGAAAGTAAAGCAAGCAAGAAGTCAGTTAGTTATCACTGTGAAAGTTTGCTGTGTTGTTTCTGTATTATAAAAACTGTACAGGATTCTCTGTAGCTTGTGCAAAGCTTCAATCTGAACTTAATAGGCACTGTGATTGAAAAATCTAAGCATGAAGTATTTGTTTTGAAAAAAACAAACAAACTTATCTTCATTTCTCCCTTATTACGCCTTTTCGCGACGCCTCAAAGAAACTTAAAACATTATTATATATCTCTTTCAGGAAGAAACTAACTCAAATCTGCACCAAATGTATTTAACAACATGTAGTTTATCGTTTTGTGATGTATCTGTAGTCGCGCATTTTTTTCCACGCATGTCTGCACACAAGGTATTTAATAGCAAAGAACAAGGTGTGTTCTTTGCTATTAAATCTCAGCTGCTCTACAACTTTGTAATTGACTGTATATCGTTCAGTTTTCTTGATACGACAACAACTTCTGAATTTTACAGCTGGGAGAGCTACAAAACTTCTGTCATAATGATTCTAAGAAACCTCACCTGATTAGTACACGAATATTTTCAAGAATCTCTCTCACGCACGATGACTCTTTTGTAATCATAACTGTCATCATTCTAAATTTAAAGGGGGCGAACAATATTTTACTAGGCATGCTGTATAAGGATTGACTTTTAGAAAGAGCACTAAAGAACTTGTAAGCATAGTTTATTATTAAGAATATATATCTTTTTTTAATGATATATCACACACACACATTTCATAAATGCAATTTAAATGTTACAGAAAAAATATATAATTTTGAAAAATAACTATATAATTATACCTGAGTTTTAATATTACTTCATTAAATATTAATTTTCTGACTTCAAATTTTTCGCATTGAATGAAAGATATTGGAATTGACAAAAAGTAAAATATGTTTCCTTAAGTCGGAAATTAAAAAGGATGTGGCAACATATGTAATAACCTACTGAACAAATATTAAACTTTGCATACTTGGTTTGCAAAGTAATAATATTTCGTCCGTATTGAAGAAAAAGGATTTATTTCTTTTAATAGAACTGAAATTATATTTACAAAAGTAAATCTGGGTTAAAAGATATTTCCCATATTTCCACCATTAAGTAAAAAAAAAAAAAAAAAAAGTTGTACTTATTAAATAATTCAACTAACATGAATGATAGAAAAATAAATTAATTAAAATTAAATTGGAGATGCGTGCCTCTGGCACAGGAGCTCCGCCTTAAAGGCAAAACCCCTCGTCCATGTGCATTTCTTTTCATTATTGGAGAACGAAACTAACTACTGCTTAAAAGTTCAAAGATAGATTCTCAAAGTGATCCCCTGGGCATTTAACACTTTCAGGGGGTGGTGGAAGTTTTTAAAAAAAATAAATGACGCTGATGGGGTACGCAGAATGACGAGGGTAAATTAAATGTATAGCCTACAGTACTGTTAATAGTGAGCGTCAGTCCAATACACACGAAGGATATTTATAAATTTATTTTTAAAAATAAGTTTTATTACTTACTTGAAACAGTGGGTCTAAGGAGTTTTATATATAATTTTACTGTTTGTAGGGGCGTAAAAAAAACTATGGTTTAGCTTACTGATTAAATTATAGTATTTTTGACGCAGCTAAACGAATAATCCAATGGATAATTGTTATTATGCATTTCTGGGAGTCTTTTCATAGATAGTAGACCGTAGTTATGAAATTCTCGCTAAATACTGAGAAATCTCTCAAGCATGCACCTTTTGGCACGGCATGTCCGTTTTTAGACCTTGCACCATAAAACCCAACCAACCTACCAAGTATGCACCTTGACAGTTAACACGTGTAGAAAGTAGAAACGAAATTTTTACTCTTCAACAACAGCTAGTTTATTTTAAGTTATTTTGATATAGTTCCGACTGTAATATCCCCCCCCCAACTAAAGTTAACATGCTTAGCTCCAACTGTCACACAATCAAATGACATATCATCACCCTCCTCCCCACATCAGATGAGGAGACAAATGATATCACCGACCCGTTATATTACAACAAAAGGTTGTTCCACATTATCTTATAAATTATCATACTGGAGGTAGGAGCTCAGCTTCAGGAACTCCGACAAACAAGACATCTTCCCACCCACCCGCTAATGATAAATGATTGGTGAAACAGCGACATCTCTCATGTTACTTCTTGACTCAACGTAACATCCAAGGAATCATTTATAGTAGATTAAAAAACAACAGAGCCTGCGTGTACAGTGATGCAGCTGTAAGTAAGAGATGGAGCGTCTTGATCAACAAAAATAGTAAAATCCCCAAATCCCTGCCTCGATCTGATGGGGTTGCTCACTTCCATTTGTTTACTGGACACGACTACCAGCAGAAACATCATTGGAGTTGAGGATTAGGCTTATTGTCCTCGGGGCTGAAAGGGGTGGGGGGAGTGGATGGTGACTACCTCAGGCATTGCCCCGCTGTTTTAAACTTTCAAGAAGACAACTTTACAGATGCTAATTTTAATTCTTTTTATGCTTCATCATCACACTTTACTAGGCTGCTCGTTCACTAATGGTCGAGATGCCAAAGACGGGTGAAGGATAAAAAAAAGTTTAAAAAAAAAAACTTTATCTTTTGTCATTTAGAGATACACATGAAGAAACTCAAAACACTTTTACACACATCGTAAAAATAAGACAAAAAAGAGGTAGTCATCAGTTATTTGGCTCCAGGTAATTTGGAGCAGAGGTATATATATATATATATATATATATATATATATATATATATATATATATATATATATATATATATATATATATATATATATATATATATATAGCTCAAGTAAGAAAAGAAAATAATACAATATGTTTTTTTGGATGAGATTTTGATTTATAATATGTAATAATTGCCAAATTCATGACCACTACAAGAAGTTTAAATTAGTTGGGGCATCCAGATCTGTCTTGAATGGAAACGCTTATGAATCTTTTATATCACGAGTTGTTTATAAAGTAGATGGTACAGCTATTGTTGCAATTACTTTTAGCAAATTAAAATTAATAAGGATTTGCTTACGACCAAACATGTGCAGAAAATAATATATAAGAATTTCAAATAATTATGCATGTTGTTTGTGTATGGTCAATAGCTCTGGTATCTAAATAATGGACTGTATATATATAATTTTAAATATAAAAAAATATTCTTTATTTTTTGTAGCTGATTCTTCTCACTCATTTTACAACTGCTCTCCTCAAAGGCAGTAACTCTCCCCTCTCACAGTTTTTTACTTTGTTTTTCTCACATACAAAGATGGCGCTGCTGCAACAGCACTTCACGGGTATGGAACATTCCGCCTCACGTTGCAATGTTACATTCAATCAATGAATATACAAATAAATGAAAAAAAAAACTTCACACAGTACAAAATTAATATAAACACAAATTATTATTAAGTAATACAAGTGGTCTGGAGTTAAGAATACCCTCTATCTGAGTAATGACAGTTAAAAACTCTTCATAATTAAGTTTAGCCATAAAACACACTCTAGTAAAATGAAATTTAAATATTTTCACACCACTCTCCCACAAACCACCAAAGTTGGGGGCTCTAGGAGGAAGAAAATGCCAATCAATTCCCTCAGTTGAAAGATAATTTGCAGGTTTCTCATCTGGTTTTAAAACCAAATGGTGCAGTCTGGACAATTCTCTATTTGCATCTGTGAAATTTGTTGCATTATTGGAATATAGTTTTGAACATAAACCTCTATGAGCAACAAATCTCTTTAAACATGCAATGAATGCTTCTGATTTCAAATCTGTAACCATTTCAAGATGAATGGTTTTGGTTACCAAACATAAAGATACATACATATACTTTGTGCAAAACACCTTTTCTTTGATGTCTATACTTTATATTAAATGGTCCACAGAAATCAACTCCTGAGCAATTAAATGGGAAATCAGGAGTAACTTTCTCTTTAGGCAAATCACCCATTAATTGCTCAACTCTTAAAGGTTTAACTTTAAAACATGTAATACAATCATGCACAATTTTTCGACCCGTTGTTTTACCTTGTATATAGGCCAAAATTTTAATTTGACATAATTCAGCAAAGCAGTTGGACCTAAGCGAAAATATAGCTTATGATACATTTCTATAATGATTTTTGTGAGCTTATGGTCCTTAGGAAGAATAATAGGAAATTTACTATTGAAATTTATCCTTGCATTTTTTATGCTACCATTTACTCTTAATAATCCATCATGATCTAAAAAGGGGCATAAGCATTTTATCTTACTTTTATCAGGTACAGGTTTTGTTGGCACAAACATTTCATTTCGGTGGGGAATTCTAGTCTCTGAACCTCTTTTATTAAGAATTTTTCTTCTACCTTGATTTCTTCTGTTGACAATTCCCCTATCCTCCTTTCAATAGAGCTCTTTAAATTTAGAAATCTGGAAATATAACTTAAGCATGCAATATTTTAGTATAATTATTACTAATATTGAGTAAGTTATAAATAAAGGAATTTGAAGTTAAAGTCAACGCAGATGAGTCCTTGTGAGGGACATTTCTCAATTCAGAGGTAAGCTCATCTTGTATCACTAATGTAGGAATTTCTCGGTTGGGATAGTCTTCTTCAGCAAGAAAACTGGGGCCGTTAAACCATAGTTCACTTTCAATCAGTTTATTAGGTTCCATTCCTCTCGAGATAAGGTCAGCAGGATTGTCCCTCGATGACACATGGTGCCACTAAAGAATCTCATTCAAGTCCTGTATTAGGGCAACTCGGTTGGCAACAAACGTCTTTAGCAGGTAAGGCTCCTCCTGGATCCACGAAAGAGTTATCATGGAATCACTCCACAAATGGATATTCTTAATGCTGTCTTTAAGCTGTAGGGCATCTTTAACTTTTGTAATCAGTTTCGCTAAAAGAACTGCTGCACACAATTCCAACCTCGGGATTGTAACTCTCTTAAGGGGTGCCACTCGTGACTTCCTACAAACCAAAGTCACTTCAGAATCTCCAATCTCAGATGTTGATTTGCAATAGATGACACATCCATACGCAGACTCAGATGCATCCGCAAATCCATGAAGCTCAATGTGCATTGATTTGTCTATCATAATGCATCACTTAAATTCAACATTGTTGATCGTTGGCAAAGTTTCACTAAAGTTCTGCCATTGCTGGGCTTCCATTGCAGGAAGGGCATCACTCCACTCTAGATTTAAACACCAAAGTGTTTGCAAGAAAATCTTCGCTTCAGTTATCACTGGACCCAAGAGGCCAAGGGTATCAAAAGTTCTTGCAATTGTAGAAAGCACTAATCTTTTCGTTGGAGGAATTGCACTCTCAAGATGTATTTCAAAAGTGAAATGATCTGTGCTGTGTCTCCACAAAACTCCTAACGCCTTTGTCTCTTTCTGAAAATGATAGTTCTTATCAGAACCTGTCTTTAATTCAGAATTATTACTACACCACTTGTGTAGCGTCATTCCTCCACTCCTAAGGATATGCTCCAGTTCAGTTTGAAGCTGTTTGGTTGTAGTTATGGTGGCAGCTCCACTAAGCACATCGTCCATATAAGTCTCTCTGTAGGACGGGTGATGCTAGGGGGTACTTCTCCCTTTCATCGTTGGATAGCTGAAAAAGCTCTTTAGTTGTAAGGTATGGTGCACTAACTGTGCCATACGTAACTGTTTTCAGCTCATAAGTTTTAACTGGTTCATTCACTCCCTCTCTCCAAAGAATTCTCAAAAGTTTAGTTTGATTAGGATCAATTAGAATCATTCTATACATTCGTTTAATATCTGCTACAAAGACATAAACGTATTTACGAAACCTCATCATTATTGAAAAAAGATCCTCTTGTAAAGTATCACCATTAAATTGTAAGGAATTAAGTGAATTTCCTAAAGTTGTTTAAGAATACGCGTTAAATACTACGCGAAGTTTTGTAGTACTTTTATCAGGGCGATAAATACCTAAATGGGGTACATAATACGTTCCCACTTCTTCCTCACAATCTGGAATTTCTGTTATGTGACCCAATTTCGCATACTCGCTCAAAAATTCCTTATATAATTTTAAATAGTCAAGCTCTCTTAAAAAACGATTCCATAACGAATTAATTTTTTTAATGCAATTTCTTTAGATTTACCTAATCACTTTGGGTCTTCTTTTAAAGGCATTTTAACTATATATCTCCGTGTACTGTCTCTTTTAACATTTGTTTTGAAATGCTCTTCACATATGTTATTGTTTCTTTATTTTTAGAACTTTTAGTTTCAACATTTTCTATCTCCCAAAATCTCTCTATTGCTTCATGTAAAGCAGTATTATCCTTAATTAATCTGCAATGTACTTTTCTCTCCATTGTAGTGGGTAAGCCCCCAATAACAACATAACCAAAAACGGTATTTTGAAGAACTAAATCACTATTTACAGGAAAAATCTGATCTGGACGTAATAATTCGTAAAATATTTCAGCGCCTAAAAGTAAATCTATGCAACCTGGTTTATTAAAGTTTTCATCTGCTAATTTTACATATTTTAACTCTGGTACATTAACCTTAAGCATCTTTGATGGCATGAAATCAGTAATTTTAGAAACAACTAAAAATTCTAACTTTTTTTTTAAAATTTCCCTCTAAATTAGAAATTGTAATTTTAGCAACCGATTAAATTGTTGTGTATGTATCAGCTGTACCACAGACTGTCAAATCGGTTTTATTTCGTTTTAAGCCTAAACTATTTGCGCAGTCAGTTGTTATATAATTATTCATTGAGCCTTGATCTAAAATAGCGCGTGCTCTGTAAAAATTTCCTCCGTGACCTCTTAGCAAGCAATTCACCATACTAAGCAAAACAGTTTTTGACAGATTTACGACTCGCGTAGAAAGAACTGGGTTGTTTTGGTTAGAATTGAAGATCAGGGCAAGTGGGGAAAGTAAAGACTCTTCACGGGGGGCCGATAAGGGTCGGTTAACGCTTTCACTTTGAGCAGGCGGTAACTCCTCAGTTCTCGGAAAATGCAAAGAGCAATGATGCCGCCTTTTGATTCCCTTTCTTTGGCATAAATAACATGAAAACCGAGATTTGCAGTTACTTGGTGTTTACCAAGGCAGTTAAAGCAATAATTATTATTCTTAACTATCTCTACTCTATCAGAAACAGGCTGATCAGAGCCTTGCACCAGTCACACTTTCGGACGACTTTCTGGCTCTGTTGAATGAAAAAAAAGAAACCTAATGTGGCCACTAAAAAAAAAAAAAAAAAAAAAAAAAAGTGAAAGAGCAGTTTGATGTACCCTAGGGATACTGAGCTGGTGACACCAATGAGGTTTTTTCCCTAAGAACCAAAAGTGGGCAGGCCGATCACTCCAAATTATGTTTAATTCCATCTTTTTAAAAGTGGAGATTTCCGAAAACGTTAGAATAGCGTTGCAAGGTTGTAGTCATGGCTAATAGTTCGCTTAAAAACCAACTAAAATCGAAATATATCAGCATTAAAACTAAAATAAGTATGTATAAAATCGTAATAAGATTTGTTATCCTGTATGCGAGTGAATGCCGGGTTTTAAACAGGGCATAGGAAGACCTTTTTATTGATTTTTGAAAGAAAAATTTTAAGGAATATTTTTGGACCAACAAGACAAGTCATTTGGAGAATATAGCCAATAAACACAAAGTATACAAGTGGTGTAGTGAACAGAACATCTTAAAGATTGTAAAGGCATCTCGCGTCAGACGGCTGGGCCACACATACAAAAACACCGTTCCTACAAAAAGAAACATCTCCAACAGAGAGAAAACGGTGAAGAGGAAGACCCCCAACCAGATGACTGCGTGCACAATGGACTTGAAGCGATAGGAGTGTAATCGATGGAGGGGCACAACACGGGATAGGGCAAGGTAGGGTAAACTTAGAGAAACGGCCATGGCCAGCAACAGGCTGTAGTACCAACGTATAATAACAACGAAAAAGAGAAAATAAGCATAGGATGTGGTTTATAATCAACAATGTAACTAATTTTTATTTTGAAAATTAAGATCATTTTTTGTATTTTTTAATAATTTTTCAGTAATTAATAATATGAAGAGGAAGATTTTTGTTCCTAAATTTTTGCATTTACACCGATAATTTTGTTTTTTAAATAATATATCAGCGCAGAGTTCACCCTGACACACGTACTTTCGAAAGCATATTTCTGAATTCTTGTCATGTTCTCTCTCTTTTCTGTGCCCCAATTAAATTTTCTTATTCTATATAAAAAATCGGATATGCGCAAAATTGTTTGATAGAAAAAACTTTTTTTTTCTCTTATAATAAATTGATACTGAATTGAAATAAAGCGTTTAATATTGATCAAGAGATGAAAGTAGAATAAACATTCTAATTCGTAACAGTTAGGTTAGGATGAATATTAAGAAGCGAGTCGAAACAAATGAATAGATGTTCTAAAATAATGATTCGAAAGGAAATCTTCGTTATTTTTTTGAACTGCAACATAACTTAAAACTGCGTTCATCAATAATTTCAATTTAAGAATTCAGTTGCTGCTTTCCTCATAACACAAGCGAGTATTAAGTTTTTTGTAAAACACTCAAGATGATGCAGGAAAGAAAGCGTTAGAACCCGATTAGTAGTTGTGCGCCCCTCTCACAAATGCCATTTCATTGTCCTTTCAGAAATTTTCATTCACTATCACTTTAGAGTTAACATGAATTAAAACTTCATTTATATATATATATATATATGATCAAGTATGATGTTTGAATGCTTTTTCAGAGTATTCTTATAAAGAAAGTGTTTTAAACTTGTGTATAAAATAAATCCTCCAAAGTATTGTACACAGACAGCTTTTTTGTGATGAGAAAGTGAAACAAATATATAATTAAACCAAATTTAAAATTTGTTCATTGCAATTTTCAATTTCCGCTTTATAACTTCCAATGCACTCATTCTCTGCATTTTCCTGGTAGAATCTGTAACATACAAGGTTCCAAGCAAAGTTCTGCCTTTCACCCTATAACTTTGGAACATTCAGATATGGTCATCAAAAGGGTGTACAATTAGAAGAATTTGTAGTTCAAGGCGAAAAGAGCTCCAGCACCCCTAAGTGATACAATTCGATTCTATGATCAAATGAGACATAAGACAACAGTTAAAAATTTGTAGCACAGCAGCAATTCAATACTAAACTGCAAATGGCTTAGACAAGCGGAAAAATATATGATTTACAATACACATCGAAAATATGAATTCGACAACCCTTTTAGACGCGATGTGTATTCCAATATACTTACGCCATGAAACGCTAAAAAAAAAGTAAGTATTTATCAATAGGCAGGCAGAATTACAGTAAGTGTGCCAAATGATTGTCTGGTTGGTGTTGTGTCCTTGGGGAAAATTATGTATGAGTGTGCCAAACACAATCGGCTATCTACTGGATATTTTTGGAGTATATTCTTTTCGATGTCGAAGAAGAGGGGGTTGGAATTCTCAGAGCTGAGCCAGAGATCTTAAAATGGCAGGACAGTCAAAAATGTATTTTGGTGTTAGTGTGCCAAATGATTTTATCATTAAAATTTGATTAGTATTCTTCAAAATTACATAATTTTTTAGAATTCTTACACATTATAAATTTCTAATTAGAATATGTTTCAAAACACACTAAACATCCGTATTTAAAGTGGATGTTTAATCAATAAATTACTTGCATGGTAATTAATCATTTGGCACTTTGGCTCAAAATATATAAGGCAATTTTAAATATATTGTGGTGACAACCTTTGTTCTAGTGCATAAAATCATGAATAGTGAAGATACTAATTTTTATTGAAGTATTTGTAGTGAAAGCAACAAAAAGGAACACTTCATTTGGTTATCAATTTATTTGTTTCTACACCCTACTTTTTACCTACAAGGATTTTAAATCTTATTGGGATTTAGTTTTAGGTAATCAATCTAAACCAATACAAACCTTTACAATGTACAGTGACCGGGAGCATCATTTCTAATATCAAAAATTAGTGAGTTCGATTCCAGACTATATAAAATATCATGTTCTTTAATATCGGCTGGGGCAAGTTGTATAGGTTGTGGTACATTACACTCTGGCAGTGGGAGGTCAAGTATTGGGGGATGGGATCTTCTGTTTGGTCTCTGCTTCTACATTAGATTTCCATTTTCCTCAGTAGCTTCCACCAAATTGCTAGAGCCTAATTTTGATCTGGATACAGGGAAGTATGCTGGTCCACACCAAACCCACGTCCTAGATGAGAATCTAACACCCTAGCTGTTGAATTGCTGTGCTAGTCATTATGCTGTTAGCTTGATTCCTAATATATGGATATTACAAATATATTAAGATCATATCCATTTTAGTACATGAGGTGATTTGTAATTTACCCAGCCCTAGTGGTACAACTGTACCCTTCAGAATGAAAGGTTTCATGTTCAGTCCCAATTGAACAGTAAGTGAAAAATATTATGCTTGCTTTTTCTGCTCACCCACATGTCAATATAAGTGAAAAAGAAATTTCTTCCTGAGACAACTGAATATGATCGATGGAAAGAACCTCAAAGGCAATAATTTAAGAAAAGACAATCAGTAGTATCTATGAAAAGACCCTTAAAGGCAATAATATGCAGTGGATGTCACAAAAAGCTTTACAACAGCTTTCAGTCATTAAGCTGATTACCACAGGGACAAAAATATGGATAATGCGATTAATTGTAACTAAATTGCTTTTAACGTGGTTAATATAATGCACACAATAAAAAAATCTCAACATTAAAAGAAACATTCAGTTGGTTGCAGAAAAAATATGGCAAGGAAATAACTTAAATATAAAATTCAATACAATGATAAAAAGAAGACAGATTCTTGCAAAATTTATTTATTTATATATGAAATGAATGATATACATTTTCCTAAATGTACTTTGGAATAAAAAAATTTTTTGGATCAAATGGATTATTTAAAAACAAGTCATGTTTAATAATAAAAATTGTGTAAAAAATACACACATTGCAATGATATGGCAATTAACAAGCACACTTAAACCCAAACATCAGTATTATATCGATGTTCTGCTTGCAACTGTGTGACAAAAGACTTTGCTTCTTCTTCAGTAAAACCTAAAGATAGAATACACCTAGTTAAAGTTAAATTTATTTAAGATGTTAAATTTGTTTAAGCTAGTTAAACTAAGTTTAAATTGCATATGTAATACACTGTTTATCAAACATAATTACCAGAATTTATTCTAAATGCTTCAATGAAAGCTTGTTCAACATCGCGGGCCATATACTGAGCATCACCACACACAAATATTTTCCCTCCCCTCATTACAGTGGCGGCTACGTCATCTGCATGCAATCGTATGCTTTCATGAACATATCTTGATTCAGTGTCTGGTGGCAAGGGAGTTTCTCTGGAGTATGACACCATTAAGTGAGTCAAAATTCCACTTTTCTCCAATCGTTCCAATTCTGGCCTATATTAAAACACAATTGGAATTTCAAATTAACAATACACAATTACTTTATTTTATTATTTTTTGAAAACATTTAAATTTTTGTAAAATTATTCGGTATGACAGTTCATCTTTTTTTTCGCATTTAGATGATAAATGTTAAGAATAATTGTATGAATACAAATGTATAAATACAAATTAATACTATAATTTTTATGTAAATATTAAAGGTGAATGTAGAATTTAAATAAAAAAAAAGTAATTTAAGACAATAAAAGACTACAGAATTAGAATTGAAAATTTTTGCTTACACATTAAAATTACTTTTATTTGGAGTTTCAGTTGATTTAATCACATTTTTTAAATTGTAATATTTATAAATAGGTATGTTATTTTGTAAGCTAGCTCCTTTGAGTTAATGAACTCTCCTTCTTGCAATTTTCAAATGTTTATTGTTAAGAAAGTGTATTTTTTAAATTAGTAGCATTTTCAATAAAAAAAATTCGTTTTCTTAATTAATTTTTTTATATTTTATTTTAGTTTAGACATGCTGTTTTGATGTAATTCTTCTTATATTCAGTATTAATAAAAAGAAAGAAAAGTTGCAATTACATATATTTTTAATTAGAAAAAATATAAACCAAAATGTTTCATTAGAATCCATAATTTTCTACTTTAATTTAACATAAAATTACTAAAATATTTCTACTTTTTACCTCTAAAAGTCATTAATTATATCACCAGCAACAATACCCTGATTATGAATATGTAACAGAATTTTTTTGAAGAAATTAAAATTAAAAATGGAAAAACATTGCATTAGTATTAATAATTTTATATTTCATTAAAAATTAATCTTTTTTTTTTCTTTCAAAAAATTTTTACAGCATCTTTAGAAACAATTTTTGCACAAGTTTTGATACCCAGATTTTGAATACATTAATAATTTAAATTATTAATTAAAAGAAACCAAAATAACTATATAAAAAAGAAATTAAAATAACCAATTATAAATTTTGAAACAACATAAGTAAAAATATAGGATTGAAATTAAAAATTTTATATTTTTGCACATTTAGAAAATTTGGTTAATTATTTCATTGACAACTGGATAATTCATTTTTTTGACACTATATATTAAAATTTATTTATTGAAAAGTGCATGAAAGATACTAAGACACAAGAAGTAGAATAAGCTTTAAGGAAACATCATCAAGAAATCTTAATTTTTATTTCCTCTTGAAGAATTAAATTGATGCCTTTAATTTTCCTTAAAAATTTGATGTAATATCTTAATTTTTTACATGATTTACATAATAAGTACATGTTTACATAATAGGTAATTTTTTGGACCATATAGTGGGTAATTTTTTACTATTTAAATTTTTAATTCAAAGTTAAAGTCATTAAAGTAGAATAAAAAATGAACTTTAATTAAGCAGTTTCTACTTAAATTATCTTTTATTAGAAAAGTTAAGCAAATATGCAAAATTTATGGTTTATTAACTGAATAATTTAAATTAATAAATTATCTTTTTCAAATTATATAATGACGATATATATTTGATATAATAATCAGTGCAATTTTGTTATGCTATAACAAATTATAATTGGACATTATCAGCTCATACTTTTAAATGTTGAGATGTTTTTGTCATAGAAAAGTGACAAATAAATAAAAAATTTTTACTGAAGTAAAATAAAAAATTTTATTCATTTATTTTTTATTTATACCAACACCAATTATCTTTTACTTGTTAACAATATTTTGGCACTTAATGTAATAATGCTTAGCCCGTCAATTTACAGTAAAACTAAAAAAAGATATAAAGTAAAATATATGAAAATGTAACCAATTCATTTTCAACAATCCTTCTTTCTGGTAAATTTTTCTTGAAATTAATTTCCAATACATAAATATTCAACACTTAAAAGTTGATTGGGAAAACTTTTTAAAAGCAGAATTAGATACAAAATTGTTCAAATGTTAAAGTATGCATTGTTTGTTTAATAAATACTCAATGTAAACACTTTAAAATAATACGAAAAACATCATTTAATATTTGCATTTATATTTAGGTTTGCATTTATATGAGCAGCTTTCAAGAAGATTTTTATCAAAAAATGGAAAAATAAAAAATTTTCTTGAATATATAATACAATCAAGAATATAATAATATAGAAGTTTGTAGTATAATTTATCTTAACCACCATACACTTTCAATTAAAGGTTTCCTGGATAAAAATTATATTTTTTAATAACTTATTTCTAACAATTTAATACGTATACTTTTAAAACATTTCTCACAATATTAATTAGAATAAAATAATTATATAAAAGTACCTATACAAAAAATCTTGTTTTTCAAATCGACACCCATAGAAAAGCCACACTTCACTTTTGCTTTCAGATGAACTCTCTAATATTTTTTGACTAAAAAATAAAAAAAGTCGTAATAAGAAGAATGAACAAAATATATTACATGTAAATTTGATTGAAAATGCATAAAAAATGTTAGAAATAAGAGTAAATTTAATTGAATAAAATTAGAATTTCATCAAGCTTAATATAATCCATTACATTAAATATTTATATAATAAATTTGTCTTAAGAAAAACAGAATAATTAAATTCATATACATACATCAAATTATTTTATATTTATATTATCAATTCTTATTTATATTACTAGTATGGCATTAACAAAATAAAGTAATTTTTCTTAAAAAAAAAGAAAAAAAGAATGATATCTCTATCTTAGTGTTTCAATTTTGCTTTAGGAGAATAAAGAAAAATTTAAATTAGTTTAAAGAAATTCAAACTGAATAATCTTATAAATGAGGAAGGTATAAAATATTTTATTTGAAGACATAAAAGATTTCTTTGTTATATTTAAAATAACCGTTCTGCATTTCTGCATCAATTCATATTTTCTTACATTCTATTGTGTCCTAGATTTTGAATAAATATTTCCGAACAGTATAAAAATTTACTCTGTTTACTAGTAATTCCAAAATATAAAGAAAAATTCCAAAACATTTTTACACACATGATAAAAGTAAGACATATGCACTAAAACAATCAGCCTTTTGGTTACAAAGAAAGCATAGTATCATACAGGTTTAAAGATCAATCTAATCAAGCCATTCCTTAGAGTTAGGAAAATACATATAAATTAATTTTACTTTCCAAGAATTCTAAAAAAAAAAAAAATAAATAAATAAATAAATAAATAAATAAATAAAAAATAAAAAAAAATTTAAATAAGCTTTCAAAAAATTCTACATTATGTTAAGTAATTTTACAGTTTATTTTGTTTTTTTCCTATGGTTACCATAGCCTAAATACAGATAATCTCAATTCTTTTCATTTCACAAAACATAAGGGAAGATTACTCCAGATATTTCCTTACAACATAACAAATCTAAGTATGATTAAATTCAATTCACATTATTTTTGTATTTTAAGAAAACATTTGATAATTGATTTATAGATTTATTTTAATGCTATATGAAAAACAGACATATTTAGAAAAATAGATGCAATTTTTATTCCTTACACATTAACTAATTAAATAACAAAAATACAACAAAATTACATATCCCTATAAAATTTATTAAAGCCTGGAAGTAATTAAAACTTTACCGATGCTGTAAATATCCAATAAATGGAGCTACACCAACACCTGGTCCAACCATTATAACTGGACAATTCATATCATCAGGGAAGTAAAAATTGTTATTTTGTCTTTTGTAAATAAATATACTTTTCTGTAAAAGTAAAAATATATTAAAGAATGCACAAACGCAAACTAATTAAGTTTAAAATTTAGAAATAAAATTTTAATATATATATATATAAAATTTAAAGTTAGTTATATAAAACTATTCTTCATATGAACTCAAAAATATTAGCTTTATTACATTCACTACTATTAACTGCCACAGTTGCCAAAAATTTTATTAATATTAAATGATATAAAATATTTGTAAAAGAACAAAATACAGCATAAGAATATTAAATTATTCAATATGTAAATTGAAAAACATTAGCTTGCTTAAATGATACCGATTTATTTAACCATGAAAATCAACCATTTTGTATGATTAAAACATCAAAATTGTTGATTATTACATTATGAAGTCATAAAAGTTGTTTCAATTAATTATAGAAGAAGTTGTAACATCTAAGGACAGCACAAACAATGTTTTAAAATATCCCAAACATAGTAATCTGTAATATCCTTTAAATTCAATACAAGAAGAACTTTTTATAAAAATACTTGTTTTCTCAAATTACATTACATCATACCTATAAATGAAATGGAATCATAAATTAATGATTTTAAAAAGTATTGCTAATAATGTTATATAAATATTTGCAGATTAGCATAAAATAACATTTGAAATTTTTTTATCAAATATTACAATGTTTAAAGCATGAAAAAGAAAAAAATTCATGAACTTATAATTTTTTTTATCAAAATGATATTATTTAAAATTTTCAAATCGCAAAAGAAAAAAATTACTAGATATAAATTAGTATTTTAATACTGCTTAAGAAAACTAATGGATAAATTATGGAAACATATTTAAATAAAATGCACCAGTGGTCTCTTTTTTTTATACAATGTATCTACTTTACAAAAAAACAGCTCAAATATAAATCATTAATGAATAAAATAATCATATATGTTATTTTTAAATGACAATATACAATTCCATCATAAAAATAATAGAAAACTTCAAATTCAATGATATGTATTGAATAAAAAGAAATCTTGCCAAATGTGTTTTATTTCTAAATGACACAACAGAATTTATTTTCAAAATAAAAGAGAATCATTAAACTCAACAGTACATATAAATGGTAAAATGAGCATTTGTCATATACATGTTTTTCTTAAATTAACTTAATGGAATTTTATCACAAAAAGAGTGGAAAATCCAAAACTCAATAATGTGCCTGAAATAAAAACATCTAATATTAAAATAAATTAGTATTGGAAATATTTTTAAAACCAAATATTATCAACTCTATTCATGATAAATAACACAACAATGAATTAAATTGTCAGATACATTACTTATCTAAGCAACAGAATAGAATTTTATCACAAAAGTAATGAAAAATGTTATATTCGATTATATGCATAAAATAAAATGAATTTTTCATATATTTTTTCAAAATGACACATTGCAATTTTAGCATAAAAACAATTGAAAGTAATTGAATTCAATAATATGCATAATATAAAAATTATATACCTCTGAAGAATCAATATTTAGCTTTGACATTTGCTCACTTATGTCTTTCATATTTGATTGATCAGCTTTCTGGAGCTCCAGAGATAATTCATTCAGCCACCCTGTGCAAACGCCTTCCCTTTCATACATCCTACCACTATCTTTTGTAAATTTCAAAACATGAAACAAAATCTTAAAGGAATTCGGGTCTTCTAATGGAGAGCTAATAAAAAAATCAGTAATTCCATTATATCCAGTTTTGACTACAAATATTCAAAAACTACAAATAAATAAAAAGAATTCAGAGCACAAACAACTTTTAAAACAGCAGCATAAAACAAAAATGAATTTTACACTAAATTCATAATCCGGAAAATTTAATATGGCTTATAAATAAGTAAAATATTTTCTTTCAAAAATTAAAATTATAGTGAACATAGATACTACATCATAAGAATACAATTAGCACATCTATTTAAATGAACTGAAATGAGAGTTCTAACTAAGAAGTAATAACTATCTAACTAAGAACTAATTTATAAACTGTAAAAAAAATATGTCTAATAAGATATATATTTAAAAATATGAAATTTTTCCATTCATTTGTGTCACAATTATCATAAAAACTACATTCAAAGTTAAAAATCATTTCAAATATTATCTTTGATATTTGAAATAGAATCGTTAATTTAAATACATTCATCAATTTTCAAGATTATTCATTCGTTGATGTTTTAATTTTAACCAGATCATTTCATTCCATGGTCCCTTACGGCTAACACTTTCTAAACTAAACACAGATAATTTTACTTTAAGATGTACAAAACATTAAAATATGTGAGTTTGAATAATTATTTCATAAACTAAAAGTAAAATAGAATTATGTTTGTAGCAAAAGAAAAGGGAAAATTTATAGCTAGTAAGGCCAACATTTATTCAATAAATTTTAAAACAAAAAACATTAAAAATATCAGTTTGCAATAATTAAAAGGAAAAATAAAATAAACTTTTGTTGATAAATAAGATAACATTAAATTCATAATTTAAAAAAATATTTTTAAGGAAGTTTCAAAATTGGCTATTTTGAAATAAAAACTCAAGAACTTTTCAAAACTGTTTTAAACATTACTTCGTGTTATGACTTATTTCTCAATTGAAGAGCATAAAATGAGAATTTTAAAATATATAATAAAACGATTTTTGTATCTTTTGATTTATACGTTGTTACAACACAATTTCTTATAATATTATTTAAAATGGAATTTCTAAATAAATTCCATTTTAACAAACAAGAATATTATTTGCAATGAAATACTAAAATATTTTGTCAATACAATATAAAACTTCAATGGATGTCATTCCTTCATAAATTTCACTTTATCCTCTACATTTTCTGGAAACAAACCTTTCTGAAATTCAAATTGTAGTTAAATTATTCCTGCATTTTTTAGCCAGAACTTTTAAAAACCATCACCAAAGCAGTCATTTTCAAGAGATATTTTAAGGCATAAAAATATTGCTTAACAGTAATAAAATATCTTAAGAGAAACTCTCTCTATTATGATATCAGATATTTCCTAATTTTTAAAATCATTACATAAAATATATATGAAAAAGTTTTGTCTAAGAGAGATATACTTTACAAACATCCAATTTAGCATCAATTAAACTATGCTGTTTAAAATATACTTGTTGAGCACATCACACATTCAAGTAAAAAGTATAAAAAATAATTAATCCAAAAATCAAATAAATATTAGTTTAAAAAAGAAACAATTTTAATGGAAAAGAAATAAATACAATAAAATAGAAAAAAAAAAGACAAACTACTTCAAGAATAAAAAACAAAGGATTATTTTCATATCATAATTAAAAATAATAACATACCTTGCAACTGAATAGAATCTTGGCTTCAAATTTGGGAGATACTCTATAAAATAAAATGGCCAAAATTCATGCACATATATAATTTCATAAAAAATCTGAAATTCTAAAATATGTACCATCAATTCTAATAGATACAAAATTTCAGAAGTGCACTTAGATTATTTATATATTATCATGTTAAAAAAATACTATATCATAAAAAACAATAAAAAATAAAAATATCAAAAAAATTATGCAAAATTTAAATAATTTTATATTATAAAAAATAAAATGATTTGAAATAATTTCAATTTATGGAAACTAAAAATTATTTTTTTGTTTTGAATAGCATTTTCATAACAAAAACTAACTGAAATTAAAATGAGTTTTATTTTCACTACTTCAGTTAAAATTATTCGATATTTTAAAAAAATATTTATTTATTAAATTTTATGCTATTATTGCAATAATGCTACTAACAAGGATAAATCCTGCTGCAGACACCACATACTTTGTCATGCTGTTCTAGATAATGTAGAATGCATTTATTATGCACATAAAATGTGATACAAGCAAAACGCAATATTAAGATGATGATATTTACCCAGCAACTTTTCAACTGGTGGGGAACAAGACTGGAAATGAAGTAAGATATCAAGAATGGACAAAGATGGTTTCCGCACAAAATCTGTGAAATAGTTTGCACCCTCAGGAGAGCTCAGGAGCAGAAGGCAATCCTTTTCTTTTTCATCAGTGGTATATTCAGCGAGAATGCGTAATAAAATCTAGAAGGAAGTATTACATGCATCAATAATATACAGAGCACGAATGCATAAAAAAAATTAACAAAGAATATAAGTCTTTGGCAGTATATTGAATAAGAATGCATAGTAAAAATATCTAATATACACATATAAAAATAAACAATTGACTAATTTAGTGATATTTTTCTATTAACTTCAGATTATTAAAACTAAAAAGTTATTTTATTTATTATTATATTAAAAGTATATATATCTAAAAGATGAAAAAAAATTTTTGTTAAGCAATTTGTAAACATAACATAAGTAATTTGTAAACATAACTTTTATTTTCTTAGAATACTAATCAAAAATTTCTTTTAAGTGTAATTTCCTACTGTTTAATACAAACATAAGTTCAAAAACGTTGAACACATTTGATGCACAATCGATTCTAATGCATGAATCAAATATGTATTGAAATATTTTTGATATATTACATAATAAATATGTAGTATATCAAAAATATTTCAATAGCTAAGAATACAGAAAAAACAAAAGTAAAATTATTAAAAATTAATTGCAATTTTTTTCAAATAATCAATTGTATTTATTAATTATTCTCATGTTAGAGTACATTTACAATTTATCTCTGCGGTGAATTTTAAAAAAATCAATAATTCATTGATATTCTTTTATAATTTTTAATATTAGCATGCAATTGTACCTAATGTTTCAAAATTAGCATACAATTTTTCTTGTAGTAATTTCTTCCTTTTGAATTTTTTATAATCTACTTAGCTTTTGTTTAATTTAAATTTTAATTGTATATTCAGAGTTGAGGAAATGTTTTTGATACCTAATTAATGCAACTTTTATACTTTATAGACACTCTAAAGATATTTTTAAGCACTTAAAATAAGTTGCGTTTTTGACTGTAGCCTTAATATACTTGGGCAATTGTAATTTTGACAAGGATTTAAAAATATACTTTACTTCTATTGAAAAAAATAGATATTACTGGTTTCAAACAAAAATTGTTTTGGACAATAGCTAACACATGGCATGCATAAGAATTCCTGTCAGTTATTATCAGCATCAAATACACAATTTTTACATTCCTAATACACGCATTTTTTTTAAATATGTCATCGTTGTAACAGTATTTCACAAGTTTGTTCCTGTTTAAATAAATGCAAAGCATCTGACCACAATACAGTTGAAAATACTTTACATTCAATAGGATCATTACAGAAGTAAAAATTAAATGCAAGATAATTTTTTCTAGCATTTATTTCTTTAATAATATATATTTAATTAATATGAGATAAATTTATTTCTTTAAAAAAATTCAATATAGAATTAGTATATATATGCTAATGTCTCACAAAAAATTTATTGTTTTTATGCAGTAATATAAAATGCATAACTTCAAAAATAATGCCTAATTTAAATTTTAAGTTGGATTATAAGTGCAACAATTACAAAAATATTTTATTTTATCATAAGGCTGCTTTATTGTATAAGGCATTACATTTTAAAATGATATACAATAAAGTAATTATTTATTTTTTATATTTAAAAGCATTGCTGTTTTTTTTAAGCTAACGATATTAAACTTGTCATAATTAATAGAAAATTTGAATCATTTCTTCATTTAATATTTTTTAAATACAGAATATGATCACAGACGTAATGTAAAAAAATGATAATATTATTAAAATAGTTATTTTTATTGCAATTTTATTTAAAAAATATAATCATGTTATATTGAAAATAATATGCTTGTTTCACATTAAATGCCTTGTATTTTTCTCTCATTCACTTGGTTATTAAATAATAATAATTTAGCAACTTGTCTCTGTTAACATAATAAATAACAGTTATATTTAATAGCTGTACATAATTAATACTCTTAATAATTATAAGTATATTTAACTTGATTTACAACTTCATATTCTTTTTACAATTTCACAAGAATATTATCACTGACATATTACTCAATATTAAATATCATTACTCTCTCTTTTGTTAATTTTTATACTCTGAATAACCTAAAGCATCATGTAACACCTATTAATGCAGAATAGCAGTAAGACTAATAAAGCAAGCTAACTTTTTAAATACTATTAGTTTAAAATTTTTGATAACTATACTAATTTAAAAAGGAAAAAATAACAGCAGTTACTGAAAAATACAGCAATTACTCAAATGTTATAATTTATAGAAAGAGATTCTTAAATTTTTGATTAGTAGGTGTAATAACAGAGCATATGCATGTTGATAATTTGTAGCTAAAATAATGACTATTATATATAATTATAATACAGAAATAAATAATATAAATGCATTAAAAAATTGGTACATTTTGGATGTAATACTAAATGAGACAAATAATATTTTATAATACCTTTTTTGGCACTGATCTAATTTCAATACAATTCAAAAATATATCTTTAATAGTTAAAAGTTCAGGTATATGACTTGGAAGTTTTCTTTTATTACTTAAAGCATGCTCAGATAACTGTAATGTCACTGGTAAATCAGCTGACTCTGCAACACTTAATCTAAAATTAAATCAGAAAATATTATAGTATAGATATATCTTGATGATTTCCTCAGAGAAGTTGTATTTTAAGAGTTTACCTGCTTAATAAAGTATCAACTTCTTTCACAGAATTTGAGCAAATGAATCCAAATGAATCCCCAGGCTCATAAGGTATGTTATTTTCCTAAAAATATGTATATAACACTAACATCAGAAAGTTATGGAATAACTATAATTACTATATCATAACAAGTTACATGACTTTAAATTAATCAAAATGAATATTAAATACAAAGATGCAAATAAAACTTCATACATTTGACAAAACAAATGATGATAACTAGTTCTAAAATGAAAATTTTTTTCATTATATTCAGAAAATGTTCTGTTAGCTGCAATATTGTAATAGAACTACTTGAGAAATTATAAATTTATCTCATAACATAAAATTATTGTTATAAAATTTTATTAGAATAAAAAAAAATTAATATCGGTATAAAAACCCTCTCAAAAGACAACATACAGATGATGTTCAATTGGCTTACAATGGACTTTTTCTATTAATTTATCTTTTCTGCATTCTAAAAATATTTATGCTTAAAATTTGCCAGTATAATTAGTTATGTTTTTAAATTTGTTTTTCACTGAAAAATGTAATTATTTTCTATTTAAAATAATTTTTTATTGCAATGAATAATATTCATTCTACCAAAATACAGGGTAAGTTAATGTGATTAAATTTATGTAGTATTTAGCTTTAAGAGACATGTGAAAATATCAATTGTTTTAGATTACCTAGCATTTATTTAAAACAATATTTGTAGTTAAAATTGAAATACAATGAAACATTTAATGAACAAAAGAAAAATTCATGTTTTTTTCAATGTTAATAGTTAATTTAATCAATTTATTAAACTTTACTCTGGCTTCTTTCACATGAGCGACAAGCATTTGCAATGTAGATCATTAGAAAAATTAATTAACCTCAAACTTATAAAAAATTTACTCCCATAACAGGAAAAAACTAAAAAAATTTTTTCATTAATTATAAGAAAAAAAATTAATATACATTATGGTTAAACAATAAAGTAATTTCCAGAAGCTTTTAATTATTTACAGAAAGTAAAAAAGAATTATAATTCTTAATAAATTACATCATTTTAAGTTATTAAATAAATGGTTAAAATAATAAAACTTTTCACTTAATCAAAAATATCTGCCTAATTAAATAATACAGAACACTTTTGAGCAAAATAAATCATTTTTAAATAGAATTTTAGCTAGATGGTTAGCGATTTCAATAGGCACATTCAAAATATACAATACCAAATAAATTTATAAAAATTCTTTTTTAACGATAATTTTATTAAAGTTACAGGAAAACATAAAGTTTATTTATTTAATAATTATAGTTGCTTACCGCAAACTGGAATTTAAGCTCTAAAGTTGTCTTGACACGCTCAGAATAAGTTAATCTCTTAGCAGCAACAAGAGTAGCTTTTGTTAAAGAAGATGCTTGAGAATGAAGATTGCTCTCTTCTGGTACAAAACATTTCCTCTCTTCCTGCATTGATATGTAAGAACAATTGAATAAATTAGGATACAAATATAAATTTTTTCAATATATATTACATATTTATATAAAATAAAAATGGATGCATATTTAACTTAATAATATTAAAGATAGTATTCATATCATTAGAAGAACTGAAAAAACTGCAAGATTTAACCAAAAACTAATTCACTAACTAAAGAATTTTTAATAAGTAATAACATTATTTCTTAGTAAGAAATATAGAAAAAATATAATGGTCACAAAAAAATTTCATTGTCATTAATTAATTTTTTAAAGTTTTTACATTTTCTTACACTGACATACATATATACAGTTGTAAAAATAGAAACAGCAAGATAAAAAAATGCATCCAATAATTAATATTTAATTTGATCTCCCCAAGAAATTTGAATTTGCTGAATAATAATTAAGTGCAGGATATTAATTGTACGAAACTAATTGTACTAAACAAAGATTGATAGCAAAGAAATTAGAATATCAGAGAGTCGTTGCTGTGATGAGTCGATCAATGGCTGAGTGGTTAGTATTCGTGACTCCTGAGCAATTTCTGGGTTTGAATCCTGGTTTGAGGATGAAAGTTAATTTCTCTCAGTGTTTCTCTGTCCTTTCTTCTGTGATGATGAATGACTGTAGCCCACTATATAAACAGGTTTGTGGTGGTATGGCGTGGGTAATGCTACTTGCCTCCGTAACTTGGTTCACAAGTTCCCCCACTGGGTAAAACAAATAATTAGCAGTTTCCGGTCTTGTTGTGGTGAAGAGTTGGTTACCCAAGTGTATGGTGCTAATAAAAATTTGCTTTGATGAATAGAGCTTAATGAGAAAGGCATTTCTTTCATGGCTTAAAATTATAAATGCTTGATTGATGAAAAAATTGATTTTTCAAATTTTTGGTTTGATCTTTCGGTCAAGAACAGGTAATCATTAATATGCCAAAGATCTATATACATTAAATATACACTCCCAAAACAAATCTGTGCACAAACATATAATAAACATTTTAGAGGGAATAAAAGTAAATTATAGTGTCAATATTAATTCAATTTTTATATAAAGTATTTCTTTGACAATTCCTTAAATATCAGTAACAATTTCAGAAAGATAACACACATTGTTCCAAAATAATTATTATAATTAAAAATTACACTAAAAGCAGTCAAAAAAGTTTGCATACAGGTACAAATTATAAAGATATTTGCAAATTAATTTTCATTATTTAGTTACAATGAGCTTGTGTTAAATGAATCATCTGAATTAATTTTTGCAACTTATTCATTTCAACTCTGGTGACAATAAAACAAATAGAATAAAAAAGTTGTTTTGTTGATATGATACATTAGTACTTGCAAAAAATTAGACTTAAAATGGATTCTAAAGGGAAAGAAATTGTTCCAGATGAAAAGCATCTACGATAAAGGAATGAAGGTAAAACTCTTCGAGTAATTTGAAAGTTAGTGGAAAGAATTCATTCTTCTAACCAAATAGCAATCAATAATTACAAATAATAAAAAATTGTTATCTTAAAGCCTGAGAGTAATTGATCATCTAAACTGACTTTACAAGAATAAAGATTCATCCTGAAATCCGTTCCTTTAAATCCAAAGATTACTGCATCACAAATGCTAATTGATATTAGAGAAATGCTTAAAAAAACTTTTCATGAAGATACTATTCTAAATATTTTGAAAAAATCTGGCTATCATAGCCATAAAAACATATATTTCAACTGTCAATAAGCAAAAATGTTTAAATTTTGCAAGTGAATAATTTTAAGTAAATAAACCTTCTAAGTTTTTGAAAAAGGTAGTTTTCTGATGAAACCAAGTTTTGTATCTTTGGCATCAAAGGTCGATAAACAGGTGTGGAGAAAACAAGGTATGGCTTTTGAGAAATGAAATCAGGTGTCTACAGTTAAACACAGTGGAAATGGCATCATGATTTAGGGGTGTGTGGCAGCTAATGGAGAAGATCAATCAATTTTTATATACTCCACATTCGATTATATGGGATTTCTAAGTATATTAAAACAAAATTTGAAACAGAGTGCACAAGTTTTGTTTGTTTGTTTGTCGCTCAATGGTCATTTTTGCACACAAAGGCTAATTAGACCGGGACCTACTGTTTAAAGTGGATTCCGAACCACTACAAACATCCATGCCCTGGGTGGGATTCGAACCCATGAACTGTTGAACCAAAGGCAAGAGTGCACAAGATTTGAGCCTAGGCGATGACTTTTGGTTTCAACAAAACAATGATCCAAAACACAATACCCATATCGTAAATCTCTGGTTGTTGTACAGTATCAAAAATCAGTTGCATACTCCTCAACAATCAGCACCACAACAAAACCCTATCAAAGATTTATAGGACTTATTGCAACACAAGATTCGAGAATATAGCATCAAAAGAAATGTTGAAAAGAGTAATTATGAAGGAATGGAATAACATTTCATCTGTAGAAACCACCAAACAAGTTCACTCTATGCCTAAACGATTGGAAGAGGTACTTAGACATGTAGTCTTTCCACATACACACAATCAAAATATTAAAGTTTAATTAACAGTGCATGCAAGTTATTTTTAAAAACTTTTCTCATCTGTATGCAAAGTTTTTCTGATCAGCTTTTTGTGTAATTTTTAATTATTATTATTACTTTGAAATAAAGTTTGCTATCTTTCTGAAATTGTTACAGATATTTTAGGAATTGTTAAAGAATTATTTTACAAAAAATTGAATTAATGTATGTAACACAATAATGTATTTTTATTCTCTCTAGAATGTTTACCATACATTTATACACAAACGTTTTCTGGCAAGTGTATATAATATTTAATATTGCTTATTAGATGGGAAGGTAAAAAGAAATAGGAGGCAGAGCAAGTGTTGATTTACCCCTGACCCTGGTTTAAAATTAGAATATGCTTCATATTGACAAGACTTCATCACTCAATCAATCAATTTAATCCAGGATCATTTGTGCTGTAACTAAAAGATCATTACTGTATAAACTAAGCATAATAATTTAGTAAGTAGAGTGGATCTAAGTCTGACTATTATAGTTGTAGTGACAGAACTATTTCAACTATAACAGCAAGACTTAGAACAAAACACTTGAAAGGCATGATAATTTCTACAGACGGACAAATGAGTTACACTAGGCTTTGTCCTCACTGCACGGATAACACCCAACTGACTCTACAACACATCTTCAGTTGTCCAGCAATACTGGTCAAGCTTTTTAATAGCAGCATAGAGGATCCTGTGGAGCTTCTTTTTACAGACAAAACTGTAGAGATTGCCAGAGCTGTCTTCGACAGCTTCGGAGACATTTAGGGTTTTTGCATGTACTCCATGGACACGACATTGACATCATCATCAAGTAGATTGTAGTATTAATAGAAAATGACAAAGAACGGAAGATGATTTTTACGATTATTTATAACAAATTAGTTTAAAATCATTAATTTAATATATTCACTTATAATATAGTAACAAATCTGCAATTGTAAAGTTTGTACGTACTTATTATAGCTATTTTTTAAAATAATTTTAATAAAAGTAATCAATAAAATTTTAAAATTTTATAACTCTGTTATTTTTATCTATTGTGTGACAATATGAATAAAATAATATAAAATATATTGCAAGCTTCTTATATAAGCAAATACTTTTCTTAAATTAATTTGATAAAAACGTGTTTTCTACACAAATTTTATCCATATATTTATAAAAACATATTAAGAATAAAAAAATATTTATTAAAAATCTGGATGAATGTTCTACACAGATATGTAATACTATTAAAAATTAAAATGTATGACTAATTATAATCAAAACAATGTTAATTGTGTTTTATTAAATTATTGAACTTCTTAATTTTCCTTTTTTGTAACAAATTTTGACTTTTTAATATTTGTAATGATAAAGAGAAAGAAATGCTTTTAGAATTAATTAATCCAATAAAAATACATCTACAATTTTTATTTGCAATTAGTTTATAAATGTAAATTGAACATTCATTAATATTGCATATTTAATTTCTTTAGATTTCATAAGATTGAATTTTCCATTAAAAAATATTCTTAATCCATGTACAGTATTTCTAAAATAGATATTCACAATTTTTTAAAAAAAATTGTAAAAAAAACGATTTAAATTTTTAATACAAAAAATGGAAGTTAAGAGTATGTATTTACTACAAATATTAAATTTTGCTAGTAGGAAAAAATGAATTTCCTTTATCAAACACAATTAAAAAAATTCAACTTGAATGTTAAAAAAACTTACATCTTTTTCTTTAAAATTTATCAACAAAGTAGGTGTTGGAAGTTTTGGAATTCTGCATTTTTTAATATCAAAGTTTGGTAATATAGATGGCAAATCAGAAATTGTAAGAACTTCTTTATCAAACAAAAGTGAATTTTCCATTATTTTATTGCAATTATTTTCAGAAATATAAGAGTTTGTTTCATGTATTTTAATATCTTTTGTAAAATCCCAGGCTGATTCACAACTGACACCAAGTTGTTTCTTTAGGGCAGGCCATAAATTTTCTAACCATGGATCAACACCAGTTTCAATACTGAAATGTAAAAGAAAAAATGAAATTTTTGAACATTTTATATAATTATTAAAAAACTTGTAATCAATTTAGTTAAAGATTTATTTTCTTGCAATAATTATATGATTTGGAATATTTAACAAACAAAATTACCTATAATAAACACAAGGAATGTCAATGAATTGCAAGAAAGAGAGCAATGATTACAAATTATAAATTTAAGTAAAATAATTATTAAAATTCTACTAAGATAAATTTTAGGATTGTTAAACTAGATTCATATGAATACTTGCCTAATGCATATTATCAAATAATTTTTAATTTCATTACAGTTATAAACCTAAGCAATATATCTGAAACTTTTTTGCTAATTTACTTAAACTTTCAAGTAGTGTAATGTAGAAAATATTTAGATTATACATGACCTAAAGAAGTAAAATATTTATTAGAATTTTACTAAAAAAATTTTTCCCACACATAATGGTATTACTATTGAGTGTTTAAAATTAAAAAAAGCCTGTATCATCAAGCAAATAATAGAAAACTATTTAACGCATCAATAGCAGCATCAAGAACACACAAATGTTAAATTAGATTTGATTTTTTTTCCTTGAGTGAAAATTTTATATGTTTCATATTAATATTAATGTTGCTTGAAATAATGCATATTTACTTTGCATACCAAAGAGTAGAACATCACATGATGTCTGAATAAAATGCCATATGTGTGATTCAGTAATAACTAAGATAGTATTAAAACTCAATGACACTACATGATTAGTAGTGTATCAAATACTGCATTTAACAAATTAATCATTTATTTAACTTTTCATAATTATTGAAAAAAATGAAATAAGTGAAAAAATGTTTTTTAGAAAATATATTATCATTATAAAAGAAAATAGTAAATTGAAATTTTTTTATTATTTTTCATAAAATTTAATAAAACAATTATGACTGATAATTATCTAAGAAAAACTCAACAATTACCCAAATGCATCATCTCCATATCCAGTTGGATAAAATGATTTTGCAGATAAAAGTTTTAACCTCTTTTCTAGTTGCCGACCAAATAAGCAAAACTTAATATAATTAGAATCTCCAAGGGCTAAACCAAATAGAAATTATTTATTAAAAAGAAATGCAAATAAAAACATCTTTAAAAGCACAACTAAAAAAGTTTAAATAAAGAAATATGAGTTCTTCCAACCAGTAATTTTAAAAACAAAACCAAAAGTTATGAAAACACACTTCTAAAAATAAAACTCAGTTTTGAATATTAAATTGGTATTTCCTTATTTATATGAAAATATTTTTCACAATATGTAAATACAACATTATCTTAAGGGAAATACTAAATTTTTTGAGTATTAATAGCAACTAAGACTAAATGATGTCAACTTTCTGTGAATGTCACATACTTTGATGCTGCTTCATGAAGAAGAATTTAAACATATTTTATATAGTTAACTAAAATATGTTTGAATATTTATCCCATATTGTCTTTTTGGAAAACCCTTTCCTATGGAAAGATTATATATTTATGTGGGGGGAGGGGGAAACTGGAAAACTTCCAAGCCTTTTTTCCCCAACAAGACGCATAGTCTTAATATTATAGTTCAACAATAACTATGAGAATGTAGGGCTTTCCATTGCAAAAAGTAAAGTCTTCTCTTTAAATTAATCCCTGTAAAAGTACTCAAACTTTAGATAGTTAGGTTAAAAAGGTTAATATATATAGTGTAGTGTTTGAGAGTTTAAGTAAAACTTCACACAAAATTAGGAGAAATATTCATTTAATTTGTCTGATTGTTTAAAATTTTAGTCCACTGTAACATTTTTTATAGTCATTAGTTATTTCTCTTATCTTATATATTTCTTAATATTTTTTATTCCTTAATATTCTCTTAATGTATCTTATTTTTCTTAATATTCTTACTAAATATTTTTTTTTATTAATAGCAATGTTTCATCACAGTAAATTGTAATTTCATCAGTTTTCTGTGATTATCTTGAGGAAAATACATCACAGTAAAATCTGATTAATAAGCAGAAAGTAGATAAAATATCATAAAATAATTCAAACTTTTAACTGCAGTACACTGAATTTCAGGCAGCAATTTCAACAATTTTATATTTAGATATATTTCTGTTCAATAGTCAAATATTACCATTCTAATATATGAAAAAGCAAAATAAACTCTTCAATTTTAAGGAATAATATGTTATCAGTTCTATCTTAAAAATATTTACTTAATGTACTATTTTATCCTAAACTATGAAAAGCAAACACACAGAAACAAATTATAAATGCAAAAACATTTAATTTTATTTTTATATTCTGTTAAACAAAATCTTGATTTTAAAATTAAAATAGATATATGAAGAAATTAAACGCTCATTTTGGAATACAATACCTTATTATCAGAGACCATTTATAAAAAATCTTATAAACAGAACACTGTTTAGAAATTGGCAGAAATAATTTTAAATTTAAATATAAACAAAAAATAAACAAATAACAAAGTTCTGTGAAAATTTAAGAAACTTCAATTTCAATTTTTAAAATTATTATTTTCCTGTTATATTAGTAGCAATTTGATTTTTATAATTTCACATTTTGCTATCACTTAAACAAAATTATATACCCTTTGCTTTAAATATGAACCATAAATATTGTAGTATTATTTATGTTTATATTTCACAGACATATTAAATAAATACATTTTAAAAAGTATACAAACATAATAAAAGTTATTTAAATTAAATTAAGAGTGCACATTTTATTTCTTTTCTTATGATTCTTAACAAAATGAGCTATGAACTATCTGAATTTTATGAACATAATTTAGTTTTAATTATTAATAATTTATCTATTTTAAGAATAATTTCCTTTTTTATTTTATAACTTTCTTTTTTAAATATTTAAAATATCAATTAGAAATAAATTTTATTTACAAAATTTGCCCATAAGAAGAATATAAAAATTTGTTACAAGAAAAAAATATTAAACTTGCTATAAAATATTTAAATATAAATAATACAATGATATTTTATTCTTTCAAATATGATTAATATTTTTGCAATAAAATAAACTAGAACTTCAAAATAAGTTATAAAATTAATACAAATGTATTTTATAAATGTTTATTCATAAAAACAAAAACAAGGAAAAAATAATTACCTAAAAGAGTATAATTCAAATGTTCAAGATAATTGGGTTTTAATATTTGGCGATTCAATCGACGAACAAATTTGAATGCTGAATCTGGAGGTTCTCCGTCCCCAGTAGTGGACACCACAAATACTACACAAGATTCTTTTTCAATGCTAAACTGAAAAAAACCAATATTATTGCAAAAATTAAGCAAATAGGCAAATAATGAACTTGTTGCATGAAATTTACTCTCATGTGACAGATTCAAAATCATTAATTTTTTGTAATAACAATTAAAAGAATTCCTTTTTTAAAAGGAAATTATTAAATATATTATCTAAAATTTCATAAATGACAATTAAATTTTTATTTTGGTAACTAAATTTTCAAGGTAAATTTCAAACACATTTGAAGACCAGATATCAAATTAATTGATTTCAAGTTATTGATAGGAACCAACTTTTGTGAAAACTGTAATGTAATAATTTTTCCCTATAAATACCAGTTTCCAATTATGCAATGTGTAAAAAAAAAGTATATCTATTAAGAATATTATAAATAAAAAAGTAGTAGTTTTCCAAGTATTATAAATAAATTTTGAGAATAGAGAAATATTCTCAAAATTTATTTTATGACAAAACTATTTTAAATATCATTATTACATTTCCATTTAAAACTGAAGAAAAAGCAACTTCACTAAGAAATTTAAATAAAATTAACTTAATTAGTAAATTAAAATATAAATAATATTTAATATTTTAATTTACTAGCACAAAAAAACTCACTTTTAAATTGTATGTTAAGTTTATCACCAACAGCACAGAAATAGATTATTTTTAAAACATATTTAAGCAACAACTACAAATATTTATCTCCTAAATATGAAAAACTTAATTTCATAAAATAACATGCTTAATATAATTTTTAGTTCTAAAAATATTTATCCAGTATTTAAATGTTTTAAAACATAATGAATGTAATGTAGAAGGATTCAATATACCAACCAATAAAATAAATACAATGATTTAGGGTTTGAATTTAATTTAAAAATAATTTTTATATGAATATTCATTCGTTTAATGAGTTAAAATATTTTACAAATAAAATTTCAGAAAAAAAAAATGGAACAGTTCAACTCTTAATGCAATAATGATGAACGTAAGACAAAAAACAGCACAAAAGTAAAAATTAAAAAAAAAAAAAAAAAAAAAAAACACACACACACACACATCTATAGGTAAGTCTGAAAGTGTTTTTTAGTCAAGAACAGATTAAAAATTGTTTAGTAATTTTTTAACTTAATTTTAGGCCCAAGATTTACCATCAGGTTTGCATGATAGTAAATCTTAGGCCTGCCAACTGGACAACCAGAAACGCTCAGTTTTCCTTCCTCCTTAGGATGGAAGAAGTGATGTATTTTGGAGATATCACTGGACATGATTATCTACAGGCTCATCTGTTCAAAATTGGTCTGGCCAACTCTCCTGTCACCCCTCCCAGTGAAACGATGAGCAATGACTGGGGAACATCTTTTTAGTTGCCCCTTCCTTCTTTATGTTCACTCTCATGGTGACTTCGAACCCCCCCCTTCCTGTAGCAAGTTTTACTTCAATTACTAAACTTACACTGGACAGCAAAACGCCTTGTGCAGCAAATGTCCAAAAAGTTGTGGCGAGTAATTTTTAGAAAATAAATAAAAAAGAGCTTAATTTTTAGTTAAAAAGTTTTTGAATAAACAATTTTTAACAATTATTAAGATTATAAAATCCTTATAAAAACTAATGATATATTAGGTGGATAATTATAATTATTGTTTAATATAAAGAAAAAATTAAGAAATTTGCTTTAAATTTCTAATTACAATTGAAATTTTTTGTTCTAAATCAATTATTTTAGCGAAAAACTGTTTTTAATAATTCAAAAAATGATAATATTTTTTCTAAGTTCATTTTAATTTTATTAAACTTTTTAAATACAGAATTTAGACTACTCAGATTATGAATGACTAAAGTCTCAGAGTGAGTATAATTTTATAAATTTAAATTTTAAAAAAAATAACACACAAATTAACTTGAGATTTGTTAAAGTGCAATGTTTTGTTTTTACTCCATTTTTAATTAGCTATTCAGTAATTTAATTTCTGCAAGGTTGAAAATTTCTTTTAAGATATTTTCTGATATATTTACAGAAATTAAGTTATTGAAAGTTATTTTTAACAGTATTGATTTAATGATAATTTCTTAATTTTTCATTTTTTTTTTTTTTTTTAGTTTGTTTGTGTTGAGATATGTTGAAAATATGCAGTTTTCAGTATCAAAAAGATTAAAACAATGCCTAAAATTTATTCTTTATTTTGTAACTTACTTCTAAGCAAACTAAATATTTTAACAGTAAAAAATCAATATTAGAAAATGATTTAATACTACTGATCAAAGTTAAGATAGCCATTTTTGCTTTCTTCTAATTGTTTTTTTACTATAAGACCCAGAACACTTTGAATTGTATTGATGGAATTCATGCAATTTATTATTATATTTTTGCATATTACATATAAATATGAAATTTTTCATGTAGTTTTTGTGACAATGTTTGTTAAAATATATTAATGTCTGCAGTCACATACATAAAAATTGCAATCATGCCTAAAGAGAAGTAAAATTGCTTGAAATAATGTGTAGAAATGAAAGTTTTACCTAAATACTGGACATCAAATACAAAATATTGTTATTACTAAATGTAATCCAGTACCAAAAACAAACCAATAAATTTTATGCGATTCTGCTTTCAAATATAAAACATTAATCGCTTTTGAAAAATATACTTCTGATAAGATCCTTTATTAATAAATAATCCCTTTCATAAATAATTTTTTTAAAAAACTATTTCCAATAATTAAACATGAAAGAAAATTATCGTTGCAGACCATTGTAAAAAAAGATTTGTAAAGATTAAAAAATATTTAATTTTTTTATAATATAAAAAAATGTCAACTATTAGAAATTATTTTGCATACTTGCAACATTGGTGGATTTTTATATGCCTTTAATAGCTAATATACCTTTTTATCAGTTAAACTCAAACAAAACAAATTTGCTTTTAGTCCATGTGATGGAGCAGTATCACATATTTCTTCTGCTATGGCTTTTGCTTGGCCAGTCTGTGATGCATATAAAAGAAGAAATTGTTTTGGAGTTACAGAATCAGAAGTTGTCATTGAAAATGTTCTACCTTAAAACAAGTAATATTCACATTAAAATATGCATATTACTTTCAGATAAAATGCTAAGTAAATAAAGAAATAAAGACCAATTCAAATGAAAATGGTAAAAGATATATCTTTTATTATTAAACATTATAGTTGTATTAGCCTATAATGAGTCTGGGAACAATAAAACAGTGCATTACAGTAGAGAATTCAATATATACTAATTATTTTAAAAAATCTAAAATCATTTCAGTTGTTCACCATTTTGTAATAATCTCAGAAATTAATAATATAATTGATTAAACAATCCATTCACAAACCAAAGTTCAAGATTATATTGGTTTCTAAATAACAGGCTAATTATTACTTTTATAATAAAAATATTTTCAACACATTTAAAAAGAATTGTAGTCACAAATCACAGATTTTTTGTAATGTCATAAGTTTTTTTTAGCTGTTTTTACTACACAAATTCTAAGCCATTAAAATTTAAGACATTATCTCTTGTCAACACAATAAAAAATTGTTTGTGACATTAATAGAGCTTATAATCTAATTTCGAAGATTTTTACTCAATTCACATAAAACTCGATATATATTTATATATTTATTTTATTGACCTTTAATTATATCGCTTTATACAGTTTTTTTTTTGGCCAGTTTGTAAGATTATATATCATAAGTCGTTACAAATAGTCAAAAGTAACTGCAAGGGGTGAAATAATTAAGAATCAATTTATAAAAAACAATAATCAATAATGAATGATATTTATCTTGAGCTCTTATAACTAAAATCCATATAGCTTTATTAAGCAATAAATAACATTAAGTTTTCATTATTAATAAATAAAAAAGAAATCAATTAAGTATTTTCAAAAAATTTCGAAGCAACTATCTAAAAGAGTTATTAAAATGAAAAACATGTCATAAACTCAATATAAACTTATTTAAAATTAACTTATTTTAAATTCATTTTAGTTTACTTGGTATTAAAAAGAAGTTCGACATAGTAGTTTTCAGTAATCGTTATAAGGTACAGCTTGATTTTGGTAATAAGAAAAAAAGGAAGGGAGGGAAAAATTGAAACAAAACAATGTGAAAAAAAGACACACACACAGAGTCACAAAAACAATAATCATAGAATTTTAAATATTGAATTTTAGAATCAGACAAGTGATAAAAAAATAAATATTTACTTAATGACTCACAAAGGAGTTTAAATCGGTTTCGGCATTTCAATGTTGACAAAATGTTTTTGATTGATTGAATGATTGATTGATTAAAAGATTTAAAATTTGTTACTCAAATTTAGAAAGTTTGTACCACTGGTTTTTTGTTATGGTGCTAGGCAATTTTTTAATGGGAAAATCTTTGGTGTGATTTGAAACGATAACTGATCAGCATTTGTCAATGATTCTATTTACAGTTTTTATTACTAAGTTATTTCTTATAGAAATAATTCCAATTAGTGATTTAAGGCATATTGTTATAGCTGTTCTCCTGCATATCAAAACTGATTTTAATCAGTGCCGTGATCAAATCTTTAAGAGGGACTTTCACTGATGATTTTGAAATAACTATTATTTAAATAGAATCAAAAGAAAAGAAAGAATTTTTGATCAAGACTCATACTTTTACACAAAATACATTAACAGAAAATTATTAAATACTGAAACACAGTCTGTTTTGTAATTTTTTAAGTGCAAGCTTTTAAATTAGCAAATTAAAATTACTAAAGACCTATTTTGTTCTTTTAGTAGGTTTCTTCGATGGGAAAGGTTTCAAGATCAATTATCCAATGCTTTTTCTAGTTTTTTCACAGTTAAATAATATTCTAATTTGGTTATTTTTGCATGCTATTTGTGCTTTTTGTGTATACGAATTTAAGGGTCTTCCAGGTTCCCTCCCCTCCTGTGTATTTTCTGTTAAAAAACAATGATTAGATATGGATGTTAAAAAACTTTGCCTAGTTTAGTTGAATCGAATCAAGATTGTTGTTGCGTTATTTCAAATCAAGATTTTTAAGCTGACATTTCCAAAATGTCAAGTAGAATTATGAAAAAAATGGTGAGATACAAAACTGATGGTGAGATATTTTAGCATGCTCTAGATTAGAGAAATCTTGGGTGTTGTTTAAATCTAATATTAGGTTCAATTTGGAATACTCCATCTTGGAGAGATTAATAAAAATTAGGTTTTTATTACAGAGTTCGTTTCCTGTTATAAAGCCTATTTTAATCGCTATGAACATGTGCGTCTTCAAATACATTCTGGCGTTATACAATATACTGTATCATATTTCCCGATGAAATATTGTATTCCATGAGTTTTACGTTGGAACAGAATTAAATCTGAGATTTTATGAAATACTAGTAGATGTAACACTTTATTAGTTAATCTTGGGCGTCTTTTTGTTAATCTTAAAATCAAAACTTCTTTCTTTTTTGGCTTGTTATAAATGTATTGGCTTCTATGTTTGTTTACAAAAATAACTTAAACTCGATAAACGAGAATAGGTTGTAGATAAAGACTTGTGTTTTAAGAGTTTAGTGTTATCGCAATAGCATTTTTTTTATCATAATCTTAAATTACCTAAGGAAATCAATTTTTACTTCTTTTTCCATATATTTATTATTACAGGAGATTATTAGGGAATCCAGCTTGAGAAAATATTTGCAAGTATTTTAATTGCTTCAGACTATTTATTAGCTTCAATTTTCTTTCCTAATTTGCAAGGGACAAACCAAAGCAAATACTAAAATAAATTTGATATTTCTTTGTTAAGAAATTATGAGTTTTAATGTAAGAACAATTTATATGCTATTTCTAATAGAGAGAGGCTGAATAATAATAATAATAATAAAATGAACGAAAACATATAACGTAATTTTATTGCACTTTTGTACAGATTCAATTTGCTAAAAGCTTTAAGAAAATTGAAAAATCTTCTTCTATATTCTACTAACAACACTCTGATTATTGATTTTGACTCAATCGTACAATGAATATATGAAAATAGTTGCATCATTATTGAATTTTAATATGTATAACATTAATCAAATTAATTATAGTAATATTTAATATAGAAATAAAATTTATTTTTACATGCAAGTGATCCTAATATGCAATTAGTCCTCATATTATAATCCTAATAGTCGGTGTGAAGCCCGGTGACTTAATGGTAACTATAGATGTAAAATTCCCAGGAATTTTGAACCACAGGAATTTATACTTGGGAATTTTGGGAATAAACCGGGAATTTTTAGGGGAATAAACTCAACCAAACATCTTTCATTTATATAAGACAAAAGAAACATTTTTTATGTATTGTTTTGTCTTATATAAAGTAAGAAAATTGAAGTAAACTACGAAAATATGCAAAAGAAATGTCTGTTCGGACTTCTAATAAAGACGTTAATTAGTTTCGCACTGAGAAAAACAAAAATATTGGTTAAAATAATAAAAATAACGAATAAATATTTAATAAAAATATTAAGATTTATTTTTCAGGACTGTCAGAATAAATATTGAAATTTCCATGTTTCTGTCGTTATAAATTTCTAAATTCACACAGAGAAAAAGGAACATTTTTCTGAACATTAATTTTTAAATTTATTCGAACTTGGTCATTAATGCCAAATTATTTTATTTGTCTGGAAAAATTTATATTACCGTAATTTATCTAATAAAGAAATCAAATCTTCAAAAATTTCTAACTTAGTTGAAAATTTTCGAGGTCTTTTAAAACTCCCGAATTTTTTTTTTTTTAATTTGCAAGGGTATAAACCGGGTTTATTCATGGAATTATAACGCGTTTTTCTCTCTTTTACAACACTAGTGTTAACGATTCGCACCGGTCAGAAGTTTGATTTTCGGGCTGGGCAAGATCAACTCAGACTTCCATCCCTTCAGTGGGTCGATAAATTGAGTACCAAGCATGCTTGGGAACTAAACACTGGGAGTTTCTCTTTAGTTTGACTACTTAACTGGAAAACATGCTTCGCAACCCAGGTCCCTAGGCCAGTAAAATAAGTATGAACTTTGTAGCCCTTGGTCCACATATGGTCTGTTGTTCCACTACTTTTTTAATTTAATTGTCGGTGTCATAAGATTATAAGAACTTTACTGAGCATGATATGGACTGCTCAACAATGAAATGCATCGCAAAACAAGCAAAAGTAGACTTGCCTTCCTAGATATGAGTGATTTTATTTTTCTCCAAAGCTTGAAAAAGATCTTCAATTACCCTTTAATAGTTTAATGAGTAATAAATTAAAGATGTTTTCAAATTAATTAACTAATTATGACAAGTGTGTTATACGAAATGATGACAATTTTTATTTGATGAATATTATAAGTCTAACATACAAACCCATGATTGTATTAGTTTAAAATGTACGGATTTTGCTTTAGATCAAAGGATAATAGGAGCAAAAATCTCAGGTATAACAATGCATCAATAGCCTTGAAACAACGATTTTATTTTAAATATTCCATCCTAATCTGGAAATCATAGATAGAACAATTTCTAAGTGAAAATTCTTTACCGTTGAACGAGTAATATGAATGTTATTTACAACTTTATATTATTAATAGATGAGGATTTAAGAAACTGTAAAGACAAGCTTTTGAGGGACGTTTACTTGGAAATAGCATACTAATCAGTATAATTCACCGATCTAGTGAATTCTCAGGGTGTCGAGTGAAGTACTGTCTCACACCTTTCAAGCTCTTTGGAATTCCAAAATACGATAAGAAAAAAGATGTCAAAGAATAGAAAAGCGGACATGAGTCAGCAGCGATAAATTTTTTTAATGAAAGTCTTGAGCACTGATATGGGAATGAAAAAAGTTATACAACACGCATTAATTAGTCCATGAAATATAATACAGTTATATCCAGAAAGATGAAGTAAAGAGCAACACTCTGTCGACCACAAGAATAGCCCCCTCACCTAGTTTGGTTTGTAGCAGTTGCTGTAGCAACAAGCTCTATCCATTTTAAATGAAGGTTAAGGGTGTAAAATGAATTGACGATATTAATGATAGTACCTATAATATTAGATAGATGATATTAAGGATCTTATATGTGTTATTCTCAAAGCATTCAGGGAGCCAATGTTTTTCGTTTGGTTCTATCTATAGAAAATGGAGCTCTTGTTTATATAGCAGCAGACAAGCAAAGACAAACAAGTTATCTTGGTAGACAAACAATATCTATAGAAGACTCTAACTTAAAAAGGTGCCAGTTTCTTTTGTTGAAAGCATCTCTTTACATTAGGTATTTCTGAAAGAAAATAAATATAATTTAAATGAAAAATTTGTGTACTTTTGTAGGGGTACTCTCACATTATAAATTACCTCTTTTTATTCTCATTAAAAGATATATATATTGTACTTTATTGTACAAGTAATTTTATGCAGATTTTTAATAGTCAAACCACATCTAAAGAGTATTTTTAGGACTTAGAATTTAAGAGTTATCTTATACACATTTTTATCATTTAATTAAATTATGAAGCTGGTGACTTCCGTATTATTTAAATGAATATCTTGCTGTATATTCATTAAGTAGATTATATCGATTTATAGCATTAAAAAAAAAGCAAAAGAGTCAGTTTACTTTGCAATTACAAATTCATTTGTCTCACATTTAATAAATAATTTAAGAAACCTGTTCAAAGCAAATTTATTCAGAATATAATTTTGATTTTTATATTATTAAGATAAATAAGTTCCAGTAAGAGTCGGGGTAAGAATAAGAATTTAAAAGTACCAGTAACAGAAACTTAGAAATTGGTAATAGTCCAAATATAATTTTGCGCTGATTTGAATTTTCAATGCAATAAGTTCTTGTCATATTTTTAATATTTTGATGGTTTTTCAAATATATTAAGAGTTATAGATGCTTGAAAATTTATCATTTTTTTTAATGTGTGAAAGACTCTTATTATTTACAGTCAAAAAGAGATTTATAGTTTTTAATGCGACATCTTTATTACAGTAATCATACAGGAGTACCACGAAATGTGTCTTTGGATAAAAGTGTGCCAGGTCTTCCTGATCGAGTAATACCCACTGGGAAAGCAAGAGAATCATTGTTTTGAGCTGCATGGATTTCTGGGATATGCATATTCTGTGACGTGTCCCTTTCTGAATGTATAGTTACATCAGCTGGGTTTTTGTTACTAGTTCCCGGCTCGTTAGTTTCAATGTAGGCTCGAAATCCATTCTCGTCTGCCGTGTACTGGACGACCCTGTAATGACCTTCATCGTTTTGAATGCTGTAGGAACCTTCGACCTTGCCTTTGTCGTCGGAGGATTCTCTTCTGGAACTGATGGCACCATTTTCACCCAAATCAATATAATAACTGAAAGCATATGGTTTCAAGTCATTGAAGAGGTGAACAGGATTGTTGTTAGGGTTCTGGAAATAGAATAGATAATATAAAGTCTATAAATAAATATGTTTACCAGGTCAAAATTTTTAACGTTAAATAGCAATCAAAAATATCAAAGTATTATAACATTAAAATGCAGTATAAAATACAGAGACTGCATATGAAATTATCAAAAATACTTATTTTATCTGATTTATGAAATTTGATAGGCCATTCTTATTTCTGAGAAACATTTCATACTGTGAGATATTTCTTATTTTATTTCATTCAAAGAAATTTTCTTTTTCTTTTTTATGCAAGTTTAGCACATTTCTATCTTTCGTCTTTTTAACTAACTGTGACCAAAAGACACTTAGTGTCATATCTTGATAAAAAAAAATACTGATAAATTGTACATTTTAATTTCCAAAATTGAAAATAGAAAACTCTAAAATAGCAATTATTCAAAAACATAAAATAATGAATAAAGTGGAAAAAAATATTGAATTTGAACCACATTATAAAATAAATAGAAGGAATACAATGAGGCAAGAAGAAATTTGGAGACAATGTTATTTCGGATATTAGCTCAAGTGGATTAACAATTCGTATGTGCTCATTTAGTGTAGATAAATTATCCTTAAAAACGAAAATAATCATCTAAAAGATGCAATTCAGCGTACACATTGATGCACCATATGAACATCTAATTCTCCATGCTGAAAACAACAGCCATCGTCTTACAAAACCATTTTGAAAATGGCGAAACTCTGAGAGCTATCATAAGACTTGATTTCCATTTAGCTTGCATCAGTTTTCTACTGATAATCTCATAAATCAACTGGATTATACATCATATTATGTGTAGCATAAGAATACTACTGGGAAACCATCACAGAATATATATTTCATTTCTGGATCGCTGAAAACACAAGTCTTCAATTCAATGAAACGTAGTTGAAAAATCAGCGAAATACGTACGAAATGTAAACTTAATACTCTGCAAATTAATATAAACATGTGACAATTATTCCATTTTTTAACAATCTAACATTTCTGATGCTTTTATTAAAGAGTAAAAATTTAGAAACTTTTTTGTTTCGAGAAATCGAATGAAATACTTAAGAAACAATTTATTAAAATTTATGAGAAAAAGCTCTCGATTCATGTGCTGTTGAGTGATAACCATTAGGCATTCTTGCAAGAGCTGCTGATTCTTTTCATTATCTTCTTAGATGAACCGATCATTTTGCGTTAAATATTAGAAAAAAGCTAATGTCCTTCGGTTGATCTGGTGCAGAGGGAAAAATGCCAGTTCAAATATCACTTGACCGTGAAGACATAGATAAAACCAATGAGTCGTTTAACAATGGATGGATTCAATCCGCTAACCGATTTGGGCAGTCTAGGACAGTGGTCGACAACCTTGTCATTCTAAAGAGCCAAATCTAGATAATTTACTACTGAAATTTATTCAAAGACCCATTTTTTTTAACATATGGTTTGTGTGCTTTAGTAGGAAACATTATATATTACGCACATCTCCTAATAAATTACATTATTAAATACTATTAAAAGTACACTCTCGTGCTTGCCATTGCTAAAAAGGTATTAGTTTTACTGACAGTAAATTAAATAAAACTTGGTATTATATAAAGATAATAATATTTACTTAACAATATCATTAGAAAAATAATATAAAAAGGTATTCTTAAAAATAAGTACAAATGCTCCACTAATGTGAACATTGGCCATGTATTTCCTTGAAAAGTAAAGGTAAGTCAGGCTTTTATGATGTAGTTTTTAATTTGAGGCATGATTCCAAGTTCTCATCGATAAACTGATTTTTTAATTTACTCATTTAATTTGTTCATGCTTGAAAAATGATGGTTCCCCTGAATATGTAGACCTAAATAAGGAAAGAATAGCAAAAGCTAGTTGTTTCCGTTGATCATGCGAGTCGGGTGGAAATGTGCCATTTCATTAAAGACATTCAAAAATTCACTTATTTTTCATATAAAAGTGCATGATATTTTTTTAATTACCTTTATTTGAACTCCATTTTTGGTTTTCAATTATTCAGTGTAAAAAAAATTGCAAAGAAAACTTAATTTAGTGAGAATTTTGATCATTTAATCAAAAAGTCGGAAATTTCGAGTGGAAATGCAATTAAAGACACTTGTTGTTTTTCGAACAAATTTATTAATTAATAATAAGTGACACACTTCCATTGCTTACAATTACTTCATGCATTCTATTTGGCATCGATTTCACAAGATTTTGAAGGTAATTTAATGGAAGATTTGACTATACATCACGAATTTTGTCTTTTAAGTCCGTTACTGACTCAAAATGGCCGTTTTCGCAAACTTTGTGTGTTATCAATCCCCAGATCAATAGGGTTCAGATCGGGACTTCTAGCTGGCCTTGATGTTTCGCTCCATGAAAAAGGCTTTTGTTGCTTTACACTTGTGAATGCTTGCATTGTCCTGTTGAAATATCCTAGAATTTTCATCCATATCTTCGGCATAATTCAACAGAACCTTATCTAGGAGTTCAATATAATCGGAGGAATTCATTTTAGGGGTGCGACACAACTGATGGGGGTTGTTCCATAGCTCGAGAAAGCTCTCCACACCATCAATGTGCCTCCACCAAAACTGCAGCTAACTGAAATCTCCCTCATGTCCCTATGCGATGCCAGTAAAACTACTTGCGATGCCAGTAAAACAAACTGATCCTTTTAAGTACTTTAGAAATAAAAATGAAGGGGAAGATAGCTAAAATTCTCGATTTAAAGTAAGTGTCTTTAATTGCATTTCCATTTGAAATATTGGATTTTTCAAACTAAATGATAACTCATAAAGACGCTCGAATTTTTGAATTCTGTAATTATTTATATTTTAAATCAAGCTACTGCGTTTCAAAGCTGCCAATATCAATATCAAAGGGTAAAAAATTGATTTGAAGTTTATTTCACTTTAAATGATACGTATTCATCAATATTTGTTTGTCTTATCGAAAACTGTTTCGGAATAACTGATCAAGAAATGATGTCCCCATCAAAATCATCGAAAAGAAAAAGGAAAAAATTTTTGTACCATTTATCTAGACTCTGTGTTATTTTTGCTTTCTGTAAATGTGCCCCTTATTATGTTTCAAAAAAATTTTTTTCGTCTCTTACAAAGGAAGATAATAAGCAATATTTTAATTCTAAATTTTTCATATAACTCCAAGCAAAAAAATAAATAAATAAAATAAAATAAATAATAAAAAAGTGGGTGAAATGATTACAGAGCGGCAAATTCATCGCCATGGAAACGCAACTTCCAGACTTTTGTCGATAATGCAGAAGTAAGTTATCTCTCCGTCATATTCAAAAAATATCCGCAGCATATGGAGGGATATAGCAATCAGCAATTCTTACTGTACTTTATCCAGAATAGCATAATAAATCTTTTAAGATCCGTAAAAGTATGTAAAGACCAATCAATTTAACATTAATCTAATCTGCCACAGTAACATTCAACAATACGAGGTCTTTTAGTTCCCGTATTTTTCACATATTTTTCCGGTATTTTCACTACCCTTTTCAATAAAGTAGAAGTTGGTTATAAAATTTGGAATTGGGGCAGTGGGCTGCTCAAGCCAATGAGCAAAGTCCATAAGCCACTGATATTTATCAATAGGCAAAGCCAGCCCATGTTGTACATAATACAGATGTAAATTATACTAATAAAAAAAGATAAATCAAACACCGTGGATTGAGACACACGGAATCATGCTGCAGGATTTCGATTTCTCAACTCCATGTCACATTCGACATGTGACTGCAAGGCTGTTTTCTCGCTGTTGCTGTTATGCTAATGCAAGAACAATTCATATATGTTGCGAAAACTTGCTTTTCCTGAAATTGATAATACAGATTACCAGACATGGAATGATGAGGCATACATCTCTTGGGAAATCAGGAACGATATAATTTCCTAACAAGCTTTCTGCGATTAATTCACTGAAAGATACCTGCCATTCATCAGTTTCGTGTAGCGATTCATCCTTCCTCATATTCATATATTCAAAATAAGTTTGAGTAGCACCCTTGTGATATCTATCGCCCTCTTGCAGATGTTAGTTACGCAAATGAAACTTATGTTGCTATATATTTCTTAGTTGTTATCGTGGTTTTGCACTAGATATAAATTTGTTAAGACTATATTTAAATCAGCCTGTATTTGAGAAATCACTTCATTATTCAGAAAAATTAATAGACATATCTCATATAATATATATTTTAATTTTTATCAAGGCATTAGAATTAAAATGAAAGATTTGATAAGTTTACTTTTAGTTACTTTTCTTGTACTTTAGTATTGATATGTTTATATTTGTATTTACTAAACTGAACTAAACAGATCAATTGTCTTGTGGGGCCAAGGTCTACAATGCCCATAGATGTTTTCGTGACAGAGGGCCTGGAGGTGCGAAGCATATGTCCTCGTTAGGCAGTCAGTCAAAAGCAAAGTCCCCAGCATGCTTGGCACTCAGTTTTATCGACTCACTGAAGAGATGAAAGACTGAGTCAACCTCGTCCAACCCGAGGACAGATCCGAGGATCTGTACTTTAGGAGCGTGTAACGCAACTAAACTGGATATTACGGTCTCAACTCGCCAAGCCATAAAACTCGCCAAATCTGGTAAAATTTAGAGATTTTTTTTCTCTCGCCAAAAAATCACCCAAAACGATTAGTTGCCAAATGTGTCACCAAATACAGCGTCGGAATCCTTCGTCCCAGCACGTACCGGAAATTCTTGCCATTATCATTTTGGATTTTTTTTTTTATCGGATGTAAACCGCAGCAATTTAAATCCTAATTTCTCACATATATTTTTCATTTCACTTCGGGTGTAGCGCGGAATATAAATATTGTCTTTTATATTCACATTTTTAATTTCGCTGTTGATATAGTTCCTGAATTTCAATACTATCTTTTATATTCGTTTTGTATTTCTCTATTATTATCGTGACAGAAATTAAACTCTGACTTTTATAATTATTTTGGATTTTGCTGTGCATGTAGAGTGCAGGAGAATAAAATGAAGGTAAGGATTTTATTTTAATTATTTTCTGCAGGCATAGAATTCCTAGAATTGTATGTTAATTATTTAAACTTCCAATGATACACGTAATTATAGAATTGTAATAATGAATAATATACTTTTATGTAATAATGATTTGTAACATTCTATATTAAATAACTGAAATTCATAATTTTATTTGTTTTTAACTAGATGTTATTAAATGCAATTATTTTTGCTGCGTTATTTCCTTTAATTTTAATTCTAAAATATTTTTTAAAAAGAATCTTAATACGATTACTGTTTCTTGTATACCGTTAAGATTAGCAATTTGAAATCAAGGAGAAAACCCGCTATATTTACATGGTTGTTATTATTGTTTTCTTATATAGTGTTAGGTGGGGGGAGGGGGAAACCTCGATTTCTTATGCTGATTGGCGCCCATTCTGGGTTGCTATTCAAATTCCAATACTCCTGTCTCCTCCGCGTGGCGAAAGAGTCATGTTGTGTCAATCATGTTGTGGCGAAAGAGTTTCAAGGGGGGTCTGCGAGCGCAGCGCCCCTCTTGAGTCATAAAAAAGACACCGGCAGTAGCGATGTGAGAGTCGGAGAAATAAAGTGTGTGTTTTATACAGTCCTTGAGTGAGTATTAATTGAGTTAAAAACTAAGATATTTTACATTGGTCTTAGTCTCACCAGAGAAAACCAGCAACCTATGGATCTATATAATGGCTATGAGTAATAATTTACGCCTCTGTTGAGTATCGTTAACGTAATTGAGGTATGTGACTGAGTAATGTACATGCTCCGAGAATAGATCTTTATATATATATATATATTGAAGTATTAATAACTATCCAAAATGTTTAAAGGCGTAAAAAAAAAGAGGATTTGATATTAATTGCTATTGAGTTAGGAGAAGATGTCAATGAAAAAATGACAGTTTCAGAATTAAGCAGTATTATAAAACAAAACCAGAAGTACGTGACAGAGAAAGAATCCGTTGTAGAATTAGCAAGTACGATGATGGAAGAGCGAAAGCCCGCTGAGTTGTGTCAACTAAAGTTAGAGAAAATTAAGCTCGAACAGAGAAAATCTGAAGAGCTTCAACAATTAGAATTAGAAAAAATTAAACTTGAAAGAACGAAAATGGAATTAGAAATTGCTCGCGTGAAAGCGGAATCGAAGTCAAATTCAGAAGGTAAAAATGGTGAAAATAATCAGACTGAATCTTTAGACTCTCTCGTAAAAAGTGTCCGTATTTTAACTATTAAAACTCCTAGTAGACCAGAGGGTTGGAGTTATTTTTTTGCATCATTAGAAAGGGCTTTTATTTCAAAAAACTTCCCTGATAAATACAAAGCGGAGATTTTGTTAAATTTGCTAGGGGAAAGGGCGACTAATGTGATAACTTACATAAAGGATGATGAGTTAAATGAGTATTCTAAAATAATAGTACTTCGAGAATTTGAGCCTACCCCTCAATCATGTTCAGAACATTTTAGGAAAGTCCACCGCCAACCAAATGAAACATACGTACAACTTGCATCGCGATTAACGACGAGCTCTGGGAATATTATTTATAATTGCGGAAGGTAACAGATTTCGAAACTCTCAAAGATTTAATTATGTCGGATAAAATATGCCAGACCTTAGATAGAGAAACTACGTCTTATATTAATATGAGAGAGGCTGACATATGGCTTAAACCCTCTGAATTAGAGAAAGAAATTGATTTATATTTTATTTCCCGAGGTAAGACTTTGGTGGAAAACTCAAAATTTAATAAATTGTCCGAGTCAAAATACACGTCGAGAGTTTTCCTTTCGGAAGTTAAAAATAATAAGTGTGTTTTATCATGTAATGAGAATCACCCCATATATAAATGCCTTAATTATAAAAATATGTCAGTAAATGAGCGTATTGAGTTTGTAGAATCAAATCACTTCTGTTTTAATTGTTTGGGTAATGTTGTTACTAATCCCATCTGATATAGCGGAGCTATATCAGATCCATAAAGCCGTAAACCTTCAAAAAATCGAGGAAAAGGAGAGGTCTTTCAAGAAACTCTTCATTAGTGAAATCAAGACAATCAAGTAGGGGCTGTGAACTAGCCTCGCTGGAATTTCACTTCTTACAGGTGAAATTCCAATTTGCCTGTAAGGGAAAGATTTTAATTTGCCCCCTGAAAGTGAGACTCCTAATATGAACACTGGCAAATCTGCAGGTAGTGGTCTGTTCAGCACGAGACACTTGCATGCCAAGGGCTCCACCAGAACACCTGCGTCGATACCAGTTGTGACTTGAAGGGACAATCCAAACTCTCTCTCTCTCTTTGTTGACATTAGTTTTGCACAAAGAAAACAATTCTGAAAAAAGTGAGGGTCAAATCTGGAGAGGCTGGAAGGGAAGTACTGTCCTTAGCCAACTGGTCAACAAGTTCATTGCCAAATAGGACCATGTGAGAAGGTATCCACTGAATACGGATGTCGTGGGAGGCAGATAGGGCAATTAACATACGAAGGATAGAAACACCAGATTGGTTCGTTACTATATCTCAATTGCTCAAGTGTTGAATACATCTTCGACTGTCAGTGAAGATCCAGATTTTATAATGGTGGCTCCAGATTTGATATTTTCCTGACCCGTTTGAATAGCAAGAAGTTCACTGCGAAACACAGAACAATAATCTGGGTTTCTAATGGATCTTGATTCATGAACTTCAGCAGGGTAAATAGTGTAAATTCCACTGCCGGCATGGTGATGATCGCAACCGCTACCATCCGTGTAAATCTTTCGATCTTCAGCAGGAACATTGTTAATTATCTCCAAAGCCAATTGTTCTAAATACTCTAGAAGGTGGTTGCTTTTGATGTTTGGGGAATAATCATAGGGTAATGACTTGTAAATCAAAACATTCGTGCAATATCTGTAAGCGGCGTCATCATGCCACACTTCTCTTTCAGTCAAAGCAAAAACAAAAACGTTTGTCGGCGCCAAATGAGAATGTAAATAATCTCAATGTGAAAGTGAGTTCCTTCCCCTCCCCCATAGCCTTAGAATTCATTCCTACTAGCAATAAACAAGAACCACAAGGTCAGGATCAAAATTCCTTGGCGGTTACTAGTTATATTTCGTCAACAAATTCGAAGTCTCTACTACTTAACACTTTTATTTGTTTTTTAACCAATGACTTGGGAAATGTTTTATGCATTCGTAGAAACGCATTAGACGTTGGAGTAAGTGCTAATTTTTTGAGTAAGATTTGCGTTGGCAAGCTTAATTTAAGAAAGGAAAAAATAAATATTGGAGTTTCAGGTTTAAATGGAATGTCTCTGACAATTAAATATATAGTTAATGCTACGATTGTTAATGGTATAAGAAATTTCAAATTAGATTTAGTATTTTTGGTTATTCCCAGAGTTACAAATTTGACCCCTTTAAGGCAAATTGATATTTGCGTTTCGGAATTAAAAAACATTAAGTTAGTGGATTCGGGATTTAACGTTCCAGGTACAATGGATTTAATTCTGAGAGCAGAGAATTTTTATGGATTATTAAAACCTGGCAGAATTTATCCTACTAATACTAAATTAATTTTACAAAACACAGTATTCGGATTTGTAGTGAGTGGTAGTGTACCAATAGTAACTGAGACTAATGTACACTGTGTACTTATAAACGAGGGTGCCGACTTAAACAAAATTATGCGGAATTTTTGGGAAATAGAACAAATTGAAGAAACACAGAAATTTGAAACTGCTGAGAGAATTGAAGCTAATAATTATTTTATAAAAACTCATAAAAGGGATAAATCAGGAAAATTTGTGGTACAGATGCCATTTAAAAAAGATCCGAAATTACTGGGAGAGTCTAGAGAGATTGCAGTCAAAAAATTAAATTCCTTGTGGAATAAATTAGAAAAGAATTCAGAACTTCTGGCATTATATCGTCACTTTATGAGTGAATATGAGTGCTTGAATCATATACAAGTAGTTTCTATGACGCAAGAACCTGAAGTGGTCTACTGTTTCGCTCATCATGCAGTTAATAGACCACAGAAAACGAGTAAGAAATGTAGAGTTGTATTCAGCGCTTCACAAATTACTTCAACTGGTGAGTCATTAAATTCCATACAGCTAAATGGTGGTGTAATTCAAGATGATTTATTTACTATAATATTGAGGTTTAGAAAACATCTTTTTGCTTTTACTACCGACATTAAAAAATGTATACAACGATTTCGATTGATACTGTACAAAGAGACTTGCAAAGAATTGTATGGAAAGATAGTAAGGAAGCGAATATTAAAACGCATCAATTATGCACAGAGACGTATAGAACCACTACTGCTCCATATTTGGCTCAGAGATGTCTTCTACAGTTAGGTACTGATGAACAACTGAAATTTCCATTGGGTTCTCAAGTAGTACAGAAGGATATGTAAATGGGTGACATATTGAGTGGAGGGTCAAGTTTAGAAAGTGTAAAGTGTCTAAAGCAAAAATTAACTCAAATATTTAAAACTTGTGGTATGAAACTACATAAATGGCAAAGTAACTGTTCAGAGTTAAGATAATTTTCTGAGGATTCAAATTTGATCAAACAAAAACATTAGGGTTGCTATGAAAGTTCAAGAGTGATGAGCTCTCCTACAATATGCCCAAAAAAGATGCTTCTATGGTTACAAAGAGAGAAATTTTGTCCATAATTTCCCGCATTTTTGACACACTTGGTTTCATAGGACCTGTGTTTACAAAGGTTAAGGTTTTATGCAACGCCTGGGGAGGTTATCAATAGACTGGGAGGAAAGACTGCCATCGGATGTCGTACAAGAATGGATACTGTTTTTTGATGGGTTGTGTGACAGTAACTGTATTAAAATAAATCGATGTATGCTACCAGAAAATGTTGTAAAAATTGTACTCTTTGGATTCTCTGATGCATCAAAGGGCTATAACGGTGCAGCAGTCTATCTAAGATGCGAATCAGCCAGTGGTGAAATAACTTCACATCTAGTGTGCAGCAAGGGAGGAGTTGCACCAATCAAAACACTTTCGATTCCACGACTTGAACTGTGTGCAGGTGTATTGCTATCTAAATTTATGAAAAAGGTTAGCACTTCTCTAGAACTTAAGATCGATCAAAATTTGTATTTTTCGGACAGCAAAATTGTTTTGTCCTGGATTCAGAAGTCTCCAGTAGAACTGAAAACTTTTGTTGCTACCAGAGTGGCTAAAATACAAGTTCTGACAGATATCTTACAATGGAGGCATATATCATCGAAGCGAAATCCTGCAGAGATCATTTCTCGTGGCTGCAATCCAGCTCAACTGAGAAATAATTCTTTGTGGTGGCATGGATCACTACTTATCATCGAGGAAGTAGAGAAGCTTAACAACTGTAAAGAGCTAATTAACGAAGACTTAGAACATTTTAATACAGAACTGGTTAAGAGTGAACGAAGGTTCAAGAGACCTGTTTTCCTAGTGACTTTTTATTCTTTAACTGAGGAGTTACTTAGTATTATATACTAACAATTATACTAAATTTGTACGTGTTTTAGCTTTTCTTTATAGGTTCCTTAATAATTGCAAATCACAGCAAAAGGCAACTGCCCCCCTACGATGTAAGGAAATTAAAGATGCTGAATTTGTCTTAGTAAAATTAGTTCAACAAGAGTATTTTAAAAGGGAAATTACAGGCCTTCAGAAGGATGGTAATGTGCCTGTAGATAGTAAGTTAAAAAATATTTTTCCATTTTTAGATGAAAGGGTTGTTGTAAGAGTTGGTGGAAGATAGCCAACAGTAAGTTTAATTTTAATAAAAGGTTTCCTATAATTTTACCTATCAGTCATAAATTGACTGTGATGATTGCTGAAATGTTTCATAAGAACTATTTGCATATTGGCTCACAAGAACTATTTATACATTGGCCCACAAGGGTTATTGTTTCTTATTAGACGAAGTTTTTGGCCTTTATTTATGTGTGTATTTACATTTGTTTTGTGACTAAAGCTTATTATTTAGAAATGGTAACGGATCTCTCTAGTGATACCCTTGTAGCTATACTTAAGAAATTTTTTAGCAGAAAAGTGAAAAGTGCCCACATATTTTCTGATAGCGCTACCGATTTTGTTGGCAGTAACTCCAAATTAAAGAAATTGAGTAAATTAGTTAACAGTCCAGATGAAAACTTCAGTAATTATTTGTCCAAAGAAAAGGTTGAGTGGACTTTCATTCCCCCTAGATCCCCGAATCATGGTGGACTTTGGGAGGCAAGTCAAAACCGTGAAATACCATCTTAAACGTGTAGTAGGCAATTTAAAACTCACCTTTGAGGAATTCTTAACTGTAATTGATCAGATTGAAGCAATTCTTAATTCCCGCCCACTGCATCTCCTATCATCTGACTTAAATAATTTTGATGTCTTGACACCTGGCCATTTTTTGATAGGCAGATCTATCACAGCAATTGCAGAACCCAACATCCTAAATTTACATGACAATAAATTAAAACAATGATAAAAATTAACTAAGACACAGTGCAGACATTTTGGAAGCATTGGTCTAACAATTATTTAAGTGTAATACAAGAAAGATCAAAGTGGAGGTTCACCAAAGAGAATGTGCAAGTTGGCACTATGGTGATTTTAAAATTAGATAATGTTTAGGTTTGTAACTGGCCATTGGGCAGAATAATGCAAACATTCCTAGGAAAAGATAAGAAGGTGAGAGTAGTTTTAGTTAAAACGAAGAATAGAATTTTTAAAAGGAGCATTAATAAAATTTACATTTTGCCATTGCCTAATTAAGGAGTGAGAACTCTATCGAATATATGAGTGCATCATTATGCATTTAGTGTAGTTTATCATTAATAATGTGTATCATTGTACTTATATATATATTATATAGTGTGTTAATATTTTTCTTGAGATTTCAAATTGTTGAATGTATCATGTCAACGCCGGGCGGAATGTTGGCGCCTGCGAGCGCAGCGCCCCCCTTGAGTCATAAAAAAGGTATCGGCAGTAGCGATGTGAGAGTCGGAGATATAAAGTGTATGTTTTATACAGTCCTTGAGAGTGAGCATTAATTGAGTTAAAAACTGAGCTACTTTACAAATTTCTCGCCAATTTCGCCAAGGTAGACCCTAATATCCAGTTTTACCTGAAAGGCTACCACTAGACACAGCCATTTATAATATTTTTATTAGAGAAATGAATTTAAAATGTCAAAATTTATACATACCCTTGATATTATAATAGGTAGTCCATTCGCATTTATAATGCCCAATATTAATAATGCTGCCTGGAATGTATAATAAATGATTATTTACATATATATTATACATGCGTTCATTTAACGTATATTTCAATTGCGCAAATTAGTTATAAGCATTTTGCCCATTATGAAAAACTAAAACTTTCAAAATCAATATTTTCAGATTATAATATATATATTTAAGTAAGAATGTAAAATTATATTAACGTAACAATGTAATCAACTTAGAAAATAGTTATAAATAGACTATTATTTAGCTTGATTTTAATTTCTTAATGAATGCAATTTTCATAAGCCTGTATATACATAAGAATTTTATTCAATAATGAGACACACATTGTAGATCGATATTCAATTTAATATGTATAGAAAAATACAAATTAAGATCATAATAGCAGTTTACTAATACAGTTAGATGCTCGTTTTCACGAACCTCTAATTTGCGAACACTCATGTTTTAACCTGACTCTATAGACACAATGATAATTTTAACTCCCATTTAAGAACTAAAATTTTAAAAAATCTATTTTTTTTTTTTTAATTTTAATTTTTTTTTTTTATGATTTGATTATTATTTTTATTTTTAATTTATTAATTCCCTAATATTCAATTCATTTTTGAACAACGAAGGAACACTTGCAGGCATTCCAGACTTTATGAGAACAGTAGTCGAAAAAGCATGTATATCAGAGATTTGATGGAAATTAACTGTGGAGCTGAATTTAATTCCTGTGTTTGCCATACGTAAGGGCACAGAAAAGGGAAAAAGTTCTCAGGTCCCCGCACGCTAGAGAATAAAAAGGGGGAAAAAATTAGTGCTCTCTTGTTGGTTTTGTTTCATTCGAACAACTCAATTTGTGAAGTTTCGTTTATGGAGAGAGATAGAGCCGATTCCATAGAGGATTTGTCGCTTCATAATTTAAAAATAATTAATTTTTTAAATATTACTATACATACTACAACATTTTAATGATTTTAATATTCATATAATTTAATAATTCATTGTTAACAATAAAGGGAATTTTGGATTAATAAATATATATAATCTTTAATATATCTGTATTTTTTACTTAATTATTGTGTGTATTACTAAAACTAATCACCTGCCACGATCGATCATTTGTGGGCCAAGGCCTAAAGTGCCCATATTTGTTCTCCTGACCGAGGGTCCTGGAATGTGGAATAAATGTCCCGGTTAGGTGGTCAGACTAACATAAAACTCCGAGTGTTTAGTTAGTAAGCATGCTTGGCACTCAGTTTATCGACATACTGAAGGGATTAAAGTCTGAGTCAACTTTATCTAGTCAGGGGATCGAACCTTGGACCTGTGTCTTGTGAGCGAGAAGCGCTAGTACTAAGTCCCCGTCTTCACTGTATTCCTATTCGGTTAAATTTTCAATTTATAATTCAAAATTTAACAATTAAAAGAGTCTTAGAGTACTAGAACAAATACAACCTTCACTACATTTTTATTCAGTTATTTTATAATATAATAATAAAAACGAGAATGCAGAGTTGCACAATATAAACTATCAATATATTTTATTCAATTAGAGTATTATGAAAACAATCTAATTATCATTTTGTAAATACGATTAATTTATAAAGTGAGTTCGAATATTTCAAATATCCAAGTACAAAATGTAATTTATACCTAGAAATTTCCTAAGTTAACACCAAAATACTAATCAAATGATTATCCAGCTTACTTTTTTTAAAAAAAATGTAACTCAACCTTTTTGCTAATAACTTTTTTATATTAACTATTAGTTTTCACTACCACTGAATTGAAAGGTGCATTCTCATACTGGAAAATTCCATCTACTTCAGGAAATAATATTTATATTATAGGATATACTTGATCAGCTTAAATTTCTCAATACTTCTTGCCATGTGTTTATCTTTTCAAGGTTACAAATGGTCCAGCAGAAAACCACGACGCAACCGCACATATTATGACAGATTTACTAACTGGATATATCATGATATGTAAGACGTTATAACTAGTGGTTAGAGATCATCGGCTTTCCGTCAGGAGTTCGAATCCCAGTGCTACCAAAGACCCACCGATACCCACCGAATACATGCAATATACGTGCTCGTTAAATCTGTGGAAAGTCCTGTGGTCGTTGAGCAGTTACCATGGGTGTAATCGTCTGGAGGGAAAAAAATTCCTCCATCTTCAGATCAAGATGAAATTTGAGAATGTAAATTCTATGATGGTGCCATCTATCGGAGAAACGTTGCACTTTCAACCTCGTGGCGCGCTGGGTAAACGAAAGACGCACTTTACTCACTTAAATTCGTATAGCCAACGGCATATCAAGTCCAAGAGTCAGGCGTAACAACAACATCATGATATGTGCAGAAATATACCCTTTATCCTTTAATAAAAATATGCTAAAATATTTCGATACTAATCGCCAGTACTAAAGATCGCCATTATTTGCCAAGCAGGCAGCCGAGTGAGAAGCGCTCTAGATTTCAGTTACGCCATTCGTAAGTTCAAGCCCCATTTTAAGACTGGATGTTTGTAATGATTTTGTATCCATTATAAGTTGTGGTCCCCGATCTTCGTGTGCAGAAAAAAGGCAAGTGAGCGACAATCAAACCAAATTTATAACCAATATTGCAGAAATGCGTGATAAATTTTCAACAAATATGAAATTTGCACTTCTTAAAATGTAAAACTAATTTGGAATACATTAACATGATTTTTGGTGAAAATATTTCCCAAATTTTTATAAAATTTTTAATTTATACAAACGAAGTAGATAAAAGTGTTGGAATTTTCATTCATGTAAGGAAATTTGACTCTCGTTTTAAAAACATTCCAGTTCTACTGATATTTTAAATCACTTCACCAAATATTATAAGAATAGAAAGGGCTATATACAAGGCTCACAGATTTAATATGAAATAAAAGAGTAATATAATGAAACTATTTAAAAATGCTATTCTCAAAATTCCAACATCAATTCCTTAATCAAAATACAAATAAAAACTGCGACCAAACAAAAATAAAAATGAAATCTCAAATCAAAAATGCTTAAAAATTGCAGTAAATATCATAGATAAAACAAATAAATTTTAAAATGTAATTTAAAAAAAAAATATGTATATATATATATATATATATATATATATATATATATATATATATATATATATATATATATATATATATATATATATATATATATATATATATATATATATATACACACACACTAATTAAATACTTACGAAAATCATAGCTGGCATCACAAGAAAGTTTTGTTATAATATGAAATTTTTCTCAGAAACAATCTGAGCATCTTGTTCACGTGGTTCCATAAAACTCACCTGGTTGCATTCTTAATTCACAGGTCACGATAAAGAAATCGGAAATCCTATTTGACAACCACGAAAAAACTGAATGTACAAAGGCCTCTTAAAAATGAAAAATATAAAAAGTTCGCCATGTGAAAGTACACTTTTGTGAAGGTCTTTCGATTGCTAGTTGCTCAAGAAATGAAAGGTCATGGAACGTATTGAGATCGTTGAACTAATAATCGGAAAAGGTGCGAGTTTGAAATGCATAGTAGAAAAATAATAACAAATAAAGCAGAAACTGTTTTCAGTGTAATGTAAGATAAGAATCGCAATAACACGTCCTTTTTGAACAAAGAAAAATACTTTCACCTTGAAAATGGATTTTTACGCTCTCCAGAAAGTGACATCTTTCTTCCCTTTCCTTCTTCAGTGGCAAGACAGGCCTGGATGGCTCTAGCGTTCTTAAAAAATTTTCTGAAAGTGCAAGTTGCAATTGATTTTTTCACACTTTTATGAATTTTTTTTACGTAATAATGTCATAAACGAAGATAAATGGTACTTAGAAAAGAAAAGACTGGAAATACTTTCAGACATTTTATCAAATATAAAAAATTTTCTTACAAAAATAATTATAAATAAATAAAATTAGACAGTGACTATTATTATTTTGAAATTGCCAAATGACTGTCGGAAAAATGTATATGAATCTAAAAAATATCCTTTTTTACTAAAATGAAAAAAAAAAATTTTTTTTTGAAATTAGGTTTCGGTAAAAAACACTCAATCTGAAAAATTATTCAGAATAATTTACAAATCTAAAAGATGTTAAATTTAATGTTAAATTGTCAATATTTAATATTCAATAATTATAAATTAAATTCAGTTCCATCAATATATGAATGTGCTTGGCTCTATTTGATAAAAAGATAAATATACATTGTCAAAATTTTGTTCTTAAAAGCACTTTTTTAATTTTATTTTATAAATAATAATGTATTTTTCAAATACATTTTCTGATAATGGAATTATTTTATCAAACTTCTAGTGGCAACATGAACGAACAAGAAATTGAATGCCAATTGCCATCAAATGAATGTCTTCGAGTAACATGCCAATTATTGGTGTTATAAAGGCGGGTAAAAAATTATGTTTATATTTCCGGGAATAAACACAGTTTATTTTCTTGAAAATTCGTAAGTCCTCTAAAATTTTGAAATTTTTCAGAAGAATTAGAAATTATTAAAGTTTTTTTTATCAATCATTTTTTTAAAATAAATAAAAATTCATTTGTTTAATGATTTCTATAACTAATTACGGTAGCAAAGAGTTTTCCAGGAAAAGAAAACAATTTTGCGTTAATACCAATTTAGAAAAGCTTCAAAAATTAATGTAAATTTTTTCTTTCTTTCTCAGCATGAGTTTAAAACGATAGAAACATGGAAATATCAATATTTATTCTGACAATGCTGAGAAATATATCTTGATATCTTTTTATTAAATAACAATTTATTAATTTTATTATTTTAATAAGTATTTTTTCTCAGAGCGAAACTAATTAACTTTTATACTAGAAAATAGAACAGTTATTTTTCATTGCATATTTATATAGTTTACTTCATTTCTCTTCGTATTTATAAGGCAAAATAATCCAGTAACGAAAGATGATTGGTTGAGTTTATTCCCTTAAAATTCCCTGTTTATTCCCGAGTAAATTCACAAGCTTCAAAATTCCCGGGAATTTTACATCTTTATCAATTATTGTGCCCCTTGTCTGTTCTTATATTCTGCTCTATTATTGAATTTATCTAAATAAAATAGTTTTCAGAGCTTTCTTTTCACTTGAAGAACGATTGCATTTTCATGTACTCTGTGTGATGGTATTTATACAACTGAAAACTTTACACCTGTGTATTGGGAGAGACCTTTCTAGCTCTGGAAGGTGGCGTCAAGGAAAACGGACCATGAGATGTTGTTGTTGTCGTGTGCCAGCTAGGCTGGCATTATGAGGTGCTCTGCTCCACTTTTCCAACAAAGGCATGAGATAATCTAAACTAAACTCACTGTAGCACACAGCCCATGTGGGCCAAGGCCAACAGTGCCCGTAAGTTTTCATGACTGAGGACCCTAATGTCCTAGTTAGGTGGTAAGTCTAGCCTCAGATCCATTATCAAAATGATGTTAATTCTGAAAAAGAATCATGTCTACTTTACCATGTTTCGGGCCAAATGCACTTTTTTAAATTTTATTTTCTATTTTTTGTAAATTTTTTAATATCTTAAATCCACATTATTGCATTTATATGCACTTTCATTTCTCCTCACTTACACACATTCAATAACTGCGTAATAAATCATTTTTCCTGGAAAAATAAAAAAGTGGATCTCTTTTTCATTTCTCGGTAAATTATAAGCTAGCAAATTATACACACACACATATATATATATATATATATATATATATATATATATATATATATATATATATATATATATATATATATATATATATATATATTCATTTTTTTACATTTTTTAAATTGAACAAAGAATTATTGCGATGTCACATGTTTCGTCCAATTTATCAAATTGAAGATGTAAGTGAAAGTACTTAAGGCTGCTCTTCATCTTACTTTCAGCTCTTTTCACTTGATTTGGCAGCTTACCGCTGGAATCTTGAATACGAAATTGTTCTCACTAATATAAGTATCCATCAGGGTGGGCGCTTGGGACTCTTCCTAGTTTATTTTCTTGTGATACGTCAACACAACACATTATTTATAAAAAAAAGTTTTTCCGGAAAGTAACTTATATATTAAAATGCACTGACTTCAGGTGATTAGAATTTCACAATGCGATGTTTAAATTGTTCTGAATAAAGTTGTTTCCATAATGCATTTGTATAAAATACAAGTGGGTATGTTTTAGCATCGCTTAATTAACATTAGAAGTATATTTATAAAGAATATTTGCTGTTTTCCTTACTTTAAAGAATATATTTAATTTCAATATTTTTTAGCTACATAATAGATAAAACAAATCACTATTGCAAATATAAATTACAAAATACATCTTCTTTTAAATGAAGAGTGATTTTTTGTACTTTCATATTTGCTTACTATATCCTTAAATGGAAAATTATAGAAATGAAAACTCAAGTGAAAAATCACTAAGAAAGAACGTCTGCTACACAGTATAAGCTACTATTTACTTTTCACAGTTTTAGAATTTAAACTGTTTTGTTCTTGAAATAAAATACAGATTAGCAATAATTCAAATCTTCCACCAAACAATAAAAGGTAAAACACACACCAGCGTAAATGGTTTACTCTTTAACTATTCACATCAATTAATTTATATACATATTGTGGTAAAAGTTTTATTTTTTAAAAATAAGACTTTTAAAAGTTTTATTTTTTAATAATAAAACTTTTGCCGTAAGATCCATGGTAGTTTAGTGGAGCTGATGAGCCTTCCGTCCGGAAGTGCCGGTTTCGATTCACAATGCCGCCAAAGACCCACCGAGTACATGTGATATACGTGCTCCTTCAATCTGTATAAAGTCCTGTGACTGGACTTTGAGCAGTTACCGGGAGTGTAATGGTCTGAAGAAAAATTCTTCCCTTTTCAGAGCAATATCAAAATTGAGTAAGTGGGTTCTGTGGTGGAGCCATCTATCGGAGGAGTTTAGAGCAAAGTGCATGGTGCTTCGTGTTAAGCGAAAGACGCACGCTACTGACTTAAATACGCATAGCCATCTGCATAGTGAGATTGGCTAGTTTAAGTGTCATAAGTAACAAAAGTGGTAAATCGGTGATTATGATTGTTAATTAATGATGATTAATTATTAAATGATTATGAATCGGTGATTATGATTATGATTGATAACTGGTAATTATATATAATTCCCACTAAATTTGGTAAATGTGATACATAATTGAATATTTTTATCGCTTTTGCCATTAAATATACATAACCCAAAATGTAATAGGGGATGCGATAAATCCCGATCATTTTGTTGAAATATGATATTTTAATTCAAAAAATTAAACACTTTCAAGCAAATTCGTTCTTTAAAAATTTTTAAAACATCATGATGGCTTACAATAAAATTCATAATTATCTTAAAAAAATTAATTTCTAGCGCATTCTCGTAGTGGCATAGAGATCTGGAAAATCTTCAAGCAAAATAAAATTTTTTCACAAATTGTGAGCTGATTTCTGGTATTCTACTATGAAGAAGTTTCTTGTTTTGTTCATAAAAATAAATATCTCCGAATCGAATTTATAATACCATCGCTAATTATTTCGTGGATCTCTTTCCCCTTGCTCTATCTACATCTGGTACTCGTAATTTCACTGTGTCACCAAGAAAATCATTGTGTACCAGAAGAAAATTTAAATGGCTTAATTCTCTTGTGCTGCCATCTATCAGCGGAGTCTTACAACAAAGTCGTACTTTCACTTCCGTGGTGTTCTGGTTAAATGATTGACGTTTGCAATGACCTTTTTGCCACTGATTCACAATTTTCTTTAGCACTTTCACTATATTTTCTTACTTGTTATCGCCTAGTTAAAATAACAGTGTGGTTAAAATGGATCACTTTATCATTCCCATTCAAAATCACAAAGTTAATCGTAGGTAAATAGTCCATTAGCAATGGACCCTTAATTTTAACATTTGAATCACCTTTTATTTCAGTATATATATTCAGTCGATTTTATGAGAAGCTTTATTATATTTTTATTTAACCATAAATTTCTTCTTATTTAGGTACATTTTTCTACAAAATAATCAGAATTTTTATCACAATTCTTATAACAAGTTGGAGATTATGTATGTTTACTGGTAAAAGTGATAAATATTCAATAATGCATTACATTTATCGAATTTGTAGGATTATGAACAATCACTGATTACTATGCATAACCACTGCATTTATCACTTTCATCGTTACATATATATAACATTCAACAAGAAATGTAACCGAGAATTGATACAACGCAATTATAAAATTTTTTTAAATAAATTTACTTGAATTTTGAGAAAAGTTTAAGGTTTTAGAAAATAAAATTAATAAATAATTGCTAAAATAAATAAACAAATAGTAGGTGATTATCAAAATCGAACATAAATTCATTGAAATATAAGTAAAACCGATTAAAAAGGACACATTTCAGGGCATTTGTAATAAATATATTAAAAAGAACACTGATAGGAGAATGCATTCAGCTAGTTTGCCAGAAAAGCCGGCCAACTTATCTAGTGGTCAACGTGCCTGACTACGGATAGGGAGGTCCTGGGTTCGAATCCAGGTTCAGGCATGGATGTACTTTCTCTCTCTCTCTATTCTGTCTTTGTCCTTTCCTTGAGTGTGAATGAGGTACAAATGTGGTGCCTACCCTATAAACGGGTTCCTATGACATGTGTGAGGGTGCGATGGTGGCCCACCCCCTGTGTGCACCCGGGGCAACGCCTCGGCGGCAAAGAGGTCGTTGTTTCTGGCCGGTTCCTTGGGTATAAGGGGACAATACATCTCGATATACCCCGATCATTGGAAAAAGAAATGTTTGTCAGAAAATTGTCAATAAGCCAAAAGTTTAAAAAAGAATTTTATAAATAATCTTATTAATAATAGAGTTATCTATGTTTAATAGCTCATATCAAAAGCTAACTCACTAGTGGTTATTCCAAATATCTTAAACCAATCAAACGTAGGTTTTTAATTGTATTATAATAAAGAAAAATACGGCATTAATTTCGAAACCAGTTTTAAGTAAGTTTGGAAGTATTACTGAGAATGAAAGGTATCTTTTCTCCTATTAAAGGGGGGGGGATGCATTTTTGTTGAGGTTTATTAGCTGAATACACAGGGTAAAAAAACAAGGTTACCGGCAAGGTCAATGGCTTCAGGAGATGTTTAAAATTTATTGCTTAGAACGAATTTCTGAGAATATTTTTGTGTTTTGTTGAATGTGAGTTATAGTTTTTCCTAGTACTTCGAGCCAAAAGACAAGGACGAATTTTCTAGACGATGTCTGTTTCTCATTGTAAACAAGCAGATTCTCAACACTCGAGTTTTTCGAAGGAAAGGGCGCTCTTCCAAAGCCTCCTAGAAAGAGAAGGTTCTCCCTCTTTCTAGGAGGCTTTGGCTCTTCCTCCGGAGAAATGTTTCGTCTGAAAGCTGATCAATCACATCTCCGCTTGCTTATTTGCATATGTGCGTATTTTTTTTCTTTCTTTTTTTTGGGGGGGGGGTGAAGTTTAATTATCCTGAATCAGTTGTATCATTTATCAGTTAAAACGTTCAGATGTATCAATTTCTTCGGAATTCTGCTGAAATGCATTCCTCCAGAAATAGGATTTAAGGAAGCTTGTTTGCATTGCTCTTACGTTTCCGACTAACTACGTATGCTAATCGAGGAGTCTAATGCATGATTTGGAGGAGGAGGCAGCCTCGCGAAAGTAAGCATCGTATCTATGGATTTGGAAAGTCAGTCGTGTTAAGTGGCTCTGAACTCTGTACTTTGAAGATTGCGTTGCTACCTAATGTCCCTCAGCTGTGTGATGGGGGAAAAGAGAGTGCCAGCTCAGATGTCGATTGTTACTAGAACGCGATTTCAAATTACGTGATGGTCACTGTTGAGCGGCATTGATTGGTAGAAATTAGTCAAGCAGAAAGGGATTTATGGGGTTCTTTTAGGGCATTAAAAATATTTTTTAAAGTATTTTATTAATAAAGAAAAGGTAGTTTGGTAAAAAAAAAATAAAAAAAATTAGATCTTAATAACCAAAGGCATTATTTTCCCATTCTAATAACTGTTTTACTGGTCCTTACGCGTTTGAAAAAAATGAGCATCTATTGTATTAACATATTGTAATGTTTAATATATCCACTGTTGGTCCTCGACTTAGCTACGGTTCACGGTGTCATGGATCTGATCTAGCGGCCGCTACATCTCTGAAGGATTGGAAACGACAACAACTTGTCTTGAGGTCTTTACCCACTAAAGACTCAAAAGGGTAATTATGTGACATGGTTACAATGCTAATTTATAATCAGAAAGCACGTCTCTGTTGAAATTAGACTTCCTCAAGGATGTATTGCTATAGGATCAAGATTAAATGTATTGCTATAGTCGTTGAACCGCTATAGCAATACATTTAATCTTTCCATCGAATGTAGTAGCACATTGGCCCCCACAGGGAGGTAAAAATTAAGAAGCTTGCTGAAGGTACCAGCACCATGAAGTCGTCTATCCAACATGATGCCATCTGTGTAGACATTCACCTTTTGGAAATTTCTCGCCACCAGTTTACAGAGCCGTGGTTTTCAAATGTTCAGGAATCATATATCAAATATCATTCTTCGACGTTTTTATTTATCCCAATATTAAGGTAGTTATAATCCAATGGTCACATTGGTAATGATAAAACAGAAATCTCCTGAAAAAGCTACCAGAAACGGGGGTAAAATCTACTATAACTCTTTGCCATTTTACAGCGACTGAAGTTGATCAAACATAACACGACGAATTTAGTATCTTTAAAAAGTTAGTTTTAATTTTAATGAAATATTATATAAATTTTTAAGCTATTTTTTAAATTTTACTTAAATGTGGAAATGCTGTATAAAATAAAAAAGTCCAAAAATACCGAGTTACCATAAGAGTTAGGCCATTAACATTTTCAATAATCACAATTAACAAAAACGCAATGTAGAAAATATTGACAAAAAAATTACTTAAGATGATAGTTTTATAAGTATTTTTTAATTAGATTATTTTTAATTATTTAAATTATTTACCCAAAAATTATTTATAAGAAATTATTGTATTTTTTTATATAATGGAAAAAAATAATTGTCGAATTAAAAAAACTTTTCTTCAAACCATATGAAATGTCTTTCTAAAAGAAAAATCTTTTTAAGTTTATTTTATTTTTAAGAAAGATTTTAAAATACCTTTAAATTTTATTCTTTTTTTTTTTCTTCTTATGTTTGCTGTTAGACTTTTAATCTTTCATTTCAAGTAGAAATTTCCTTACTTGGGTATGGATCTTCCTAAAATTCTTTCTCTTTAAAATTATTATTTCTCTTTTTCTTTAAAAAAAATTTCAAGTTTATTTTTGAGAAAAATTTAAAAATGTGTTTGTTCTTAAACTTTATTTTTCATAAAATAAAGTTTAAGAACAAACACATTTTTTAATTTAATGCTCTATTAAGCTTTTTAAGCATTCATTTCTATTAAAAAATTTCTTTATTTAATTGGGTGTAATCCGACAAAAATATTGAATTTTTCCATTTTTCAAAAAACTTTTTTTTCTCTATTTGCTTATGAGGAAAATTTAAGAATGTTTTTCAATATTATTTTTCTCTTTTTATCGCTTGAATACAGTATAATTAAGAAACATCAGTGATTTATATTTCAAAAAGAACTGGGCATCATATAGAACGGTCCTTATTAACAAAACACTGAAATGCTTGGTATAAAACACAGGGTCCACACAAACAAGAAATCAAAATTAGACGGAAACTTGCTGCTTCAATAATTGGAAAAATAAAATTCATTAGACTCTCATTAAAAATAAATAAATAAACATGGTGAAACACTTCGAAGATGTAAATGTAAAATTATCAAACTAAAATGACTGCCCAATAAATGTTACAATAGTGAGAGACTTTTATTTGATTTGAATATAAAAATGCTTTACTTAAAAGTTTTAATAAAAATGTTTATTCTCTCTCATGTTAACATTTTTCCAGAGTATAATAAAGTTGTATTCAAGAAAATGCTTAATTTATATTCATATTTCAAAAGGAATTATTTTTTATTTATCGAGTTTTAAAATCGGAAGATGCAACAGAGTAGAAAGGAACGCAATTCTTATCACTCAATATGTGGTAAGGACAATATATTCCAAAAAGAAAATGGTAATGCTCAAAGATTGCAAGACACGGCCTTAGATTATTATCGAATAATTTATAAATTTTCGATTTATCATTTTATAAATGGGATGTTTTATATGAACAAAATAACGCACAATATCTTAAATTAAGGACCTCAGCAACCGCGGCCTACTATTAATAGGTTAAACATGAAAACCATAAGGTTTAGCGATTTTGAAATAATGTTGAAATTTTAGTCATTATGTACAGCAATTTCTCGATCTTTACATGCTTTAAAATTAAGCTTTTTATCGGTGAGGCATTTGCATTGATATGCCACTTACACGAACAAATTGAATTTTTACAAGTTGGGTAAGAAGTACGTGAAAATCTATGAAAATATTGTTATTATATCATCATTCAAAAATGTCAAAATTATATCTCCGCATAAAGGAATTAAACACCAAGAAGATGTGGCTTATTTGAATATCTTCTTAATGTACTATTTCTTCATGTGGATGTATAATTTAATACTTTTAAAAGCTGATATAATGGCAATATTTATGTGATGGTTAGGCATGCTTAAACTACATTTAGTTTCTAATTTAGATTAGGGTTTGCGAAATCTTTTTATTGACTACAGTGAAGAATTAAATTTCGAGTGCTTCCCTGAAGCTCTTCTGTGTAATTACTTTGTCTTCTAAAGCTTCTGTATCTGTTATGTCTAGTAATATTTCTGTAATTGCTTTGTCTAGAAAAATTCCTTTTTTCTTCAATTTCATTTACTATTGTAGCAATATTATTAATGACATAGCATGAATAAATGATATGTAATACAACTATTTTATCGAACTTTCAGTGGCAATAAGAATTTAGTTGTTATCAAGCGGCAACTTTGTTGAAGATAGTTGAATTTCAATTGCCATTAAGTGATAAAATGCCATATCTACAGATTACATTGTTGTGTTCTATCTACACATTTTATTGTTGTGTTCTATTTTATGGGACTTGTAGTGGCAATGAGACATTAGTTGCAATCGAGTGACAACTAGAACAGAGAGCCGAATTACAGCTGGCTTGAATTGACAAACTGAAATGCTAAGTTAGCAAATTAAACCTTATAGTTGTGTTGTGTCATCGTGTAAATGTTCTTGAGTTTTGTTCTTTCATTTAAGATATTAAAACAAATTATTTTCGGAACCAACTGGCTTAGTTTTTATTCCACAGTTTTAGATTTTTTTAAAAATGAATCAATATAAGAAAATTCGTGAGCAACGAACATTTATGTTAAATATTCACACATATAATTTATTTTTGATTGTATTTTTATTTCATGCTTCTTGTTTATTTTGTATGCCCTATGCATAATACGTCATGGATGAATACTTAGTGATATTTTGAATGATACCACTCCCATTTTATTTAGTGCGCCATTTACATTGTGACTGTTCATTTCTAATCAAAAATTTTCATCTCATCTTTCGGAAGTTCACTGTTTGTGAGGAAACGATCTTTCTTTCGAAAATTACGGTAATCAGCTTTTTTTAAATTAAAATTTTCATCTTAAAATAGATATTTTTGATGTTTTTGTGAGTAAAAATAGATATCCATCAACAAAACGCATCATTATATGATAAATATACACTCTAGTTTAATTTTATTAGTAATATTTGTATTGATAAAAGTTATGTAAAAATTACAGCGAGAAAATAAATCCCACTATAACAAACTGTGTAAATGCTAAGTAAATTATCTCAATTCTGCATATTATACAACATCAAACAATTCAATAAAAGTTTTACACTGGTATTTTAAAAAAAATATCTCACTGAATGTATGAAATTAAAAGAATAAAATATTTATCATAATACTATAATGTATAACAAAATATATTTTTATTACTCATTTTAAACAGTACGATAAACATACAATTGACAGAAAATGTCTGCGTACAAATGCTTGGTAAACACACATCCTAAGAGAATGAAAGTACATTATATTGCCGATATTAATTAAATTTTTATACAATGCTTTTCTTTAACAATTCCTTAAATATTAATAACAATTTCAGAAAGATAACACACATCATTTCAAAGTAATTATAATAATAATTCAAATTTACATAAAAAACAGTCAGAAAAAGTTTGTGTTCAGATGAGAAAAGTTAATAGCGTCCATGGACTGTCAATCAAGCTTTAATGTCCAGTTGGAAAATTCTTTTTGTCTAAGAACTTCTTCCAATTGTTTAAGCATAGAGTAAATTAGCTTGACGGTTTCTGAAACTGAAATGTTACGCCAGTCCATTATAATTACTCTTTTTGGCATATCTTTCGATATTATATTATGTTGCTGAATCTTGCGTTCCAATAAGTCTCATAAATGCTCGATGCAGCTTAAGTCTGGCGATTGTGGAGGAGTATGCAGCTGATATTTGACACTGTACGACAGCCAAAGCTTTACTTTATGGGCAGTGTGTTTTGGATCTTGTCTTGTTGAAACCAAAAATCCTCGCCAAGGTTCAAATCTAATGCACTCTGCTTCAAATTTCCTTTTCATTTAAGTACGCCATATGATCTAATATGGAACTTATAAAAGTTATATAAATAATTGATCAACTCCACTTGCTGCCATGCACCTCCAAATCATTACGCCACCTCCACCGTGTTTAACTGTAGACACAAAATGTTGCTCCTCAAAAGCCGTACATTGTTTTCTCCAATTTACACCCTTTGATGCCAAAGATACAAATCTAAACTTCCTTTCATCAAAGAATATTACTTTTTCAAAAAATTCAGAAGGTTTATTAACATACTTACTGGCAAAATTTAAACGATATTCGTTTAAATTTACTGGCAAAATTTAAACGAATTGGCAGCTTAAATACCTGGATTTCTATGAGCTACACTCTCATAATAGCCAGATTTCTTAAGAATTTTTAGAAAAGTATCTTCATGAAGAAATTTTTAAACCTACTCTAATATTAAGTGCTACTTGAAATGCAGTAATCTTCGGATTTAAACGTAAAGATTTCAAGATGGAAATCTTTTCTCGTAAAGACAGCTTAGATGGCCGGTTACTCAGAAGCTTTAAGGTAACAGATTTCGATGACTTGTAATCATTGATTACTCTTTGACTAGAAGAATGAGATTTTCCAACTATCAATTCAATTGCTAGAAGGCCTTCATTTCTTTATCTTAAGATGCTTTTCTTTTTGTCCGAAACAATCGCTTTTCCTTTAGAATCCATTTTAAGTCTACTTGTTTGCAAATACTAATGTATCATTATCAACAAAAACAATATTTTTTATTCTATTTCTTTAATTGTCTTTAATTTTAAAATGAATAAGTAGTAAAAATAAATCCAGACGATTCATTTCATACAAGCTCACGGAGGCTAAAAAAATGAAGATTAATTTGCAAATATCTTAGTAATTTATACCAGTACGCAAACTTTTAAATGTGTGTAATCGTAGCTATTTTATAAAAGTAATTTTTAATATATGTGTGTGATCATAGTTTCTAATATAACTCCTATTACATAATCAACAAAAATATTCACTGGTAATGTCACAAAATTCTGAAATATCTGTCGAAATTTAGCTCTCTTAGAATAAAAATAAGTCACATTATTCTAGATACGATAATTAGGTATAACTTTACTTGTAAATTTGTTTATATTTGGATAATTTAAATAAAATTGTGCTTAAACCTTATATTTAGATTTATAAAAAATTTTACCACCTATTTAAAGTATATACTCGTTTTTACGAACCTTTAATTTACAAAAAAACGCACTTTTTAACGAACTAGTGACTGTCTTAAACATGTAGCCCAATAAACATAGTGATAATTTTAAATTATAATTTACTTACTAATTTAAATTATAATTTCAATTTACGAATTAAAAATTTAAAAAATATTTTAATTTTTTTGAAAATTTATTACTGTACATCTTTTGTTTGCGATTATTTTATGAAGTTTTTTTCAATTCTTTTTAATTTGTTAATTGAGGAACTTGATTCAACGTTTTTTTCAAGAATCGTTAAGCCCTTTAAATTGTGGGTAATTTACTGCGCATAGCAACAAATGGTAATATCATAAGTTACTTTTGGTAGGAGTGCTCATGGCTTGGAATTGCATAGTGAAATTGTCATTCCAAAAGCAAAAGTTATACCAATTTATGCTTGGAATGATGTAGGAAAGACAATATCTAAAATATTTAGAACCGTAGATATATTAAAGAAACTATCGTAACTGGAAGCAACCAAGAACAATTTCCTGTTAATTTGAGTGAAGATGAGTTATTCATTGATGAACTTCGACAAAGAAATACCCTTACTCGAGATTCTGGGTTCGGTGTAGAAACGGGTACTTCTTGGTTTGTTGATAAAATTTAATTTCTGGTACCCATGATCCATGATATTTTCAGCGTAAATAATATAATTTTAGGTTTGCCATTTTGTTACTCATATTTTGGAGTAAAAAAAAATCGCCAAAAAATTATAAAGTTCCTGTTTGTAAACTTTTACCGAAATTTCTATTCAGGATTGTTTTTTTTTTTTTTTTTTAAATATAATTTGGACTTGTATGCAATTTTTACTTGAGAAGAATCAGATAAATGATTGAAAAAATGAGAATGGAAAGAATTTTCAAACATCAAACAAGAAAATGACGTAATGTTTTGTGACCCGTCTGCAAAAAAAGCACATGAAAATCGTGGTAAATTTTTTTTTGACAAAAACAACACTTAAATGTTTTGTTAGATCGAAAAAAGCTTTTAAAAAATGTTTTGTTACATCAATTAAATGTTTTATTACATCGAAGAAAGCTCTTTAAAAAAAATGTAGTGTTTAAAACAAAGAAATTAAGTTGTCTAATTTCTTTTCTATCTGAGCTGGCAGCCAAATGGTTAGCGCTCTTGCCTTCAGTTCAGCAGCTCGTGGGTTCGAATCCCACCTTGGGTGTTTGTAGTAATTCGAAATTCATTTTAAGCCATAGGTACCAGTCTCATTAACTCTAGTGTGCAAAAAATGACCGTTGAACGACAAAGAAATCAAACCTAATTTTTCATCAATATTACGAAATTACGCGAATTGTTTTTAAATATCAACTTTATTTTGCTTGTTTCTTATATAATGCACACAATACACTAACTTTTTCCAACACACTATTTCATTTATAAAGAAGAAAGCAGTTTGTAAGAAGTTAGTTTTAAGCTTCTATTTTAAGAGCTATTTTGCAGGTACTTTGGGGGTCGCAGAAACGAGTATTTTCTTTACTTGAAAAACTTGACATTAAATTTTTTTTACATTTACAAAGAGAGAGGAAAATAAGAAAAACCACAACAAATAAATGTTAACTCTTTCATATAAACTATGATTATTGATAGATCTGTAAATATTTAAATAACTCAAATATTACATAGTCTATATATTATTTAAAAAAAATTCAAATAAAATTTTGCTTGCTATTTTACAGATACAATGAAATTATTTACATAAAATTTGTATGTGGAATAAAATTTTGTGATTGTTTGCACTGTTGAATTTTGGTATTAGAAACATACTTATAAATCTATATTATTTCAATAAAACAATATATTATATTAATTTTTATCAAAGTAATAACTAAAAAAAACTTCGCTTAAGTTATTCTGTTAAGATACCTTTTTTTATGGTTATCTTAAACAATTTTAGAATTCTAGTTTTTCAACATTTTTTATTTCTTTCATTAATTGGAAATTTAATAAATTTTTGAGTTCAGTACAGAGGAAGTTGATCTTTTTCGAAAATAAAGTACACAATTATGTATAGAATCTGAGAGCTTACAATTAAGTAGTACAGCTGTATCATTCGAATTCACCACTGAACTTGATAAGAAAAACCAATAATTTTCCTGTTATCTTTCATCACTACATGTTATGATGAACTTTAATTAAAAATCGCAATGGATTAGTAAATCATTAATAAATTTATTTAGAACTAATAAATTTAATGTAATTGGGAAACAAAGCTAATAGGTGTTAAAAACAATTAAACCAAGAAAAATTATCAGACTAAGAATTAAAATAAATAAAATATATTTATAAACTTTCTTAATATTTATCAAGTGTACATTATAATTTTGCTAGTAAATAAAAGTATAATTTATGTATTTAAGACGAACATTGTTGACAATATAAAATGTCGAAGGCTTCAAAACATTGATTTTTATAAAACACACGGAGAGTAGAAAATTAAAATAAACTCACCGGAACACTTACATAATACAAAATTGTCGTCTAAGTAAAAAGATAGACTAGACACCCAAGGAGAACAACTAAAGCAGATTTATTTGAAACCATAAATAAAGAAATTATTTTCCCCTCTACGTCTACATGTATATATAAACAAACAAGTAGAATTTTAAATTAGAAAAATCTTCGATTCAATTATACGTCAATAGATAAGATTTACTATCTTGTAATATTTGATTGAAATCATCCTAAATATACAAACCAAAAAAAAAAAAAAAAAAAAAAAAAAAAACGAAAAGAAAAATTTGAGATAAAATTTTAAACACATTGAAAGTTCTAAATAGTATTATCTTCGACTAAATTTCATTAAAAGAAATAGTAATCGCAATGTTTCGAATATTCTCGAAAAAAAATCAATATCTAAGCACATCTTACTTTTATATTCACAATTCAATTAAATTTATTTAAAAAAAGTTTTACCAAGCTTCTAATTAGGTCTTAATTAAAAAAAAAAAATTATATCAGTAGTCCCTAGTTTACAAGTAATGGTAGTTCTTACTGCACAAAAGCTTAGTAAAAGTAAAAAATGAAATCATATTAAAACATACTCAAGACACTTTAGTAGTAGGATCTTATTGGTAAAACATAGGATTCACCACACTTCGGGCATTTGCGGTAACTAACACACACACAATTCTTCGTACTAAAACAAAACAGTAACTTAATGTGAAATGTGTTATCTAAGTGAAACGGACACCAATTCTATTACAGATTAATTTCGTTGCGACTGGTTTCATAAATGACTTGTGCATCATATGTATACAGCAATTTGTCATAAATGTAACAATTACTGCACATTTACAGCTTATATTAGGAAAATGTTTCGTGTATGTTTACATAATATCACTTCATATCGAGAGTACAGTTACTTGGTTTACTTTGACATTTCCTTGCTGTTGAGTATTATTCTTTAAAGCTAGTTCTACAATGAAAGGCAGTTTTTTTCTCGTCATTAAAATTTTGAATTTCCAGCTATGGTACCATTCGACTAGCTTTTAAGAGAAAAATTTCTTACACCCTTCGTTGACATTTCAGCTATTTGAATCCCATTGTCCGGACTATGCAACAGTTACGCGACAAACCGTCCATTTCACACAAAAGCCACCATTTCGACGTTAATCCATCTTTCAAAATTATCACTTTAATACATCGTTTTTTGAGCAAAATTCACTCTTATGAAAGAGTTCCAAAGACATGGCAACCTATATATTACCATGAAATTCGAACATAACATCAATTGTTGCATTTACAGCGATTTTCAGAAAAAAATAGCGATACATACTCGTGTGTCGAGCATTAGGTGAACCATTACGTCATTGTGGATTTTTTTTTTTTTACGGCTACCTTCAGAAGAGACCAGTGTTATGAAGACGCGGGATTATGTGAACGTTAGAAACCGCTAAGTGATCGTCGTTTTCCACAGGGCATCAAATGAGTTCTACTTAGTTATTTTTAAAAAACCGAAAAGGACTCGTTCTCATGAATTGTCGAAGGGCTTGAAGTTTGTGGATGTGGAGAGGGTGCCAACTCGTCATCCAACCGGGGTTCAAAATTAAGATGAACTTGGTGTGACGGGCGAGTATTCCAAACCCGTTAACCGAAAGGTAATCTGTACCACTATGCATGTATGAAACTCCAGAACACGTGAGTTGCCAATTGTTTCTGATTAGATTGACAAGCACATTTCTGATAATTTTAAAAACTCATATTTAATCTTACATGATCTCATTTAAAAGTAAACCTTACTTCTGAGGTATTCTTCATAATTTATTGCAAGATGAACAAAACACTAATATGAAGGAGGAAAAAAAAAATTGTATTTGAATGAGTCAAAATGTACACTACTTCGCAATGTGATTATAAATTTCTATATGAACCTCAAATAATACTATTTTGTTGTAGGTTTCCAGATCTTGAATCCGTAAAAGTTGTTCATGTAAGCAAAGCTTAAAAAAAAAAAAAAAAAAAAAAGAGAGATTGCTGATTTTATTATAAATTTGATGTCATTTCCCTTGAGAATTGTAAAACTGTTAGTGATCTTTTGTTTCACAGCTATTCAGCGAAAATGAATCAACGAAAAAAAATACTGTTGTACACTTAATATTTCTAAGAAAAATGATGAAATTGTTGGACAAAAACTAATCTCGCCAAAATTATTTACATGGCAGGAAAGGTAACTTTGAATACAAATAATCAAAAATTGTTCAATCCTCATAAATGTTTACCCATTCATATTCTCTAACACACCATGAAACTCTTTAAAAAAATATTACATCTTTTAAAAATTACATTTCTATTAAACAAATAAATTTCAACATTTCCTCTAAAGCATTGTCAAGTTTATGATACTTTTAGTTTATTTAAAAATTTACACAGCAATAAAAATGTCAAAATACTATTTAGAATAGACATTTCTTGGAAGAATTTATTCAGATGTAATTTGAAACAATTTTATATTATTAGTCTTATATAAATAAAAATTCATACGGATTACTGGCGTGTACTATTAATACAAAGTACATTCTGGCAACTTTCAATCTTCGTCAAAAAACACTCTCATGGCAGGAGCTATAAGTAATTTGTGATACCTTTTATAAATCAGAACAAGTCTTTTCAACATGTATGACATTATTGTATAAAGATGCCATAATTCAGTTTTACTTGAGAACATATTAGTCATTCCAGATTCCTTAATTTTATTTTTCCAATTGGGGTGACCTCAAATGCTGCTCTGCAACCATGTATACGCAATCACACGTAGCTCGTATGCTCTTACAGCAATGCTGACATTGTTTGGGAGACACCCACAAATTTATGAAAACAGAGCAACAATTTGACACTTAAAAGTCGTTCATAAAAATACTCGGCTGTAATTGTCATTATTTGTCTCTGCGTACTCATTAAACTCTGGATACCTAATAGTAAAATAGTGCAAGGGGGAAAAATGTAATAAAAAATTGAGTGAGTATTATAATGTACACAAAGCACTATTTTGTAGACCCATTTTCACAGAAAGGTGTGTCTTGTGGGCAGGCAAATAATTAAAAAATTGACTTTTCCTAAGAATATTAAAATTTGAAACCAATTACTTATTGGCTTAGTATTAATCCATGAGGAATTGCAAAACAAATCTGTTCTATAATGAAGATAATCTAACTAGCAATTTAATTTATAATCCCAGATATTAATATTTAAAAATTAGTAGCACACACAGATAAAAACATCACCTATTTTTAACCAACATATTACAATTCCATAAAAATTACTATTTCTTTAACAATGCAAGAAAAAATCACAACTAAAAAAGATGTTAGAATTTATAGGAAAATCAAATCTGCATTTTTGCAGGATGATCAGTCATATATACAAGAATTCAACATGGAGATACCTACATTATCTTATTGATTTTACAATCCACACCTAAGGACTCTAACAATGTAAATAATCATTTTTATTTTATTTCAAGGATAACTTAAAATTTCCACATCCCCAGGGATATTTAATATTACATCACAAAAATCGGGAGACTCGAACAAGACATTTCCACCTTTCATTATTCACAGAAAGACAGTCTGATTCCAATAATTCATTATCTTAAAAAATGGCAAAATAGTAATTATAAGAATTACTTTAATGAAAATTCTGAGAGAGCAAAAAGAATTGGATAGTAACTATAACATACAATTATCTTTTAAGTATTTAAAAAAAAAAAAGGGGGGGGGGAATTTTCACTCATTTGCAGTGTTGTTACACAAGTGGTAATGCGAGACACTCTTAAATTTAATTCATTATTACAAACAATTTAACTAGTGTTAAGCTCAATGTAATCATGCTGAGATAAATGGTTCTATTTTTCATATACTGAATACAAGAGTATTTTTCAAGATCAACCAAATGTCCTTTTACTCACTTCCAGAAAAGAATTGGGCCGTTAAATATTGATGAAAACAAAAAATTTTTGAAATGCAGCGCTAGAGTCCACAATTAATCATATATTCCATTTTTTAAGAGGTAATTTTGAAATTTCTGTATAAATGTTCACCAAGTCAAAGATGAAATGGAATAATGTTTTGTATTGCTATCATGAGTAAAATGTTTTCAACTTTAATTTCTTTTCTGATATAGTTTTGGGCAGCCATGATTTGTTATTCACTACTAGTCAATGTCAAAAATTTAGATGAAGTTGATGACTCGATCGTAAACAGTGCGATTCATTTAGCAATTTACAGCTTTTTTGTGTTTCAATACCATCAGAATAAACATGCATTTTTCTAAAACTCCCATTTGAAACGCTGAATTTTCTTTGGAATATGAAGCACTCAGCATTGCCAACACATCTTAATTAAGCATTTATTCCCATCTTGCAGTTCCAACTATTTATTGCAAAATTGCGTTTTTCTAATAAACTCTAAACTTCCTAATAATCATTGATGAATAATAATGCTCACATAATCGCCATTATTGTAAATAGTTAATACATTAATAAAAATAGAACCCTTTATTTGTGACTAATGGCCAAAAACAAGTTGAAGACGAATGTTTAGCAACTCCTACTACAGGTTTAAAATATAAACTCAAAAAAGGAAACATTTCCCCTCCCTTTCTTGTTGCTTAGCAAGCAGTTGAAAGAGAAAATATATTAAAAAATTAACTACTGAAAAATAAAGTTATTAATTAAAATTAAAAACTTTCAAAGAAATTTCATAAAAAAAAAGAAAGAAAGAAAGAATTCTAGGATTTATTTTGAATATCGACACATTTCAGGACAACTTCAAGTTTCACAATTAATCTAAAACTTTTGACTTGGGTTAATTTGCATACTTTTTAACAAAAAATATTTACATTATTTGTATTTTTTTTTAAAAAGATAATCAAGAATTTTTACTAATTGAAGTGCAATATTTAATGTAACCCTATCACTTCATATATACATTTCTGATGATGTAAAACTATAAAGTTGATGTGAAATTTCAAAAACTAGTAACCAGCTATTTGTGCTAAAGCAATGGAATGAAAAAGATCTTTTTGAGAAGTGTATTAAAAAAGATTGAAACATATTGCATAAGATCAAAAGAAATGCAATGTACATTAATAAATTATTTATTAAATAAATTGTATAAGATAAATATAATATAATGTATATATTGTTTTTTTATTAACAAGATTGAGTCCCAATATTGTACAATACAGACAAATCATATTTGAGCGTCATAAAAATTTCCTTTATTATACAGTCACACAAACATTAGACTTATGTACACTAAAATATTTTACAGACCTCTATACATAACTCGAAATTTGCAACTTTTAAAGACTTGTTTCGAAATATAATTATATCACAGTTCAAATATATTTGTAACAAATTTATTAATTACTTCTTTTAATACATATTTATACAAGTTAATTGGATTTGTGAAGCAGAACAATAAATACAAAAATAGATATATGTATTCTTATATTAAGTAAATAAGAACTTTATAATCTTAAGATTTCATAACAATAGAATTCATTTCAAAACATTATAATTAACTTAGTAACACAAACAATGAAATAAAACTTTATTCAACAAAAACAGCATATAGGTTCAAGTATTAATCACAAAGTGTTAATGATAGCAAATCTATGAGCATATTACAAATAATCAATTATGTTAAAAATCAGATGTATGATATGGACAATTTTTTAAATGATAGTTATAATGTGACTGCTGGAAAAGATTAGTGACCACAACAAAATTATGACAAACATGTGTTCAAGTTTTTCAGACCCTTCTTCAGTGTGGTTTTCAGATGTTGACAATATAAACAATTTCCTCGTGTTTAAATAATCCATTCAACTAAAGTAAATCTTACCTTTGACAATGTCTAAATCAATGAATTTTCATGCAATTTTTTTAATGTTGTTTAAAAATCCACAACTAATTACATTTTATTAAATTAAAATTACCATCAAGGGGAGGAAAATCTTTGAGAAACTTCATTATATAAAATGGCAAAATGCCTGACATCATTATCTGTATCATATTTTGTCCACTCTAAAACTTTGTGCAGCAATTCTTGTGATGAATTATTTGACTCTAATAAAGGCAACATTCCTGAAATTATATTAGAACACACATTTAATCACGTAAAAATGCAAAAGATGAATGTCAAAACATTATATAAATTGAACTTACCCATTGGGAGTAGTGTTTCCACTATACACCTCATAACTCCTAACCTTATATTGGGTACTGCATCCCACGCAAGAGAAAATAGTTTTGGTATAATTATTTCCACATACTTCTCCATTGAGAGTGACTCCTGCTTAGCTAATTCTTCACACAGTCTGACATACCTGCAGAGATGAGTCGTAAGTTAGTAGTAAATAATTAAAAACAATATGGTTAAGATAGTAAACATACAAAATACAATAGCTTCATTTTTTTTATCAAATATATTTTCAAAGTACAAATTGTTTTTGAATCATTGACTTTTGAGGAAATTAGTAACGTGAATTTGTTTAATTCTGAATTACATACATTCCTATACTCATTGTATAGCTTTTAATTCTAGGAAATATTTAAAAATTATATTGATCAAGCTTAATATCAACAAGATTTCATGAATAAAATTTTTTTGAAAAATGCTGTATAGTAATTCTTAATAAAATTAGAAATCATTGGATCAAAGATTTCTTAAACATCATACAATGAAATATAAATTTATAACTACTTAATTATGCTTACTATATATTGAAAGTCAAATTGATCCTATTTATTTTTCAAAGTTTTAAAACTATAAAATATAAAAAATGCAATTTTATTATGTAATGGACAGGAACTATTAACCATTTCTTTGATATCTTACACTACTTACTGCCATTACAAAATATGTTAACATTCAGAAATAAAAAACAAGGAAATTGTGATAAATTGTAACATTAATATACATACGTTTGTCTTGATGACCATGTGGGAGATAATCTATATGAACTATCCAAGCTATCCAGCATTGTTTTTAAAGTATATTCAGTTCTAGAATCTTGATAGAGGCGTTTTAACAAGTAAGCCGTCTGTAATGAAAATTACAAAATAATGAGAAACAGTGAAATATTTCGAAAAAGGAACTAGTTATTACACATTATATATAGAATTAAATAGAAAATCGCAAGTATTTTTCATTATTAAAAACTGTAAAAATAATTAATATTTTCTACTAATGACATAATAGGATAATAGGCTAAGTTCCAAAGGAGAGCAAAAAGTACAATGCTATAAAATAGATTTTGTAACAATATATATAATTTAAAATGAATACAAACGACTTTAAAAGTTTAGATATTTATAGCTACTTAACTTGGCTAAAATAGAAATTAATGTATTGATTCCATACCTATTATATATATTAATGCTTAATAAGCAAAAAACTGGTGAGTGAAATGATTTTTTAGTTAAATCCTTCAGTAAAGAATAAAAAAAAGAAAATATTAGTCCAGGTTCGAACATATTTTTATGAATCAATTTCCAGGAGTTTTTCAAGAAACAAAAATTTAAAAAAGATATCAATATTCATGTAACTTTTTTTAAAATTTCAAAAATTTCCTTTAACTAAGTATGCACATCATTATACATAGCAACATTTTTTTAAAATTATATTTTTAAATAATAGAAATAAATATTCAAAAATAATGAGAATATTTTTTAAATTTTAAGATAGTATTGTATTTAATGATAACTTCAGAAGTTTTCAATAAATTTACAGACTTTTTTTATTTAAATAATCAATATTCCTTAAATAACTATTACAGATTGTATAAAATAATGAATAATTTTAAAGTTTTTAAACATCTCTATTAGATTCCTATCTATTAATTTGAGTATTTCAAGATGTGTATAATTTCTCTTCAAATAAGTTATTATACTTATTTATAACCAAATAAATACAACTACTAGATAAAGTTTCCAAGGTGACTTTTTAAAATTATTATTTAATAAAAGCAACTGAATTTTTCATCTGCTCCTTCATATTCTTTTGAATCCATATTATTTTACATCCACATTCTAGACTTTTCCATTTTTTAATTCATTCAATAAATTTGCACATTTCTTGATTATTTTCGTATACAAAAAATACTGCTAATAGAAAATGCTAACTTTCCACTTCAAAGCTTTAGCTTTCAATTCATTATTAATACCGAATAATAACTGTTGCTTCTCTGAAGCACAATCGTAACACATGTTTGATTCTGCAAACAATGTTAATTTACCAATTTGTTTTAGCTTCCTCAGCATACTCAATTGCAGATTTTTCAAATGCATATATTATCTTCCAAATGATAGTTCTTTTCTTTTGAACCACTTAAAAGATTATCTTAATATAGCCTTTCAAAATCTATTGGTTGTTGAAACGACACCTTGCACCTGGCATATTAAATAATTTATTTTATTGATAAACAAACAAATTATCTTTGTTGCTGAAATAACATGCAATTTTCACTAAGAAAAACACGGAAAATACATTTTAATTAAAAAAATTTTTTTTTAAACTTAAATATTAATATTCAGTGAATTTCATGCAACATAAAATTTTAGCTAAATGAGAAATTTAAAATCTTTCAAAATTTATCTTGAATATGTACTGTCTTTCTTAGAATCATGTGGGCTCTTCTTAACTGGAACCAATCGACTGTGAAAACAAATGCTGCTCAAAAAGTTAAAGAACATCTCAAAACAATCATCGCCTCCATAATGTTAGTATCATAAATTACATACGCTTGATTGATTTGTTGTTTACTTCTATTTTTAACTTCGACTAATATAAAAAAATTCCTATTATAAGATAAGCCTTTTAATAAATGCTAAAAAAGGAGAATATTATGTTAAAATATCCATTTAATAAAATATTATCTTTCAATGTCATTCATTTTAATAAATGGGGAAAAAATACACTTTTGTAAGAAAAGGAAAGGAGAAAAAATAAGACATTTTTACTAAGTTAGAAGTTCATAAACATTTTTCACATTATCAATATTCATTAAGTAATTAATACTAACCAACTGAATTGCAGCTAAACGAACAGCTGATATTCTGTCTTGTAACAATGAAGAGGCAATAGGTAGAAAATATTCAAATATTTCTTCAGCATCATACAATTCCGCAGTTCTTTTCAATTCTCTATAAAATATAAACTTTAAAATAAAAAATAATCTTAATAATTACCGTTCAATGCATTTGTCAACAATGATCATGCTCTTTTAAAATCATAAAAGAAATAATATCCACTGAAATTTTGCTGTCTTTTTTATTTTGCAATTTGAAATATTGACATAGTTACAGAGCCATAACTATTCTGTGGCCAATTTAGCAATTTAAATAACAGGATGTGATATTCATTATTTAGGTTCATTTCACAATAAGTATGTTTTTTACCCCAATGCCAGGGCAAAATATAAGGAACAATACAAATAAAACACAAAATAGATAGGAAATGAAGACAGGATCAACAATAGGTATGTTAATCCAGATTTCAAATCTTAAATTGTTTATAAATAGGAATAATTTTACTCCCAACCTACTTTGTTATATTAAGGTAATTAATTAGAGCTATTGCCACCGCTTTTAGAGTTTGCAGAAGAACTATTTAAAACACTTACTCAGCCAAAGCAAATCTGTAGCGCCAGTTCTTCTCACTGTCCACAATTGTAAAACCACCAAAGAAGGGTAAAAATTGTTTCCTATCATGTGGGGTGAGGTGCTGCAAAATGTAAAAAATAAACTTTTAATGATACACACTTTTAATCTTTTACTGATCGTAGAACAGTAATTTATTGCATGCTATTATATGAAATTATATAAATAAAGTGTTAATAACAATAAGAATAGCTACTCTGTCATATGTACAATTGAAAAATTTTGCTCACCAAGACATCAGGAGAAATTTTAAGATTCCTTGCAGGCACTACTTACATTTTCCTATTTACATGGTTTTTGATTTGTTAAATATTAATCACTCATTCATTGTCTTTCTGTACAGCTTTAATTTAGAAAACAATTTTTAGAAGATGAAGGATATTTTTGTGCTAATTTGTTAGCTCCAAGAGACATTTACTAAAGTGTTAAGCACTTAAATCATAAAGATATAAAATTTTGGTCTCTCAACTAAAACTAGTATAGAGAATTGTAATTTTTTTTAAAAAGCAAATGTTTCATACTAACTGATATTTTTTCAATTTATAAGAGGTAGATTCTTTTTTCATAATTGTATTATCATCACTGAAAAGAAATAATATCAAAAGTTGACTATTATGACACTTAGCATTGAAAAATCCTGAACTTAATGTATCATACCAGCCTCCTGGGATATCCTTACAAAAATTGTATTGTTTTATCAAAATTCAAACATTTGAATATCACAAAACATTTACGAATCAACTACATTATAACACTAACTAAAGTTCGCTATTTCTGATAGGAAAATGTAAGAAGTAATAACATAAAAAAATGCTACTTTAATTTCAAAATATTTTCTTCAGTAATATTAAGTTGAAGTTAATAAAATTTTGAATTTTAAAAATCTCTTAAATTATGTTTTATTTACAGCTAATACAATGAAAACTGTAAAGGAAATAGATGTATATAAATTAAGTAATTTAATATTAATAGGTGAAATTTCCTGACTCTTTAAAAGAGTTCTCATTAAAATCCTTAACAAATATTAGGACATGCTACAAGAAATATTATGTGCAAATTACCTTTAAGAAATCTGACAAACGTTGGATCACACGTAACCGTACTTCATCAACATCTTTCAAAAGATCAGTAAAAATGGGTACTAAATCTGTCATTATTATTTCTTTACCCAAAATACTTGCTAATTCAGGCAATAAAGATGCCATAGTTCGTCTTATATTCCACTGAAATAATTAAACATTTAAGAAAATAATATGTACGGCTTCATTATTTTATATATCATTTTTTATTATTTATAACATTATTGAATAATTATTATCTTAAAAAAAGAGGAAAAGGAAGAGAACTTACTTTCATATCACGAGCTAAGAACTCACAAGTTTCTTTAATGCAAGGCCAATATTTTGGTCCAAGGGTGACAGCAACAGCAGGGAAACTATAGGCAATGTAACCCATCACTTCATCATCATATTTTTTAACTACTTCAGAAAATCGGTAATTATGAACAGGTGAAATAAATGCCAGCAGTAATTGTGGAGGTACAATATCCTAAAATCAATAAATTATTAGTAGATGAAATGTTGAAATTATAAATTATTACAAAAATAAATTGGTTCTTTCTCACTAAGAAAAACAAAAGGAAAATAAGCAAAACATAGGTAGTTCTCACAACAGAACAAATTAAAAATAATTTCAATTTTGCTGTTTTTTCCACAATTTCCTTTAAAAATATTCTGTAACTGCTTTTAAAATACTAAACACTTCCATTTATTTAAGACAACAGCTTTTTAATACAAAACTTGCTTGATTCAATTACTCCTTGAAATTGCAATAATATTTCAATAGAGGTTGAATTTGAAAAGTGACATTAATAACATACTTTCACCTCCTTTAAATATGTGCATAATAAAATTATGTTCAATAAGTGAAAATCAATAAATTCTTAATCAAATATGCTAGAACTATCATAGCTGCAAAATAGGTGAATATGATACATAAATTTTAATGAGTACATATGATGCCTTTAAAATTAATTAGAAGATGTAGACTCAGATTTAAATAAGTATATATATAAATGTTATTTTTAAGAATTGTATGAAAGTAACAATAATTATTTTTAATTTATAATGAGGATAAACATGTAATTACAAACCTGATCAAAGGCAGATATCTTATATTCCATTTGTTTGCTTTTTCTTGGGTCTAAGCAAAGTGATGTTAGAGTATCTAAAAGATAAAAATATTACTCTGAATCATAAAATGAATTAAAATACTATTTAAAAATAAAGGCAAATAAGGAAGTAATACAATAAAACTGGCTAACAATTAAACAATTCAAAGAAAATTGCAAAAATAAGTTATCGTGAAATTAAAAAATGTTTCAAGTGAATTTATTACTTTTTTTTTATTTAACTTTTTGCAAATATACATATTTAGTAATAAGATTAATTATTGAATGGACTTGTAGACCTGATGTAGCATTGCTGATCATAGGAATCGGAAACAACAGTAGTATGATATAGGTCAATTTTTTTTTAATATTTGAAAGATTATTCAACTATATTCATTTATAACTATTCTACTCACCTACAAATTTACCATAATCTAATTTACTGGTATCATCCTCCTCTGGAACTACTAAAATAAGAAAAGTTTTTTTTTTAATATCATAAATGCAAAAAATCAGATTTAGCAATATAAAAACAAAGTACGAATATTATACATACTACATGGCTCTGTATCATCTTTAAAAGCTAAAATTGTTTCATTAAATGAAGATTGCATAATTTCAGAATCATCAAGTAAACTATGTTCATCACGAGTGATAAATTTATTTATACAGGCCGTCTGCACCAACATTTTCTTTGTAGAAGACATGCTTGTGAGACTGTAAGAATGAATTATTCAAAAACTGTAATCTTTTCTCTATTTTTTTCACAAATACAAAAAATGTATACTGTTGCATTGGAAATAAAAAGGATACTATGTAAATTACACATATTTCACAAAACACAATTTGATACAAAGCAAATAGGCTAATTATGGATACTTACAATATCTTAATAAAAATATTTGGATGAATATATCAAGAAATCCCATTTTTTTAAATGGATAGCCAGCACAAATCAAGGTAAAATGTTTTTGTGAAAGTTAATGTTTACATTAATAGAATATATGCTCTGAGACACATTATTAAGCTGCTTCAGAGTCTATTATAATAATGTGAAATTTTGGTGAACTTCTCAAAAATATGAGTTTATTAATATAAAAGCATTATATTGTAATGGAAATGTTAGAGATAAAAATGGTTCTAAAAATAAAATTTAATAAATATTTTACCTACCTTAAAATAAATTCTTAGAACCATTTTCCTTCTAAATATTAATAGTTATATAACTGCAAATGAATGATCTGAATATGGTACTTATAAAATCAACTTAAATCAGAAACATTCTTAACCAGGAAAGAAGAAATTAGTATTTGAAAACCCCATTCTCCAAAAATGTCACACACTAAAATATTAAAAAAACAGGACAAAACTTTAAATTTTTTAATAGTAAAAATGTTTTTAAAGGTTTCTTCTTGACATATGAATATGCTATAAGAGCACATACAAACACATAGGGTATGTAATAAGTTAATATCAGAGGAAGTAAACTCATTTTTGAATGTAATAGACAGATTGCACTTCTTCCAAAATTTTATTGTAAGCTTTTGCAGTGGAGAAAGTTTATAGCCTAAGAATATATACAAGGAAACAAAAAGAAATGTAAAAATAATAAATATTCAGGAAGGGATATAATTGATTAATATAATAGCATTTAAAGTAAGCCACTTACTTTATATACATCATTTTTATTATCATTACAATGAAGAGAAAACTTGTACATATAATATTATATTGTGATATTTTAAATTTTTTAGTGTTAAAAAAAAGCAATAAATTAGACTAAAATTCAGTTTATTCTACGTTGGCAATGTTTCAAAAAGTACATTTATTGAAAGTTTTACAATATTATATAAATTTTAGCTAACCTTTTTTTTTCACATTTGTGAATACAGATACAAAAGAATTAAGTTTTCTTATTTAATTCTTATACACATTTATTAAAAAAAAATTTTCAGACATCACACTTCAAATCTTAATATTTTTATCATACCATTTATTTTTAAATAATAGGTAAAGAACACGATTAGGATGATTAAAATAAAAAATACACAAAATTCAAATAGAATTATAAATTCATTATAGAGAAAAGAAGGAACTGTTAATAAAAATGTAAATTGCAATAGTAACAGAAATCAGCAGAAAAAGCTCAAATGTTTTAATAACAACTAACAAACTAATAAAAAAGAATTTTAGATACCTTGAAGAATCAGTATCTGATTGTTCAGGGGAAATGCGAACTTTAATTTCAGAAGCAGGTTCCTCTTCGATACCTTGAACTTTAGCTCGTATATGGATATTGGTTGCTTTACCAGGTTCTATGTCAACATCCAATTCTACCTCAGGAAGTGGTAGCCTCCAAAATTGGAAGTTATTAAACAAATTTTCATTATTAACATGTAAATAAACATGGCCATCTTTAGCTGCGACAGCAAGAGGGCTTCGCGTTGTCTTACGAATTTTACGATTACTTAGAGATGAAGGCTCATAGGTAGTTACAGGTTCTGTAGTAGGAATCAACTCCTGCAAAAAATATTAATATTCCAAAAATAAAAACACATAAAATGATTAAGGTGGATCATATATATATATTAAACCAATAATTCACCTTTTGTTGGGAATCATTCTGTGAGGAATTTACTTCATTTACTTTAAGCTCAGTAGTATTTTCAGGTTTTGATGACTCAATATTTAAATTTGCATCGCTTGACACTTGCGTATTAGGATTTGTATCATTAACTGGTTCCGATTGACTATAAGGTGCTGATACACAACCATGTGATACAGCAAAAGTATGGATATATCCTCCCATGTTTTGATAGGCACCAAATCTAACCTAAAAATGCAAATATATAAAATATTTAGGTGTCAAAAAAATTGAAGATCACTTAGTAAATACAGCAGCATGAAAATTATCTCACTGATCATCATTAAATATATAGCACTAATTGATGCATTTAACTAAAGGTTTATATTTATTGAAATAGGAGAAAAGTCCTAGGCAGCATCATAATATATATATATATAATAAAAAAAAAAAAACGAAAAATTGTTCGCTGAGAATGGAAAACCTTAGAAATAAACCAAACATAAAAGTCAATTTTAAAACTAAATGTGTTAAATTTGTGTTTGGAAGAAATCAGTGTAGCTTTGGTTTTTTTCTCAATAGTCATTTTTTTAAGCAAAAAAACTACAGTTCAATGTATGCAGTGGAATTCAAACTCACCAACTGCTTAATTGAAGGCTAAAGTGTTAACCCACTTGGCTGTCAATTCACTCAGTAATATCATAAATTATGTATAATTATTTAGCTTTGTAAGGATAAAAACAAGTCATTGCCTGAGGGTTGACAACTTCAAAGAATATGGTAGATGAGATAGAATTTCCTATACATTTAATTTTAAAAGCTCATAATATATTGGTCCTCAAATGCCCCACCATATACATAACATTTCTTTATTCAGAGTACAATTTGCTTTAGAAGAAAAGTTGGGTATGTTTTCTAGGATCAATTTCCCCACTTTATTACCAGGCACCATCAGGTTCTGGAAGGGCTTGATTTTATTCCAAGCAAGCAGACTGAGCATATTCTTCTAACTTAATTCATGTGGCATCTATCTTGAATGTGTTTCCACACAATTTTATATTCCAAATATGGTAGAAAATGCTTGCTAAGCTGAATTAAACCTCCATGTGATCTCTGATTTGAAAGAAAAGGATCTTGCTTAAACATGATTTAAACAACATTGCTATCAATCAAAAATAGTCATGATAATCACTCAAATCCTGACTTATCAGAAGAATAGAAACCACATATGCCTCAACTTTACGCAAATCATCTTTATATATCTATTAGAAATTGTACCTTCAATAAAAGCTTTCGATAAATTTCAATACTTGAGTAACATTTCTTCCTTGTTGAAAATCTAAAATATGGTGGTATACAATGTTTAATGAATCAACTTTGTTTTAGTTAATTAGTAAATCAGTATGTATACATCAAGCAATAAATATAGAGACAAACATGTGCTTATTGTTTGAAAACTGTTATAGAAATGGGCTGAACTTTCTAAAAGACCCAATATTACCAGTAATTAACACAAAATTCCAAAAATTATCAGATAACATAAAAATGATTTGTATTTTATAATAAAAATTACTGTAAACAGTAAGATTCAAAATACATCATTATAGGGCAAATATTAATAATTAGGGAAACATTGACTTTTAATCATGAATAAGTAGAATCTTCGAAAATTCACTAATTGGATAATAGAAGTGAGTGAAAAAATATCAACTTAATTCTAATGCTAATATCTATTTTTCTTAGCTTATGTATAATATACTATAGACAAAAAATATAAAGTAACAGTGTTAAAACTTTTAATGTTTACCTTCAATGGCCAGAAATTTTATCAAATAATAATCATTTATTATTAAATGTAATAGCTTAAAACAAGAAAAGTAAACATAGAAAAAACTTTCTTCATTAATAAAGAACTTAATTTTATAAAGAAATATGCAAATAATGATTTTATTAAAGACACTTCCAATTTACTTCATAACTTACACAAGATGAAATATCGCCAACAAAATTGAGAAAAACTTCCAGCATTCTCCCTTTTCTTGCTTTGAGACTGACAGATTTGGCCACATCAACAAACACTTCAGTGCAAGCTTTTCTGACCTCCCAGATTTCATCGTCACATAATTTGAGAAATACTGGAAGCTATACAGAAGTAAAACAAATTAGTCAAATACAAAAATAAATCCATTTTTTTCAAGCAAATTAGATACAAAATAGCAATCCAAAACGAACAAATATAAAGCACTTTAATTGTACGATTAGATTTAGTAGACTAAGGTCTACATTATACGCAATTTTAAAATGGTATTTCACAAAACATGCCTGCTTTAAAACACAAATTTATCCCTGGGAATTTATTAAATGGAATTTTTTAATTAAAAAACTACTTTCGTAAGAGTAAAAAACAAATCTTTCAGAATGATAAGCTTTTAATCTGATTAGTTTTAGAAATATGCATAAAATCCAGTCATTTTAAAGAAATTTTGCATGAAAAATACTACTTAACAATTCATTCAATAGTAACAAAGAAGTAAGAGTAAAAAACAAATCTTTCAGAATGATAAGCTTTTAATCTGATTAGTTTTAGAAATATGCATAAAATCCAGTCATTTTAAAGAAATTTTGCATGAAAAATACTACTTAACAATTCATTCAATAGTAACAAAGAAGAAGTTTCAGGTATTTTTAATTTTATAAAATCTGACAACAAAATATTACAAAATTACATTTTTTTCTTTCATTAAATGGTAATTACCAGGTTTATTAAATATTGATGTATATTACTCTCAGTTGTGGCAGTTTTTCAATTTTATTATAATTACCATTAGACACACTAATAGATAAAATAAAAAAGTAAAAATTATTGATTAAAAACTTAAATTTATCAAATTTTATTTAGCTTTCCTAATAATGTAAACAAGTTTTCAAGAAAATGTTTTTGCCAATCCCAGACGGTCCGATTCCACAAATCCATAAACAGTCAGAATATCCAAAATTTTACCCCACTAGTTCTGTTAACTGCCTTATTGTGCCGAGGGAATGACACTGGGTCAAATGGGCAAAGTAAAACAGGAGCCTATGTTCTGGCAGGATCACCCAAACTGTAAAGGCCATTGCGTTATATAAAGCTAACTGCCATTCCAGGTCTCTGAGGACTAAAGAAGCTGCAACTCTTCCCCTTTATCATGAGTCCAGTTTAAGTGATATTACATTAAAGGAAAATAAATACAACCTGCAGCCAGTTGTGTGTTCAAAACTTAAAGACTTTTTATAATATCACAATTCCTATAGTTAAGATTTAATTAAATAGCCAACTTTTTATCAAAATAAAATTGAATCATTATCATGAAGAAATGCGATAAGTTTCAGTAACATGTAATTCTCTAAATTTTATAAGAAACAATATACCAAGTAGAAAATATATAATACATAAAATTTGGTATTTTTACAAAAAAAAAAAAAAAAAAAAATCAAGGGTTTTTTTTATCATAGATTTTAAATTTTACTACTAAGTGTAAAACCATAATCAGAACAAAGTAAATTTTCAAATCTATTATTAAACTTATCTTACCAAAGATGATTCTGATGTTTCTTCCTCAACAACACAGCAAAGATTTCCAAATCCCAAGGCACAGATCTAAAAAAAGGAAATAATTAAAAGAAAAATACATTATTTTTCTAAAATGAAAAAAACTATCAAACTGTTACATTTACATATCAGAAATGGGTATAAGCATCTGCAATGGGTATTTCAATGTAACTGTAATCAGAGCTTTTTCTCAAATAACCAGTACTTCTAGTAACAAAGTTAACAACAATGCAGGTATCTTGAATAGGTGAAGGTACAATGCACTCAACTGAAAGTATCACAGTTTCAAGTACAAAAAGTGAGTATAGCAATCATATATACTGTCACCGATATATCAATAGATATGGATGAATTGAGAGATATAGATAGGTGGGTGGGGGAAGAGCAATTTGGTGTGGGGTTAGAGAGGAGAAATGAAGGAACATAATACATTTCTTTTGCTCTAAATAAACAAGCAATAGTTTTATATTGTATTTAGCACATTTTAAAATTTTTTGTTATTTTACTTATAAACATATTATTTTATTTTAAATTATTGTTTTCTAAATTACTATTATTATTATATTTCATTAAAAAGAGAGATTAAATAGATTTTCTAAAAATTATATTTGAATTAAAAAAAAAAAACTCCATAATATTTTCACATTAACAAAAATAATATATAACTTTATTTACCTACTCTTAGGAGAATAAGATAGAAATCAGTAAAAATTGTTTATGTAAATAAGAAAGCACTAATAAAAAACTCATTTTTTTTATCACATAAGCTCATTCAATTGATTAACATTACTTACATTAACTTTTTGGCATTATACAAGATAATGTATATTAAATATAATTATTAATTTATTTATCAATTCAATAAAATTAATTATCAATTTAATAAAATATGTATTACTTAAAAGCAACTGTAATCAGTAAAGTGTAAAAACAGTTGATATTTTATTCCTTATAGCAATATAAGAAAATATTACTATTATTCTACCATCACGAGAAGGCGGGTGAGATCTGTATCCAGTGGAAAGGTTCATTCTTTCAGAGGTTTGGACAGTAAAATGATCATGCAGTTTTGGGGTTATAACAAAATTTTCGCCCATTCTTGTCTTTGGCGAAGAACACTATTTTCTCCTCTTCATTCTTTGTTTTCTACTTAGCCTAGAAGGTTGCATTCTCAGCACTCTTGATTTTTAGTATTTTTAATTATATTAAAACTGTTCTTTTCAGAACAATAAATAATGTCTCTAAAAGGGAAAACATTGCTTTCTAAAGAACGTAACATTGTTAATAACGTGCGAATATTTTTTGAAAAGGAAGCAATGTCTACTTCGCTGTCGATATCAATTCAGAAAGCACAGGAACATACTGCGACTGCTACTGGCGTTTCTCTTAGAACTGTTCAAAGAATTAAAAAGGAATCCACAACTGATAGTAGGCTTTCAACTCCAGGGAAACAGCGTAGTCGACCTGCAGAATGGAATGTAGTTTTGGACAATTTTGATTTATGTGTTATTCGAAATACAGTAAATGAATTTTATGCATCTAATAAAGTTCCATCGATTTCCTTATTATTGCGAGTGTTGAAAGAAAAGATTAATTTTTCTTGGAAAAGGGAATCTTTAAGGAAAGTCCTGCATCAAATTGGATTTCGTTGGAAACGATGCCAAAATAAAAGGAAATAACTGATTGAAAATTCGGGTTACTTTCCATTAGAAAGACCTCCCTGAAGGCATTTTCGCTTCTTCTGCAACTCCAAAAACTATATTTTCCCTTATATTAAAATATATTATTTATAAAAAATCTGTATGAATTTTATTTTTAAAAATTTTGAACATTCTTTGTTATCCTTTTTTTACTTGATATTATACACAAAAATGTTTTGATAAAATAGGTTATATAATCAAAATTCTTAAAAACTATTTAAATGATAGATTTTGCTGAGCAAAAAATATAAATATTTTATGCTCCCTTAAATTATTTTAAATGATTCCATAGCTGCAACAATATATTCCGTACTATAAATATATATAAATTAAAATAAATTCCACAACATTTTAAAATATTAGTATGTCATAATATGATGAAATATATATCTTGAATAAAAAAGGCTGTAAAAAGTTAATTTATTACTTACGTAATTTCTTTTTAGCCTAAAATGGCCGTTTCTCATGTAAAAAGTACCTTCATGTAAAAATTAACTTAACAAAAAGCATATTCTAGAAAATCTCATCATTCCCTATTTTCTCAAAAATTATTGCGATAACACAATGAATAAATACAAATTTTGGGCATAAAAATTATCTATCGTTTGATGTTAACTTATTAGCCTACAAACAGTTTTTGTTCCTGTTCTTGTGAACGAAATAAATTCTAAAATCTATCTAATAATGAAAATTTCATCGCAAAATAAAAATATTTTCATTCTAAATGTTTTTTCAAAACAGCTTAAAATATTTATTTATATATTCCAATTCTCGTATTTGAATTCTTCGAAAAAGCATAACACATACATATTTTCATTCTACATCAAAAGGTGCTTATTAGCCAAATAAGGTAACCTAGATTGAGGCGCGCTTTATCTGCGTTTCCTCCTCTGCTCGCTAAATTGTTGAAATAGACTTCTCTGATAACACGAGACTCCTACGTCACACCCGCCATCTCCTGGTGGTCGCACTATAACTAGGCAAGTAATTTCAGAATGCTTTTCAAATTGCAATGGGAAATAATTTCCCTTCTCTAATATTTAAAAATCAAATCAACAAAAATTTATAATGTAACTCATATGAATTATGAACTTAAAAATTTGTTAAAAAGTTAAATTACACATCAGTTCAAAATTAACTGTTTTCTAAATTTAACTAATATGTGGATATTATTTTTCTTTTAATATATGACTCAAGTTTATAAAGACAAGTTAGCAAACACTTAATTGGATTCATATGGAATATCAGAAATAATACTATCTTTCATAACAGAAGTTGGTGAAAATAGTAAAAAAATACAAGGATTTACAAATGCAGAAGTTATTACTCAAAGTAGAAGCTAAATCATTTGTCTTCAATCAATGCATTATATCCTCAACAATATTATTTATGATACAGCATGACTACTATATACACAGATTTATTATTGGGTGAATATAAAGACAGGCAACAAGTTTACTTGGAAAAGTTTTCAATTATAACTGTTATGTTTATGCAATAGAACATACAATCCAATATTTTGCAATGTGATTTTCTTGGCAATATTACTCGTAACTTTGATATTCAGCATTTCTATATAATTTAAAATATTTTTCCTTGATTGTAATGCTTTTTCTTAGATAAATTATAGAAGATTAAGAACTATTTCAAAAATATTAAATATTTAAACAGATTTAATAGAAACTTCTAAGAAATGCTTAAATTATTTAAATAAAGCATTTATATTAGGCAGATTTTTCCAACTACAGATTTTCAGTGAATATTATCTAAAATGGATAAAAATAAGATTTTATAAAAGAAAACATAAAATCACAGAGTTAGCAGAAAATTAATTTCAAGATTTATAATTTTTCAATTCAGACGATTAAATCAAGAGGAAAATTTTAGATACACCCAAAAGCTTCATTTGAGATACATTTGACTTTTCAATTAAATGTTAAAATTTCTAAGAAATCATTACATTACAGGTTTTAAATGTATTTATTTCATCTTTCAAATTATTATTTTAGATTTTGAGTTAAAAAATCAATTTCTATCAGACCAGTTTGGTGTATTTCTTTACAATCATTGTCTCTTTCTACATTTCATTTGCACTGATTTATATATATAATTACAACACATTAATTTGACACCAGCAACAAGAATAAGTAGACAGGCATAATTACAGAAATTGCTGTAGTTTTTGAAATGATTGATACAACTAAGCACAATTGACCAAATTAAAATTTTTTTCTTCTGTATTTAAAGAGAAGTTTCACCATGAGACAGTAGTAGAACGAATTCAACTATTTGCACCTACTGATATTTTTTTAAAATAATCCTTGAATACAAACAAAATGTTTTATACAAATCCAAAACCGTAGACAATTTTATTGATCTTGATTAATTTATCAAAGAAAGAAATTGAAGAATCAAAGAAACAAAAGAGCCACAACCTAATGCATTAGATAGCTTCTGCATTAATATTTGCTAACATTTAAAATATTACAATTTTCTCGTATGTCATATAGCTGTGCACGAGAAATCCATTTACAATAAAATATTATCTCTTCGGAATAAAAAAATTCTGTTAAACTTCAACATTAATAAATATATATACTAAAATTAATTGGAAATCTTTACATTTATACCTTTTCATTGCAAACATAAGCTAAAAATTAGAGAGCAAATTTTTATAATTACTCATAGTAACCCGACAATCCATTTAATTTCATGGCTTGGCCATAAGATCTCACAATTCATCAAAAAAATGTACAGCTATGTCCATTTAAATTACTTATAATAGTTCAAGCAGCTTAAGTAAGGATTACTTCATAGCACAAAAAATTGTAAGGAGTATTTTTTCTATCAATTTATTTGTCATTGATATAAATACAAATCCACAACAAATTTCATCATCAGTTTCTTACTGAATTTTTTGGAAATACATCCAATATCTAATTGAAATATTTTTTATTCAATCCCAATAAATTTAAAAGAAAAGAAAAATAAAATTTCACAAAAATACACGAATTTAACCAAAATAATTGAAAATATTAACCTTAGTGACAAAAAGTTTCTACTTGACAAATAAACATTTGTCAACAGTATCAAAATTTCTGATATAAGGAATAAAATATTTTTAAAATATATTTCAAGTAATTCTTGGAAACAAAATTTTCAATTACAAATGCTAAAAACGTTTAAAATTTAACACAAGAATTCTATAGTCATCTCAAAAGTTAGAGACACAATATAAACAATATTTGAATGCTCCATCAGTATTACAATAAATTATAAGCAAGCTATAACTATAGGCAATTAAAATAATTGGAGCATTCATTTTTTAAAAGAAAAAAATCATTTTTCAAAAATACAAGTTTACACTGTTACTTATAAGTTAGAAGGAGAAATCTACATAATATCATAACTTCCTCAAACAATATTCTTCAGAAATGTGAAGAGTAATATAGTGTCCTAACAGTATCACTAGCCAAAAATATTACGTAGCTATTTTATTATTAGGGTCAACAAATAATCATTTAGTCTTTCTTTGCTATTTTTTTTGATAAAAAAATTCCTTTTTCCAAATAAATTGATGAAAGATGTTTTAAGCCTCTATGGCTGATTTGCTCTGCAATAAAACTGCCAAGAGAATAAGCTGTAGAAGGAGCATTTGCAGTAGGCAGAGACATCAGTTTATTCAAAACTAATCTTTAAAAAGCAGCATAATAATAGACAAAAAGTACTTAACAAATTTTGCAATATCAAACAAATGAGTTCTTTTTGTTTTTAGTTCCTCAAATTTAATTGACTCTTAATTTACTGGATGAAAAATTAAGTTTCCACCAAGCATAGAGGATGTATTTTGACAAAGGAATTTTTTTTTTAAAGAAAACATTGAAACGACACAATTCATGGTTACAAAAACAAATTATGCAATTATTAAAATAAATATACTTCAATACTTTTGATGGTTTCAAGGAAACCAAAAACTAAAAAAATTCGTTTCAATCTAGTTTATTTGAAAATTTAAAAATGGATAATCTTTTACAATATATATATATTAAGATTAATAATTATCAGAGTAACTAAAAATTTTAAAGCAATCAAGTTTTGCTTTTGCCTCTTTTTTTACACTACACATTTCAATAAAGAAAACTTAATAAAATGAAAGACACACATCAACTACACAAATGCAATTAAAATCCTTATTATAACAAAACACTTTCTAAACAAGCAACACTGTTATAGCAAATCTTTGTGGAATTCCCTGGATGGCAAAGACAAAGCTATTTTTTTTCTTAAGCTGTAAGCAACACTGGTTGTAGCTTTAATATTTTTGTAAAAATATAAGATATATGCAAGTCTGAATAAAAATCAGCATGCAAATACAGTAAATGAAGTTTTGGGCATCAAACATATTGGGATAATTATTAAATTCTAATTATATATAATAAGAAAAACACTGGCACATACACAGATTTAGTACAAATTATTCTAAGGACTAATCATTTCCCTACAAATCATGCTTTGGTATAAATCAAAGTTAAACATATTTTCTAAAACACAATTACACAAGTTACAAAATAGCCACCAGTGCATTTATCACAATAAAAAGAACTCACACTTCACTTTCCAATGCAGCAGAATACATTTAATAATTACCTTTCTAACTTCAGAAGCACGACGAGTTGATAATGTAATATATGGTTCCAAGAAAAACTTAAGCGTAATCTCTCTTCCAACAATAGGTATCATTTTAGTCATCAGCTAATAAAAAAATGTCATCAATATAAATGATTATTACACATATTTTGACATCTTTAAAAGTTTTAATCAAATTTCATTAAAAATGTTAAGTTTACAGAAAATATCATTCACAAGGCAAGGTTTTAAATAAAATGTAAAATTAATAAACTCAGATATAGAATGCACACTTGTAAACAATATTTTGAAAAAATATATTTCCTTTAAGAGTACAAGATACTATAATATAAATTCAACTTTTAATATACATTTCAAACATAGTAAAAATAATATTATCATTGAATAGTATACATAAATTAATATTATACATTATATTACTTATACTGGCTTCAACTATGTTCTGCAAGACCCATGTTAATATAATTAGCAAATAATTTCTAAATTAATTGTAAAATATATGTGGTCTCTAATGATAAAGCAGCATAAACTTTCCCAGTGATTACAAATCATTACAACAACAAAACTTTTTATATTCCAAATAAAAGATTTAGGTTCAGTTTAATTTAATGAAAAATGAACATCAGAATTCATCTAATAATCATTGAATCTAAACAAAATCTATGTGTGTTATTTATTGAAAAACACATTTGGTTAAAATTTAAGTAGATCAATATCTAAATAAGAGTGTTTGTTTTAATAGTTTATATTATTATGCCAATTATTACTTTTTTTGACATGCTTTTTGAATTGGCATACCCATTTTAGACATAACCAAATTTTGAATACAAGCATTTAATTGGATTATTCTCAAAACATGTGCTTACATAACAAGATGTCTCAAAGCATAAATGAATGACAGAAATCAACATCAAAATCTTTTGAATAAAATATTTTAGAAAAAGTAAAATCAAAAACTCAACTGCAATGATTAATTATTGTATTTTCCTGTATGTAATCCACAAGCCCTTTTTTTCGAGCAAAAGAAAAAAAAGTGTCACATTATCCACAGTGGTATATAATTTGAGGCAATTTTTAAAACGAATAGTCAAAAATGTATACTGCTGATAATTTGGTGCCAAATTAAATAAAAAATACATTCATTATAATTAAAAATAGTAAATCCTACAAAGAAGAAAACATTTATAACAATCTTTTTTAATCCACCTCAATGCAAAGTGTGATTAATTGAGATAAAAGCTCAATATCGAACTACGTCTGAGAAGATTCTACTTTTTTAACACATAAACTGACTGCGGATTACATACAGGAAAATATGGTAAGTAAATTTTCATGATACACCTTCTTCGAATTGTAAACTTAATAAATATATTTTAATAAAAATAACTTGTAAGTCAGCAAAAAATGTTCCACTCATTTTTTATTCACTTGACAGTCTTCGGGAAGATCTTTCAAATACTCTCCCAACTTGGACCTGGATAGAAGATGCTCATTGAGGCTCCGCTCATCAAAGCTGGCTGTGATATGAGAAATGTTGCAACATATGACACAACCACTTTGATGACCAGAAACAAAACCAAAGATGGGCAAACAATGATGTTTAGTGATTGCATTTACACTCATCAAAGCAGCTGTGATATGATTAGAAAATAACATATAACAGCCACTTTGTGAGTATAAACACAACCACTTTTCCACTCTCTTGAAACTTCAAAGTATAAGCTAGTTAGTTATTTGAGAACTGTGAATACCACCCACATAAACAGTAGTAAGGAATTTTCATGAAAAATTAAAAGTATTCTAAGAAATTAATGTTTCAAAATATTTGTCAGAAAGTAATAAATGAGAAATCTTTCATTTAACAAGGATAAAAACCAATTTTTAAAATTATTTCAATTTTATCTCAATATAAATTTAAGATTAGGGATGATGAAATGTAATCATACTTACACTTACAAAATTTTGTTTCAATATATGAACTTAGCAATTACACACAATTATTATTTGTAGTTTAGTAGTTCTTACAATTTACATAGATTACAAGAGTACATAAAAGAAACAATTTTAAGGACAAATGACCAGACAAATTAAAGGTCATAACAATGGAACTGAATTGTAGATGTTTGCTGAATTTTTCTCAGATTAGCAATACTAAGTAAACAATTAAAATATTTTTGTTGTAGAATTAATTTGACAAAAACAGTATATAGATAGCAGTAATTTCCCACAAAATGCGCATCAAATGTGGCTGTGATATGATTTCAGAGACACATAATTCACAGCACATTTGATGGGCATTTAATGGGTTGATGAGCTCGGGGATCACTTCAGCTTTTCCGTCAAAGACAAGGTAGTGAGATGAAGCTAATCAATAGCATCTCACTACCCATGTCTTTCACAGAAAAAATGAATCCTTGCATATCCAAATGTTTCCAATTTTTCTCTAACATAAAAACATTCTGAAAAAGAAACTACTTAATTTTATTGAAATCCTATAATTACAACATTTAGATGCTTGCTAGATTTTTCTCAGCTTAGTAATGGCAAGCTTACAGATGATCATTTTAAGAGGCACCACATAATAGATGCGTTTTTCAAACAAAAAAGCTCAAATTAGCTTTAAACAATTTATATGTCACCAATTGGGAAAAATTATTTTTAACAATATTTATCTTTTTGATCTGTGTGTGTGAAATATAAGTAAACCAGAACAAACTACAAATCATTATAAACAACAAAATTTTTACATCAGAGAAAGATATTAATTATTTTTTGTTTAAGAAAATATATATAATGAGGTAGACACTTAAATATGTGAGAGGAAGGAAAAACTAATGTATTGCCAATATAGTAAAGATTTAACACCATTTATGACAAAAAATATTAAGCTACAAAAATTAATTAAAACTAAAATTTATTTTTCTAATGAATGAAAATATAATAAACTCATTAACATTTCTTTTCCTATTATTTTAAAGAAAATTCAACTTCTAAATTTAATGTAGTGAATGACCACATTAAAAAACTCAAATATCAACATAATTATTATTATAACTGAAAGGAAACAAGTTGTTCTTGTTAAAATATAATGCAAAATAGAAGGAATACATACAGAAATATCTTCAACTATAACTTCTACTGGGTTGGCATCACACTTTGCCATTTGTACAATCAAAGGACAAATCCATTCTGTAAGTTGTGCTGTAAGGGAAAATTTTCAGTAACTCAATTATGATGTGCTTTAAACAAAAAATGAATAGGCTATGAAAATAATGGAATGCTTATCATTATTTCATAAGTGCATTTATTTTAATTACAAACAGTTTTTATTATTCTTTATTTTTTAAGAATAAAACTTCAATAGAAAGAAAATATTATAAGAAATATTGAAAATAAATATTGAAACTACAGAACATTAGTTTTATAAATACTTACATTGATCAATTAAATCATTTTCTAATAAATTCAATAATGCAGACTGACCAGACTTGCGGATTTGCGGCTGAAGTAAAAAATTGTAAGTTTAATAAAATTAGTCTTACAAAGATATAATTAATGCTAATATATTTGGCAAAATAATATAACTAACATATGAAAATAATGTAATTTCTATTTAAATCTATGTACTTAAATTAACAAATCAAGGCTTGCAGATATAAATATATAAGCAATAAAGGTTCAATTTAAATTAAGGTTAGCAATAAAGATCTAAAAATTGTTCTTAAAAAATTAGTACAACTCTCCGATTCCTTAGGTAGTTCAAAGCAATGAGAAGCTTAAATAGTTAACTAATTTGCCAAATAGTGCATGTGCTGTTATATAAATAAATTACAGCACATGCACTATTTGAAAATAAATATAAAATAAAATTGTGCTGAATTGCCTAAAAATTTCATGTCAGATAATCAAAGTAAGTTTGATCAACATTAGCGTGAAATGAAAATACTTAAGAAAGTTTTGATTCAATAAGGAGTAATATGTTAATAATAAAACTAAGAACTTCCAGATTTAAAAATACTTATTAAAATTACTTTAGTTTTTGTAAAGTTAAATACAGTATTATTTATTCAAAATTATAATAAAGAGTTCATTTCAATATTAAAAATTTATTTTAAAGAAAAAACCATGAAACAAATTGTTTTCACAGCTATGCAACAGATTTTTTGTTGAATCTTTCACCTAAACAATTAAAGGTTTAGAAGGTATAATAAATGAAGTATTATGCAATACTAATCTTCATCAAAGGTAAATATTTTTCAATATTCTCTTGGTTTAGGCTTTTTAATGGAATAATTATGCGTTGAAAAATCATCTTTACAATATAAAAGCTCTTACAATAACCTGTAGATCTGATAATAGTTTCACTGTATAAGGTATTAATTGCTGCCTGATCACTATCTTCACAAAAAGATCATCTTGAAAATATACAGCAATAGCTGGAATAGCATTCAGAAGTTCTAGTCGCACCATTACTTCTGCAATTAAAGAAACAATTTTTATTAAAGAAATGTTAAAGACAAAAAATGCATTAACAAATGAATTATTTTAAATAGAAATTCATAGAGCAAATGAATTTGAAATATATGAATAATTTGGTACTTACATATTAACGCAACCAGGCCAAAATTTGCATAAATCACCAAATTTGGCGACCCTACTTATGGCAACTCTACGCATTATACATGGTTTTTCGTAACAAAATTATTTTACTTACTGGTTAAATTGAATGCCGAGAAATACGTTAACTAAGGATATTTGGGATCTACCTGCGAGTGAAAAAGATGCTGTTGAATTGTTACAGGGATATGGAATTATACCAAAAGAACATATAACACTGGACGTGTATTACCACAACAATGGGTTTTCGGCGGAATTAACCGAGAAACGAAAAAGACTTTTTTGGTTACTGTACCTAACAGAAGCGCCGTTACCCTCATGGAAAAAATTTGCGAAAATACCAAAGAAGGAAGCATTATTTATTCGGATTGCTGGAAAGGATACAAGACAAGTAAGTTGGAAATTGCTGGATTTCTGCATGGAACTGTTTATCACAAATATAACTTTGTAGATCCCGACACGAGCGTTCACTCACAATATGCAGAACGCATGTGGGGCTCAGCCAAATGGCGCAACAAAAAACAGAGTTGAACAGCCCGTCGTCATCTTGAACTCATACCTTATCGAATTTATATGGTGCCAAACTCAAGCTGTTAATGGCGAAGACGGTTTTCAATCAGTGCTATAAGCAATAGCCAAAATATTTCTGCCGAAAAAATAATTCTGCAACTTATTCAAATTCAAAACTGGAAGGGTTTAATTGCTATTTTATATTTTAAAACAAAATTATATAAGAAAACTGTATTAAAAATTATCTGTAATTAATAAATGTACATTTTATTACTATTCATACTTTCTCACTCAAACTTACAAATCGCGCCAACCAGGTTGCGATAATATGTAAGTACCGAATAATTTGTAAGTGAGATGCCATGTATAAAAAAAAAAATTGCATTTTCATAAATAAAAGGGTGACATCTCATTGCAAAAATCATTTATATCAACATTCATTACAGAAAATTAAATAAAGGATAAGAAAAATCAAATTTTATTCAACTGTTACAAGATTCATGACTAAGATCAGCCAATAAATGCCTCCAATTGACAATTATCAACAGCACAACACAGCTATGGTGTGTTCCTAAAATATAGCCTAATATTATATAATGTATGACATACTATCTGAGCATCCTGTGAAATATTATCTGAGAAATGAAACTTTATACAGAAATATTTCTTTATAACAGAGCACAGCAATTTTATGGAAAAAATTTTCACTAGAAATCATTTAACAACATGTATTCAATTGTTTGCTAAGATATCACATTTAAATAAAATATCAAAAATGATCATAACTATATGACAATAAGATTATTTATATTTTTCATAACAATGAAGGATAAGTGATTAATGGTTTCTGCATGTACACATGAAAGATGTAATTGTGAGTTTACTAGATTTCTTTTCTTTTGCAGCCTTAGGCTTACCCTTCAGAAAATACGAATTTTTTTTTAAGGCAAATAAGCAATAGTAACAATGTAGAAATATAAAGAAACAAAAAAACTGAATATAGACTATTCAACATCAAAAACAAATTTTATCACTATTTAATTATTCAACAACTTTGTTCTTAGTTCTACAATCATACTGACAAACATAATCAGTTCAGATCAAGAATATCTGTGAAAGATATGGAGTTCTAAACAAATTTATAATAGCTCTTGATGAAATTGATGTGATGATTAATATCAGCAATGATTACTTTAAATTCTAATACTACTAATATTTGGATAAAATTTTTTGTGATTTGGTTGTAAATATAATTTATCTTATCTTGGAAATTATAGTCACTAAATATATGTACAATTTATCATATTATGTGACTTAAAGATTTATATACTGCATTTTAATTCAGTATATATTAACATTTTTGTTCCCTTTAAAAGGTTATTGAAGTCAGTGAGAATTTTTTTCATACATGAAATTACAATTAAGTGAAGGTAACATATTTTGAAAAACCAGCTAAAACCAAGTAAATTATAAGATACAAGAGAAATTGCTGTTTATATATTTTTCATGCAGTTTCAAGAAATCATTCATAATTTAGACCCCTTGATTTTAAAAATTTTTATCAATTAAAATATACTCTTTTAACTAATAAAATGAAATCTAATATTTTTCACTTAAAAAAAAAAAAAAAAAAAAAAACAGGACATTATATGCAAACAAATAAAATTGAAGTCTTTACAATATAACTGGTTTTTCATAAAAATTTGAAACTGATTTGGAAATACAACAAAAAATATAAATTAAATCTGAAGAATTGAAAAGCAATTCTGCATGATTTATATACAATATATTTATAAACACTTGCTACACTGATCTTATAAAGTAAATAATATTTTGACATGTTTTTTCATAAGCATAGATAAAGAATATTGTATAACTTTATCAAGATGCTTATTAATTTCAAATTAATTAAAATTGAAATTAATAAGCATATTGATAAAGTTAACATAATTAATAAGCATCTTGATAGCACATAACTGAGAAAAATTAAATTTAATGTTTTAACTGAGTGCACACAACAGTTTAAACAAAGTTAATTTATTGCAACTATTTTACAAACACAATCAATAATTAACTTACCTTCATCTTCACTTAATTTGCACATTATTGCTATTATAGAATGAAGTTCTTTTTCATTGGATCTTGCTTGCTTGAGAGATTCAAAGATTTTTCTAGCAGCCAACTGCCTGAAAGAAAAAAATAATAGAAATGTTTGTCTTTCATTTAAATGTGCATTTTTAAAATACCTCACAATTTCAAATTAATGGGGTAATATAAAAATGCAACATTGAAATTTAATAACACTTTCAAAAGAATTCAAGTAAAATTAATATATTTCAGAAATGAATTAAAAGTTTAAAACAATAAAGATTATATTATAAACATATTAAAAAACATTCTCTTTAAAATATGTCCAATTTAAAATAATTATCCCACAACATAATGACAATAAGTAAAAAGAACTGACATCCTCAATTTCATTATTTTTTTGAAACTAGATTTGTTTTTTCTTTTTTTGGGTTTATTCAAAACAAATTCTGTTTAACTTATTATAAATATATTTTACACATTGAAATTGTGAACTGCATCTATACTTAAACTAAAAACAGCTTGAATGAGGTGTAAAAAGTTTGAAAATTAATTATAAAATTAGTAAATATTGGAACAGAAACTTTTATTTACATCTCAATAAACTACATATCAAAAGTAAAAATGCTTGATAGAATGGGGAGAGGGTTTAAAACACTGAGAGTTTTACATTAGGATGACAACCTACAGAACATGCACTGCACTTGTGTCCTTGGTCAAAAACAAATGTGTTGTGCCGCTGAGTTTAATTTAGTTAGGAAAGGGGATACAAAAAATCAAATTTGTTCACTTACTCCAGTAGTTCCAAACACAGGTTACTATTTATGATGGAATGAAAAGAATAATGTATCTCTTTCATTGTAACAAGAAAGGTTTTAAATGGAGCATCACTACATATGCAACTTGAAAAACAAAGTCAGAGACTGACAATGTGATAGAAATTTCATTTTATTTTGTGCAATTGCAGTTAATTCCAGTCAAACAACGTATAGATTTTACTTATATAGATAATAATTTAATTTATTCATCTAAACTTCATTAATTTTAGGAATTTCTTAACAAAAGCTATAAAATTTAAGTTTCAGTTTAAAACATAATTAAAACCCTCTATGTTCAAATAAACAAATACAATTTTTGCATATAAAATAATGAAGTCAATTAAATGCAAAATTTATTTTAAAATCATTTTTATCAGGCGAAGAAATTCATAAGAACAAAATCATTTGGCTGAAAATAAAACATGAACATTTGATAAAACTTTGGATAACTAAGGGTTTAACACCTCAATCTCTGGTATTCAAACAATTTTTTAGGAAAAATTTAAAGTCAATATTATTATTAAATTCTTTCTTATTTCCATGGCATGATTTCATGATCAAACATTACTATTTTAGTTGTACCAATTATGTATCTCATTATGTAGCCAATGTTTTTGGCAACTTTTTAATTCAACAAATTTAGCTCAATATATAAAAGTAGGTTTCAGATTGAACTTTAAACACTTATAAGAAGTATGGCATAGTATTCTATGTTCAAAAAAATAAATAAAATTACATTAAGTTTTTACCATATACTCACACAAGAGAGAGAGGGGGGGGGTATTCTGAAATCAATATTCATTTTGAATTCATATAAAATAATATTTCACACAATAACGTTAATCCAATTAATTTACTAACCATTTATTAGTTTTAAAAAATTACTGATTTAATAAAAAAAGTTTAAAACTTCGTTTGGATTAAAAATATCGAAATTCAAGCGAAGTAGGCTATATTTTTGTATATCTTTGAGCAAATGTGTATACCATCTTTAAAACTGTTAAATAAAAGATAATCAAAAAAATGAAAACATTGGAACAATGTTTTCATTTTTTTTATTTGTGGAATTTTAATTCATAATTATTTATTTGTGGAACCCAAAAGCGAAATTATGAAATATTGATCAATATATTCTCTGACGCGGTAAATGCATTTGATATCGTGAAGAAGCAGAAGAGAGGATAATGGGCGTTTCAATCTGAATGGATGTTAATTTTTGCCGATTTCCGAGAAATATTTTCTCATTTGAAATCCATTTCTGAATTCTTTATTACGGTTTAACAACATTTAATTTATTTTAAATTCGAAGTACTACTTTCCAGCGCCATCAAATTACCGGCTTTGAAACATTTAGCTTTGAACGAACTTTCCTTCCTTTATTTCAAAAACACAAAATAACGCAACAGATTCATGACTAGAGAAAGAGAATGTTGAAAAAGTTGAAATAAATTCCAATGAGTATTTTTCAAAGCACCATTTTGACAAACATTAATCAGGATATAAAAAACAGAAATTAGAACAATCACTGATGAGCAAGCATTTCTATTATTTGAGGAAATGCATTCATACATGTGTGTATATATATGCATACATTCATAATTATTACGCGCGATGATTTATTTGTGGAACTGTTCTTGTGCGAAGGGGCGGGGTGATATTAAATGGAGCAAATTCATTGATTAAAGTAGTCGATACAACTAGAATTCTGTGGTTTTCGATTAAGGAACATAAGTGAAAAATTGGGATATCGTGGTCAAAATAAAGACGAAAATTCTAAGAAAAACTCAAGGAATGGGTTCCTACATTCCATATGATACAACTATTAGAGATATTATTTCGGAAGATAAGTGATCAAAAGTCGGAAATATCGAAAAGACCATTGAAGTTTCATATCGTCTACGTCAACGAGAATTCTACAACTAGCCTTTGAGATTATTTTATATATATCTTTAAACTTGGAGTTTAAGTGTTTACCACCCATAAGACTGCTTAAAATTCCTTTAGAATTCAGCGAAAGATCAGTTTTCATATTTAAAAAATTCATTTTCTTGACCATGGAAAGGTTGCGTAAGTTTTTCTACATCTTTAGTATCAATAAAATTCTAACTGTAGAAAATAAAATAAATAAATTAAATTAAATTAAATAAATTTTTATAACATAAGAAATACGTTTGCTGTTTCTGTTTATTTCTAAATTAATACAATTTCGTAAGTTAAATCGAAAGCTTTTAAAACGAGACACTAAAAGAATTAGTGGGACGAAAATTTCATTTTTGTAAAATATAGTGTTTCTAAAAATATATTATCATCATTCATTAAAACTATTTTTAAATAATTTATCTGCGTTTGTTTAAAAAATATTAAAATTTTCGACTCAAACATCGATGCCTTTCATTATTTAATAAAGAATAAAAACCATAACGGCTTTATGCGGTAAGGAATGTTTTAACACCCGATGTGCACAGCTATTATATCTTTTAAAATCACTTATTGATTCATTATTTAAATAGAATAAAAAATTAGGAAAACAATTTGGTTTCTCCTCAGTATAGGAAAACGCGTAGTCAACTTCTGACTCATTTCATTGAACTTATTATCGTATAAGATTTTCACCACTGCTTTCATGATTCTTAAAATATTCTGATGCAGTTTTCTCTCATACAGTAAATGATGAATGCAGTTCATGATAAAAATGTTTCTAGAATATTTGGGAATCAAGTTCTTAGGAATTCAACAATAAAATATTTTGTAAGTGATGTAAAAACTACAAAATGTTCAATGAATACATATCGTTCGTAGAAATTACACTTGATAATTTTAAATATTTATCTTATGAAATATTACAAATTAGTAATCTAAATAAAAGACTTCAAATTTCTAAAAAGAAGTAAATTGTTGAGTGGGCAATATTTTTACTCAAAACAATTAACATCAATGTGAGTTTATTACTTATTGCAAAGTTCAAAATCCAAACTTTCACATTAACCTTAATGAAAAGTTCCAACTTAGTGTGTGTTTAATCTAAACAACAATTTTAACAGTTAAAAAAGTCATAAGTAAACTCACTGGACATCACTTTTTTATAACATGTACGGCCAAATCAAGAGCTATAACTTTGGCAATTTTCCATAACATTTTTGATTTTGTTCAGCTTTTTCAAGAGAATTATTGCAAAAATTATAAATGGAAAAAAAAAAGTGTTAGGGATATATGATTTTTGAAGGACATTTTAGCTATTTAAAACAAACAGCGCCGTTTTACATACGAGTTAGAAATTCAGAAGAAAACTTTATTAGCGTGAAATAAGATATCACATTCGAAAAATATAGTTAACTCCACTAAATATTACAATTATTTCTCGAATTTACTGCTGATAATAAAATCAGAAAAAACTCTAGTTCCTTGATTCCAGGATACCACTTAAAATGCTTATATAAAGCGTTTGTAATGATGTACAGAAATTGAGCATTAAAACTTCAAGAAATAATTTGGAAAAATTACTATGTGCATGCAATATTTCACATTAAAAAAATTTAATCATAAGATAATCTCATTAAATCTAAATTTCAACTGATTATTATTAAGGAGCTAACATGAAGATTTTGGCAACAAATAAAAAATATTTAAAAAATATCGAATTATGTTTATAGTTTTAAATTTAAAAGTTTCTTTTTGGAATTTTTATATGATCAAGTGAAAATAGGATATATATTTTCTCCTCCTATGGCAGGTTGTAGACAGTTACAACTGCAACAGTCTATTAATCTATTGTTTCCTGAAACCCAAGGAACCCGCCAGAAACAGCGACTTCTTAGCTGCTGAGGCGTTACCTTGGGTGAAGGGGGTGGGTCACCATCACACATGCCATAGGGACCCGTTTATAGAGTAGGCATCATTCATACTTCATTGACACACACAAGGAAAGGACAAAGACAGGATAGAGAAAGTACATCCATGCCTGAACCGGGATTCGAACCCAGGAGCTTCCTATCCGTAGTCAGACACGCTGACAACTAGACAAGTTGGCCAGCTGTGAAAATAGGATATTGAATAATTAAAAATTCACACACATTTCATCTAAGAATTTAGCAGATTGCTTGAATGATAAAGAAATTTTTTAATCATAAAATGAAGTAAGAACAAAACCATCCATTTTAATCATTAATCTATTAAAAGCTACTTGAAACATTAATGAATTTCTCAAGCCATACAAGTTTATAATTTATGAAAACATAAAATTAATTAATGGTTCACGATCTCATTTTTTGAAATCGCACTTTGTAACGGATGTTTCGAAATATACATTTATAATGTAGTGTCATTTTAATAATTTTGTTCCTCGTAAAATCTGAACTGGAATTAACATAGTTTTACGTGCCAGAAAATTGCTTCTTAGAATTCGATAAAAAATAATCAATCGAGTATATCAACTCTCCCTAGTTATAATGCGCATTAATCTGATGATAGTATGGGAAAAAACAGGATTGCATAACATTCATCGCAGCTATTATAATTTGTTTAACATTTCATATACTCATGCAGCCATAATTTACCCATAGAAATACGTAATTCCAAAACAATGTTTAAACTTGTCTTTTGATCTAAGGTGAAATTCGGCCCAAATCAATCATAACGTTTAAGTCGTTACCTAACTGCTGCACTACCGAGGTGAAAATCTGGGGGGGGGGTCAAACATTTTACATATGCGAAACATTAGAATGTATCGCATATGTAAAAGTTAGATTGGCAAAATAGTAACAATAATAAATACACAATTTATTCGTGAAATAAGTTTCTTTTAATTATTTATTTCTTTTAATCTTTTTTCTCAATATTTCGACGAAAATTACATCTTTTATTTATTAAAAAGCAAAATATTAGCTTAATATAAGTGACAAACTTCATACAGCTACTCAAAATCATGAATTTCAAAATTTGAGTATTCTAAGATTACTTTCATCACAAGAAAAACAACATATATAGAAGAATTTAATTATCAGAATCCACCAAACACCTTGTCTGTTTTCAACACCGTAAAATACGTAGCAAATAATACACAAAGCAGTACTGTATTTACTATTATTTACCGCAAACAATAGTGAAACGTATCAATATAAATTTAGTCTCAAAAATAAACTATAAATTAAAAACTGCACACAATAATAATAAATTTCCCTCATTCCTATTTTCTCATCCACCTCTCTTCGTTTCGGATTCCTATTTCCGAGTAAATAATGTACGTGGGCAAAAAGTAAAAATACACCTTAGGTCATTTCTGCATTACTATCGCAATGTGGACAGGGTTGTGGTTCCTGTTTGAGGTCACGTAGTCAGAGCGAATTCCTTTCTCAGAACCCCTCTCCCCAATCCCCCCTCCGAAATAGTCTACAGCTACTTGGGAAATATTCGGGCTTTATTATTTAAGCGAGATTATCTTCTCTCAAGGCGGCTCCATCTTTTGATGAATCTTGTTAGCGTTAGATTCGGAAATGAACAAGGCAACACAGTGAAATTTTACATGCCTACACAAAATAACATAAAAACAAGAGTATTGAAAAAAATCGTTCTATCGATTTAATTATTTTATGTTTCACCAGTGTTTTCGATGGTAAAAAAATTCCAATGTAATCCGAAAATTATGGGTTAAGTCACATATTTTCAAATTACATGTAAATGAAAATATATAAAAAACATGACTTGAAATACGATGGTAAGAAATTAAAATAGAAGCGTATGAAGATCTTCAAATAAAGAATTCCTCCACATTTGACTTTTAAATCTATTTAATAATTTATAAAATTGAAGCAAAAATAATATTGAAACAGTGCCAAAAAATTTTTCTCGAGACACTTCCTTACTAATTAAGAGAACATATATAATTTTTTCTTCAATAAATCTTAACGTCTCGTAAGTGATCTGACTCTGGCAATTTCATTTATACTGAGTGATATCATTTAAAAAGTTCACTTTAATGCCCTGTAAAAAAATTTTCAATGCATTTTATGGAATTTTTTCTAAACATAAAGCAATTGGTTAAATTTAAGATATGGGTAAATAAAATAAATTACGAAAGTTTGTACACAAGAATAAACCAATGCCAATCGGAAGTTTTCTTTCGAATAAAGTGCAATCAATATTTCGTTTTTTTTTTCCCCCTTCTTCCCCAAATAAGTTAAATCAGGCTCAACAAATAAATAAAAATTAACGACTGGGTGTACAGCTTCTAATATTTAAGCAAACAAGCGATAGATAATTATATTCATCAAATTTTGGACTGATAATTTTATACATATTATTCGCATATTGTAAATTATTAACTATGCAATAAACATTGTTTTCTTGACTGTGTGTGTGTGACTATATAATGAATTCTATTTAAACAAAATTTCAATGTTACAGACAATAATAAGTTTTACCAATATTATTTATAACATCTGTCCTTATCAAATGTTTTAAATGACTTTAATTAATACACATTAATTAATTATAATTTTTTGTTACTCATTCACTTTTTCTATTCTTGCATTTAAGTTTCTTACAATGGATATTCTAAAAGAATTTTTTTAAGATTCCAGTGAACAAATCTGTTCTAAGACATTTTTTTAAAAAACACACATAAAAAATATTAAAATTATAATTTATAGTTTGAACAAAATTTTACAGGAGTTTCTGGAATACTTTTGCGAGTACTCTATTACATACTTTTAAACATAAAAACTGGAATTTTATGATATGGCATTAGAAGAAAAATTGGTATCTTTGATAACATACACAACATTTAATTTCTTACAATTTGTAATGTCATTTATATATAACTAAATTAAAAAGCTAAAAGTACTTATAACTATTAACATCTCTTATGGATTATATATTAAATAATTCTTTACTTATCAACATTCTTCCTTATTATTTAATATATTATAAAATTGAGGAGATTCTATAATTTTCTATGTATGAAAGATATTTGGTAAATATATATTTCAGAATTTGAAATAAAAAGTAGGCTTCAAGATAATTTTCTATTTATTTCCCCTTTGAATAAAACATAATAGTAAGTACTCCAGATGTATAGTAAAAATTTTCTTAAAACTAATACTGCATAAAGAATCTTTATTTTAAAAAATGCTCATACAGCTTAAACTTAAAAGGGGAGGGAATGAATTTAAAATTAGTACAAATTTACTTTATTATATACATGAATAGCAATAAATTTTTATCTTCCACTAACCTATACTAAATTATAATAAGAAATTGATTTTACCTCTTTTAAATGTAAAAAATACCTATATTACTACTTGATTTACTACCAAAATTTTTAGTGTATTTTTTTAAAATTTAATATATATGTATTGCTGTATTAAAAAATAAAATTAGTTTTTCTAACATTATAAAATTTTATACTAAAAGAATGATATAAAAAAACAAATATATTAACTCCAAACAATGTGAAAAGTAGAAGCTAAGTTTTCATAAGCTATTAATAGAAAAGTATGGCATTTGAAATGCTTGTATTTGCTTCAAATCCACTCTGCTGTACAAACACTCAAAAATGAAGTCTCTACTGTATGTATAGACACACTTTAACATTTTGATATTTTTTTTATAAATATTTTCATAAACTAATAATAGTAGCAATGGTTTTAACTCTAATCACATTTGCCAAATTCTCTCTTTTTTTTGTTATGGTTCAGTGTTGTTAAAATTTTTTTTATTTTGTCCACTTACATTTTATCACAGATAATGATCTTTTAAATTATTCAGAATAAAATTTTTGGAAAGTAATAAAATAAAAGATCAATTCGAATTGGATAACAATAAAAAAATCTGAGGTTTTTAGATCTCATTAATTACATATTTTTATGTAAGAGAGAAAATTTTTAAGGTATTGTTTTTTTTATGAAGAGTACTTTTTTTTTGCAAACATAGTTTTGATTATTCATATTATAAAAAAGTACTGTATCAACACATGCATAAATCTTGCTTAAATTAGAATACTGGTTAGATAAATGTTAGTATTAAAAACAAAACTGTAATCTCTCATTTTGCAAATTGTATTATTTTCATATAGATAAATAAACACTTCACTTTTTATTTTATAAATAAACACACATTTTCACACAAAAATTATTTCATTTTTATAAGAATGAATGTCTTGTTCATTTTATTTTAAAAGGAACAAAATTTGAATTTGTAGAATTTTTATTTTCACAATTTCAATGAATAAGAGCATATTTTTTTTTAAGGAATATGTAATTAGCAGTGTTTCCTACCTTTGATATTATGCACATTACAAAAAAGTATTTGAAAACCAGTTTTAAGATATTATATATAATTTAGAGAATATGTGTCATCACCATGCATGTATTAATTTAATTAACCATTGACATTTACCAGAAATTCTATAATGGTGAATAATTTATGAACATTTATTAGTATTAATAAAAAGGACCTTAATAAAGGAAAATATCAGAACTACAAAAACACTCATTTATATAACTGCAGGTTAGTTACTAAATTAAGATAAAATACATTCTTCAGAATAACATTACATGCATTGAAAAATAAATAGTTAACACATGCATCAAGATTTTTACAAATTAATTGAAACGCTTCCAAAAAATCTTTACCTTTATTAGAAAAAGTAAAATATATTTAGAATAGATTCACCACTCAACAATACTCTTTTCAATAAATATTAAATATAGTTAAAAATTTTATTCTTCATAGTTAAAAATTTCAAACACCACATGAACAATTTTTCTTTAATAATTGCTTTTGAGCTATCAACTAATGAAAATGATAACTTTTTCAATTAAAAGTAATTAATTCATATGAATATTTACTATCATAATGTAAAAGAATTATATATATATATATTACTTTTCTCATTGTCAAATATTTAAGGAGCAATAAAAAACGCGCGTTTTCCAGTCGTAAATTTCTCGAAAAACAGCGATAATAAATAGAGATTGCAGATTTTTGTCATTCAAATAACTTTTAAAACTTCGCATTTAATGATAAGCAAATTTCGTACTTAAATGAAAGAATAAATATCCTTAAATGGATAACTCTAGGACGTCAAAAATACATAACAAATATAAAAAGTTTGTCGAAAATGTAAAGAGAATTGAAAATGAAATTTTAAACAATGTTCTTTAAAAAATACCCACTGGGAAACAAGTTTAAAAATTTTGTATCATTAAGAATATAGCTAATTCACTGCATTTAAAATTTACTTTAGAAATAGTATTTATTACATGACCTTTATTTCTGCTTGCTTTGAATATCAGCTCCAAGAAGCCTAGGATTCCAAATAAGATGTTCTTAATTTAAAAAAAAAAAAAACTTTTACTTCTTAAAAATCTGACCGTTAATAAAATAAAAATAAGTTTTAGAGAAGTTCCATTGAAAAAAAAAATCATTGATTATCAGCAGATAAGGAACATGTATAACGAATCTACGAACTCGCCAATATTCCACTTTAAAAATAAAGTGAAATTAATGTTAATGAAAAATAATGTAGCATTGATAAAAGTGTCAATAAATATAGAAAATTATTAAGACACATTTTAATATAGAAGTTCTACATTTGGCTTAAGTTTACTAAAGTGTAGAAATCTTAAAGCTTATGTAAACTGTTGCGATAAGACTGCTACCATAAAATTGAGGACACCTTATCTGATAAAATCCCGCCATGTTATATACGTTTAATTTTCAGGTAGATTTAACGATTTTTAATGCACATTTAATAACTATATACTGTTATAAGAGTACTATATCGGGTAACTTAAAATTCTAACTTTCGGATTATTAAAGAGTAGTTAAAAATTAGTACTTCCATGAAATATGTTTAAAGCCATCATCTTTCAAAAAATAAGTTTTAAAAGTAAAACTACGAAAGCTGTTGACGATTATTTTAATTTGATAATTCATACAATTTAAGTAAAAATAGTTATTTAGTAAGTGTTAAATACAATTTCAGCTTTACATAGCTTTTCCCAGATGTAAATTACTCGAATACATATGTCAAGAAATTAAAACTAAAAAAATAAAAATTTTTTTGTAGAGATGAAATATTCGAACACAATTTTAAAATTAATTCATTTATAATTTTACATAGAAATAGAAAAAAAAATGTTAGTGGCGCATGGACGTTAAAAGTAAATTTCTAGGGAGTCTGGTACACGTTTTCCTATTCTTCTAAACATTCATGGAGAAGTCTTTGATCTATCAACTTTTACCCTCGTCAAATTTTTGTACGTACACACACATAGTACACTACACTACAAGCAGAAGGCGGCCCTAACCAGTGTACGGAGTCTGCGCAATGCACAGATAATTCTGAGAAACACACCACGCGAGTAGAAGACATGGCTGCCTAGCCATTTCATTTCTGCGCAGTGCTTTGAATTGGGAAAAAAATTCTAGGTTATACTCACATTCATGGCTTCCGAATACGGCATTCAGTCGGGAGAAGCTTGAAGACAAAAACTACCTAATCCAAACATCCACATCCAGTAATCCGGGATTAGAAATCCTAGATTCATTATTTTCAAATTCCGGAAATATTTCTAACGTTCTATTAGAATAAAGATGCTAAAGGGCGGCGAGAAAGTCCCGATCTATGATCCTTTTCCGTTGAACTACTCTTGTTGGCGGAATGCCAAAATATTACAATCTCTTAAAGCGCACTCTGGCGGCATTCGGGACAAATTGGTAGGGGATGTGCAAAAGGCGACACGCGGCTTAATCAATGGATTTCAAGAGGACCGCCTTCTCAGATAATTTTCATTCGGTATTAATTTTTTATTTAATGATAATCACTAATTAATCATTTCAACTGATTGTGATATTATGGGAAATGCTGAGATTGATACTAAATTTACGAATATTTGTTACAAAAGCACCACAAAAATGTGACGTCAATTCTGCCACTGACAGTTAGCCACGCCTCTCGACCTTCCTAAAAAACGAAGTATTTCCCGCCAAAAGTAAAAGCCCGCCATTTCTCTTGCATAAAGGGAAAAAAATGCATATGAGTAAACGCAGATTTATTTTTATTTATGCAATGCAGATAGACAATAGAACTATAAAAATATAAAATTTGTCCCCTTTAAATATCAAATAAATAATTATAAGAATATTATAAAAACAGAAACTATAATGATTATAATTTGATTTCTGTACAGTTTGAAAAGAAATAGCACTCAATAAAAGTTACAACTTCGAATTTTACAAATGCAAAATTTAGATTTAAGATTATACTTATAGAAGATTAAAAGGCTATTCAAACAGTTTATAACAACAAAGGATATCCAAGCTACGCAAAAGTAAATCCAATTCTTAAATCTACATTTCGTTATTCAAGAATAAGAATTTCAAGAAATTTAAATTCTTTTGACTCATTAATCTATTTTTTTACTATTCTATACCAAGTAATTTTACTAGTGAAAAAGTTATCATTAAATCAATTTTTTTATAATCAAAATCAGAAAAGATGAGCTTATCAAAAGTATATAAAATGATATTTTTAAATTACATCCAGTTTGCACTCAATTAAAAAAATTTCAAATATTCGATTTCAATCTTCTACGTTGACTTCCCTGAAAAAGAAAAATGTAAACAAAGAGTTAACAGAAAAGTAAAAACTCTTTACAAATCGAAAATGAAGCTATTCTGGATGAAAATTGTTTCATCAATCTAAAAAGTACTTAAAAAAAAAAAAAAAAAAAAAAAAAAAAAAAACATTTTATTTCCCTGTTTTGTAAGTATTTTTTTAAAGTAACAAATACCCCCCCCCACACACAAAATTATAAAAGTATTAAATGAATAATGTCAGGAGATATTTACTACTCAAAATTTTCATAACTGAGAAGTAAGGATAATCCTATTTGGGAAATCGTTGTCCTTTAAAGAAAGGACGATGAAACAACGTGTGGACAAACACTATAAACAATCAATATCTGCTCAACTCCCGTCCCTAACAGCTCAAACCGATTGTTTCAACAATGCGATCAAATATCGAAGTATTTAAAACAGTTTGGAATCTCTACAGAGGTTATTTTTCGACAGAAAAAGTAGCTAAATTAAGAATGAATTTTTCAAAGGGGGAAGGGGTCGGAAGGCTCCTCTCGCCATCTTTTTACTCAGGAGGGGTGAGCTAGTGAGTACTATTGACCTTGCTTTCTTTCAGGGATGAACGACTCCGAAGTAAGATGAAAGAAAAGAATTCTTCCCGGGTATAAACGCACATTTCCGACATACCCTTAAAACAGAAAAATTATTTCCGTAGATTTTCTTATATTCGGTTTGAATTTTTATTTTACCAGCACACGTAAAATATTGCATTTAAATTCGTAAGTGACACAAATATATCGAGAATAATAGATAAGTACTGTTTAACTACTGGTTTACCTTTTATGAATTTTGGCTATAATCAGTGTAATAATGATCAGGAAAAATTTTAAAATATTTGTAAAAACAATAATAAATACTTCTGTTAATACTGTAGAATGTTTTTGAAATTTCTTTAGTTTTCATACAGAAACAATAAAATTTATTTTTCTTTAGATAAAACTGAAAATTCGAAATAAAAGGATGAATATCTAACTCGTATAGTAAGGTATGACTTCTTTAGGACAATACTTGATGGAGAAAAAAAAACTGATATTTAAAAAAAAAAATTAAGCTTATAAAAGTCAAGTAAAAATTAAATAAGCATTTTCTGATAAATATGTATTACAGCCATGGTTCATATGAACGATATTTAAAAGCAACATCCGCAAAGAAATAACTTTGAAACAATATCAATACTTGAATGGATATTTCTCATGTATTCGAATGTTTTCAAGTTATTCAATCATGATAAACAAAAAATCAAGTAGGAAAACAGCAAAAAAGTAAATGTACTGAATGGAATTCATTAAAATGAACAACTAATCGAACAGAATTAAGTAGTTTCGTCACGAAATATTATTGTATATATTCAAATTAGTAAAGAATAAGGTCAGTTGATTTTGCGGAAGAATTTATTTTATTTGTTTATTACAAATGCCTAGAAATTGGGATGTAACGTCATTATTTCTCGAATGATAAAAGATTTAATGGCCCATGGGGGTTCGAACCCACAAACTTCACGTTAAAAATAGTCTCCGCCGAGCCGATAGCTTTAGTCCAAAAACCGTTAGCAATTGTGGTAACACAAATAGGAATATTGGATTTCATTACATAGCAAGGTCCTCCATGTTTGTCTAATTTAAATATTTAATAAAAATTATTTTATTTAAATAAATTAACTTCTTAACTAATTTATCTCGCTAGACAGAAAGAAATAAGATTCGAGAAAAATGTACATTTTCCAGCCCCAACAACGGAAAAATGTTTTTGCCTTTTATCTGTTCACGATACTTTTATTTTATTCCAAATAAAATTATAATAGTTTTTAATTCAATATCGTTCGCAATTAAGAATAAATTTATCACACTTGAATTAGAATCCTCAAAAACAACTTAAACTGCACTAAAAATATTTAGTTTTCAGCCAATTCTTTTTGAAGAATCTTATTTATTTAAGAAATGAGGCTAACCTTTTTATTAGAAGTAAAGCCGATACAAAAAATATGAAATATTTAATCCATTTTCTGAAGTTAAAGAGAGTGATTTAAATATCACATATTCAACCCAATGAAAATGAATAATTACGTTAAAAACAGTAAAACGTTTAATATTCCTTAATGTAAATATTAGAGATTTCTGAGCATAGCGTTCTTCGCTTTTCAACTAATTCCCTGCGAATAAAGCCTGATTAGAACTCGTATTTTCTTGAAGAGTTTTTAGATATACACAGTTTATGGAACATGAAACATATTTTGCTTTTAACACTAATTTTCTCTACTTAATCTAAGCATTATGTAGTAGCATAAATTTGGAATTATTTGAAATTGAATAATGTTCTTCTGTAAAACAATGGGACAGGAAATGCAGAAAAGAGAAGAAACAATACGAAATTTAAATGGCACAAAATAACATATTTCAAATAAATTGAATAGTTAGTCCTAGCATTTATTTTTATTAGTTATAAGCAATAACTGCGAAGATTGATTGCGTAAATAAATGAAACAATGCAAAAATTTCGATAGTCTTTGAAATTGTAAAAACTTTCACTAGAAAGTAAAAAGACTTGGGACTTCTCAAACTTCAAATCATGTTAACTAATAATTCCTATATCCGCCATTTTGCATTTTAAAATCAAATGCTGAAAAATATTAAAAGAATTGAAAGCATTTAGGAAAGTACAAACAATAATTAATCGCAATGAATTTCAAATCAGAACACTATTTACTGCAGCAGATTCTACCTCGAAAAAAAAATGAATTCTGTGTTGAAATATATACATCTATTTCTTTTTCTTAAAAAAAAAGGGGGATTCAAAATGAATAATTCCATATAATGAAAAACCTTTTACACTCAAAGAAATTTTCTCAGTTCACATTTGCGTTATACGTTCAATAAATATTACACGGACAACATTTGCAACATTCTACTTGTAAGTAATTGGCATTTATACCTGTGAGGGTGAAAAAAAAATTGAAATTTTTGACAGGAAAGATCTAAATTAATTTTGATAGTTGTCAACGGATTCGTATAACTCTTAAAGTCAGTGAAATTTTACAGTCAATTAACATAACAAATTCAAATAAAAATAAAATCGCTGTTCATTTATTATTATTATTATTATTTTGAAAGTTATTTAAACGCTTTTCAACGATCCCTTCATACCAGGGAAGCAAAATGTAATTAATCCTAAATGTTGCCGATCACCCTAAGAGTCGTGTTACCATTATATCATTCAAATAAGTTCTAAAATCATAGAATATTTCCAATTTACAAGAAGACCTATCATGAAATCTAAGGTGCCTAATACTTTTTTCAGCAATTCATTTTCTTCGATAATATACAAAGTATCATCAAAATGGCGAATTTTTTAGAATGTTCCGGATCCCGTCCCCTAAACTTTGAAGAAGTTGAGCAGCATCAGAGGTCAGGAGGGACGAAAGGTCACTCATCTCGGGGGAAAAATATTCTTGGAAAATCGGTAAACAAGGGTAAACAAATTCTAAACCGTCGACGGGGAGAGGAAAGGTCAGAAGAGGGCCTAAACAGGATGCAGGCGATAACGCTACTCCTAATCTGCAGAAGAGGCCGGAAATCGACGATGACATCACGCGAGAGAAAAAAAAACTGAATACGTTCATTAGGAATACAAAAGGGAAATATTAAACAGTCGCTTAAACATGCCGGAGTAGAAACGTGACAGTACTTCTGTGACTGGGTATAACCACATTTAGCAACATTTCTTGGTATTAGTGCGTCCGGGAGAAGTAATCGGTACACATATAGAAATGTACACAAGACTGCCCCCGCAAGTTTCGACACGACCTGTTCTTTAGCAATAACCATGATAATCTAATATAAATATTTTGTAAAACTTTGTTATCAAATTGCTTCCAAACACTTCCGTACAAACAGGTCGAAAGCAACGAGCAAAAGAAAAATTCGAACTTTAGAATATTGCACATAGCCATTCATTTTTAACTAGGTGTTGGCTAAATATATATGATTCTCCAATAGTTAAGCAAATTCAAAACGAATAAAATTTGAGAAAAGAATTCCAGAAAAACTTCGAAGCAATTTACTCATATATGAAATAAATATAGCCAATTATGGGGAGGACATCAGTTAACACAGAAATACTATAAAATATATTCTGTAATACATCATCTTTACGTTAATCTTTAATTTCTCTCCAAAGACTAAAAAGAACATCTTAATGTAAATTCATATATATTTAAAAATAAATATTTTTATCATTTATTGTTAAGCAATAAAACTGTTCGGCAATGAAAAGGAAGCAATATAATCAAGAGTTATGCACATCAAAACGTTTACAAGTTTTGGCAAACTTCCAACACTTCGTAGATATTATTTATCATTAAAACCACTTCATATTGTTACAAATACTTAAAATTCACTAAAGATTTGAAAATAATCTCAAACAAAACACACATCAGCAATGTATACTTTCATACATAGGATGATTGCCTTTTAAAGAATCAGTAATTACGAATTCAAAATGTTGAAAGGCTTATATAATAAAATAGTCACCAATCGAGGATTCATGCCATTTAAATTAGCACAACAAACCATAAATAACTTTTCAATGTAAATGTCAAATGAATGTGTAAAACTTTTAGTATACACACAATGCCTCAATAATAAATATAAAGTAAATATAGGATGTATACAATACAACATTCGGAAACAGATAATTTAACATAAATGAGAAAATCAGCTGAAGAGCAAAATATTACTAGAATGCAATACTTAAAATGTTACGCAAAAGGAACACGCTTGAAATATTTGCGCGAATAATATTTGTTCTTATTAATAAAATAATAATAAAAAAAAATTCGCAAAAACATCTTATCTATTCAGCTAACTTCTCCAAAAATCACAAGATAAGAAAATCAAATAATTTAAGAATGAAAATCAGTTCTTCAGGTTTTATATAAAAACCAATTGTATTTTATCAATTTGAAATTCAAAGTTGTTCTTTTTCAACCTAATCGAATGTTATAAGGAATCTTTTTTTGTAGATATATATCACAGCAATGCTTATACATATTTTACTTGTTGAATTATTTGTAAAATAATTTCTAATAGTCGTTGTTGAAAAACATAATAGAAATGATCGTTAAAAAATCGACTAAAAGACACACAGTACTTCATTATTTTTTATGCAATGTGAATTATGAAGTTTGTAATTTCCAATTAAATATATAGTTCGCGTTTAAAATTTATATTTTCTAATTGAATTACAACTGAATACATCGTTTTATACACATTAAAATTAAATACGATTTGTTGCGAAAATAATTCACTTTTTAAATTTGTTTTGAAATTTTAAATTTAAATAAAATAAATTAACCTACTCTTTAAAAGTATTTCTCAATAGAATCGAAATCATACACCCTCCAAAAAAAAAAAAAAAAAAATTTTTTTTTTTTTTTCAGAATCTAAAAGAGCCAAATGATTTGGGATTTAAATTCGGATTTATTTGAAAGTATATTTAATATAAATATAACGCTTTTCTTTCCTTTTTTTTCCCTTTGAATTTTATAATTATTTCTAAAACAATGAAAGCAATTTTTTTGTCCCTTGAATTTCAGCAAACTATTTTATCATTAATATTATAATGGTTTCAAACTGAATCTTGAAATTTTATAATCTAAAAAGTGAGTCTTTTTAAAATAAAATTCAGTCATGTAGTTTTTCTTAAAAATCTTGCAACTTTGATCGAAATTATAAAAAGATTACTTATAATGTGTATGAGTTTACTTTAAAGACAGCATTGTCGATAATAAAATAGGTTTGTTAATTATTAAAAATCAGCGAGGTTGACTGAAATTTAAAATTGAAATGTCGCTCACAATTATTGAAACGATAATACAACTTTGATTAAACAAACAGCGTATAAAATATATGAATACGAAAATAATACAAATGTTTATATTCATGTAATCAATATAAATATCTAGAAAACATGCTAATAATAAATCAGACAAATGAAAATATAACATACATTGAAAGAAGTTTCCATTAAAAAATAAAGAGCTAAACACTTTCTTATATAAATGTGAAAAGCTTCAAAACATATTTAATAGTATAAAATTAATACTACCTATATTCAATACACACACATAAAAATGACACAATGATAATTTAATTACATCTAAGCAAATTATTAAACGAACAGACCATTAAATAAATTTACCTATATAAGAATGGATTTCAATTAAGATAATTAAGTTATTTGGTTTAATGAGAGAGAGAGAGAGAGACGCATTGAAAAACCGTTGATATATCTAAGTCATTTTCTTAAGAAATTCACTCCATGAAATTTAAACGACGTAGAAATTTTAATGAATATCAAGATATTTTTAAATTAAAAATACGTATTAAAGAACTATTTGATATGCACAATCAAATGACATTTCTATGGTAAATAAAAGAAAAATTCCTTAATATATTAAATTTATTTACTTAAATATAAAATTAGAAATAAAATAATTTGAAAGAAACATAAATGTCACGGATATAAATTTTACTTTTGCTCTTAGTCGACGGGTAACACAAAAATTCTCAAAACAAACCGTAAAATCTTTAAATGCTTAGAATTTTTAATTTTGTTTGCAAAATTATATCCCCTTGATATTTTTTGTTGTAGATGTTATGAGAAATATTTTAAATACAAAAATTTTGGAGGGGGGGGGGGGAATCCTCAGTTTCACTTGAAATTAGGTCCAACGGATAATAATCCTTTTCCAATGGATAATCAGCATCTTCCACTAGCAGAACAGTTTTTTTAAGCAACATTTTTTACGAGTTTTTATAAAAATGAGACACTTTTTATAAGATTTTTCAGTTACCATTCAACTTCTAAAATACTTTTCAATGGATTGAGGACATAAAAATGTCAGGAAGGAATAGAAACGAAACAAATAATATTTTTCAGTGGGAATGCAACTGATTAAATGATTATACTATTAAAATGAAACGTTTCGTTTTAATAACATAGAAATCAATAGTTCCGATTTTTTTTTTGTTTAATACATATTATTCTTCTAATTTTCCTCGGTAATTCAATAAACTTTAATGAAGAATTACTAATCACAAATTGGAAGAGTGTTTAAAGATTTTCATAAGATGCTGAGAAACAAATTTGAGTGAGATCACAAGATAGTATTTCTGCCATTTTCAATCGAGATAATTGAAATATTTCTTAGAGAAGTGTTAAGCACTCTTTAAGAAAGTCTGTTCTTAGAGAAGGTGCAGGAATGCCAAAATTATAATTTATTATGTAATCATTAAAATTTATTGTCAAATACTACTGAATCAAATTAAGTTGGTCTTTTACTAAAGGTTAGCTGAAAAACTAGTTATTTTCAAGTTACACTTTTTTTTTTATCAATCGGATAACTCAGAATTTATTAGTTGAAACATGTTTTCCAAGCGTTTTAATAAAACTGAAAAATAATCAGTAATAGAAGTTTTTAACATTTATTTAAAAGAACGCTTTTCTAAATTCTTCAAATCAGCGTTTTCACGAAAATTCCATTATTTATCTCAAAGTGAATGAACAGTTTTTATGATTTACACAAGCACACGTAATTACATTATTTAGAAAAACCAAATTTAATTCTACAGTATTTCCAGAACATTTAAAAAAAAAAAACACAAATGCTACTCCTACACACATCAACGATTCACATAATTTCTTTTTTTCATTTACTTAAATTCATTACAATAAAAAGTGCTTGTTAAAATGCAAATTTAGTAGATTTTAATTTCCTAACCATGTATGTACAATTAAATCTTTAAATATCTGCTTCAGTAGTTCAAGTGTGAACATAAAATATATATGACCAATTTAATACAGCCACACTCTAATTCTTACCAATTAAACCAAGCTCCTATAGCTGAGTTTGCCATTTCCCAAATTTAGCTAATTCTTAAAATTTTAACATTATTGATGTTTCACTATCATTTATAGTGTACATATTATAACATACGACTTAGTATAATACGATTCCGGAAGTGAGCTTTCGAGCGTTTGAATTTCCGTGATATTTTTATTGATCCGTAGTAATAATAAGCATTATATAGTTACTAAGGGGCTTTATCCCCAAAAATGTCATTATCGGAAAAAGATCGGGCAAAACGTTCTACTAAACGGATAAAAACACAATATTCGAACTGACTTAAACGTAAATAACGGGGGGGAAAAATGAATGAGTCTACATTTCTCAATGTAACGATTTTTTGAGATTTTAAATACAATGAAATAAAGTTGGTAAAGAAGTTTAAGCTATCGTGTCATGCAAAAAAGGCTGTATGATAGTAGTTGTACAATTGGTATTATAAATGAGTAACCGAATATTAATCCCAGATATAAATTGATATGTTTTAAATAACACAGATTGCATTTTTACTTTTTAATGCAAAACACATATTGAGAAATTGAATTTCATACCCATTATAACGTTTCTACACTTCAAATATAACTAGAGCATAATCTCATCATAATTCACTTGTGTACCAGAATACATTTTAAACATCTTTCAGTTTAAACTTTCAATATACAAACTAAACGCATGGTGAAACTGGCAACAAAAAATATAATTGTGGGTTTACTTAGTAGGATTTAGGAAGAATTTTCTAACACTATTATGGTAAAACTCACATCATTTTATTCGGATGTTGTAATTTTTAAAACAGCTGCATGTCTATAAACAATTTTCTTATGCTTGAATGTAGTGCGTTTTAGATAAATGCGAAGGAAGCCTCATTTAAACACTTATTGCAAACAAATGTATTCGCAATAAAAATGCTTTAATTATCTTACACACTTTCATTGTTTAATGAACCTTTAAAATAAAAAGAAAGAAATTAAAATGATATGAAGTATAGATTCCAAATATTATAACTTATTCTGTCACTCTATAAGCATCAATATATATATATATATATATATATATATATATATATATATATAGAGAGAGAGAGAGAGAGAGAAAAAACACACACAGAAGAATTAAAAGTTATATATATATAAAACTTTTAATTCTTCTATGTGTGTTTTCTCTATAAAGTGGAAAGTTTCGAATCAATCCTTATAGAAGGTTTTACGAAAGGAAAAGTGGCACTCGCTCATGCTATGTTCTTTTACTTTATTGTTTCCACCCGCTATTTTCTGCAGACCTTGTTCAATCACAATACTTTATTCATAAGAATAATGAGAAAAAAAAATAAAAAAGACGGAAAATGCTGCATCTCCACAGAAAGCTATAAGCAATGGTGGTAATTATAAATGTATTCTTAAAATTAGAATACACCAATCAATAAACATGGGAAAGTTATGACAGATAAAAAAAAGAATAATGTTAGCCAGAAATTCATTGCTAGCATATATAGGGCACTGAGAATCACTTCCAATAAGAAGAAATCGTACAGCGATCAGCCAATCATGATTTAGGGAAAATCTATCGATGTAATAAACTGTCAGTTACTCAACAACGTGTTGAACAGAAATATCATACGCAAAATTAATCTGAAAAAGAGAATATTAATACAGAAAAGCGAAAAACTAATCTCACAAGTACAATGAACAAAGGCAGTTTTAAGAGCTGAGTGGAGGTATCTGATCAACCCATGAGACATGTAACGCGAAAACAAGGTTCGTCATCCATCTTTTATTATTATTTTTTTTCTTTCTCGTGTTGATTTCGAAAGCGCCACCACAAAAAAAAAAAAAAAAAAAAAAAGCAATTAGTTTCAAGCTCTGCCACAAAGTGATGTCCTTACGATTCGTCTGCAATTGCATTTTCACAACAAGAAAAAGTATTCAAATGAAATATCACATATATTCTCAGTAAAATACATATATATTTTTCTCCGTTTGGAAGTTTTACAGAATATATATATATATTTTGTTCGATTAGAAAATTTTTGGGGAAGGCAGCTGCGACTTTCTAAACGAAAACTATAAAAACAAAGATGGCGACGGGAGAGCGAGCGATACACACACCCAGCCCTCCCTTCAATAAAATCTTCGTTCGTTCAGCTGCGTAGTTTATTTTCTATCTGCTATCTCTTCCAGCACATTTTTTGAAAGATATAATCCATTCCATTATTTACATAAACATGCGATTTTGCGCCTTCCACTGCTCAAAAAAAATGTTTATGGCTATCTTTAAACATACTCACTGCCAGAGTACAATTACATTACGCGGCATGGTCTAACAATTAGCCCTTTGTTTGCGCTCGGATCGCAAGCACTGTTCAGATGAGGTGGACGCACTCACTGATTAACGCTTTATTAAAGAACGCTTATAGCCTATGCATGTCAGAGAGAGATTTAAGTCGTTCGAAAACACGTGTAAAAAAATATGCCTTTCAATAAATTTTTTTAAAACTGTTTTCAGTTCAAAATCATGGTTTAATATGATCGTATCTGAAATTTGGGCACAACAGGTTAATATTAAAATTTTAATTTCCCATAAAAAAATTAAATTTCATAATAAGCATACTGAAAAATAAAAAAAAAGGTACATCATTATTGAGAGCCATTACTAACAAATTGCATTTTAGTTTGTTGTTAATTCGGGCGAAACAAACTGAATAATTCTCATCGAACAATGCATTTTCCCTTACTAAATATAAAATCACAGTTCATGTATATTATGTTAAACGTATAAATTTTGGTTCAAAGCTAATTTGATCACTCAGAGAGTTTAAAATGTAAAAACAGCTGGATTCTAATATTTAAAATAGATCATGTTACACTTAAAGTAGATTAATGTGGATAATTTAAAGTAGAAGCATTACGAACACCCACCTTTAAGATGGATAAGTAGGGGATGAGCAATTAAATTTGAAAGTTAAAGTCAATTTAAAATTCATATTAGTAAATGATATCGCAAAAATAAGCTTTTATATACAACTCACATCTGTTTTAAGTGGTTCTTAGTTTTTCAGTCTCTTTCTACAATATTACAAATAATTTGAAAAGGGAGAAAAAAAAAAGGCAAAATAAACTAAATAAAAAAAGACTTTAGAATTATGACTTTTACAAAGATAAATATAATGACAAGAAACAATTGTAATTTTTAATCTTAATTTTGAAACTTATTTTTTAATAATGTTGCAATGAAACTGAAAACAGCAAAAAATATAAAAATTTTACTTTTAAGTTGTTGTGAAAAAAAAAAAAGCTTATTTTCGATTTTCTTTAACGATGTAAAGAAAATCGAAGATAAAAGCTTATCTTGTCATTTTGAAACGTATTTTTTTAATATTGTTTACAAATAATTCAATACAAAAGATTTTGCCTTAATACTAATGATAAAGTCAAATACATATATGTGTATTTAGTAAATGAAGTTTGGTTTATTTGCCGCTTAATGGGTCATTTTTTAGACGTGATAATTGAATGAAAACAAAAAAACTTTCATGTATACTTTAGAAGTTTGCATATTTACATATTAAATTTCGATATACTTTTTAAATGATTGTCGTACATATTCCCTTCCGTAAATAAAACATATTTACTACTCCCAAGAGAAAAATTAGCTGGTTTGACCTCAGTTTCAAAACAAGAACTGAAGATTTCATTAAATTTTGTAATTCAAATGATGGAATTTTCAATACATCAAATTAATATTTATTATGCATTGCAGTCACATTTCATTTAGCTGTTTATTAATGTTTATTTATTTATTTTTTTATTACACTTAAAAACACTATCACTTTGAATACACAAAGTTGCATTCAATTTTATTTAGAAACGATCGATCAAACATTAAAAACTAAGATTAATTTGGCAACAAAATGAAAGGCATATTTTTTCTTGGGTATTACAGTCAGTGAACATTCCAGCTAGTTGCAACAAAGTATTTAAATTAAAATCTTTTATAGTGTAATGTTTCCAAGAATTTTTCGATTCCGCGATTTTAAATTTTATCCTTTACAAATCTATATTTTATTGTACACCGTTATTTAATGTTGCAACTTTAAAAATTCATTGTTAACAGCAGATAATAAATTGCTATTCGGCAACATTTAGCTAAAATTAAAGAAAATTTCGCGTCACGAACAAAGAAAATAAGCTGCAAGTTGATTATTCGCACTACACATTTGCTTCTTTTTCGTATCTCATTAAGAGAATCACATAATTGCTTATACATTTAAAAGTTATCCTTCAATAAGTAATAAATTATGGTATGTTTTATTTATTAAAGAGGCACTTAGCTACGAATAGAGAAACCAAAGCAGATAATTGCGCAATAAGCTCATCTTAACACTACAGATTGCGAAACGGCTACAATTTCGCAGAAATAGGTCTTTTCAATGAAAAATAAACTTCACGTTACGTTTCTTAATGCATAGCTATGGAGAATTTTCTTCTTTTGCGAATTTTGTCTCGAAGTTATTCTGAGAGAAAATGTATAAAAAAGAATATTTTTACAATCGGAAAAAAAAAAAAAAAAAAAAAATCATTCACAATAAGTTATAGTAATCGGTGCAACTTTAGCAAAATATAATATTAAATAAATTCGTAAAGGAATTATTTATGAACTTGCTTTAAAACTTTTATTAACAGAAAAATAGTTCTGGAAATTAATCACTTTTCTTGTAGATGACCAAAACAGATTCAATGGAACATAAATTTAAAATTGCTTCTTCTAATTCACGTTTTTTACCCCTCTATCGAACAAGTATTACTAGAATAAATGTCTATTTACAACTAAAATTTCCCGAGCTACCTGTACAGCAAAAAACATTCGTACAGAAAAAAAATATATAAAATTCTACATATTTTACATTTTTAATTAAGCTTTAACTATTAGATTTTGGAGAATCTCTTTCAATTATTTTTCTATTCCATTTATATTAATGTTTAATTTCCTTATTTTTAAAATTCCAAAATGATAACTTTGAAAATGATTTCTAGTAATTGTATATCACACTTCATTAAGTTCAATTGAAGTTTCATTTGAGCAGTAGGAATTTAATTATAAAAAAAACGTGCACAACAAGCAATTGCTTATAATCTAATCTCGTTAAGAATAGAAAATTGATTCAAATAAAAATATTAGTTTTTGTATCCATTAACTGAATCACTTTTCTAGAGTTCAATTTTATAAAATTAAATAAAAAAAATTGCCAAGAAATTAAGCTACAAAATTTTTAATTGTTTTCTTACTATAAAAACATATCCAGTAAACATTGAAAATAAATTGTCATAAGACATTTTTTATTACTAACATCACTTGAATGAACTCAGATCTGAAAATTCCCCTATCAAATAATGAATAATTATATTATATGATATACTCTTTATATTTATTAAAGATAATTTTCTTTAGATAATACTGTTTTCTACAACACACTGAAGAAAGTAGGAAAAAGATAAGGTATGAGTTTAAGTTTATTTTAGAGTGAATCTTTCTCTTAAAATAGACATTAATTATATATTTTAAATTTAAAACATACTTTAAATTGTTATCGTTGGGCACGCAATTATATATATGAAAGTAAGTATGATTGTTACTTCCTTACTATTTTAGTTCCTTGAACAGAAACATTTTAATAAGCTCGTAGATATATATTTAAGCAACAAATTGTTGTTTTTTTTATTAAATAAAGGAAAATTCTAATATGCTTACTCTATAGTTCAAAAACAATTTAATCGAAGTTCTTAAACTTTAATTTCAAGTCGATACGCAAATAAAATTCAAATTTGCTTTCCAAACAGGGGAAAAAATCGTGCTTGAATCACCAGTTAAGGATTTCCATTATTTAAAACGTTGTTAACAGACATAATAGCGTTTTTCTTTCTACAATCAACTTTTCTTATGCCACAGTTATAGACATCGGAAATCGATAAATGGAAGATTTGATACGATGCGATAAAAAAAAAAAACAAGAAATATTTTAAATTATCTGAATTCTGTATTTTGTGAACAGACAATTTTTATAGCAAAAATGCATGGCTGTTTTGCTTAAACATTAGCTCTAAAAATAGTTCAGACAAGGAACCATTAGAACTAAGATACACAAAAACCTCAAAAACAATTTTATGAGCAACAAGTAAAAAATGAAAATCAAACTTTTAAAACAAAATTGTTTTTAGAATACAGGAAAATTTTCCTTCTTTATATCCTCCAAAGAAAATATAAATTAAAAACAGAGCAAAACTACTTGTATTATACTTAAAAAGATTGTGATTTGTATTTTATTTTACTTTTTTATTTTTAACCGTTCAATATCCAACAAGTAGTACTTCTATATTTTTGTTCGTGGTGTAAATTTGATGGCATAGTTTTTTTATTTATTATAATATATGCTGCTTACAACCGGGAAAGAACGGCTTTGAGAATTTCAAAACAAAATACTTCTTAAAAAATGTAGTTTAAAAGTTCAAGAACCGGAAGGGGCGAAAAACATCCTGATACACAGGCATGGAATATCAGTTATCACGCAAATAATTTACGATAAACATAACTGCATGAGGGGTGGGTGGAGCAGACATTCAGCCGACATTCACCGTTCGACGGTGCGTTTTCAAATGTAGGACGGAACGGATTGGCTAGTGGCTGGTGAACGCTCTCTCATTCCGCCTTACCCCAGCTCCGAATCTCATTCGCCAAGAACCCGTCAGTCAAGTTCTGGAAGGGAGGAGTTTTGAATGAAGCCTACAGTGAAAATAATGGAACTACAGTGATTGGTTCAATGCCTCATGGGAGCCATTATTTTTAGTTGATTAAGAAACGAAAAACCCATGTGTAATATGCAAAACAGTATTTTAGATGCAAATCGATAACTTTTAGAATTATCTTTTTCATTGTCAATTTATTCATAATTAAATTTATTCAATTTACAAAGCCATGATAGCGTGAATCGATTTCAGAAGTCGCATTTCCATTTAAATTTTATCACAATATCTATAAAATATTAACATAATTGGAAAAATTTTAATAAAATAAATCTATGTAAGAAAAATAAAAACATTTAATCTACATTTATATCATTAAATTAAAATTTGTCAAGTAACTTTTAAAAGTTGTATATGATAATTACTCATATATTATTCCAGGTAGAAAAATATAATGTAACTAAATCAAAAAATTTTAATTTGTGGCTATAAAATTATCACAAACGAATTTTAAATATTAAAAATGCATTCTCCACATTTGAAAAATTATTTCTTATAATAATTTTATTCTATCAATAAAATGCAAGTAAATATTCTGAATAAAAAATATCTATTATTTTGTAAATTATAAAAAGTATAAATATAATATTTTTAAATTAATAGTTATTTGTATAAAATACACATAATTTTTTTTTTTTGGGGGGGGGGGGGGTTTCCAACCTTAAATCATAATAAAAAAAATTTATTTACAGATTTTTAAAATCACTCGTATATATATATAAAAGCAAATATTTGATAATTATATTAAAATTATATGTTCATTAAAAGATAATTTTTGTAAATTTAATAGCATTTTTAACTGGAAATAGGGTACACAAAACTTTTGTGACTTTTAGAAAATTTTCTTAACTTTAAATCTTTTGAACTGTTTTTGCTTGAAAAATCATGATAAAATCTGCAACCAATAGTTCTTGAAATTTTTTAGAAGTTTGATTGACACAAGAAAATAACTTCACATAAAATCTTAATAAAAAAAAATCAAACCAATAATGTGTTGCGAATATTAGCGTCAACATACACATACTTTTAAGGATAACTAAAGATTTTTATTATCATAACAATTAAAATATCCGTAAAGCTTTCATTGAAAAAACACATTCGTTTATTTTTGCCTAGAATTTTGCTTGCAAATAAAAGACGTAGCAACACATAAAAAAAAAAAAGCTGAAATTAAAATGCAGTCAAATTAACTAACATGTGTGAATTTGTTTTATTAGAAAAATATATTTAACATGAACTGATTTTCTTCGCCAGTCTAAGACCTTTTTTTCATCCACGAGAGCAATTTCAACAGGAGCTAAAGTTTAAAATAGGGATTTCGAATCATTATACAGCCGAGACTGGACTCGAACATATGAACGAAAGCCAAATTCTAAACCTTTCATTTCTGGCAATGATTACCCAGTCAATGTTATCCAGAAATACACGATATTCAACACATGAAAATACTAACAAGGAACGATATTATTTCTCTTTAATATCGGAGTCATATTATAGAGAACAAAATTGCATATTTTATTACACTCGGTTAGCTTCTGTTTTACGCGACCTAAAAAACTTTTTTTTCTTTTACTTTCTTCTTAAAAATAGAAATTTATTATTTTAAAATTTACACAAATTTAGCACTCGCCACAAAGCCTTTTCATAAAATGCTAAATCTTTTATGAATGAAAAGAGGATACTTTTCTCAGGCCATTGTTACAAGAACAGTAATAAAATATTACTCACGTTCATCCAATATCGATAATTCGGAAGCCGAATTTCAACGTATCACACATCGGAAAGGAAGACAGTTTGAATAAAGCCATTCTGGAGTCTGGGAGCATCATTTTGCACAGGCGTATCCTTAAAAACATCAGCGCCAAGAAAGTATTAATAATGCCGAAGAGGGAGAGGCCGCGCGCAAACACACGCCGGTTTTTCCCTTAAAAAGAGGCCCCCTAGAATGTTTTCCTAGAGAGGCCCCTTTCGAGGGATCCCCGCGCCCGTTCCGCTTTCTTGAATGAGTTATAAATAGAACGCATCACGAAAAAAAATTCCTAAAACGACTAAAAATGAACGACGAAAGGGACCTTATAATTTCCGAAGGGTTATTCAGTAATTAGTGGTGTTGAAATGGACAAACCATACGGACAGGATTCAAACGTCCGATGACGGATGCAAAGCAGGTATGGGTCGAGAAAGCGAACCACGAATTACCAATATTTTCAGTGATTCTCTCAATTTTAAATGACATATTTTCCGTCACCATCAGAAGTAAATATGCCACCATTATTATGTTTTAAATTTGACATTGCAAACACAGCGATAATAACTATTTCATTAATTTCTTTTTAAAAAAAATAACACGATATATTAAGCATGTCTGATATTATTTATATTCATTTTAAATCGTATATTCAAGTTTTGATACTTGGGATAGTCATCATCATTTTGAATAATTTCTTCCGAAATTATTCTCTTGATCAGGAAATAATACTTAAGATTTTTGCATCTTTTGTTTCTCATCAAAAAAAGACCAAGTTCCTTTTGATTTATTGCCCCAAAAATAAAAGAATGATACTTTCCTCATCCATTTAAAAAGATTTAATATCTAAAATAAATAATGTATTGCGAAATTTCTAGAATATGTCAATGATACTTTTCATTAGGAGCAGTAAGTTCGTTCCAAAGAATCCTTTTACCACAACAGTGCTTGTAAAATTGTGAAAGTCAAATTTCATTTTCGCACTTTTCTTTCATGATGGAAAATACTCCACTTTTGCAATATCTTGGTTGATCCCTGATAAAATCTAAAAAAGTTGGACCATATATGGATTAAAAAAAACGCTGAATATAATCTCAAAAATAACGTTTACACTTCTTTGGTAAAAATATTGCAGCTCATGAGTTTTTCCTAAATGACACATTGTCACAAATTAAATTTATATGAGCTCTTTTCGAAAATGCATATAATTAAAGACTGAAGCTTAATTGCAATTTCTTATTTTTACTCATTTCAGAAAAGAAATCCGTATATTCTTCAGCAAATTTTGCTTATGCGGAATCGGATCACGACTCCCTAATCAAAAGTATCAAATATAGTTCCCAGTCGGTTCGGTTGCAAACGTTAACGATTACTTTTTGCACACCAGGGTCAGTTGGAGCTCTCACTTCGACTGGGTCCTAAACGTTTTCTGAAATCCAAACAATTATAAACACCAGCGTCCAAAAACCACAAGCATTAATGTGTCCCACCTATATTGTTCCAATTTTTTTATAAACAGAATCGAGAGAAAATGCAATAAATAAAACTTTTTCTTTAAACATTTATAGAGCTAATTCTTCAGTTTAACTAAAATGAAACATTTCTAAAAAAAAAAATTTTTTTTTTTTTTTAATATTTAGTTGGTAATATTATAATATTTCAAGAATTATAATATTCAAGAGGTTAAGTACAAAAAACAAAAATTGAGAAAGTCAATCCTTTTAATTTATTCATTTGATCAGGAAAATATAAAATATTTTCCTAAGGATGGAAGGTCTGGCATCAAGCAATCCTTTAATAACGCAGAAAAAATTATTTAATTAAAATTTGAAAAATATTAAGAACATCAAAGACCCAATCCCAGCTTTAGCAAATCAAATGCAACAAATACAACAGAAATTTTAACTGTGTAAGAGATACTTTTTTGTGTAATTTATCAATTACAAGACTTATAACCAACCAATTTGAAAAAAATTTTGCCGGAAATTGGAATATATTTCCAAAATCTTTACAAACTGATAATTTTCGAATTTCCAAATTCAAGAGGAATAAAAGGACCATTATATTTTAATAAAAATGGTGTTAAATAGTAAACAAGAATCCAGAAAGTGCTTCTTTTTTTCTCTTCACATAATATAAAACATATCGCACTCGATAACTTGCATATTGTTTTCAATTTGTGCACAAGTAAAACCAAGTTACGAACTTTCATTTCATTCAATGTTCATATGACAATAAAATATTTTTAACTTTCAAAAAAAAAAAAAAAAAAAAAATATCGTTTATAAATATTTTTTGACAAACCATACATCACACTTTTCGATTCCAAAAAACAACACTATCTTACGTAATAAGAAATCATGAATATTTAAAAGCTATGAAAGTAAACGTTCTGAAACTAGATTCAAAAAGGCAAGAGACGGGGAAAATAGAATAAAATCAGATTTATTTGCAAATGTTCACCAATAATTATCGTCTGTAATTAACACAGCAGTCTTATCAAAACGTGGAAAGAAGTGCGAAACAAAATACCCTGAATCATTGTAAAACACAAAAAATCTGCTTTAAAGAGATGTTTGAACAAGACTGCAGTTCGATTGTTAATTTGTCGCTCAATGATCAATAGTGTACAAAAGAGCAAAGCAACCGAAGCTTACAGTTTAAGACGCATTCCGAACCACTGAAAATATTGAATCCTGCTGAGGTAATCAGGAATCGTTGAACGAAAGGCCCATTCGACTGCCTCCTGATTGTCTCTTTGTTTCCATTAAGTAAGAGAAAGATGCAAAATATTAATGCATGGGAGAAGTAAAAGCAGTCATTAAACGGACAAAGTCCCACAAAAAAGAGAAAATATTTATGGCCGTTTGGTGGTGGATGGTTTTCCAACATTCAAAACGAAATAATTTTACGCATTATTAGATTTTTAGCAACATGGTCACTTTCTGCAAATTAAAATTATTTGACTTGGATTGAAATGGAATTCTGAACAACATTACCTGAGGAGGGGAATCGTACTAATGTTTCAATATGTTAAATTTACGAATTAGATAAACTATAAATAGATTATTAACTCTATCGCTCTTTAATATTTATAATACACTTAAACATAAATGAAAACAGGATCGTTAATTATTACATAATTAATATCCAGAAATTAAACATTTACAATAGATATCATTGTTTAATTTAGAAATAAAACTTTATAAAGAGAAAATCTCCTGTAGTTTCCTAAAACCAAATTCGGATTACTGGAATTCTCCAATAGCAACAATTGGCAAAAGTTTCAAAGACATTTCAAATAGATACATTTAAATTCAATATCAGTTTTTTCAAAATAAAAATTAAACTGTTTGCTGGTCTACAGAAAAATAATATATGCAATATATTTCGAGATAATATTTCATTACAATAAGGTAAGAAAAATATAATTAAAATTCATTAATTTTTTGTTTGAGTTGTGTACGAGATTTTTTTCCACTGCTTTCTAAATCAAAAACCGGTTTATCTAGAAGTTTCAATATGTTAGAGTTTAAAATGAAATAGTAAATAAATTCAGTAATTCAAATTTTCGAATAATTCATAAATCTTGTTCCACATATATCCATGATTTGTTATGGAAAGACACACACGTTATAATAAACTGCATTATATAAGAAACTTTGTTGAATTTTATAACTATAGTTGGGTAAATGATGATGATATAATTTATGAACAAGCAGCCTACTGCTTAAGAGTTGACATGAAACGAATTAATAACGTACTCATGAACAAGATTAGCAAATACCATAAAAAGAGAAAAATATATATATTATTCAGATAATGTATCTAAAGGATATTTATGGATACGTTTTTCATCATTCGGAAAGTTATTAGGAAAACCAAAAATTAAATAAAAACTAGGAACCCAAGCAAGTTAAGGTAATTTTATTTAAGCTCAATAAAGCATTTTGAAGCTCATTTTTTTTTTTAAATTAATGATCAATACCAGATATAAATTTTACCGTCATTAATTTTCCGAGTATAACTTAATATAATTTGAAACTTACTTTTCACTGAGAGCTAAATTAATTACACATTTAAAAAAATTATCAAATGAAATGGTTGTTTTCCGTCAAAATGTTCTAATAATCACCATTTCTGGTATTTATTAATGCCAATTTCAAATGCGTAGAAAATTTTCAAATTGAAACCCTTGCAGAAAAAAGCGCATTTTTAGAGAATAAAAACGGGCATACGATTAAGTTATATTAAAGCCTGTAACGATAAATATTCAATTGCAATAGATAGTTTCAGTTATTTTTGGAAATAGAGAAAGATGAGAAAATAAATGTAAAATTAGTATGATGCAGTAGCAGTTTATTTCCAGTTAATGTTTTCACAATGATCTATAAAATAAACTTCGAATTCCCACGATTTTCGTTCAGATTTCTCAATGAGTCACAAGAAATAGTTCATAATTTTTAATATAACATTACTGTGATGGCATCCCGCAGGAAAAGTGAACAAAAAAATGCACAACATACATACTGCCACTATCTCAGCAATCAATAACAGCATCAAAATGTTAAAGAATATTTTCAATAACTTGTGCAACTTATATATTATAATGGATTCCGATTTTTCAAATGTTTGTCATTCATTTTTTAAAGTGTTAATTAAACAACCAACTATTCCACAACAAAAATATTTAACATAAACTTACATAAAATTTCGTTAATCGCAATACGATTACTTTAAAGCCGCAGGAGAACTAATTCGACCTAAATTACAATTTAAACGAGTTTCGAACCCCTAAACATCCATGTCCGAGGCAGGAATCGAATCCACGAACTGTTGAGTTAAAAGCCAAATATTAGGAAGTCAACTGGAGCGCAATCTAACTGAATGCGAATATATAAGTAGATTTAATAAATACGTGTAACATATAATTAAATCCGAGTAAACTTATGAGAATATTTGCTGAAGTTAACAAATTCCAGTTGGAAGTTTTAAAAGGAAGTCATTCTATCATAATATATATTAGTCTTTTTACGCAATTTAATTTCTAAAAAATGTGTTTACATTAATAAATCTTAATATTGTTAATTTCTTATAAAAAGTATATTAATTCCTAGATTTTTCTCCCCCATTTCATTATCATCCTATAAGTGATTTATAATAAAACTTTTTATTTTATATATATAATAAATTAAATATTAATTAGTAACTTTAAAAACAGAAATGCATAACTGATTACATAGTAAACTGTAGAAAATCAATCAGTATATCATTTGAGTGCAAAATGAAAAATTAGTTATTTCTATCTCCATACAATATTCGCATTTAAACAAATTTCTTAGATTTCAGAAAATATAGATTTTCTGAGAAATAACTCAATAATTCCTTAGTGCTTAGTCAATTTTTCTTAAATAATTTTTAAACGCAGTAACATATATTTCCCTTATTGGAAAACTTAATTTTATTAAGTTTTACAAACATTAATTTTTAAAAAATTTATAAATTTATATTTCCGAGATATACAAGTAGTCACCATTATATTTTATATATTATATTGTATTATATATTCTTAGAAGTTATAACAGTCTCTAAAATAAATAAGTTCTTTCACATATTAGAGAACCTTCATTTAAATCTACCAAATAAAACTCAATGATATTTCTGTTACAATGACCGCCAAAGTACTTGGAGAAAACTTCGTAGAATAAAAATGACCCCAGAAATATTAACGATAGACATTTGCAGAAGGAAACAATAACACTATTTAAAAAAGAATCAGGCTATGATTTTTTTTAAAAAACTAAAAACAACTGTTTTCTTAGAATTGAAGAACTGCTTCATTTTGTTGTATTTAAAAGATTTCCCTTTCACTATTTTCTAGTTCTCTGGAAATTATTTAGATCTTTCATCATAAGCACAGGCTAAATTTTTAAACTCGTAATAAAAAAAAAAAAAATTTTAAAACATTTCGTTTTAAAGACATATTTTGTAAAGAAAAATGGCGACTTCATGATATTCGAAACGACGAATCCGATTCCTATAGCAGAAAAAACCTCAAAACTTGCCAACGCACACCGTAATTCTAACAAAACGGAGATACCCATTATTATATTATTATCAGACATGAACAGCAACAAAAGATCACAAATCAATCATCCAAAGAAATGCATTTTAATTGACTGCGCATAAAAAAGAGAAATCACACTTATGTATTATTTTTTTATATAAATTAAATCGTCAATTCTTTTTCAGGCAGAATTTTGAATCAATTGAGAGAAATCGGGAAATATCCATCTCTTACACGTTAAAATTTAAATTTTGAAATTCATCAGTCATAATGTATGAATAAAATTTTCATATCTACTTTCATCAAAAACAATATTTTGTAGGAACAGATACAGAACTCGCAGAGGAAAAATTATGTAAAACAATTTATTTTACAAAATCACGAGAAATTCTCTTTCTGAAAAAATTTTTCCAGGTGATAAAACTAAGTAGGAATTCAATTTAGTTAACATTTATTCATGTAGTGTGTTAATGTTTCGACACCATGATTATAAATCTCAATTATATAAATTATTTTTACTTTTTACAGTCGACACTATGAGATAATTCACGAAATTGTTTCACCAAAGTATTAAAAACTTCGCGTGCCATAAAACATAACTATATTAAATATTTCTACGAAAATATAAATTCTAAACAATCAAGTTTTTCCCCCAAACTTGCAAATAGCTGATTGGCATATTTAATCGAAAATGGAAATTAATTATTACACAAGATAACTATTACGCACTATAACTTCTTTATGAGGAATTCTAATTTGAAATGTTTATTTTCCGCAATATTACTTTATGTTTCAACAAAAAGAAATGTACAGTTGCATAAATGAATTATGAATTGATAATTTTAAATATTTATAACAAATCTTTAAGTGCAAAACATTTGAAACTGAAAAATTATTTCACAACAAATGACTAAGCCATATTAAAGTGAATGCAAAATGGTTTTCAGAGTACAAAATTGACACCATTTGACAGACAGAAATTTGGTTTGTTTGAAGCTCAACAGTCTTATTCACAAGAGGATTCATCAGACAGAGGACTACAGTTTCAGAAGATTTAGATTCCGAACCACTAACAACATCCAAGCCTAAGGTGGGATTCGAACCTACAAACTGCTAAACCGAAGTCCAAAGTTTTAAATAATCGACTGCCAATTCAGCAAACTAACAAAAATGAATAGCTTCAATTTAGTTAAAGATTAGTTTTCCAGGTTTACAGCACTTTGTCAACTTTTGAATATATAAAAACTAATAGACCCTTGAGCAACAAAAAAACAACCGCACCCGCAAATGGGATTGAAACTCATGAACTGTTAAACTAAAAGTGCAACTATTCCGTCCATTAAATTCCAGATCAATTTTTTTTTTCGCTTGATAATAATAGACATTTATTTTCGCCCCTTAAAGGACCAAACTGCTACTTTGAAATCCGAAAGAAATAAAATTGGATGGGATGATGAGATTAAAAAAAAATAATAGGGCCCATTAGCGACACTCTCAATGCAATAATCTGATTATTAACAGAATGATCTAATACAAAATATATTTAACATTTTTGTGATAATTTTTGTAGCGTAATACCAAACATACCTGCACATAGATGACTTTTTAAAATCATAACGAAATGCACAAAGAGTCTAACACCTCCTAAGTCGGATTACATCAAATGTTTTAGCACAATTTAACTCGTTTTCACATTTATTTTCATGAATACATCTGTAATTCGCTGCAATTAACAGCCGGTACACACCAATCAAGATTTCGAGCGAACAGGTAAATTGCAAATTGGTGAATGAAATTCCTTTAAAGCTGCAAACTCTTGAAGTTTTTTATTGAAATTCTTAGAGTGCTATTTTTTTTTTCTTTTTTTAGTGATTTTCGGTTTTCCAGAAAAGTACGATTCCAGCGTTATGCACGCGAAAAGAAATTGGAGCAATAAAAATCGATTTTGGAGCAGATTCAAAAATGGCGATAAGAATTTGACGCAATTTGCTTTGTATCAATTTGCAGCAGTAACTTTTAATTAGGGCAAAAAATTATAAAACACACGTGCCTTATAAGAAAATATATTTGTTCAGGTATATATCAAGAAAATGGTTTGAAAATGTCTGAGAGATACTTGTGATAAGCAACAGAAAAGAAACATAAGACCTAAAAGTGACAACAGTGGTTTACATCCCAAACTAAGTAAACCTAAAATAAAAAAGGGAATGAACACACACACACGCACACATATAGAAATACATAAAAAGCAATTATCTTGATTTTAAATTAGAATAGTTATAACGAAAATGAATGTGGGCTTATAATTAGAATTGGGGTAGTTCAACATTCCAAACAACTTTCATAATAATTAAATCAATCAACAACAATATAAAAACACTTATGTAAAAATGCAACCGTGCGAATTATTATAATTAGTTAGCAATAAAGAGAGAGAGAGAGACAATCTTTTTTCTCTAACTCGCGATAAATGTCAGATAAACTAACATTTTCCTTTTACTTCCAAATTAACTTAGTTATGAAGGAAATAAAATTAGGTTTTAAAAATGTGTAACTTTAAATCAAAGTAGATTTCTGAAGTTCTCTAAAATATCACATATTGACAGTTAATAATCTGAAAACATCGTATGGATAGGTTCACAATCAGTTTATAGAGTAAATAGATGAAAAAAAATTAGACAAAAACTGCGCTTTTGTTAAAATGAAAGTTTTTTCTAGTCGTGTTCAACGAATTTGAACCAACGCAACAATTTTAATTTAAAGAAAACATTAATCTTATTCACACAAACGTTATAAATTAAAAACTTTAAAAAAACGTTGGCAACAAAATGTATTTAAAACGAGAAAAGTATGTAAGTTGCTCTTCTGTGCAAATTAACGAATAACGTTGTAAAGATAAACTAATTAAGTATTTAAATTAATAAGTTTTTTTTCTATTTGTTTAAAAGCTCTTTTGGCTCAAAAATATACTGCCAAAAAGTATGTATCACTCTTAAGTAAATAATTTAAAATTTCCAAAGATGGATATTCTCTAGTTTTAAAAAACTTATCTTTCTTCTAAAAAAGTAAATATTTCCATTTAAGAAATGCATTTTACCTGCCTTATTAGTAACAGTGGACAAACATACAAGCAGTTCATCAAAAAAATGAAAATTGGTCCGTATTGCATGCAAAATACAAGTTTCAAAAAAGAAAGGGAAAATTAAAGAAAAAAAGGAAATAGAATGAATTTCTTGATTTTGACAGTACATTCATTTGTCCAGGGGACGAAAAATATTTATAGCATTTACCGCAAATATAACTTTCAAAAAACATTTAGACACTTACAAATTACAACAAATGTTCCTGCCAATTTAAGCAACATATATATATATATATATATATATATATATATATATATATATATATATATATATATATATATATATATATATATATAAAATGATTTTCAGCGAAATATTTATTTTTAGCAGAAAGAACAAAATTTATGAAACTTTTCAATAACGAGAATAAAAAAAAAATTATGCAATACATCTCAAATTCGATAAAAAATATACCGAAAAACAACTTTTTTTTCAAAACTGTATTTTAAAGAAGTAACTGTATGTAAAAAAAAAGGTGTTGTATTTTAATTATTTCATAATGAAAATTACCCAAATATATTAGCCTATATCTATTTAAAAAATTCCGCAGTATTCGATACATCTACCATTTATTTTCTTTCAAATTTTGGGGATTGAGGAAAATATGCCAGTTTAGGAAGCGCAGCTACGTTTAGTCAACGTTTTCTGGTATTTTTCTGGAGGTTAGAATTTTCCTACTCTGAATATTTCCTGAGGGCAAGCAAAATAACACATGCTGTCGCAGTTTTCCAGGAAATTTCCACAATCTTTTCAGCAGAGTATGTTTAGTCTGCAGCAATTGGATTGGTAGAGAGGGGGCGGCAAGGGGGATGAATTGAGGAGAGGGATCCACTCCCCCTAGAAAGCAGCTGCACCCCAGAAGCAAAACAAAGAACTTGTTTTCGCATTGCCGGGCCGGTGGAGGTTTCTCCCTACTGGAGGATAGGCTAGAGGGGGCCAAGCCCCCGGCCTTCAACGAATCCCAAGGTCAAAGCAATAACGAACCACCGGCTCCAACTCAACTTCGAACGAAAATTCGCGGAAACCCAGCTTCCCCATCCACTAGTTGAGGCAAGCACGGGCAGGTTTTTTTTTTTTTTTTTTTTTTTTTTTTAATAGCTATCTTCTTTCGTTCTGAAGGCTTTATGATGGTATGTAAGGGAAACGAGAAATGCTGGAGATATAATTCTAGAAAAGGGATAACATTCAACTTCAAGAAGTCTAGCGGGGGTTAAGGTCGTTGACTGCGCCAAAAAAATTCAGGAGTGGCACTTTTCACTTTTCAATGCTACAGTTTTGAAACGAAGTCTGCGAAAAAAAAAAACTATGTTCTTCCCACAGATAACAGTTACCCTAATGGATATTTTCAGCAAATGTAATTGGGAGATCTAAAAATATTTCAGTAAAGATAAAAACTTGTATTAAATTAATTTAAGGCAACTTTTTACGAACACATTGTTAGGTAAATTATTAATTAAGATAAATATCAATATAATTCTTCAACTCTAGTGTAATTTTAATACAATCAGCATGCAAAATTAGATTTGATGCAAGAGATAAAAACAAATATTTATAAAGGATGAAATCTTTTCATGTGTTAGAAAAAATTTAAACGTCAGATACAAAATAAAAAACAAACAACTTAATATAATTATTAGGTTTTGATCACAATATTTATGGACCAGCTATAGGGAGGCGCGATACTATTTGGTGCAACAATCTTTGGAGACATTAAAACTATAAAAAATACGGGTCATTTTTCATGAGTGCAGAGAAAACTTAACTGGAAAAATGTTAACATTCCCTCAAATGAAAGCTGAAATTTTACGCTTGAAATGGCTAATATTCTTCAATAAAATTAGAGATCATTGACACTTTGAAGCGGAAGTTATCCCACAATATCCGGTCAAAACAAAAAAAAAAAAAAAAAAAATACAGGGCGACGTCAGGGGGCTTGTTGTGTTACTCCGACCCCGAATATTAATCCCTTCCTCAGAAACTCAAAGGAATTCTTTAGGGTTCTGTTCTATAATTAGATACGTCGGCAAAAGACAGGATAATGTTTTGTTTTTGTTCCAGCCTGGAGACGGATAGAATATGATTCACTCGGGTTTTTTTAGCATGGTTCGAAGTTGAAATGGCAGAAGGAGCGGGCTATATTTTTGACTTCACGGCACGGACAGACAGGAGAGCTTTGTTTGATAGGGAATGATTGAAATGGAAATCAACATGCAAATATTCTTTACTTCCACAAATTTTGAACAATTATAGGTGGAATCAATTTTCTTGAGTTATTCTTAGATAGAAAGAAAATACACTAACATTTTTTATAAATTTAACAAATTCTTTTTACATGCAGAAAATTAAAATTAACATTAAATTGTTCTGATGAATTACATAATCCATAATTATTTAATGGAATTAATTTTCTTGAAAATTTATTCTCAAAATAAAATACAATTTCTAACAATTATTAACTTTTAAAAAAATTTCTATTTTAATTGTTCAACACACTGACAATTCTACATTTTGTCATTTCTTCAAATGTAAGGCTTGTTTGTAAAATACAAACTCTTTTGATATTAACTAAATTAACTCTCTGAAGTACATACTCGAAACATACACTTATGCGTATGTGTAACCAAATAATTCCTATGGCACCTCTCAGAAATCAAATAAATAAATAATAAATTCATTTTCTAATATTTATTCTATTTACTTTCAAGTTATGATGCTTGAGTTTGAATGTAATAAAATCTAATGTCTGAATTATTTCTGAGAGTGGAACCATTAAATGCGCTTTAATGGACTGATCAAATTGAAGCTAAAAAAATATATCACAAAATCATAAAATTCAAATTTTATTAAAATTCCAGAAAATCAAAATGAAAACTATTTTGGATACCAATGAGAATAACCAACAGAACACATCTAAATTCATTACAACTAAATATCATTTTTTAAAAGAAAGAAAGGATTTCTAACTCTCTTATCCCAATTTTGTTTTCCGATAAACGGCATAATATATATCTTCAGGTTTAACACACAACGTTGATAGAATCAATAGCAACACAATCCACAAGTGATTATAAATAATAAGGAATACTCTGTAAAATTAAACAAAACTTTGTTCTTTAAAAAAATTACAACTTCATGTTTGGCAAAATATAGTAACGATTTAAAAAATACTCAATAGCGATTATAAACTAAAGACTAAATATGAAAACAAATAATTTGGCTAAAAACTACGTTTTTTTATGGTGAAGTAAACTATATATATATATATATATATATATATATATATATATATATATATATATATATATATATATATATATATATGTTTTAGAGAATTTATATAAATTTATATAATTTTTAATTGTTTAAAATTTGCTTTCTTGACTCAAAGATACATGACAATAATTATTGCAAAGAACTTAACTGTTACATTACAAAATCTTAAGAAGGGTAATTGGTAACAAATTTATATCCAAGTTCATGATAAAAAAATACTTTGGTAATTTGCTTTTCCCTCATAGTAAGCTTAGTGTTTCATGTAAATAGTTGGTTACCTTTCATCATTATTGTCACTCGAATGCGGCAGAATATGTTACGTTACGAACTAGGAACATAGAAATGAAAATTGAGGTTGGCGGCATTTAAAATTTCTGAGTATTTTTCAATTGTCATTCATTCATGGGTCATCAATTCATTCATTTCAAGGGTCATTACTGCTCAAACATTTACCTCAAGGGATCAAAAATTACAAAGGATAAAATAATTTAAAGGTAGTATAGCTTGATCCTTGATTAATTTATGTTTTGAATCTCGCAAGGAAATTTACATTGTTTAACAATGTGTTAATTGTAACATTGTTTAATAAGATCATTTAAAAAATACAGCTTAATAAAATTAAAATTACAACACGTTTAAATTAATTGTATTCAGTGAATATTTAATGCACTTTATAATGCTCATTTCTGTTATAAAAATAAATTGAATTGTAGAAACAAACACTAGTTTCTGCATGTTTTTTTAAAATAAATAAAAACAATAAAAAGAATTAAAAGAGTATAATACACATTTCTGTTTTTAAATATTTAATAGATTAAAAATATTATTTAAAACTTTTTAAATTTTCTTTTAACAGAAATTGCGATTTTCTAGCTACTTTCCGCAGGAGATTGCTTGGAAATTTTGGGGATTTTCTTTTTCGACACTTGAGTACGGGCAACTGTCAATGCTAACAGGCGATAATGAGCAGTGGATATCAACAACAGCCTTTGGTTGTGGTATACATAGCAAACATAATCCTTCTTAATCAAAAAGAATAAGTCAAAATTATCAAAAATTTTTATTCCAATAATCATATAAATCTGAAATCATGAATTCAATGATAGAAAAAGCCAAGAAAAAATTAATACATTTAGTCTAAAAATTAAATATATAATATTTCTATTACCCTTGTATTTGAAATTATTAATATAAATGTCTCATGCAGTAAATCCTTCGGTATATATATATATTCCCACAATGATTTAAAGATGATGTATGAATTACATCGGCGATCATCGGAATATTATTTATACAGAAATATTTCATTCCTAAGGATTCTTTCACAAGTGATAACTCAAGTACAATCACTACGAAAACTGAATACTTCCCTCCCCAAATTAATCTAGTGTTTCCATTCAATACTGTAGAGGAAAGGGGAACTCCATCGAATAAGACATTTTTTAAAAAAAAATTTTATTAATTTAAAATTGGGACAAATTGATAATAAATAATTTTTAAAAATATCTGGCTAATTTATGGAAAAACATTTTTGAAGAGTCTATTTATGAGAATGACACAAGTTTGATTACTACCTAAAAAGCAAATGGACCTTCCGCGAAATTTCGAGGTCCAATTAAGCAACGATGCAGCAGAATATTGATGAAAAAAGAAATGCACTTCAAAAGGCAGGATAAAAAAAAAGTGAAGATCAATTAAGGCACAAAATGTAACAACTTAAAGCTATACAGAAACATCGAAATAGGTAGTGTTCACTAGCACTTTGAAGTACCACCGTTTCTACACAGCCATTTCATATGAAGAAGGAAGATCATGCTATAGGCACAACCAGAGTAATTTGATTTAATTACACATAAGTTCTTTTACTATGGGTTATTAGCAATTCGACAGTTTTCTATTTCTGAAGATATTTTCAGAAGTAGAAAACTGTCGAACATTTACTACCTGAAGTCATGGACTAAGACACTGCAATAGTCATTGTAGAAGTCAATATCATCAGTATCTAGTGTTATTAACTTATTGCTTCATTATTTTATAATTTAAAACGCTTCTAAACGTGTCACATTTTATAAACTTTTTGCACAACAGAAATTAAATATTTACACATTGGATGCCTCACTAGCAGGTCACTGTAATTTTGCAATGTTTGTGTGATAGTGAAAATGACAGCGAAAAACAAACTATTTTTATTAGCAACAAAATAATCCCCACCATCATTGTTATCTCACAACTTTTATATTAATCACCTACAAATTTTAAATGTTTGAAGTTTTTGATTATTTTACATATATTAGACCTCTATCACTATTATTTCAAACAAATTCGTCCAATAATTGATGAAGAAAACAAATCTATTAAATAGCTTGGATTTCATTGGAAGGTTTGAAAATCTGAAACCTCAGCTATATATGATTAACTTTAAATTTATTGTGGAAACTTATGTTAATTATTGAGGTTTCTCTTAATGGAAACTTTATTCATAATTCTTATTTAAATGTTTAAGAGCCTCGAAAAATGTGGACAAATGAGATAAGCGTACTCCAGAACATTATGAACAACCCCGTTAAGTGCGACCGCTTAATGTCAAAAATAAATAAGTATTTTGTTGGCAGTAAAAACACAGTGCAAAAGCAAATTTTTCTACATAATGAAAGTTTTCTTTTTTTTTAAAAAAAAAAATCCCTAGTCTTAAAAGTTTAGTAGGTATGACATTTTAAATATTACACTGATTTATCTGAAAGTTTTATACAGTATGCCCTTCAGTACACGTAATCATAAAATTTTTAATATGATAACTTGTACTTAGAAGTTTTACTAATTTGCGAAGGATTTAAACAAGAACAAAATGAGTTGATTTTAATAAATTAGACCTACTTTATTTTGCACATTAATTAGGAAATAACTTAAATTCCCATTCATAGTGAGTGATTGCAATCTTAAGCATTTTACAGTCGTAATAAGAACGTTTATAACAGACAGTAAAAAAAGCAAAAGCAGTATTTTTTTATTCTCCATTGTTTTTAAAAACTCGCTTTCATTCTGAATATTTCTTTGAGAAGTAGAAAGTATACAGCAAACAAGTTCGTATTCTTGCAGGAACCTCTCATCCATCATTAATTCATGGAACAGATCGATGAGAACTGTAACTTATCCACAGCATATGTCAACACTTTCCCCTTCGATTGTTACGAGAAGAAGAAAAAACTACTAACAAAATATCGAATAGAGTAAAAATATGGAATTTTATCTTTTTGAATTCGTCATTTCTGCATTCTCAGGGCATCATAATACATGTCTTATTTCAAAGTAATAAAGAAAAAAGACGTTTAAAAGTTTTTCAAAAAATTTATATATTGCGAGCCCCCCATGAATAATAGTAAAACCAAATATGGATGTAAAATCATAAAATCACTCCAATTTTGACAAAAATTATGGAAAATTTCTGAAAGCTGACAAGCAACACTAACAAGATTTAAAATATTTTTAGGATGTCACAATATTAACGAATTTCTTTTAAAAATTGCTATCGATGTTAAGCACAACTTTCAGATACAAGAAATTGGAAACAAATGAAAAATAAAAGCTTATTTTTATTTCAAAATAAAACGAAATTAGATCACAGTGATGCATGCATCACTGTGGTCTACTAATTTTCATTCATACACACATGCATGCATGTATGCATATATGCACCACGAATTTATTGAAGTTTATTAAGAACAATTCACGGACGCGTGATAGTTAGAGAAGCCTGTTTTCTTCCGAAGAAAAGGAATTATGCATTTTATAAAGAACATCCACACACACAATAATGAGATATTTTACCTTAACTTTTTAAATTCTTCCAGGCAGAAATCTTGGTTTCATTTCCTAAACAAGGTGATATAGGAAGTTTAGAAACTGTGCCACACATTCTGAAATATTTTTGCGATACTCCCACACCACCAATTATGCTCGGGGGCCGAGAATCGATATCATTCTGTGGACGATTCACGAGGCTTTCCGAAATGCAGCCGGTATGGTCTGCATCCATAATGAAACTGCAAAATGTTCCTTTTTCAATATTAATTTTGGTAGGGAGTTCCTATAAACAGCAATGAAATATTTCCTCATTTTCGTGGGACAGCGGCGGGATCAAAGGAAAAAAAGGCTGCCAACGGCCATTCTGCTGTCAAAGTGGGCGAAGAGGGACAATGCACTTCCATCCATCCCTAGGTGGAGAGGCTCGGAACCCATACTCCATTGAAGCAGATGGCATTTCACCCCCGCAGTAAATAAGTCTGGCAGAGAAACCGCGCACACGTTCCGGTGAGAGTAGAGTTGATCATTCAATATTACTACTGAATGAATGGCGGAGAGCTTCAATAAATAGTCATTCTCGGACAAATCTCGTCTCACATATCCACATTAAAATTTGCAAAAAATAAGCAGAGAAAATTTTAAAATATTAATTTCTCATGGAATAAATCTTAACTCATCAGATGCGGCAGTTCTATTATTATTTAGCCAATATTAAAAATGGAATCAAGGAAAAAAAAAAAAAAAAAGAAAAAGAGAGGCTCATGTGAATCTGTTGAATAACGATATAAGTGAAATATTGTCATCAAATTCAGACTTCACCGATTAAATGTTAATCATGAGTTGCAGAAATTTCTTAATTATTCATTTACCCAACTATTGTTAAAATGTATTAACGAGGATAAAAGTGGAGATTTTTAAGATCTATACCGAACAAAGACATAAAGGAAGAGGATAATATTTAATATAATTATCGACTAAACTTTAACAATCAGAAGGAGCAGCTGTTTTAATAGTTATCATTTGACATGGTGTCTTTAAGAAAATTCCCAGCAATTGTATCGATAGCTGTAAATAGTGTATCATAGGTTTCATGATACGTTAGAGGCCACACACAAGTGTAACATTGACATTGCAGTTGACGTGAATATCATTGTATTTTATTTTGCTGAGGTCAATAACTCATTTTCATAACTGGAGAAAAAGCAGTACCGTACTAGCGAATATAACTAAGGATATCAGTACAGAACAACTTATAAACTTTACCAATTATATATTATGACGTAATAGTCAAGATGTACTTTTGCCTTATTCTACGGATTTTTCAAACGTGAAAATAAGAAAAAGATACTTTATCATAATGAAGTTAAATTATTTCAACCAGAAATACTTAAAAGAATAGAAAGAGAAAAATCTAACAATCACTGTTCATAGTTTGAAAAACATGAATTTTTTTTTTTATTCCGGGAATTTGACGGCTATTCAGCATTGTTTTATCACTTTAGATATTCATAAAAGCTCTGTAAGGTTAATAATTTTTTAGAATAATATATTTATCACCAGAAAAATGTATTAAATTAACTTGATTAGTTTTACATCAATATGCTACATGAGGTATGATCTAACGACTCCTTCTTGGTTTGTTGCTGCAAGGTTAGAGCAAACTGCAACCGTCACATTCATGTCACATGTGGACAAAGACTTAAATATTTGAGACCTGAAACATTGCAGGTTCCAGAAAAATCAAGACTCCCAGAAGGCAATTATGCAGTAAACAGCTAGAAGACGTTAAACTATTCACAAAGAATTTTGTTATTACTTTACATGCTCTATAAAGAGGCTTAGATTCCATGTAAAAGAAATAATTTTAATGAGTTTAAATTAAATAGTACTTTTGATGACATTTTTTAAATAAAAAGATAAATTTGATTACCTGCATCCAATCAATGCGAAGGAAAGATAGAAAAGAAAAGAAAAAAAAAACAGCATCTCTTAATACACTTGTTTTGGCTGTAACAGGGCATAATATTGACGTTTGAGTACTTTTTAAAACAAAAGAATTTAAATACACAGTTATAACAAACTCAAACTTAGAAATAGAACAGGGTACGTTATTAGGGAGGCCGCCAAGACATTTCGGTGTGATCGCCGAAGTTAACTTTTAAGATTCACACACCAAAAAATACGCTTTTTTAACCCCCATCATTAAAGGTGTGTGATCGTGAAACAAATAAAAAATAGATTATCACCCAGAAGTCTATTATATATTTTTATATATCTTCTATTCCTATTATATATATATATACAGAAGTCTATTACATATATATATACTATATATTGAGTTATCATATGAGTACCGAAAAATAAATACTCTTTGATCGAGGCGAAATCCAAACTTCAATGAGAAATTTTCACAAAATTTAGGTATTTCAAGCATTAAGAAAGCAATTTAATTTCTGTATTCACTGAATTAGAATATCGATTCATAGCATAAAACGTTAAAAAGCAAATAAAATGATAACAGATGTTTATATAAAAAAATTCAAGTGTTTTCGGCCTACTCATGTTGACCCAGAAAAACAAATTTGGTAGAAAACAAGAGTATACAATAATATCATACGATTTCATTTCCTTAACTTGTTTTTTTTATTAAAAACACATGCATGTCATGTGACCTGAGAAAAATCTATGTTTAAACTTGAAGTATATAATTTCAAAACAACAGAATCCAAATGTGTTATCCACACATGTTTGCGCAACTCAAAGCCTGTATTAAGTTTGAATCCATGAAATACATATTTGCAAATCTGGATATCAAGTGTTAGCCTAACTCGGTATTTATTTAGAAAAAGACACGAAAAATACGCTTTTTTTTTTTTCATATGAATTAGAACGTAAGACAAACTTTTAAATTTCACACACATTCTCTTAAATCTATAAAATATATTTAAATCGATTTAAATTTTTAAAAAATCACTCCTATTAACGCTTCAATATAAAGGATCGAACGAAATAAGTAATCAACTCTATTGATTTATTTCATGCAATCAATTGTTAAGAATAAGTACCACCAAATATTAATAAATTATAATTTTTAGTAATAAATACCACGTCAGGAAGTTTTTTATTCAAATGGATTGCCAACTAATGGGAAATTTAGATTTTCTTTTTGTTCAGTTGCAGTTTTATTCCATGCGTTGAGTAAAAATAAAATTTGGTTTTTAACGGGAAAGTTCTCATTTTTCTATTGTAACCATCCAAAAATAAAAAGTTGTTTCCTTTTTATTTGCTAAAAAATTATACTGCCATAAATTTGGACAGATTATGGCACATTTAAATTTCCCAATTTTTCATATATTGAAGTTTGGTTTCGTTTGTTTGTCGCTCAACGGTCATTTTTTGCACACAATGGCTAATTAGACCGGGACCTACGTTTTAAAGTGGATTACGAACCACTACAAACATCCATGTCTAAGGTGGGATTCGAACTAACTAACTGTTGAACCGTAGGCAAGAGCGCTAACCATTCGGCTTCATATTTTGAAGAGTATGCTTGCTAAGTTTACAATTTACGATTTCATCAATGTTTTCATAAACATCCAAATATTTTTATCAACTTATATCTAAATAACTTTTTTTTTTATTATTATCATGAATTTAACTTAAATAAAAAGTATGAGCATTTCCAAAACTCAGTTCATTTTATCTTTAAGAATGCGAAGCTGTCGCCCACCGGTCATTTTATATACATGAAAGCTAATTAGATCAGAACCTGCAATTTAAAGTTGACTCCAAACACGAAGCCAGAACCACGAACAGTTGAAATGAAGGACAAAACGGTATCCGTTCGCTACTGTGAAGCAGCGCTTAAATCAGAAATGAGAAATTTCGGACAATATAGAATTAACAAATTCGTTATATATAATCAAGACTTTACTGTCTTCAGCTACTCATAAATCTTAATTTTATTCATGAGGTCTACTTTAAAACAAGATAATATGTCTTGACAAAATGATATTAAACCGCCTGAGTAGTTTAATATAACAAATTTGGTTTTCTTAAAGTCACATTTTGTACATGACAGGTCAATTAAACCCAATTCTCGGTTTAAAGTGATTTTCGAAAGAGGAATGAATACAAGCACACATGCCTGAGGTGGGAATCAAACCCTCCAACTGTACAATTAAAGATCACAGCATATATATGCTACCTATTCTGTTATCAACAATATGATCTAATCATACGCAAAAAAAGGTAGAAATTACATAAATTAAAAACACATTTTAAGTTTTTCGTGTTGGTTAAAAGTGAGTAAACATTCTTTGCTGTCAATTCGATATCTCGTCTATACACACTTTTAATTTATTAGGTTCATTTTATGAAAATAATTATTTATGAATAAACTCTTTCTTTGAATTCGAATTGCTTTATAATACTATTAATAACACAATTTCTTTCAAAAGATTTTGAAACCAACTCGCATACTTACTTTGACAATTTTAATTCACAGTACTTCGGAACAAAATCGCATGGATACAGAGGGGGGGGGGCATCCATTACTGTCCATAAAATGAATTAAGGGCCATTAAAACTTGTAAAACTAACTGATGGATTTAACACATCAATACATCAAAAATATATATAAACAATTCATTTAAAAGAAACGGAAATGTAAAGGTGAGTGTTCAACTTTTATTTAAAAAAATTGATCATTTTTAGGATCGGTAAGTTTGCAGCTCTATAATACAAGGGTTAAGTGGTGCGAAATATATGTGGGATTGGAAGACAACCACACAGCTGTTGATTTGAATCACAACAGTAACCACTCAGCGAGCAGCACAGCATAAAGATAGGAAAGCGATTACCATTCTAATTCCTTTTTTAATTATTATTTTATGAGATATTTAGTAAAAATTGAGTAGTTTGCTGAATAATTTTATAAATGTTTGGTAAGTCATGGCAAAGTTTTGTATTCAAACTTTACGAAACCATCGGAAAAAACACAGTTTATCATTTCCTAAATGAATATTACTTAGATATTTATGATAAAAACATCGATTTAAAATTTAATTTCCAACAAAATGTATTGCAATATTTTTGGGCGATCCCGTTTAATCTGGAATTAGAATGTTTCAAATAAAATCCGGGTCTCATAATTTAACTAATGAGATAATCATAATTTATTAATTTTGAAATATTAAAAAATCGATTGAAAATTTACTGGTAAAGAAATTTTTTTATGATTTGTTGTTCAAATAAAGTAAAGAATGCTTCAGTATTTCCCTGTATTTTAAAAATAACTCCATTTGAGGATTTTTTTTATTATTTTTGATTTTATTTTTTGGAAATCTAAGTTAAAATTTCGTGCATTATAAAGGTGGTTCCCGAACACAACGACAAACATCCAAAGGTGCGGTCCATGAATTGCTGAATTATAAGGCAAGAGGCAAACGATTTTGTTGCCAATTCAGATTATTTTTATCTTTAGTCTATAAAATAAAATTTATCAGTTTGACGGGAGTGTTTAAAAATGTACAAGAGCATAAAAAATACGTCAAGAGATATACGGAACGAAGATCTAATTACGGAATTTGTGTGAGAATTACTATATTGATTTAGTATTCAAATAATCACGTTTAATGCGATTCATTACAGAAAAAAATTATTCGATTTTTAATAGCCAACACCTTATTTCAATAATTTTAACTAATTTTTATGAAGAAAATAGAAAAAAAATTTAGACCATAAAGTTCTCAATTTAATCACTAGCTCAGTATAATGCTGCACATTTTTATCGAACTAATCAATAACTACTTAATTGCCCTTCTAATTAGATTTCTTCCTCATGTGATTTCATTTACCAATAGAATAAATATATTAAGAATTTCAAATGAAAAAAAAAAATCAAGATAACTTACCTATAACTTACCTTAAAACAAGTTAGCCTGTTAAAAATACAAGTATATAATGTTGAAAGATAATTCGATTTTAAACATTTTTGGTAACAGTTGTAAATTTTAAGATTTTTTAAATTGCAAAAGCATATTATACTTTTGCAATTTTTTTGCGGTAAGAGAGAAATAAGCAAAATTAAAAGGAATTAATGATGTACTTTTTCATAGTACTGCAATTGATTCATTTTAATTTTGCTGAGCAATTTGAAAAGATACCTTATGACCAAATTCTTTACCAATTAAAATTCGATTTAATCAATGTTACTCTACATCACTTTTTTAAATACAATTAATTCAGCTGAGAGCTAAAATAATTTTCAAACTATTGCAAATATCCATGGTAGTTGGTTGGTTGGGTTTTGTAGCACAAGGTCCAAAAATGGACAAACTGCTCTAGAACATTCATGGTAGAGGTGTGTATTGAAACAACTGTGTCCAGTGTGCTAACTATACGTACTCAGTCTAATTACATTAGAATATGTCAAAAAACTATTTATGGCGATCCTATAAATTTCATCACATGCTTATTTAAACAAGAGTTAGCAGGAAACCAAAATCAGAATAACATATTTCTGATCCCTGCTTTTGAATGTAAATAATAACATTAATGTTGAAGGCTTGGTGGGGTAGGGCATTTTTTTTTTTTTAGTAGTAAGTTAAAGATTTAGATCTTGGTTATTATTGAACAATGGTAGATGCATGTGGCATTTGTTTCCTGAATGCATGTGCATTGCAAATGATGTTTGTGAATTTTATGGGTTTTCTCTTTGTAACACTTGAATACATTATCTATGAATATCCCTTCAGGAAGGTTAAGTGTTGGCTGTTCAAATGTGTTTTACAGCCTCCTGCCACTCAATCTGATCAAAATCCTGATATCGATAAAACATGGTGATCGTGAGAATATAGCAATATATTCATAACTAAAAAGTATGTTGATAAGTTCTTTCCTTAAATATAAATGCACAAGAAAAACGAAAAATTATATTAGGGTGAGAATATTTTTTTTATTATTTCATAGTCACTTTTTAATATTCTAAAACTTTATTCATTGAATTACTCAAGTTAGCTTTTACATCAAATAGATAAAACTTTGAAGTTAATGGCAACCAAGCTTTTTAACCTATAAGTTACTTTTGCATTTTATTGTGATGCTTACTATTTCTTATACTACTGATTCAATTACTTAATTTTGCAAAAAAGTGAAAATATTAAATTATTTATTCTATTACTATGCATAATATGCCTTTAGGACATAAAACAATAATTTTTTATAATTATATGCATTATTAGCCAAACTATCTGCACCTCACCATGAAAGTTTTAATTGCTCATTCATAAAAAGCAGATAGCAGGAGGACTACCGCTATTCACAGTCAACTTGAATGTTTTATTAATTTGGTTCATGACAATTCCATTCATACATAACTTTTTTTTTAACAAATGGGAGAGAAAACTATATTTTTTATAATGAATGACATTATAAAAGCCTTATTTTAAGAAAAATTTGTACCACTTAATAAAAGCACATTAAAACTTGATTGTTTCTAAAATATACTCTACTTATAAACTTTAATTGAGAAAAATGACAAATATATAACGAGCAATTAAAAATTTGAAATATATCACTTTACTCTAGCTATGTTTCTTAAATTGCCATTTAAATAACTATAGTTATATAAATATATAATTTGATTTATTTAAATTTTTCGCATTATTCTATTTTAATAATTTCTGAATTATGAGCCTATACTTTAAATTATACAAAAATATTTAAATACAATTTTACCTTAGTTAAAATTAATTTGAAAATGACTCACCTATAATGAATGTAGTCACTGTCAGCAAGTTCTTTAAGAGTAGGCGCTCGTTGAACAAAGCAACAATCATCATCTAATTCCATATCATTTATGGTTGAAACTGGATCTTGGGTTTCCACCTTGACTTCGCTACTATCTTCATTTTTTGATTGACTGCTATTTTCTTCCTTATTATCCTCATTGTTCTGATCTTTTACTAAATTTTTATCATTTTCAATAGTTTCGTTTGTATTTTCATCATTATTATGATCACCTTCTAAGGACATGATTTTGTCGTTTTTAATTGTCTCAAAATCATCTTCATTTTCCACAATTCTAAAACTTGTAGCATTTTTTTCTTCACAATTTGTATTATCTATTAATTTTTCTTCAGTCTTACTAATGTTTATTTCATTCTCATTGGCATTGTGATCCTCTTCATTACTGTCTTTAAAGACATATGAATCAACCTGATCATTCCTATTCTCTTCTACCATATTTTCATACTCATTATCTGTCCTTTCGTCTTTAAAAGAATACACTTTGTTCAAATCTAAAAAAATATTTAAAAATGCAACAATTATTTACAAGATAATTATTTATAATAGCATAAGAAATATCTGGAAATAAATTTTCACTTCAACTAAATCAGGCAATAAAAGAAATCAACTTGGAAAGGAAGAAGCATAAAAAAATATGATCAACATTTTTAATTACTCATAAACATCTAGCAAATATAATTTTGAATACAAAAACATGATATAAGCAAGGTATAAAAAAATAAAAAATTCAGAATTTTATTGTAAAGTTAATTTTTAAATAGTTCCATTATTAAAAATTAACTTTATAATTTATTAATAATTAAGGAATTGGTTGGATAGCTTATTTCAGTTATGCATAAAGTACTAGATCAGGTTTGATTTGGTTCATCACACAATGGTCATTTTTTACAAATTAAGATTAATTTGCTCAGTAGTTTCAGTTTAAAGTAGATCTCAAAGCAATTCATCTATGCCTGGAGAACTAACGAACTTAAGGCAAGCCAGTCGGCTAGCAGTTTGCAATAATATTTAGCATTTTTAGTTACCATTTTTATTACCAATGAATATTATCAACAAAATCCTCAAAGTTTAGAACAATAAGGATATTTTTAAAACAATTTTTTTTCTCTTTTCAAAAATGAATAAAAATGAATTTTGAACTCATTAGTACCAAAAAGCAATTAACTAGATTTCTCTTAATATAATAATAATATAAAAAGTCATACTAAAATTCACATAATTTTTTCCATAACCTTTTTAATTTTATAGCATTACACAGTGATCTATCAAGACAAATTTCTTATCTTCAGAAATTTTATAGCAAAATGACACTGAAAATCAATTTATTAATATAATAAATTTTTTTAATTACGAAATACTAGATTTTACAAACAATTTGTTTTGTAATACTTTAATTAAGATATTTAAATCAATCAAATCAAATTTAAAAAACATCGTTAAAAGCTATAGGAAGAAAAAATAGAACTTTTTAAGAAATTAATAAAATATTTCCGCATTGAGTAAAAGTAGAAGAGTAAAAATAAACCTTAAAATTTATCGACATAATTTTATTGATCTCTCTGTTACAATCAATTCTTAAATATTTAAAATAATTTCAAAATTTTTAAAAATAATTTGACATATCTTAATTTAATGAAAAACTTTCCATACTTCATAACTTTTATAACTATATTGTTTTATTAATAAAAATACATGCTAACTCATATGACGAAATTTTTGTTAGATTGTTGCTTTGACTTAATAAAACCAATAAAATATTTTTTAAGCCACTAAAAATGTTTAAAAGGAAGATACAAAAAATATGTTGTTAAAATTTTTATAAGATGTATATATCTTATTATTTACACCTTATAAATAACAATAATGCTCAGCAAAATAAAAAATAACTGCATTACAACTTGCTCTACTTAATAAAAGCATTTATTTAAAAATATAATTAAGTTATTAACAGAAAAATACTGGCACTACATTTACCCATTTAGTTTTTTAGCATTTCAAAAAAATAATTTAATGATTTCAAGAGTGAATACATATTATTTACTACAAAATTAAAAACTTTATCATCAAATTAAAATTATTAAGATTTACCAATAAAAATATGAAATTAAATTCACTCTTATTTTTAAGAGTTCAATAGAAACTAACTTAATACTGATTTTGCAAAATATATATTAAGAGTCATAATTAAACATTGTATTAAACAATTTCAATATTTTAAATCTAAATCATTAAAATGTTTAAGATGTTTTTCAAAAAAATATTTCTCTGTCTTACCTATTCCAAATAAAAGGATTTAACTCTCATTTAAGTATAAGAATATAATAAATAAGAATCACACCTATGTAACATTCCAGTTTATTTTGCAATGAGCAAACAAAAAAATGTGAATGGAAATTTGGACTATTCACCCTGGCAACTGTCACATGTTATCAAACTTCCTGGATTTCACAAATGTCTAGTGATGACGACATATCTTGAAAACTGATTCTAGCAAATGTTTCATTTAACACTGTTAACTGGGATTTCTAATTTTTTCAATCAAATATCATTACAAAAACATTTTGCTTTGCATGATGTATACAGTTAAGGTTGTGATTAATTTAATTATAAATTTTAAATGCTTCTATGAGCTTGACGCTTTTATGTCCTTTATATTCATGAAACTTTAACAATGATAACCCTTAAAAATTAATTAAAATTTTAAAAAGAAACATAAAACCTAAGTTTTTTTATAGCAAAAAATGTAATAAACAGCAAAAGATGGGTATGTTTCTATTTTTATGATAAAGTTAAATAAGGCCAATTCATATGTCCACTTAGAAAGTAGTGAGAAGAGAAATATAAAATATCTAAATTATAATAAAAGAGCTTTCATAACTAAAACATTTTATTGACTAAAACTTACACTTTTCAAGAGGATTCAGCATAAATTATAATAAAATGCATAAGAAAATACACTTAATTTTGTTTTTATCTAATCATCAATTATTTTGAGGCTATAACTTTTAATTCTCTCTGTATCTGTATTTTTCTTCAATTTACTATTCTTAACGAATTTTTTAATAGATAAATAAAAAATAACTAAATTGTTGGAAGAACAATAACCTTATAATTATTATCTTAGATTTATTGAAATATACATACATTAACACAATTATACATACATAATAAGTATAACATTACACTTAATAAGTATGGTTAATTAGGACAGATAGTTTCAGAAATTAGATATCTTATAAGTCATTTTAAAACATAAATTAGCAGCAAAGATTAAAGATATATATACCTTATAATTTGGACATGCTCAATGAAATTATTAAAATTATGACAATTACAGCTAAACCTGTTGCATATTATCATGAATTCAATACTTAATAAAATCTAATCGATTTAAAAAAATTATAAAATTCTAACAACTTGTATCTGCTTTTTGCTTGCAAAGAGAATGTTTATCAATTCTTTTTTTTATTTCACACTTCAGATTCTTTCAAGGAAAAAAATATAAAATTTACATTGACTTTAAGCATCTTTGATTTTTCCTTTTCCTCATAAGATAATAGAAAATTAATGTAATGATAAAGAAATTTAATACATAAATAATAAAAAGAAATAACTTAACTTTAAATGAAACTAGCAGAAACTATATCACAATATAATTCTGTTTTCACAATTGCTAGAAATGAAAGTTTCCACTTTATTAAATAATTTGAAAGAAAAATTTAATAACTTTCTTTTCTATTTGAATAACCATTTCAGCATTATTTACAGTGTGCTTGCAATATATTATAGAATAAATAAATTTTAAGACTAAAACATAATCCATTTCCAATGATATTGAAATTTAGATAATAGTAAAATACTCATTTAAAATCTCAATAACAAGACTTGAAAAGAAAAAGATCTTAACTTGTACCAAAGTGAAATTCTTAAGGGTATTTTTATATGAACTTAAGTTATATGAAACAAGTATTTCAACTTGGGTTTAAGTCCCAAAGTTAGTCATTGGATTTACACCATGATTATTTGTCCTACCATTACTTATGTCTCAGTGGTTTGGTGGTCTATAACTAGAAATGAAACTACTGTGGCAAATTTAATAAAACTTCAAAGGTTGTAATGTGTAGCTACCTCTAGGAATATTAAAATAACGACTAATACTCTTGAATTTTTGCTTACAATGCACCCTATTTATATACATATTGAAAGATAGGTTATAATATTTATGAAGACAGAAAAGAATAGATCAGTTAAACATTGCTCAAGATTTTTATCTCAGAAAAATACTTATCCTGACATAATTAAGCACTTATTAATTATGTCAGGATATTGATAGCTCGAAAATGAATTAAAAAACTAGGGTTAGTACTTGCTGTTCAACTGAGGGTACAAGATTATCATTTCCTTTGGAAAAGCATGCAAATACATTCCAAGCAGAATTCTTTGCCACTCTCATGAGCAGTACAATATGCTTGGATAGAAGTTACTTTTATAATAAAATAAACATCTGTTTTGACAATCAAGATGCATTAACAGTGCTTGATTTTTTTTATAATTTTTTCTGTTTGGGACTTTACCAAAATTATAATATGGTCTAAAATTAAGGCAAATTAGCTAACAATAATTACCTCAAATTAATGTGGATAATCAACCAGTCTGTTGTCTCAAGTAATGAGTTAGCTGATGAGATGGAGAGAAGTATATTAATAACCGATTTTGTTGCCTTCGATGTAAATTGGTGTACTTCAAAGAAATTGAAAAGCAGTGTTCTTAATTTCTTCAACACAAAAAAAAATTTTTGAAGAACAAAAACAAGGAAAACTATTTAAGAGTATATACCTTGGATGAACAAAGTGCTACCACACAGCCACTGGATTTCAAGATTCAAAAAAAGTTCATTAAAATCTAAGTACACAAGAAAATGCATCAGGTGAGAAATCCTAATATTAAAAAAATAAATAAAAGGGAAATTCAGGAATGCGGAAATAACAACCTTTAAGAAATTTTTGACCATAAATTCAGCAATCAAATGTCTGGAATACATTAGGAAAAAATGAATATTTCTAAACTTTAAACATGACCAGACCATTAAGACTTAGTACATAGGATTGCTAAATTTTAATTTATAAATTAATTTAAAATTCCAGGGTAATACTTTTTTTTCAGAAGGCTTCAAAAGAATCAATTATCACAGCCAGTCACAACCCATTACAAAAAATATTTTAATATTTTACAATATTCATTTTGAATATTGTAAAATATTAAAATATTTTTTGATGAAAAATTTGATCTTTTCAGATGAATCAATAGCTATCAAATCATTTTACCCAAAACATGCATTTCATGCAACTTTTCAACATGCAAAATATTTAATTTCCTGCATGTAGAAAAAATGCATAGTTATAGATTTAATATTATTGTTTTTCATATCATGACAAAAAAAAAAAAAAAGCATCTAGTTTGCTAAGTTTAAACATAAATTAAATGCCATTAGAAAATTAATTTCATTTTCAAAATATTATTTTATGTTTCTAAAACACATATTTTTTCTTATGCATGTTTTGTAAAAATATAATTATAGATCATAATTTAAAATTTACTAAACAAAGATTACTCACAAGTTTCATTAAAATGAAAAATTTAACATTTATTGTATTCCAAGAATTTTAAAATAATTACTTTTACTAATCCAATGCTAAAATTATTTACAAGTAGAAATTCTGAAATTATCAAATCTATTTCAATAAAATTCTCAGAATTCTATTTCAAAAATTTACAAGCACAGATATTTGCACATTTATGATCTCTAAACATATCAAACAATTTTTAAGGAAAAGAAACACTACCTTAAAAATGGTAATGATTAGTAAAAATTATGATCCATTAGATGTAATTACATAAAAATCCTTTTACTTTAAAAATCATAAATTTCCTTTTTATTCATTATAGATATATTTAACAGGATGACCTATTATCTATTCAGTCAATATCTTTCTAATATCAACCTTGTATATTGTGCAACATGCATGTTTTGCATTTTTAAAAATGTGCTTATTCTTTGAATGTATGCTAAAGGTTTAAGTTAACATATTTCACAATATATATATATATATATATATATATATATATATATATATTATATATATATATATATATATATATATATATACATATATATATATATATATATTTAATATTAAATGTTATGGAAATTCATAGCTAAAACATTTAATGAACACAAATTTGATCACATAATTTTGCAAAAAGTAAAATGCAAAACTTGTGACACTGAAATAATTTAATAAAATAATTAAAATTCCAGAGTAATAATTTTTTTCAGAAGGCTTCAAATGAATCATCTCACAATTATCACAACTAATTAAAAAAAAACTATTTTAATATTTTCATATCAATCAATAGCAATCAAATTTTTTTGGTATGAATATGAAGCCAAGAAAAAAGTCCAAGTCATATACAGGTAGCAAAATTTTCAAAATTGATAAAGTCAAGAGAAAAATGTAACTTTTATTGAAAAATCAAAAGAAAAAAATTTCCAGAGCAATTGAAAGATGTCAGATTTCACCAGTTTACTAAAAGAAACTCAAGATAATAAGAATCAAATCTGAAATAATATACAGAAATATAAGTAGTAATATAGACACTCATAAGCAGGCTATTAAAAAAGAATTCCTTCATTCAGATGATCTTACGGCTCAAAAAGCATTTTCTGCAACCCATCTCATATTGTGTATAGTTAAAATTTAGTCTCTTTCATTTTACTGAAACCAAACATCAATTATCATTAATATATTTAATTACCTACCCTAAAAATAGCATTTATTAATTCAGTTGAAAACATTAATAAACAGAAGTACCTTTATAAATACAGATATCATTAAAAAAATCAGACCTTTCACAATAAGAATCCAGAAAAGATAGAAATAATCGATATAAAAACATTTTCTTGTTAGATTTTAACATAAATCAAAAAATTAATATTTAACAGCAACACAGTATCAAACAATTACTTAATTTTTAAAAAAGGTAAAAGTTTACTAAAAACTACCCATTAATTTTTTGGTGTTTTTATTTTTTATTTTTATAGCATGATGGGTACCAAATTGTGAATAACAAAAGGGCAATTCTTTAAAGTAGAGACAATTTCTGGGTTAAAAGAAATTAAATTTTATCGGCAAATATTTTGCCAAACTATATATATATATATATATAAGAAGTACCCACTTTTACACCAAACCCCAAGAAATATAAAATAAGCATACAGAGTATTCATTAAATTCACTAGCTTAAATAAGAAGGGAAATCAGTGGAAATTCATTTATGCAGGAAAGTTTACAACATAACTTGCATTTCAAATAAGATGTAAAGATAAAAAAAAATGTTACACACTCATAAAAAGAAGCAAAATTAATGATTCAAAAAAAAGAAAAAGATAATAATCATAAAATTATTATTTCTATATTATTCCTTTAATTTTATAATAATTAAATCAAATCTAATGAAACAAATTTAAATTATAAAAAACAACAATAAGCTAATATGAATAAAATATTTTAAAAATGAGTCAAAAAAAATTAAAGGTTTGGATAGTTACATTTCAAAACGACAACACAGAAACTAAAACAAAATGAACCTGATATTTTTTACCAATATTTATTCTATTTTAAAGAAAAAAATTTGAAGGATTCTTAGCCGCTTAAAATTTTTAGGACAAATTAAATAAAACAAAATATTATATATAGTATTGCTACAAAATTATTATAAGTATGCTATTAAATCTAATAATATTGTAATATAATACTGAGAAATAAACTTTTTGAAAATGTAATGGAAACAACTCCTCCAGAAAGAAAACTTCCTTTCTGGAAGGTTTAAATTTTTCTAAGATTGCAAGCTGTGAAAAATGAATTTATTTTGGAATGAAATACCAGTAACAAAGAAATATAAAAATTACTGCAGCACAATAGCAGTACCAATCCTTTACATTATCTGTAAAATTATTTTGACATAAGCAAACAATATCAAAAATAGCATATACTTTGAATTCCTTTAAAATATTTGAATTAAAGAATCACAAATAATTGACAATATTCGCTGTTCAGCTGATTGTTGGATTTGTCAGCAACAGTTGTTGAAATCTAATGCTTTCAACATAAATAAGACATTGTGAATAATCAGGATGATACTGAACCAAACTTATCATGTAATATTTGATACTAGTTTGTCAGAGAAAGCAATTTTTCACTCATCTCAGAAGCTAAGACTATCAGGAAAATATAATCTAAAAAATTAATTATAAGAAGGTGCACGCATCTCACTCAACAATATTTACACCAACTCAGATTTGTCCAGAGATTGTTCATTAACTATTACAATAAATTTCTCTGAGAAAGAAATTAAAAAGATTTAAGTAAAAGCTTTTACAAATTACTGTTTCTCCCTAAATTTTAAGCAATATTTTCCTATGAAAGAAGTAGCAGATATGATAAATTTAATTAATACAATATGATAAATAAAAATACAATATAAAATAATTTAAATTTAATTAATACATAATCATTAATCTCTTAGTATACTGTTTAATATAGCTCAATTAACAAAATGATTAACACTCCACTGTTAAGTATTAATAAAAATTATGTATTTTTATATTTATTATATTATCAGCAATCAACAATATACTTAATATACTATACTGTTTGAATTAATCGATACAAAGAAGTTTCTTTTTTGAGTGGATATGTGATTACAATTGTTCTCCTGAACCACCAGAAAAATGTTTTACCTCCTAAGTTGACGACTGATGGACCTTGGCATCTGAACTACTGATGCGTTAAAAACAGTTAAATGATCATTTATTCATTTAACTGTTTTTCACACATCACTAGCTCAGATGTGAATTTCTCAGTGTAGCAGCAAGTGTTTATAATTTTGGGCTCTGAACAAACAGTAGTAATGTGTGTTACTACTGTTTGTTCAGAGATGAACATTATACCAAATAAACATAAAAAAATATTACTCTAATGAACACATTTCTAAGACCTATAAGAGATATACCTATGAATGTGAGTAAAACAATTGTTTCAAGAATTTTAAAAACATAACAAAATCTTATAACCTTTCATAATAAAAAGAAACTTACATCATGGAGAATTGTTTACTTGCTATTCAATTTAGCGTTAGAAAAGTACATAGAGAAAGTGGATTTATAATGAAGGGATACTTTTTGGAATAATCGCTGAAAATTTTGGCCATACCAGACAACTTTGATACCATTGGAAAGTTAAATAAAGCAGTAAAACAGGCTTCTTTAGTGCTTGAATCTTGCGCCACAAAAATGACTGTTAATAAAGATACAACCAAATTCATGGAAACCTTACCCTCTATTGAAAATTAGTCTAACCTTATGTACCTTAATCTCTACACCTTTGAAAAAGATAATGATTTTAAATACCTTGATATAATAATAAATGATAAAAATTAAAGCGGAAATTGATAAAAGAATTAAAACGGCTAATGGTGCTATTTCGGGTTGATAAGGCAATTAAAAACTAAACTTATCAGCCACAAAACTAAATTAAAAATTTTAATTCATAAATAAAACTTGTTTTACTTTACGCTAGAGAAACTTGAGACCTAAATAAAAATAATACAACGATGAATTTATATGTTTAAGAGAAAAATCCTCAGAACTATCTTTGGTCCAGTGCAGGAAGAATGAAGTTGGTGATCCAGATACAATTTAGAACTGTACAGGCTCAGTAGACAAATGTATGTCACATAAATTAATCATAGTAACAGATTAAGATGACTTGGCCATGTTTAGAGAAGACCAGATGATAATCTCACAAAAATCTTACCATGTAAAAAAACCCGAGGAATCCCGGACTACAGGAAGACACTACTAGATCTTTGGATGATACAGAAGGAAACCTGAATACTTTTTTAAAAAATCAAGAATTGGAGTTGCTAATGGTAAAAGATATTGGAAGGAGCATGCGATTGAGACAGTTAAGTCCTGTAAAGAGCTGCTGCAATTGTGAAGAAGAAAAAGATTTTAGACCATCTCCAAAAAGAAAATGTGGGCCCAAGCAGAAATCTACTCTAAGAACTGATAAAATTTTATGAAGAAATAACAATATAAATCTAAAAAAGATCAATATAGACCTTTGAAAGGTTGTATTGGATTATGGTGTTGAACTAAGTGCCTCAACTGTACAGAATAGGCTTCTGAAAGTTGGTCTTATGGAAACAAAGGCAAGGAAAACAATTTTTAAATCAGAAAATAAAAAAAAAGTTTAGACTGCACCAAAAATACCTATCATGTATTACTAATGAGAGGAAGGTGCTGTTCAGTGATGAAATATATTTTTTTGTACAAGGATAAAAATCAAATGTAATTACACAAAGTGATAACGAAATTTTGCAACCAGATTGTATCCAGCACACTGTATAAAACAACCTTCTAAAAAATTTCTAATAATAAACTTTCTAATAATTTTTTTTTATATAAAAAATAGCATAAGAAGTTTAGCTTCTTTTATAAGTGTGATGAATTCTGTCAAATACATAGAAATATTATGCAGTTAGATTGTTCCATTTCAGCATTAATTGGCCCTTAGTCACAATTTAAAATTGATTTATATTTTAATGGAGGAGGAATAAAAGTGTTTGATTGACTTTGTAATTCAACAGAACTCAGTCTCATAGAGAAATTATAGTACATTCTCAAGAATCATTCAGCTAAGATGAGTTGCATGATAACCGAATGGATGTTATATAAGTCAAGAACTTGTAAAGTCAATGCCAAGATATGTTGAAGTTATTTTTGTTAAAGGAGAGGACATACTTTATACCATATATTTAATAGTTTATTTAATGTATGCCATGATTAAAAGCTAAGATTTTAGAAAAAATTATTTTTCTTTACATTTGTTTCAAAGAATTTAAACTATCATTAGTAAGATCTTTTTAAATATTTTCACCATTGAAATTCTTTATCTCAAAACAGGATTAAGACAATTTCATACTTAATATTTTTTATCCCTCACATTAAGCAAAGTTCTGTCCTCTAGTCAAGATACTCAGAGACAAGGAAACATAATCAAAGAAAAATATAGAATATGTTCTAATTGATAAATTAGTGATGAGTTTTTTTTTAAACTGGGTATGTGGATCCTTTATTTCCTACATTCATTTCTAAACACATCTAATTTAGCAAAAGAAATTTTCTTTTGTGATATTGTATTGATATCTTACAAATGCCTTTTTTAGAACAAAAAGTGAAAAATCTCAAATGGTTACTCCTCATATTTTTAAAACAGCTCTCAGATAATGAGTTAAATCTAGATAGAGATTCAAAGACAAAAATAGAGTAAATGAAAAATCCAGCATTCTATTAAAAATGCTTTTATATAGTTCCAAAAAGTTTATCATAAATGGCATCAATAAATTTGGAACAACTTCTTAACTTCTCTTTAGGTATTAGTATAACAATATATTACACTGTACCCACAATATTTATGTTAAAAATCAATCTAATGTCTTATGATTTTCTAAGAACTTTTTTCTTCTCTTAAGCATTTAAATGGATGCAATTTAACATATTTACAGCCAGTAAAATTTACCCATCATTAGAAGACTAATGTACTATCTACCATTTTTAAAAAAATCACAAAAAAATAGAAACACAAAATTTTTTTTTAAGAGAACACATTAAAGCATAAAAAAATATTTCACTAACATGCCTGAAAAACCTCTTTATCCAATCTCAATAACAGCACTAAAAATAAAGCATATGATTTATAATAGTAGATGAAATAGCAACATGTACTCAAAAAGTACTCAAATAATTTTTGACATTTTTTAATTAAAACCATGAAAAATGTTAACAAAATACATTTTCAAATACAACAAGCAGAATGCAAACTGATATACCACAATAACACAGAAAATCTTCTGTTTAACTTACTTATGGCAATATTTATATGCATAAATTTAATGCAATATGTATATATGCAAACATTCGCATGGTTAAAATAGCTACATGTTAAAGTTCAATATAAAAAGAATATTAAAATAGTTGAAGAAAATACATGCATTACACAATTACAGCATTTTAAATTTTTATATAATATACAAGTTTCAAAGAATAAATAAAGATATTTAAAAGTTTTAAGCTTATAAATATGCTACATTTTTGTATTGAATAAAGATAAAAGTGAAAGTTTCTTCCACAGTCATGTACATTTAAGTAGATGTTTCATAAGTTCTTTCTCTTAAGAAAAATCAATTTCATTTTTCTTTTCATTTATATATTATTTATAAGTATGTCTCCTCAGCATTAATATATATATTAATGAATATTATCAAGATAACATTCTTATCCTATAAATTCTTAAACTAATTTTTCCCAAAAATAATTTAATTAATATCATAACATTTCTGTAGTTTTATTTGGCAACAAAAAATTATCAGTTTGAAGTATTTTCTTTTTTTAACTGATTATAAAACCAGAGCTTTCAGAATAAATATACTAAAAATTTTCTATATTTTTAAATAATGAAAATTTATCTCTAAATTCTCCTTAAAAACTTTTTTAACTGGAGAAAAACTTGCTTTTAATTTCTTTTAAAAATTAAAAATGTATAAATTAGATTGATGAAACACATTTTTACTTTCTTTTATTCTTTTCAATGGATCTGGTTATGAGATATAATTAAAATATTAAACATTGAATAAGACAGATGCAAAAACTTGACAATAGCATATAATTGACAAACTTTCACTATTGATAGTTTAACTTATAAGAGTTTTCTAGGGAAAAAAATATGTCTGATTATCTTGCAAAAAAAAAAAAAAAAAAACATGTTAATTAGGCATACAACATGTCTTCTCGATCAATATAAATAAATGCTTCTGAGATATCAACAGCAGGCATAAAAAAGGATTCTATTACATTCTATCTCAAATTATATACACACTGCTTCATGATATAGCATACTTGTCAACCTACAGGAAGCAAGCTGAAACATTAATTACTTAAAAATTCTTTAATTAAAATTGAATTATTTTTAGCAACTTTTTTATTAATCCATATACTCTAATCTACTTATGACCAAACCTCAAACCATGGATTTTATCCTCAATTTTAGAGGTTAGAGCATAAAATTAATTTGAAATTCAAATTTTATAATGAAGTAAAAAAGGGCTTGTTTTTTTTAAAACATGAGTATAATAATAAAATTAAAGCTTATAATTACTTACAAGCTTTCAGTTTTTCTTTTGTTGTTGCTTTTCTAAAATTACAGCTATTTTTATATCCTACAAAAATAAATAGTAATTCGATTTTTTTGAAATACTTATATTTGAATATTATAAATCATTTACTGTTAAATAAAACATTACTTAAAAAAATTTAAACAATTTTAAAGTTAACAAAAAGTTAATTCTTAAATAAAATTAGATTCTTCCTTCCCTACATTTAACTGTATTACTCTAAAATCTTCAATCAGTATAGTAATAAAAAATTTAAAAATATGTAATCATATATAATACTAACTCAAACATTTACTTGCCAACTTAACAGTATTTTAGCCTTATTCAGAAAAGTGGATATAAAATTAAATAAGAAATTTAGGTACATATGTATTAGTGACACTAAAGACAATTTTGCTCCAGTGTGTGAGTATATATATACACACACAGGGTAAAGTGAGTATATATGTACATAGGGAGAGAGAACCTTTAAAAACTAAATTTTAAATATAAATTTAACAAAACTCACTATCAAGTTTTTGCAATGTACCTATTAAACTTTGTGAAAGTATACCTGCTACACACAATCCCTTCAATACATTAATCGATCTCAAAAGCACAATGAGTGAATTGGGCAAATAAGCATTTTTCCACTATTACAGAATGTGCGGATACAAATTTTTTTGCCATGATAAATTTAATGATAATCTTTTTCAAAATATGATCTTATATTTCATAATAACATCAAGTTTTCTATGTGTGCTCAAAACAATTGTGGGATATTTTATATAGATATATTATCATTTTCACCTTGTTCATACATTAAAGATCTACTGTTGACTAAAACATATACTTTTTTCAAGACTGTAATAAAATCTTTCTCGTCTAATGATATATGAGCAACTGGCATCACTTTGAACTCTTGTCACTGGCATCTCATTTTAATAGATTTATTAGCTGTTCCTACCCCGGAAAGTTGCTCATGGTGAAAGAAAAAATTTCTACTTTATATTATTGTGACATCATAATTGATTAACTTTCATTAAAATCAATGCATTTCATAGGATAATGAGTTTCTTATTTGTGTAATGGAATGTTATAGTATTGCTTAGTGCATATATATAGAAAAGGAATCTTCCCCACACACACATATGGTGGCCATCCCATATATCTGTGTTAGGGTGATTTCCTCTTTTATGATCAAATCTTCACAGGTCAAAAAAAGTAGCTTGTCTGTAGAAAGGTTACAAACAATTGCTATGCAAAGCTCTAATAATGGAATATTTAAGCAATCAATAAAAACTCCATTTATACTGGGACCCCTATTTACAGTGGATTCTCAGAAACTACAAACTCCTCGACATGCAACAAACTACAAGCAGTTATTCTCAAAAGTCTGCGATACGAATTCAAGTAGGATATATCAATTAAAGTTTGGAATGTTGAATATAAAAACTATAAAGAGCTACACATAGAGAATAAGTATAATTTATTTTAAAATGCATCATAGTATTAGCCAATTTTCATAACCAAAATTGTTTAAATGATGTTAAGATAATTCTTATAACAAACTCATCATTTTTGTATAGTGTATGCGAGGATGGTTTAATAAATCTGTAGCTTTGAAATGAAAAACTAATAAGCATAGGTATAGCTAATGTATAAATTTTTTGTCACTTTCTTGAATTTGGTGAATATTTAGGTGGATATTACTGTCTTTCAGGTTTCCAAAATTTCTATTACACCAATGAGCTAATGAATACTAAAGATATTTAACATTCTACTTCATGAACCTTAGTTAACACATAAAAATATTAGCTTAGAAACATTTATTTGATCACCAAAGTTTAAACTACTCCAAAAGAGTTACACAGCCACCACTAATCTTATACATGCCAAAATGCATTTTATTATTTTATATAATCTCTTTTCAAAACAGTTTTTTTTAGTGATGTTCTAATTTTTTATTTCTACTAAAAATAAAATTCTTGTAACTCATCAAAATAGCAATATTAATGATGTTAGAATTAAAATCCCACTAAGTAATTTTTTTAAATATGGGAAAGGAAAAATTCAATGGGAGCAAAGTAAGGAGAGTGTGGCTGAGGGTGCAATTTGGAGTGTAATTCAATCAATTTAGCAACTGTTACTGCAGATAATAATGCTGTAGTACTACTGTGCCAAAAAGCACTTTTTATAAGACAAATGGGACCATTTCTAATTTTTTTATAAAAGAATAATTAATCAACATAACATGGTTAAAAGCATTAAGAAGTACCACTCAGAAATTAAAAGTAATGCTTAACCATCTTTTTTTTTCACAAGATGGTGATTAAATGGGATTATAATATTTAAGATATCATTTTGCAAATATGGTCATCAAAATTAACTAGAACATAGGACTTCGATAGATGTAATAAAGAATAATTAAATTCAAGATTTGGCCTTTTGTCACTAGTCACTTTTTGCATACCAAGGCTAATTCTCAACAATAATTCCAAGCAGGGTAAATAGCTAAAAAAGCTTTTAGATCCATTGTACTTAAGGTAGGTTTGTTAGTAGTTCAATAGTCATTTGTTTCACACAAGGCCTCATAAGACTAGGACCTAGGACTTAAAGTAGATACAAACCACTACAAACATGCAAATCCCAAGGTAGGACTCAAATCCACAAATTGTTGAACCAATGACAAGAGCACTAACCATTAAGAAATCAGCTTGCCTACTTTAGGTGTTATTAAAACCCAAAAATAAGGTGGGTATAAAATTCCCAAATTGTTGAACTGAAGACTGGAGAACACACCATATATCTGTTAATTCAAACTTAAGATCAAAAGAATATTCCTCAGCATAATGACAAATATGAACAATACAAACCAAAAAATTACAAAATATTAATTCCCTAAAACATAATAATACTTTAAAATATTTTCCACTGGATAAAGATAAAAAAAAAATCTTAAGTCAACAAAATAATGAATAGATGCTATTATCTACTCAGAAACTACAAGTTTCTTGCTAGACTTCTAGAAATAGAAGGCCATGTTAAAAATAATGCAATACATGCCCCTTTTTAATTACATTATCACATTCCATTTGATTTTAATTTAACTACATGAAAATCTCTGAATTCACCAAATACAATATCACAACTTTTATGAACTTCATATTCTACATTTGTAAAATATTAAATTTACTTTATAGGTTGAGTAAAAAACTTGAAAGGTGGAATAACTAATAACAAGAAAAATTATTATTAATTTTTAAATTATTCTAGAATTATTTTCAAGCACGGATCGCAAAACAAGAGCAAAAAAAAAAAAAAAAATGTTATCTTTTTCTAAACACTTACCTAGAAATTTCGAATTATTATCAACTGTTTCTTTATTTTCTTTTGATACTTCTTCAGAAGAGGTGCTGCCTGTCTTTATTAAATCTGAAATTTGAAGAAATATCTTTAGAAATACAGGCAATCTACTGATACATATTACTAAAGCGCAATTCAAAATTTAAGTTCAATAAAAAAGAAATGAAAACAATTCGATAACACTCACCAGCCATTCGCAAATCTAAACATACTTTCACTGAAGCCACCAAGAGAAATCTAAAATGACTAAAGTAATTCTCTGAATAGTGTATGATTGAGATGTATTGACTGTGCTGTTTCAAGAACTGAATCATACCTTCCAGGAGCATATACGGCAAATAAGAAGAGCCACGATAAAGTCACTCCACTATACGATAGTATGATAGCATTAATTTAACATACAAATAAACGCGAGAATAATTTTGAAATTTTTGAGACACATATAAGTTTTTAAATAATCATTATGAAATTTTAGGAGTGTTCAGAAATAAGCTTTTCTGGTATCAATGTTCTTCTGTAGGCGAATTTTAAAAGGATTTAATGCCTAAAGACATTCAATTCTTAGAATCGATGAAAAATTCATAATAATCCGATCTTTGCCACATATACGACTTCTGGAAATGATCATTCTATCGTATTAATGGCATGTTTGTTCAAGAAACTTAAGTCAATCTTGCTGAATAAAAAGATATACTGTTATGCTATATGTATTATTGCACTATATGAGTCCACTAACATTTACTTCGTAAAGAACTTCTGAAAGACATTTAGCAATGTATCATTAAGATGTGACTTAATTTGAAGAAACTACTGAACATTCATGAATAATTTTATGTTTATTATGTTGAATTCTTGCTGCATAATATTGTATATAGTAAATAATTCAATACTAACTTCTGAATCTTTTGATAAGTACAGTAACTGCCCGTGACAAACAATTTTTTATTGCAGACCTTTGAATTATTTAGATCTCTTAAAAATGACTTTCGTGTGCGTTGATTTTCTTGATAAAAAAAACTGTGACATCAAAAAAACTTTGTGAAGTACATAAATAAATTTATGTATTAGTTTATTTAAATAATCTTTAAAAAATTTATATAAGTTTCTTTGTTGAAGGTTTTTTTACATTTTTTGTAACAGATATTAGTATTTTTCAGAAGTTTTGACATGGTGAATAATGTACCACTCTCAGCTTACTCAATCAGCATTTCAAAATGCTAATTGTAGGCATTCAATGCATATTTCTTGATATAATACCATTTTGAAATAATTGGCCAATAAATTCCTTTATCCCTCTTGTCAACTTTTTTCTATCTAAAACTTATTCTATGCTAAGCTGTATTTGCAATTGGCGAGTAAGAAATCGTCTTACTGCATAAAATATTTATAGTTCATATTTTAAAATCAAATTATTAATTTTCTGTTACATTAGACTCGTGTTTTATTTAATACGTGCAAAACTAAAACAGAGAAAAAAAGAAGAAAGGAAAAATAATTAAGTATGATTAATGTACTATCATTTCATTTTCAAATTTCTCCTTTGCACAAATATTATGATTTCTATACATTATCTAATTAATTAATATATATTGCTCCTAAAATTTTAACTCTAAAATCAATTTTAAATATTTTATAGCTCCAAAATGATAAATTAAAAATTCCAAGCTAAATTAAAGTAAAATATGGATTTTAAATAACAGTAATATTGTAACACAATTCAATGCATTATTTTGTTTCATTGCTCACTAAAAATTTTTAATTTTCTAGGAAGTGATTTCATATTAATATTGTCATATATCTTTATTTTAGGGAAAAAAATTAACTTTAGGAAACGTACATGTTTTAAGTATTGAACAAACGAAGATAAACACTCCTTGATCTTAGATACAAATGTTATTGGAGCCGGGGATTGATAATTTATCCTAAGCATTTATTTTAATTAAATATTAAAATGAATGCTTAGGATAAATTATCAATCCCCATAATATGCCATATTTATAATAAAATCATGTAAGTTAAATATCTCGTTTTGTTTTACAAGTTAAAAATTGTCAAAATCTGGAAAAAAAATGGTAGTAACTAAACTTTTATATCTATATAGAAATATTCATATAATAGTTAAGTAATTATTATCTTCAATATCTTTCAGGAATCCAACATCTCTAAACTTCATGCTTTTATTTCATTAATACAGATTTATTGGGTAATTAGCTATAGTTTAATTATATCATATTAGAGGGTTGATTAGAAAATTTTCAATAAAGTTAGCCTCATCTTTTAAAAGAATCTAACACTTCAAACAAATAAATAAAACATTTTATCATTAATAAACAAGAAATCCAAGAAAAATAATGAACTAAACTTACATGTGAAAATTTAATTTGTTTCCCTCGGATCGAAGGGAACTCAATCAATTGATGACTTATTTAAGGTATAACACGAAAAAAAATTGTTATACATGTAATGAAGACATTTAAGAACATTGAAACAAAAGAAAAATCACAAAAGTTTTGCCATACTATTTATAAAAATATGTGTAAATAACGATCCTCCAAATTTATATTTTCGTTCATGATCAAATTCTGTGTTCTTTTCCCTATGAAAAAGTGGCTTGCTTTTTTTATCCATGATAAAGAATATGAACAACTCACTCCTATAAATAACTACATCAAAATACTTAACAAAAATAAAATGAATTTAATATATTAACATATATTACAATGCTTTTAATTTTATGAAGAATGTAGGAAATAAAAATTCAATTTGAAAACAATCATCAAAATTATATATAAAAAAACCCAATTATAAAACATTTGGAAAGAAAAATCAAAAATGATTTAGTGTTACCAAAAGTAATAATCTTACTTCTCAGCAATATAAGTTTTTAAATTGTGGATCATATAATCTTTTCATTTATACAAAATAAAAATTCATCTTTCATTTAATTAAGTTTTTATCGGGAAATCATACTCGTGACGCCCCGGTGACATGGTTGGTTATGGCATTCGTTCTAATTATCGAAAGGTAGTGAGTTTTAATGATGACACAGCTGAAGATCTATTGTGTTCGCTAATGGCGGTTTTGGTATGTTAAATATATCGTGATCACATTGTCTTCCAAGTAAAATGATATCTTTGAAATCTTTTACTTGGTACATCCTTCTACTTTCGGGGCCACAATGTCACTATCACAGGGTGTTTATTGTAAAACAAGCCATCACTTCTACTTTTTGTAGTGCAGAAAGATAAAACCTTCTGTAACGTGGCATTATGTAACAAATAGTGCCAAGTTACTAGGAATTTGATAATTTTCGACAGTTGACTATTTGATAGATCAAATTTTGCTTTTCAAGAGAAATAGTTGTTTACTTAACTTTGTTCTCAGTATATTTTTTAAATTTCTTCAAAGAATATTTTTACTATGGTTTTGTATGCATTTTTCATACTATTTGAAATCATAAATCTATAAATTGTTCTTTTCATTTATACAGATTCCTTCCTGTAGGATTAATGGTAACTCCAAAGCTTTTGGGTATAATAATTTATTATTCGCATATCACATTTAAAAGAGAAATTTAAGATCACTGAAATTTAAAAAAAATAGTAAAAGAACTTATATAAAAATATTTTTTAAATAGCAGTACAGTAAAGCAAATATATAACAGAAATTACTCAACTTCTATGAGCAGAAAATATATTAACATGAAGGAAAATCACAAAAGTGTACTTCTCTATATGCAATATTTTTGACGCGTTATTTGACATAACATTACCATAAAATTCGAGCAGAAATTTATGCACGAAGAAAATGTTCTTTTCGCTTGTTTCTTCTAAAATGTGGTTGTAAGGTATTAAATCGATAATTTTCTATAACATGGTTATTCACTTTTACTGTGCCACACATCTCTGGTATATATCTCATTTTTACGCAAAATAATGTTCAAAGGCTATTTAAAGGTATTTTAGTGTCCACTGCGTAAGTTGCCTTGCTAAAGCACTTTAACAGTGGGCCGTATCCACAAGCCACAAGGGGAAATTCAAGCATGTACATGATACATGTACGTGCAGATGCGCAACATCTAACTCTCGTTATTAAACTTTAGCTGAGATTGAACCTGAGGTTTTTTTCTGAAGACTCTGTCCTATCACTAGATTATGATTAGCCCTACGACTTTGAATTAATTTACAACTTCAAACCTAGAAAGTCGTCTTTCTTGTAGCCCATAATACCTTCCCCCATTTCTAGACACATTTGTAGAGGCTATAATTGTCATCCCAGTAAACACAGTAATATCTGTTACAATAAGGGCCTAAATCAGCTTGCCGATAAGAGTGGTATAGGAGTGATACCGGCGAAAGGTCCCACTACCCGTCAAAACATGTCCGCTCAAGGCAAATGTAGGTCTAAAGTATGGGGTGGTCTTGGAATGGTATCGACAACTGACCACTTGCCTTATATTTTACCGGTGCCATTCCACATGTGGACAGAATGCTTTCGATTAACGGTCCTGCATCTTCAAACATTAAATAACCAGCCGCTATCCACTAAATAGAAAAAATTTTTTTAATTCATGATTTTTTTTTCTTTGTAATATTTGTTTGATAAAATTTCTCTCTCAATTCCAATGTTACTTGCGCTGTTTATCTATGTTGCATTTAAGATTTCGTCTAAAATTACTATCTCGTGCATTACAGAAAAAGTCCTCTAAATGAAGTTTCGTTTACTACCTTCATATTATTAAAAATTGCAAACAGAAAACTTGTAATGGTTATTAAATATTAGTCGAAATATTTATAAAGTAAATATTTCGATTATATTCCTGCTTAACGGAAATCAAAATTTTAACATCTTCAGAAGAGAAAGCTATTGGATTTACATATTTTAATCGACATCGAAATCCATTTTTTAATAGAAATAAAGTGTACATTTAAAATATTTGTTGTTGTTGTTATTTATCAAATTACTTGGATAACCCTAGCTTGCTATGCCGTTGGCTATGCGAATTTAAGTCAGTAGGGTGCGTCTTTCTTTTAACCAGAGAGCCACAAAGCAATCTTCGCTGACGACATTGCACTCTGGAAGTCAGGCTCTACTGTGAAAAACATCGAAAAGGAGCTCAAATGCGCTTTGGCTGCAATGTGTGAGTTTGCAACAGAACACAAATTAACTTTCAATCCAGCAAAATCAATAGCGATTTTTTTCACCACTAATAAACACCTATATTACTATAAATCAATGTTGTTTTTCGATTCTCATCCTCTCACTTATGAAAAACATCCTAAATATCTCGATTTTATTCTCGACCCTGAATTAAACTGTAACAAGCATATCGACCATCTAGTTTCGAAGGCTCGTAAATGCTTTAACTCTAATGAAAAATCTATTCTACATTCAATCTGGCAAATTCCACCAAGACACCAATGGTACTTAGGAACATCTCGTAGAACACTTTGGAAAATAAAATGTGACCGAAAATCTATAACCGCCTTGGCCAGATTCTCAAGTGTACACCTAAAATGTTTATCGTTTGAACGTAGTACAAAAAAATTATCCCACTTGTAAAAACTCTCTGATCATCCAGCCTCACTGAAACATATTCTTGATTGAGTCGAACTTTCCCGGAAGGATTTATTTTCAGATCCCCTGCTAGTCATTGAGTTTCTGACACTCAACAATTTATTGGAGTTGATCTGACACATGCACATGTTTGACCTAAAACTCCTCCTATAGATGACACCGCCAGAAGATATACTCCTTCAATTTTGACAATGATTTGAAAGGGAGGAAATTTTCTCCAGACCATTACATCCGTGATAACTGCTCAACGATCGATCACAAACTTTCAATTCCACAGATTTAACGAGCACGTATATCGCATGTACTCGGTGGATCCTTGGCGTCATTAGGAATTGAGCCCCGCCATTCTGGAGAGAAGGCTAATGCCCTAACCAATAGTCTAAATTGCTCCTAAAACATCTTTTTTACTTGAGAAATGTTTCCTTAGTATAATTGTTCAATGGATCATAAATTTATTTTTTATGCTAAACTGAAAATTATATTATTTTATATTTTTACAATAATAATAATAAGTAAAAAATAAAATTATATTAATTTTTACTTATTATTTTACTTTATAAGTAAAATAATAAGTAAAAATTAATATTTCTTTATAAAAAATTAAATATAAATTATTTAGATAGTTTTTGTTAAATAACTAGGCTGCTGGACATCTAAATTGCAACACCAAGAAAGACAAGAGATATCACAAAAAAATTTATTTTATAGATAACATGTTGACCACGTATCAAATGATTAAATTAAAATTCATTGATTAAATTCAAGCGGCTTCCAAACTTTGTCAAAGTTGATCTGGTATGACAGCTCGGGATGTAATCTGGGTCAATCATTAAGCAACCATGGACCACATGTTCTCTATCATTGAAAGATTCAGAGAACCAGCCGGACAGGGAAGCAATTCAATCTGGCCATTGATGAAAAACCCTTGGACAGTGGGTGCCATGTGCTGTTGCTTATTATACTGTTGAAATACGGCTGTGGGCAAGCCCTGAAGGTAAGGAAAGACAACTGGCTCTAACACCTCGGAGATGCAGCGCTGGCTGCTTAAAGTACCGGAAATGCGTACTAGAGGAGTGCGAGAGTGATATCCATTACTACCCCATACCGCAAAACCTGGAGCAGGACCAATGTGAGGTGCATAAAGCAGCTGACCAGCATCCTCTCTCCACGGTGTTTCCAGATTAGAATGTGACCATCATTGTTGTATTGCAGACAGAAGCGTGACTCCTCTGTAAAGACTATTTCATTCGTTTCTGCAATCCACATCTTCCTTTATAGAACCATTGGTGACAGAGATGTCTGTGGTTCTGCGTCAAGGGTAGACAAAGCAATGGATGTCTTGCGGACAGACCACTCTGCTGTAAACGGCGCCGAATGGTAATCGCAGACACTGAGGATGCGTTACAGACTGAATGTGCTGTGTCTATGGTTCGTGATGTGGCTGAGCGATCCGTCACTGCCATGCACATAATTTGCCTGTCATCACGTGAAGTGGCGCACTTAAGTGGAAGCGATTGAACGCGTCGGTCCGTCGTACCCTCCTGCACCTAATGTTCACATATCCGCATACAGTTGTTTGGTTTCGTCCAATACGACTACCGATTTCTTTGAAAGATAATCCATAATATAGGTAGGCCTCTATCCTTCCTATGTCGAACTCGGATACTTAATCAAAGAATGACCACAGTTTTCTACGAGACATAGTTGATCGTTTTTTTTTGTTTGAAAAAAACCACAAAAATTTTTTTTCTATGGTTTTTTTAAAACAAAAAAATAAATAAATAAATAAATAAATAAAAAAAAGAAAAGAAAAGAAAATGTCGAACTTGAAATCGATGAAATCTTCAAGGCTTAGGCTGGGAGCAAACGAGCGTGATGATCGGATACTCGATGCTGTCTAAGCAGTCAGATGATAGCCGTTGTGATGTGACTGTGTCGTAGGTAAAAGGTGTTATCTGAAGTCATAGATATTTTAAACCAATGAGAATTTGTTTGCATTCTGGTTCCATTTTTGATCGACTCCCAAACATTGTTTACTCATTTTTCATTGTTTTCAAATATTTAATTTCTCTATGCAACAAATCTTATTTAAGCAACTGCGTCACCCTCCTCTCAACTATATAAACAAGAATAAAGATAAATTTTCTTCAATCAATGGAATTAATAGTAAATTTCAAATTTTTAAAATATCAAATATTTACATTTAAGGAATTAAAATTGTTAATAGTTTCAAAGCAACAGCAATGTGTATTTAAAGCAAATATTTAATAATATGAAAATTTGTCTTTATTTTTTTATATTTTTTAAATATAATTTATTTCATATAATTATATACAGTTAATATAAATTTTATATTTTCTGTAACAATCTCTTGAAAAGTTTCAGGAAACACATGCGAAATTTCTTTATTTATTTGACTTTTATTTAATGGATTATGATATTTAAAACTAATCATTATGATATTTAAAACTAATTGATATTTAAAACTAATGGATTATGATATTTAAAACTAATGGATTATGATATTTAAAACTAATGGATTATGATATTTAAAACTAATGGATTATGATATTTAAAACTAATGGATTATGATATTTAAAACTAATGGATTATGATATTTAAAACTACTAATCGAAATAAGAACTGTCTTTAGAGTTCCAAAGCCATTGATGGCCTACATAAATTATATAAAATTAGTGAATAACTGAAGAGTGCAAAAACTCTTAAATTACAAATAGCTATGTTTAAAAAAAAATTAAAATTATATACAGATTTATAATAAATTTCTCTTTTTCAGTTGAAAATTTGTAATTTAATTCCGTTTCAAATTTCTAGCTCAAGGAATGAGGCCTAAAATACTTCTTCGAAAACTCCAGATAAACGGACCCAGCAAACACAGGCCTATCAGCACCCTGACGGGCCGATATCGGCAGTATCGGATAATAGTTGGCATTGGCATGAAGATTTCATAACGATATCGGTTCCGTATCGGCAAGCGATATTAAAAATGTGCTCTTTAATAGTGTCGGAAACAAGTATCAGTCCTTATATGGCTAACTGCCGGCAAATTGTGAATGTTGTCTGATAATACAGGTTTGATACTTGCATTCCGAACATGACCCGAATATTATATCTGTTGAAGAATTTTTAAAGACGGTGGCACCAATAAATTTTTTCTGAATTCAAGATCATCATTTTCAGAAAAGCTACAGTGGTAACAAATCAGAACTCAAGAAATCATATATAATTTAAAATCAAATATAATTATTTTTAATTTTTATTGTAATTGATAACTTTTCAGAAAATCACTCTATTTAAAACACAGCATTAATTAAATAATATGAAAATATCTCTAGATGCTGATAAATCTAAAATGGTCTTTATCTGAATCACAATAAAATGAGGTTTAATTATCCAAAATTGGATAGAGAAGTTGCACTTGTTTTTTCCTGTATTATTCCAAACCTGCTTGAAATCCAAAATCATCGTGCGCTCCATCCATTTTCTGACGTAACTACGACATAATTAACATCATTCCGTCGGATGTATCTTACGCACGACTCTTAGATCATCACGCACGGCACATCGTGTTTGATTCTCGGAGCATTTGGGCTTAGCCTTAAATTGCGCTTTAAAGTGGCGCCGCAGGGGCGCCTGATGCGCGTCTGCGCTAAAATTTTAATCATCTGTATATCTCACCTCCATTAATGCATATTTTAAATTTCATGTTATATGCAAGCTTCCTTCAGGGTATTGTATTTACGGAGGCTAGCAGTGTAATATTAAATGCAATATTAAAACAAAGAGCTCTCCTATAACAAATAATTTTAATAACTTTAATCTCTAATTTTTTTTGCCATTGTTGCATTTGTTATAATGAGATCTTGAATCCAGAGAAAATTTGATGATACCACTGACTTTAACAATTACGCAATAGGACCTATTACGCATATGATATTTAGCCTTGAACCGGAAAGCATGTATCATACCTTTATAGACAAATTCGCAATTTGCCGGCATTTAACTGCATTAGGACCAATGCTTGTTTCTGATAACATTAAAGTGATTCAGTCTCACTAATTTAGAAGCAGGAACAAAGTAAAAGTTCCCTAAGACTTGATCAGCCATCCTTAAAGATTTTATTTCTGTAGTAGGACTTGATTACTACTATATAATAGTCGTAAGGTCCTATCAGCTTAACATGACCCAGAAGCCATTATTGAACAAAACTGGTAATCTGTTATATCCAGATTTGAACTTACTATCTTCCGATAGTGAGAACGTTACTTTTTCCAACCAGACCACCGCGCTTTCTGGAGAAAGATGTCGCGTTTCTTCTATATGCATGCACATGTATCAAAATGGGGAATTTGGGAATTTTCAATATCTTTTGCTCTTGCAATGTTCAGATGCTGTTCACAATCTATAAAAAGTCTCCTGAAAGGTAATTATGTGAAAGGGTTGTTAAAAACCATACAACAACATATGAAAATTATCAATTACTGTGTGTTGAATACTGGCAACCAAGGTTTTATCTTGTTTTGTGATAAGACCACGCTGTTCAAAATGAAAGATTTATGACTCTTAGTTTCAACCACAATTTTACAATGGGAGATGAGATTTGCATTTTTACTTTGTGCTATCACAGTTGTCGGGGAAAGCGCCTGCAAGTTTTCTACATTTTCTCTCTAATGACTCATAAATATAATCCACTATGCATGAAGCGCTTTTTTGGAAGGTAACAGGTAATGAAATGAATGTGTGTTACAATGATCATTCGCTATCCACTGCACGAGCATTTGGGTTTAGAATCTAGAGCTTATTACACATCTTCTTCGAAAAGTAATTGAGAGCAAACAGACATTTCATTTAAAGACGTCTAATAACTATGACGAATTTGAAAGATTAAAGTTTCTCGCTTGGACTGAAAAAACACAAATATCCCTCAGGTAGCATTCATTATAAGGTTTGTGCCAATATATATCATTCATATTGCTTAAAAATATTATTTATATCTGAGACATCTAATCATCAATAGAATATATGATAATAGCGTTTATACAGTTCTAAGAAATAGAAAGCTAGGAAAAATTATTAATCTAATTCATATTAAAAATTTCTTCATTTCGGTGCTAGGTGCATTTTTGGTTACAAAAACAGGATTTGTCGAAAGACTATTGTAAATATCATGCCTCAGATGCTTTCTATCGCTGCTAAAACTACCAGCGCTTGTAATCATATAGATATGTTAAAGTACATACTGTGTAGCATAAATATAGTAAGCAAATGAAATCCTTAAAAATCCTAGCATCACTTCAGAAAACGGGTCCCTTTTTTGAAAAGGAAATACAACATTCCTTTCTCCTCCTCAGTTATTAAAGTGGTTTTACTAACCTTATTTGCGCATTTAATAATTTGGTTGTGATCTAGAAACATATTTCTTCTAAGATTAAAACGACTAGCATCTCTTTTTTCTATGTTTGAGTTCAAATTCCTGTTGAATGTCATAGACATTAATTAGTTATTAACCTTCTCAGATAATTTAAAATTGTAGAAATCATAATTAAAAAAGATTTGATTCATTTTTTTACATATTAATAAAATATCATAACTGAGAAGTTGGCATAAGCAGAATGATTTACTAGAATTTTTTATGTCACAACCAGTAAACAGAAAAAATATCGAAACTGAATTTTTGTTCTTGAAAGGTTAGAACCAGAAATATATTATTATATAATATATTTTAGTTATACATTGTTTTTTATTAATTAAAGAGTGATTAATTATTTTTTATTTTTATTTATTTTTTTATATGATTATTAAAGTAATTTGTTTTCTCAAATACACTTAATTTTATTTCAATATTTGTTATTATCTTTGATTAATTATTTTTTTCTTTAAAATTCTTGGCAAGCCGTTCCGAATTGTAATGAGGTTGTTTTTTATTGTATAAGAGTAACAGCTCAGGTGAAAATTTGTATTTATCCTCCCATTTTTATATTATGATTAATGTTTTATAAATGTTAAAAAGATGTGCATAGTTTTTACTCATTAATTTTATAAATTCATGGCTCTTTTATTTTTGATGCTTACTTTTTATGTTCTTTTACTGTGTGGCAGAAATCTGGTAACTTGCGCCAATTTCTTTATGGTGGTAAATATTATAAAAACAGTGAAGTACTATAAAATGATTAAGGTATGTATATTAAAATAGTTAAAAACACTGTAAAATTAACTTACATGATTGCATTGTGTCTCATGAAAGTGAAAGAAGTAACTTCTGGAGGATTCATAAAAAAACAACAAAATTATTTACATTAGGAAGATATTTATTTAGAATCTAGTTGAAATTTTAAATAAACTAATATAGATGTTGAAATAAAAGCAAAGAAAAGAAAATAAAATTTGAAAAAAGCAGTAAAATTTAAGTATTAGGGCACTACTTTAAGAAAATAATGGGCATAAATGCCATATAATCCAAAATGCCAAGTTCTGAATTTTTTTGGTGATGAAGAAATGTTGCCAAGACGATGTATTTTGATGTGAGTGATGGTGTTAATACTAAAATTGCCAAAATAGAATTTTCTGCATTATTTTTATTGGTCTCCATATCTATGATATAATAAAAACTAAATACACAAGAAAATCTGTAAAAAAATGACCGAATTCAGAATTTATCATCCTGAATTATACAGCATCTATGCCAAATAATGATATTTTACCAGAAGTGTGACAGATTCTTAATGTGTGTTATCACCAGAGGCATATGGGGCAGTTGCCCTAGCCCCCACAACCGAGGGGCCTTAAAATCGAATAGAAAGATTATTTTATGTTGTTAATTAAATTGAATCATTTGCCAAATTGAATGGAAAGTTTGATGTCATAAAGAAGTTTTTGTCCCAGGCACTAATTAGGCTAAGTGGGGCTCTGATTACCACATCTGTTTTGCTCTATAAAAATTTATAAGATCTAAAGCAATAATATGAAAAAGGAACTCCCAGTCTGCAAAACTAATCAAAACAAGAATTTCCTATAACTCAGAGATTTTGATCCCAAAACATGAAAAATGTTAAAAATATGGAAGATTTTAAGAATTATTTATTACCAGAGACAGTGATATTTAAAAGAAATGATGCAGTTATGAAATTCTAAAGCTCTTTTAAAAAAGATAATAAAGTATTTATAATGAAAAAAATTTTCAATGATTAGGGGACATTGAAAGGATAAATGACAACTTATGGGCAAAAGGATTTTTAAGTGTTTATTGTTAGAGTCAATAAAAATGCGAAATGCTAAGCAAAGAATGAGTAGATGAGGTTGAAGAAAAATTTAAGAAATTAAAAATTAGTTATTGGGAAACTAAAATATTTTTTTATTAATGGTGGGCACTGCATGACTAACCCTTTGCCACCACAAGGCCGGAAACTGCTATTCATTTATCTTTATCTGGTTGGTACCTGTGAACCAAGTCACAGAGGTGAGTATCATTACGTATTTCATACCACCACAAACCCGTTTATAGAATGTGTCACATTTATTCATCATCTCGAGAAAAAGGGAAAAGAAAAATTTGTGCCTGAACTGGGGACCAACAGTTTGGGAGTCAAGAATGCTAACCACTCAGCCAGTGACTGGCAGAAATTAAAATATGAACTAGATTATAATAGAGTTAAATTGTTTGCGTAACCATGCTCCTCTATATGGACTGTAGTACCATAGAATTAGTTAGAAGTCTACTTAGAAAAGTCTTATAAACTGAATTGCCACTAAGACATTTTGAAATATTAAATAATTTTATAAAGAATACTGCAAAAATCAATCTTTAGCTGTTATATATGTATGTAAAAAGTAGCATGTTTGATGATATTATTTTTACTTTAAGGTAAATTTAAACAAAAAATCACCAAGAGATGTAGTTTATTTTATTTTTAAATAAAAATCACAATCTGAGGAACTGTTTTATTTTTATGCTGTTATTATTTTATGTATTGAATAAATTTATGAAATTAACTGTTTTCATAAAAAGCAGTATTAAAATTTATTTCAAAGTTAAGCATTTTGATAAATATTTATAAAATAAAGGCACTTATAAATTATGTGGGTCAGAAAATCACAACTGTCAATGCATTGGGATTAAGTCAAATTCTGGTTTATACTATTTGCTGATCTAAAAATTGATGTCAGTTTCAATTAACAACTTAGTTATAAGTTGTGCTCTATTGTCTTTAAATAAAACTTTTTGTTATATCTATCCATTGTATTGATATATATGTGATTATAAAGGAAACTATATATATATATATATATATATATATATATATATATATATATATATATATATATATATATATATATATATATATATATATATATATATATATATATATATATATATATATATATATCATTCTTACTATCAGTATTATAAAATATTTTTAATTGTTAGAATGTTCATTAATAAAAATTCTTCTGTTATTCATTATATAATCAATATTTTTTTCAGGTTATTTCTTAACTAGAAACAATAAGGGCATTAAAAAATAAAGTAGTCTATAATTCTATTTAAAAATATATCTGTTATGAACTATTTTGTATTTTTTATTTAAATGTTTTAATATTTATATACTGTTTTCCCATATGTAAGATTACAAACAAAGTTTTATTATTTTAGTTGTACATTTTTCAATAAATAAAATAATAAAAATAAGGACTAAATATTTTATTAATATTTTCCCTGTTCCCAATTTTTAAAATTTTCTATGATAAAAAATGTAGCTGGTAAAATAAGTAAGTTGTTATTGTTTCAAACCTCCAATTGATCTGCAAATCTAGACCAGATCCATGATGCCACCACTAATTCTTAAAAAATCAAAAACGAGTAATGGTCTTAGATACATATCTTCCTGAGAAAGTCCCAAACAATCCAAAATGTGGTCGGGAGAGGCCTGGTTAATATTGCACTTGGTGCAGATCTTACAGATTTTTACAACATTAGCAAAAGACAGCATTAAAAAAAGATATCAAATAAGTAAGTGAAACTAGTTACTAAAACTATTTAAGTAAAGAAATAATATTTGGTTTTATAATATAAAAATACCATTTTTTCTTTTAAAAATTGAAGGTGTACAGAAAGAAATTAACATATTTGATGAAATTAAGAAGAAAATCATTATACACGTTTTTTTTATTTTTGTATACATTATTTATAATTAAAATAATTTAATATATATTATTAATATAAAAAAGAGCAACAATAAGGTGATAAAATAATGTTATGGAAATATATCTCTCTTACACTCAAGTTGGAATATAAAAGTAATAAAAAATCCTTTTTACTGTAAATTAGTGCAAGAAACAAATTTCTCTACAAGATTTTTTACTAGTAAGATCACTGATTATTCTAATTAAGTTGATGATTAATTTGATGCAATGTTTAGATTGATTATATTTATTTTTGAGAGCTTCATAAATGTGCATAAATATATGAAATATCAAAATTGTTTATATAATTTTTTTCACTCTTACATGCTTTGTCTAAATTTATTTGAAAATGTAAGTTTGCTTAATTGTGATTTTTGTAGATATTGGACTAAGTAGAATGAAAAAAAAATTTTTTTTGTCAAATATTTGTTCTAAAATTTTAAAGTATTGCACTTTTCCCCTAATAATGTTTGCCTATCATTGATATCAATAACATAAAGCTGTTATTAAATTGCATTATAAAATTTGCTTTATATGAAAATCTTTTTTTATTATAATTAATTGTTTATTTATTGGAAAAAAGATGATAATGCTATATATATTTTTTTAGTCAGTATTTTGCACAGCATATTCTTCATCTTCATTAGGAAGCATTTACTGATTACAGTGATAATTTATGATATTCATCAGCTAAGAGAAATGACTTTAGGAACAGTTGTGATTGGTAGGTGAGATACGCATGAAAATATTTTCCTAAACATTATAATTTTCACATAATCCATGTGGTGCCTAATAACTGAAACATAGTCCTTTTACATAAATTACCATAATTTTCAGTTTTTTTTTTAATATATGAGAAAAAATCTTTATTGTCATGTATTTGATAATTTTTCTTTTGTTATGTAAGTAAAAAAGATTATCATGTATTGACAATCTGTTTATGTCATTGTATTATGGTTAAAAAATTCTTAAATATTAAATGTAAAAATTTGGACAGTTCCTGTTGTGGCTTATCCCTCTTGGTTGAAAGTGATATCAAACTATATCCATGAGCCCGAATATCTTCAAACAATGAAACACTGCCTCAGGGCTTGAGAATAGCTAGTCTTTATTGAAACTGATGCAAACCAAAATGTGGGCAAGAGTAGCTTGAGTCGCATTGTATTTTGGACACAGGGGATAAAAGTGGTCATTGATTTGAAAGTAATGAGCATATTGCATTGTGCATCACACATAACCAGTTCGTAAAATCTATTGTTGTAATTGCAGAGAGCACACACACACAAAGATATTTTTAATCAATAAGAAACCTTTTGTTTGTTCCTTGCAATTCAGAAAAACTCTTAACTGTTGAAAATTTTTAAGGAACTTTTATTAAATAAGATTATTTTTGCTTTGTTTCTTGCAGAATCATCCTCTCCATCTTTTGTTGAAAAATCTCATAATTATATTCTGTATTATATATTTTTCCCGCTCTTCTTCACATTTCAAGACGCTCTCCACTCCTGGAGATATTTCTTTTCTTTATTGGACTGCAAGACTTATTATGCTCGAAAGAGCCAACATAAGGACTTAATTAAAAAAAAATATTCTATATTTGGTTTTTCTCTGAAAAAACCATAATCTGTTAATGGTAATAGGGTCATTTATATCTCCATTTGTCTTTTTTAAATGTTTTTTTGCTGTGCTATCTGTTGAACTGTCACCTCTCTGGTTTTATATTCAGTAATTCAGAGATTTGATGCCTACCTCTAACATAAATGTGTATATTAGAAAATAGAAGTTCTATTTTCCATTGCTTAAGAATGATTTTTGGAATTGAACACTGGAACTTCCATTCTAAAGAGTCTTGTATTGTCCAGTTACTAGACCACTGAATTTTGGTGACCTCTTGATTGTTCTTTTTTTCTCTCTATCTTTACATTCAAATTCTGCAATTTCTGATGGACACTCATCTTTAAAATCTTAAACAACATTACAAATACTTTTTAGAAATTTTACTGCAAAAACAAATTGTGTTTTACTTAATAATGCTTGCCATGTTGGAATATTGATGGAAGAAAAATATTTTTTTCATTCAAAATATTATTTCCTGATGACAAAAGTATTTTCTGATGCTTTTAAATACTCGAAGCAGTTAGAAGTGTTTAAAAGTTAACCGAGGGTATCTGTAATTGATTTATTAAAATGTTATACCTTTTTGATCACATTAATAATAATTCAGTATTTTAATTAATTTTTAAATCATAACATTTGTCAGAAGTATATTGGAAACAATTTTGGTTTCCTAAACTGAGAAACTAGTTTATTGAACAAGGTATGTAAAATGTTACTTGTAGATAGTTATTAGAAAATAAATTGGAAAATATATGCACATCTATGCAAATTTTATTTTCTTGATTTTTGTGTTTAAGAGTTTTTCTATGCATGAGATTACAATAATCACAGTTATTCAAATATTTTAAGTGATATTGAATTCATAATAGTAGGGAGTTTCAATCTGCAATGAATAACTTGAGTCAAATATTAAATGCTAATATATCTGATTCAAAAAGGAATTATTGAATATTAGATTATGATAAATTACTTACATCACATGAGTATATACTTAAGTAATAAAATATAATAATAAATTTTATACTTATTTTTGTATAAGCAAAAAGGTAAATGTACAATAAAATCATTAATTAAATTTGTATTTAACATACAAATATAATATAAGAGTAAAAGTAATAGTTTTTAAATAACTATTTATTTTATTTTTATCTAATGAAATGTATAATAATTAATAAAATAAAAAAATATTTTTATTTATTAATTATTAAAAAGTTATTAAATAAATTTTAATAATTTTTTAATAATAAATAAAAAATATTTTTCATTTTATTAATCATTATAAATTTTTAAAGTTTTTCAATTCATTTATCACTCTGATTCAAAATATACTTCTTGCCACCATATGTTTTTGAATAAAAATTATTAATCTTTTGCTGTTACATAAATAAAATGTTTCATTAAATATTAGAAATGATTTTTGTACATACTTCACTTTTCCTTTAAAATTAAATTGTTTTTTTTTCAAGTTTCCAAAAATTGTTTTCACTTCATTATCAATAAGTTCTTAAGAAAAATTTTATTCTTGTTTGACATTTCATATAAAGGATATTATAAAACATAAAGCATCTTATAATTTTCAGATGTATTATTTGAAGCTGGAGCAGCAATTTTAGGATTATGGCTTTATTCTATATTATAGACTATTTAAGAAAATATAATTCTTTCAAAAGTTTTGTATCATGCACCTGAATAGTTGTTTAAATCTCTGTAACCTTATAGATTTTCAACAAATATAAATATTACTCTTAATAAATTGTATTTTAATTAGTTGTATGATTTTTATTCTGCTTTGAATGCATTTTATTTTCTAACCATCATAAATTTCTTTAAATTTACCACTCATGCTCTTTTTACACTTTTATGTTGATAGAGTAGGCTTGACTAAGTTTACAACTGGTGATGTGTTATAGATATAGACATAAGTTAGTTTGGTGTATAAACATTCCATCAATACTATAAAAGATTGAACTAACAAAACTTTTACATAAATAAGGAATTGTTTTAAAATTATCATTTTAGCTTCCAACATTAGATAATTCTAAATAGAAAAAAAGACTGATTCAACATTAAAAACTAATAAACTATGATAGAAATAAAGGAATAATTTTATTATTTTTTCAAAATGAGGAAATTTAATTTATAATTTATAAAACTAGCCATATGCTTTTGAGCATAGGTTCCCAAAGTGGTCCAGGTGAACCCACAGGTAGAGGTGAAAAGAAAACAGAGGTTCACAAGCTGTAAGTGGGGATCCACAAAAAATGATCTGGTTTTCATAGTAACAATTAAAATTTTGGCTTGGATTTATCTATCAGCATAGGCAGGTAGCATCGTTCACTAGGTACGTTCTCAAAAATATTAGAGATTCAGTTCAAACACAGAATTGAATAGAACATTAGATAATAGTACAAGTGTGGCCCACATGTCGAGACTTGCCATCTCATTAATTAAGAAAATGTGCTATTTTTTTTCTTAACACCCCCAATATAGAGTGATATTTTTTAGAAGTTTTGGGAATACAGTAGAAATGCAGCAGCAGGTTGTCTACCAAAAATAGTAGAACTTTGAAAGTGATTCACGAAGAATAAAAGTTTGGGAACCCATGCTTTAGAGCCAACTGATATAATAAACCATGGGACATTTTTCTTTCTATAAATCTTAAAATTGTTTTAAAATTTAAAATCAGTTGATTTAATTAAAAACTTTTATTAATGGATAGAGGTAAATTGATGGACTCTTGCATAAATATGAAAATAAAAAATGCTACTTAAAATTTTAGTTTACAAAAAAATTTAATATTTTCTTTTAAAAAATTAAAAGGAACCTATTATTTTTAATGTATGATTTATTCAATTTTTGAAGTATTTTTTTCATTAATCATAGTGTATAGATTCTTATGTCTTGAGTGTGTGTTAATTCAATGATATTTGAACTTTGAAAAATTTTGTGTATTTTTCCAATAAGAAGTATGGTTTAATGAAATGTGATGGCTTATTGAAATTAAAAACACTCTATAACATTATATTTGTATATATGTTTAATTTATATTGTTTTGAATGCATAAATTAAGGTATTTATAATTTAGGTGGTGGCAGTGGGTTTGTTGGTCGAGCAATTCAGCATGACTTGAGAAGTATTGGATATGAGATCCTTACAATATCAAGACAACCAGGATTAAATGTTATGTCTTGGGTAAGTTAATATTAGCAACTACTAAACAGTACAAACAATAATGTATTTTGAAATAGTTTTGAATTTTCTTGATTATGTTTTTAAATGTAAAATGTTATACTGAATTTTTAATAAATTATATTTTTTCAATCAATTTAATAAACATTCTTAAATAGAATATAGAGGCTGTCATTCTTTTACAAGAGATTAAATTGGCCATTTTATATTTTTCACTTTTGGTAAATAATTTCAAATTATTATTTCACTCTTAACTTTTTTGTGAAATCAAAATGATTGCAGCATTAATTTTTTTCTGATGCTACTTTTATCAGAAATTTTTTTCAACTTTTAATTTCATTGCCTATGAATCATTTAAATGCTAAAAATTATTTAGTCTATAATACTTGAATTTTTTTTTTATCTCGTGTATATATTCTAACATGTTTTTAAATTTTTATTCATATTATAAATAAAAATATATTGAAAAATTAATGTAGTATTTCTGATTCATAATCATTGATGTTAATTCATGTAATTTATAAAGAAATTATCTGCCAATATAAATTAAATTTTTTTTGTTAATCCAAATAAAACTTTCAAATTATTTTGTGTATTTGGAAGATCTTGTTTGTGTATAAATGTATATAAATATTTAAAAATATATTTATGTACTTTTGTACCAACTACAAATATTTAATTCTGCCCTATAGGTAGTTTGTGAATACCAAATAAAAATTTATAATAAAATGTATAATTATGTTAATTTGGTTCATGCAAATATTTAATTTACTCTGAAGAGGTTTTCATTCATTTTATGCTGTCATTTCAGCTTTGTCATAGAAATATTCTTCTAGTATTATTCAATAATAATATTTGAAGTAAAATTGTAAAAAAAAAGAATTGTAAATATTGATTTAATTACAAATAATTATGTATTTTTAATCTTAGCAAATTTTATACAAAAGTTACGTTTATTAGTATGTAGGTTATTCATTTCAATATTTAGAGCAATGCACTACTGTATGCTAATTCTTTCTGTATTATGTATTATAATACAAACTATAGGACATTCTGTATTATGAATATGTAATACAGACTATAGTATATTAAAAGTTTGCCTCTATATTACTGTTCACACGATTATTTTAATATATGTATAGTATTAATTATTAAATATATGTAAAATCCAGTTGTTTATTAATTATTTTAAATGTATTACTGTCTGTTTCATTAATTGCATAGTTACATAATTCAAATTAAAAAATTTCTTCCTCTGTAGGCCAGAAAGTAATTGTGCTTTTACTTTTCATGTCTTTAAGTTATTACATATCATAATAGTATGTGTCATGTAATAGATCATAGCAGTATGTCTTGTGAAAGTTTAATGACATGATAAATAAAAGCACAAATTCAAATGCCATAATCAATAAAAACATGTGATAAATAAGAGTATTTTATTCATTAAATACTATTACTTGTTAATGCAAAATTTAAAAGAAATCTACTTTTATCATTTACTTCTTTGATTATGCTGATTTACCAGGGCTGTTTTATTACAATTTTATGTAATTTGTTTATGTTATGATAAAAGTAGAAAAATTATTGAAAATAATTTTGGATTTTCAGATTATTGTATCATTAATATCTTTTTGTTTTGCAAGAGAGATATTGTAAGTAATTTTAATGGGCATTTTATGTTTTCAAAAATGTTAACATAAATATAATACAAATGTTATTTGGTTTTGTTTAATCTATTAGTTGTATTATTACGAAAATTGTGTAATACACAAATGATATATATATATCATAGATGTCAACTGTACTGATTTTATCAGGAAACTCCTGATTTTTCATCATTTTTTCCGATTTCTCAATAATGTATAAAATAACTGAATTTCGGCAATCTCAATGAAACATTTAAAAACAGTAAAATTTTTGCCAGAAAAAAGTATAGAATTGTTTTAGGAGCTTAAGTAGTCAATAGATTTTGCACAAATACAATAATAAATAAATAAATAACATATATATATATATATATATATATATATATATATATATTTATAATGGTGGCCAAAATTGTGGACACTTTTGGAAATTTTTATGTTTTTGAACTTTGTATGCTTATAGAAAGTGTTATGTTTCACAAAATGCAAACTTATATACATCATTTTAAAGAAAATTTATTACTAAATTCAATACAAAACACAAAATTCAATTATTTGCAATACAAAAAAGTTAAACGTTAATAGTTATCGATATACATTAGATAGTGATAATTGCATTGAGTTATCAGTACTTAGTAGAGTACCCTTTATTTTTGATTACAGCTTCACATCGATGTTTCATTAAGCTGACAAGAGTTTTAAGCTCTTCTTTCGTTATTACATGATGCCAGGAAACAATTATAGCCTCAATTAGTTCTCTTTTATTTGATGGGCGCCTCATTCGAACAAGAGTTTTCAAATGGTGCCACAAATTTTCGATAGGATTGAGGTCAGGACTGTTTCTTGGCCATGACAACAATTTAATGCTCTTTGTACGAAACCGCTCTTTTGATATTTTGGCCATGTGGCAAGGAGCAGATTTCTGCTGAAAAATATATGAAGCATTGTTGGGAAAGAGATCTCTGATGGAAGGTATAAATTTTGGTTCTAGAATAGTGTCAATGTATTTTCTGGCATTCAGTGTCCCATTGATGACATGATGGCGACCAATACCACCTGCTGACATGCATGACCAAATCATAACACTAACTGGGTTCTTCACAGTTGCTTGAATGCAGTCAGGATGTAGCTCTACTCCTATTCTACATCTTACATATTTTCACTCATCACTACCGAATAATGATAGCTCAGTTTCATCATTCCATATAACTTGTGACCACTGATCATCTGTCCAATTATTGCTATCCTTTGCCCACTGTAGACTTTTTTTGTTGCTGAAAATTAAGATAAGGCTTTTTTCGTGGAATTCTACCTCTCCGTCCAACATCTGTTATTCTTCTCTTAATTGTTCTTGAACTAACAGAAATACTAGTATCATTCAGATCACTTCTGATGGCCGCTTATTACATTTTTCTATCTTGGAAACATAGTCTTTTTATTCTTCTGTCATCAATAGATGTGGTGCATCTTTTTTGGCCTTTTCCTTCTTTGTTTTTTATTGAATTTGTCTCCTGATATCGTAAACAAAATTTGGACTCCAGATGTAGTCACTGAACCACCCACCTGTCTTACAATTTCAGCATAGGAAAGACCCCTTTCTCATAACATAATAATATTACTCTTTCTAGCTGTCCAATCTACTCTTTTATTTGATGTCATTACTTCTTTATTATATATTACTATATATACTTAAAAATATATACTACTATATATACTTTACTATATATACTTAAAAATTTTTACAAAAATTCCTACTTGTAATTGCAGTGTATAAGAAACAGGTCCTCCTTCTACAGAACAAAGCAAAATAATGAATTGTTTCAAGTGTAAACATGATGTCAGCTTCTACTGGCAGTTACTAACATTTGATTGGTTCTCAGAACAAGAGCAGTGATTGGCCAGGAAAGCTAGACATTACAAACCACTTCATAACTGTGTTTTTTATTTATATTAAAGTACATATAACTTTTTTTGTATTGGATATAATTGAATTTTGTATTTTGTATTGAATTCAGTAATAAATTCTTCTTAAAATGATATATACAAGTTTGTATTTCACAAAATGTAACATTTTCTATAAGCATTCAAAGTTCGAAAACATAAAAATTTCCGAAAGTGTCCACAATTTCGGCCACCACTGTATATGTATATTATTTTTTAAATATGTTCCTCTGAGTTTCGAGTCTGTCGTGAGAGAATAACACTTTAACCACTAGACTGCCAAGACCTCTACAAGTTTGTAGTCATATAATTAATATTCAGAGCAGACACCAGGTGCCTGTTTATGTGAGCAGTTCAAGTAGGAGAAATATTTCTAGTTATTAATTTAATTAGGAAAATTATTCAATCGAACAAAGTATTTGTTATTTCTATTTCCATTTTTGTTTTTATATAATTTTTTAAGTTTAATACTTATAAATTACACTTGTGTAGTAACAAATTTCCTTATAACTTAAATATTGTGACGCAAATGTTGATGTTTATTTTTTTACATGTAGTATATTCTTTTCATAGTTTCTCTATAAAGTTGATTAATATTTTATTGAAAAATTAACACAAAATATTTTTGACGTAAATCATCCTCAGAATGTCTAATCTAAACAATGAAATTGTCTTTTTGCGGTACTACAGCTTTAAACATTCTGTTTCCAGCGAAAAGGTTGTTTGTAGTGTCTCATGATTTTTTCTCTCAAAATCAGTGGAATCTACTGATTTTTTTTCCAAGGTTGCCAGATATGATATGTGTAATATATGAAATAAGGTTATTGTATTGTGTTTGTTAAATAAGAAATAAATAAATTTTTGTTTATTTTATTACATTTTAAAAAAATTTCTTTTGCTTCTTAATTATTTTCTGTTAAGTGACTTCTGATTTAACTTAATTTGTAATCAATAAGATTTTCAAAGGTTTTCATGTTAATTCAGAAAACATTTAACTATTTAAATTACCATTTTTAATATTTGATTAGAAAACGCTATTGCAAATTTATAGTTTACTTTTTGACTGAGAATTGTTAATCTTTAATTATTAGTAAATATTAATTTATGAATTAACTACTTTTGCTATTATTTTGTTTTATTTGAAAAACTTGCTTATTTCATTAAAGTTCTCCAGATATTCAAGTTAAATTAGTAAGAGTAACCTATTTTCTCCTTGAAATTACCATGCATTTTCTAGAAATAATCAAATAAATTATAAAATGAACATTTTTGCATAATTACTTTTTAGTAAGCTATTAAAAATTTATTTCATTCTTGATGCATTCAATGCATATCTGGTTTTTCTTCCATCTATTGATATGAATGTTTAAGTCTCATTTGTTTTCTGAAATATTAACAATAAAAAATTGTTAAAAGCTGTGTAATAGGAAAACATAATTTTTTTTTTTTAACAGATTTAAAATTTTATGACAAGAATGTTGAAATATACTTCTTTTAGATGTAATAAAGAATTAAACATCAAAAGAAAAGGTTTAAATGGTTGTTATTAGATCATTTATTTATTCTTCATAGATTTAAACTTTTTCATTAAAAAAAAATTATTGCCTCAAATATGAATTTATAATAAGTTACTACATTTTGGAAGTGGTTTTTAGTATGCACCAAAATGTAGTAATTTATAATGCAATGAGTTATGATATATGTAAGGTCATACAAAATATATTAAATCCTATTTATTATTTAACTATTTTCTGATATAGTGACTTACTAAATAAAAACTTCATTTGTCATAAAAATAAAATTTTTTTTCTAATTCAACTTTTTAAAAACAATGTATTTAATTTTAATTAAAATGCGGCAGATTTAAAAAAACAATTTTTTTCTCATAGAATGAAGTGGCTGAACAAGGTTTACCAGATTCATGTGTAGCTGTTATTAACGTAGCTGGACAAAATGTGTTGGATCCTAAAAGAAGGTAAAGTTTTATTGTGGGTAAAAATATTTTTGCATATTCTTTATCATTAAATGTGAAGAATTTAAAATATCTGTTAAGTTGAAATAAAATTACATAGGATTATTAACAAAGTTTTATTGTACTTTAAAACATTATTAATTTCAATCATTGTATAATAATTTCATTCTATATTTGTTACAAAAGAAATTTCATTTTTTAAAAATGCCTTTACTCAATTCTTATTCACAAACTGAAGTCATTTTTCCCAATGTGACTTATTAGCATTATTTTTAAATTCTTTTTTGCCATAATGATCTAATTGTGAAATTGTACCTTAGTTATTTTATCTCTTTTGAAAATAAAAGAGCAATAATATATTTTTGCTTTATTAATGAATTTATTAGTAAATTTTAATTATATATTGATAATCTATATATTTATAATTAATTTCTATTTTTACTAATGAATATTAACTTTAATTAATTTAAAATATTAATTTTTGATTTTTAAAACTCAACAGAGTTAATGTTTTGGATTTTAAAGAAATTATCAAATATTTGATTCTAGGAAATCACTTAAAATTAATATGTCAAATGGAATGCTTATAAATATTTATTTTGAGATATTCTTAGATAAATGTATTAAATTGTTTGAATGTTGTTTTGACTTGTTTAATCTCTTTGATTTATATCTAAATAGGTCAAAAAAATTTTAGTTTTTATTTTATTTTAAATTTTTGACATTTTTAATTATTAAGAATATCTTAATTGCAAAGAATTATGAATTCTTGAATTTCTATTCAAAAACGACTATTTCATGCTAAAATGCTTGTCAGAATTACAAAAATTAATTTGCCAAGAAATATTTTCATTGAAAATAAGCATTTAATATAATTATTAGTTTTTTATAATTGTACTTATTGAATAAATGTTCTTTCAAATTAGAGTACCATTTAGTGAGTACTATGTGATGACCAAGTATTGAATGATTCTATTAAAATTTTAAATACATATTTTTTTATAGGTGGACACCAGGATTTCAACAAAATGTATATGCCAGTCGAGTGCACACAACTAAGCTGTTAGCTGAAAAAATAAAAGAAATGTCAAAACCTCCAAAAGTATTTGGTGTTATCTCTGGTGTTGGTATGTGTTAAAGAAAGAAATTATGGTGAATCATTATTAAAAATGTTATATTTTTATTTTTCATATCCTTTTACTCAAATTTTATTATATTTTTCCCCAAAATAATTTTCAAAATTAGAGATAGAAAAAATGTAGTAATACTATTTTTAGTTTACTAATATATTAATTTTAGTAATACTTAAAATTGAATATGGGATTTACAGTTTTTAAATTAATGAAAAATCTCAAATTTCAAATGAATAACAATTTATCAGAATTTAAAATAATGAGTTAATCTATTTATGAAGCCTGTAAATTTATACATTCACTTGTAAAAAAATGACTTTGTTAAGTTTGTTTATTATACTTAAATTCTGTAGTAATATTTTATAATTTTATAGCTATATTTTAAATTTTATTTGTTTGCTTATGTACTGTATGAAAAATTATTTTCTTTTATCTTCATTTCACATATATTTTAAATTTAGGAAGTATGGATTCTTGTAGATATGAGGCATGAGATATTTAAAAAAAAATGTGTATGATATTGAGAAAGACAATGAGTACTATGTTTTTTACCTTTTTAGAATTCAAATCAAAGTTAACAATTGTGTTTATAGTTGAAGCTGATGTAGTTGAAACTAGTTTAATGTATTTGCAACATATCTTGAAGTTGGAAGGTTTTCCTTTAGCATAAAACTCTTACTTTTGTAATATTAGAAAAATTGCATTTTTCTATTGATAAGTATTTTGAAGAATTCTTCATTAGATGCCCGACAATGGGAGATTTTCTTTATTATTTATAATATCAGAGTTTTAAATATCAAAAAACCATGACTTTTACACAATGTTTCTGAATTACTGAATAAAAAAAACCTTTTCATAAAGAGTATAAATAAGCTCTTTCATCCATTGGTTTTCTAAACAGACAATTTTGGATGTAATCAAAAATTCTAAACATCAGGCCATAAATAAAGATTTTGTAAAAATGAAATTTTTAATACAGATGGTTTTTTTCTTATCATAAAATAAAATTTTCTAAAAAATTCATAAACAACATCTGTGATGTTTAATTATCTTATGCTTAATTTGTGTTTCCTAACAATTGTATGCCCATGGATTAACTCATTCTTATATTGGGAAAATTTTTAATAAGTATTTTATCAAGATGTTTCAAGATCCAAACTTAACAAGAGCTAATTCATAATATTTTACAATCTAATAATTGATGAAAAATAAATATATGTAGATGCTATTTCTATTTACAGAAAAAAAAATTATTAGTTAAAATTACAAAAACGTTTCCATATAAGACAACTGTATCAATTCAGTGTTTGATATGATTTTCTCTTAATTAACATGATACACTAGGCGAAAAAATTTCTAATACATTTATTTCATAATTTGAGTTGAATTATTAAATAAAATGAAAATTGTCTTCAATGAAAAACTTTTTTAACTGAAATAAAAAATATATCAGGTAAATAACTATTAACCAAAATAATAAAAACATATTCAGTAAGTAAATATAGCAACATATTCACTACAATTAAAAGCAAATTAAATTTATGATATTAAATGAATTATAATTTAACAATTTTGAAAAATAATCTTTTCATTTTTATTATATATTTGTGAAATCAATTAAATTAGCTCTTGTTTTTCCATTTAAATTAAAAATAAATTCTAAACATGGGCTAATATTTTTAGAAATACTTATATAAATTATATATAAAATATTTTTTGAAAACGTTTTTTGATAAAAAATAAGATCAAAATTTTTTGAATGTCAAAGATTTTGAACCAAAGCAATGCAGATTTATATACATTTATTTTTAATATTTGATATCCCATTTATAATACTGGAAATGCTGCAAGAAGCTATTTTCCATATTCAAATATTATTTTATGTAGCATTCAGCCCCAAAGAAAAAGAATACTTTCCAAAATACAAATAATCATTTTTTGGTTTGAGTCTTCCTGTTTGCAACTTTTATAAAATCTGTTCGAGACTTTTATTAATCTTTATTATATTTGATATCATTGTTCTTCTGATGAAATAATCAAAATTATGTATAAATGGTTTTGATTTTAAATTATAGTTTTAACTTGCATAATTCTCACTTTCCATTTGGCACAGTCAGTCTGTATCTGGAAGTGCTGTAAACAAATTAATATTCCAGGAAACAAGTTATTGATAATTAGTATTTTAAAATTTCTTACAAATATACATGGTCATGGATATTTTTAGGTTTTCTTGTTTAAAAATATTTTTTGTGACCTTCATATTTGGATTATTCTAAAATTTTTGGGATGTTTAAGTTTTTAAATTATATTTAAAATTTTTAAGACTATTCAAAGTAGCCTCTTTTAGCATCCATGCACTTCTGTATATGAATTTTCTGTAAATGAAATGCTTTAGACTATTCAATTCTTGGGATCGATTTGAAAAACTGCTAAAAAAATCATCAGTCTTAATTTTGGAATGTAGGTGTTGTCTATGTAAGTTCTTTATTAAATTAAAAAGTAGACTTAGATAATAAAGCAAGTAAATAGTCTGGATGTTTTATTACATTTATGTTTTTTTTTTCCAAGAAACTCAACTATCAATCTTGTAGAATGAGTTGATGTATTGTCATGGGAAAGAATGAGTGCTGTAATACTACACACTTAAATTTTTAGAAGGTACTTAGTAATACCAGTCAACTGTGATTATGACTCTCAGCTTGATGTGGCTTTATTCAGTCCTGTACTTCTAAAAAATGTTTTTTATTCTGTTGAAATTGTCTTTTTACCATTGTTGTTGAGAAATCATCTTTAGAGATACACGTGCTACTGATATTTTGGAATGTCTAAAAATCGTACACTCATTTGGTCACTCGTTACTATTTCAGAAATAATGCAGTGACAACCATCCTTGAGCAATTTGCAAATTTCTTAATTGATTCTGACATGTCCTTTTTGATTCTCAATTAAATATTAAAAAGCCAAACATTAATTTTTTGTACACATTTATTCATAAGTAATTTTAGGATTGGTCATAGATCCAATGCTATGTACTTTTTATATCATTTAGTAGGCACAGGATTATCATTGATTAATATTCTATGAAGGGCAGATGTAAAATCTAAAATTGCAACTGTTTTTTATTTTTTAAATTTTTTTTTTTTTTTTTTTTTTTTACAATGGTCTTCTTTAATGTTCTTCACCCTGAAAGTAATTAGAATCTTTGAAACTATGTAAACCATCTAAATACTATCACAATGAAGTAATTAGTATCTGAATCAATCAATATTTTACATTAATCAATCTTCATAGGAATGAATCAATTGGCATTCACAAGCCAAAGTGCATGATATGCACTTTTATTAGCAAATGCTAGTTCTTGGTATTGAGAATATCTTTTTTGATATCATACCACTTTAAAATTGTAGAAAATCAAAGTACAATAACACTCTCATCAACTGCATTTATTTTTATATGTTTGAAATTGGTCTTATGCTGCATTTCTTTCAATTAGCCAATGAAAAATAATTAGCTAGGATAAAATATTTTATGCTCTCAGAATCTAATTATTTTACTCTCTCATGATCTATAATTATTTTGTATGCAAATATTTCAAAAATTTCATAGTGACCTTTTATATTGATTATTTCTAGTAAAAAGTCTTCTGAGAACCAAATAACTTTTTTATATTCAAATAAATATTTTATAGCCATAGTTTATAGTTTATCTACTATATTCTAATAAAAGGGATAAATAATTATTGTGAACAATTTTGAATTAAGAATAATTAACTTAAAAATTTACTGAGATTCTAAAATACAATGGCACTGCAGCCCATATATGGACCAAGGCCTGCAGTGACCATATCTGTTTTCTTGATTAAGGACCCTGGGTTGTGAAACACATGCTCTGGATAAGTGGTCAGCCTAATACTAAACTTTCAGTTTATTGACTCACTAAAGGGATGAAAGACTGTGTTGACCTTACTCAGCCTGAGTATCAAACCTCTGACTTGTACTTGGGGAACATGAAGCACTTCTATTTCACGCCCGAACATTAATTTAATGAATGGAATAATTATCAAGTGAATAAAACTAAACTGGGAGAGTGGGTAATATTCATGCTGTTATTGCTGCTTGGAAAATAATCGTTGAAAATTTATTCTTGTCACAAAGGACGCCTGTAATTGCTGAGAGTGCTAGGCCATCGTCGATGGAGTCAATTATAGCACATAAGCAAAATTATGAGGGGTATGGTGATTGGACTGAGATGGGTAGGTTGGTCCTTGTGGCAAATTGCTGCTTACTGACACTTGGACGAGTTCACAGTACACCGGCTATGGCGGAAATGACTGGAACTGGAATGTTTGTTTTGCGCCATGCTGACAGAGTATCCTCAGCACACCTGGATCTACATGTTGGACGGGATGCCGTAACTGCCACATAAAGCACGTCTACTAAAATTCTGCTGCATATGTAAGACAGAAGGGGATCGAGTTTGCGAGGCTTCTATAACTAATTTTGATACCTTGTAACTCGAAAGATTTTGAACTCAAGTCTACCTTCCAACATATGCCACCTGCCTCGGTAGACGAGCCACAGAACCATACCTTGATGAGGCGAGTAGTCTCGCCGGCACCCACTCACTTATAATGGCAAAAACTCTCGTAGAAGATTTGTATCAATTCCTTTACGAACCGTCAAGTCCTATTCTATTCCTCAATATCCCAGCTCTCGACCGGACCATCGTCAGAAGCGCGCTGGTATTCCATCATTGGAATGTCATCCGACGCAATGAATATTATCCTTTTCAAGATAGACCAGTTGCGCCGGTCCAGGATGGTACTCAAGCTTTCGCTCTTGTACACCAGTTTGCTCCTTTCCTCCGAGGTCCTGGTACAAGTCAGCACGAATTGGAGACAGTCTCCCACAACATTGCACGAGCGACATAACTCGCTTATCGGATACCCGCGTTTATGAAGGTATTCCGGCACACGTCCGTGTCCTGTCGCTATTTGGGCAACGATAGCATTACCGAGAACTCTTTTATCAGAGACAGTTTCAAAGAATCTGTAGGTCTGTCGACCCACCTCTTCGTTTTCTCATCTCAGCTGCCATACACGCAGTGCTTCTTTATGCAGCACCTTTGTCAGGTGCGACCTTGGACGTGACAGGTCCAGCGTTGGCTCTGGAAGATTCGCAGCCTCTTTGGCCAGTACATCGGCTCTTCCGTTTCCAAAAGTGCCTACGTGTGCACGCACGTAATGTAAGCGTACCTCTCTTTTACAAATGGCTTCCTGGTATGAGTCCTTCGCTTTATTAACCAAGATGTTATGGTTATTCGGATCGGCCAGGGAGTAAAAAGAAGACAACGAATCACTGTATGAATGACAAGTGTTGTTGCCTGGGTGTACTTTGAGCCACTCTAGCGCCAATCCTGGATGCTCCCATATCGAGTAGAACCATTTGTCATCGATTGGTTGCTAGTGACATGCACTTATGGTGTCCAATAAAAAGACTGCCATTGACCCAACAGCATAGATGCCAATGTCTGGAATGGTGGCCGATTAGAGTGATGTGGATGACGGAGTGGCACTGGATTGTCTTCTCAAATGAGTCATGCTTCTGTTACCTCAATGAAAGTCGCCGCGTACGTATGTGTGTTGACTTGGAGACAGGTCCAATCCTGCAGCAATTGTATAAAACTGCTCTGTGGGACAACACATCTTCATGTTTTAAGGCGCCATTGCGTACAATTCCAGATCGCCTCTAGTTCGTATTCACGGCAGTATGACAGCCCAGCTTTATGTGGATGATGTGCTGTGGACAGTGACGTTCCCGTTTCTTCAGGGGGGAGTCCAATGCCCTTTATCAGCAGGATAACACCAGAGCGCACATTGCTCGCATCAGCCAACATGCCCTGGAAAGCGTACAACTGCTTCCCTTGCTACCTTGCTGGCCAGATCTCTCACTAATCAAACACTTTTGGGATATGATTGTATCCCATTTGCAGACCCTGCTACTGTGCCTCATTCAGAAGACATACTTTGGCAAATGGTTGACAGGGAATGGAGAGCTATTCCTCAAGACGCCATTTGTACTCTCATGAACTCTGTTTTTGTTCTGTGACATGTTGACTCGTGTATCGCTGTCCTCAGTGGTTCTATTAACCTGCTGACCTGACCCTCTCCTTGCTCTGTATTATGCATATCATTTTGAATTACAGATCACTTTTCATTTGTTTCTGTCTCTCTCTGTTTGCTGAATTTTGTCACTTTCCGGCAACTCCTTCTTGGTATTGCATTTTCAATGTAGTGATATGTATAGTATTTTCTTATGACATAAAATGCATTATAATCATAACATGCATGCCTGATCATTGCTTATAACAAAAGATTAAAGAAAATTTATTACACTTAAATGCTAATTTTCTTAAAAATCACTTAAAATATTGATGTAAAATTATTTTATTTGTAATTTTTTACTGTAGCATATTTTAGTGAAGTGCTTATTATGATGAATATTGAATATATTGTCAAAAATATTCTATAAATGAATAAGTGTGTAATGATTTTTTAAAATTAGCTTATTAATTGAATTTATTTTCTGATGGCCATTTTTCATTTCTGACAGCTCTTACAAATTTTCTGAATGGTATTTGATGTTTAAGATATTGATGAATGATATGTGTTCTGATGTTAGTTTTATATCTCATTGAATATTACATCAATTTTCATTTCCAGGCTACTATGAGCCAAGTGACACAAAAGAATATACTGAAGATAGTCCCGGTGGAAATCACGATTATTTTTCTAAGTTGTGTTCGAAATGGGAAGAAGCTAGCCAATTACCTTCTGAGCTCAATGTCCGACGGTTTATTGTCCGATCTGGTGAATAAAATTTTACTGTATTTTCAATGATTTTTGTCTAATTCAACAATGTTTCTTAACAAGTTATTTCTGTGTTGAATTGCGACTGTTCAAAGTTCCATATGAAAACTTAACCAAAGGAGTTTATGTACTATTTAAAATTGTTGATTTTTATATTCACTGTAAAATATAAAAAAGAATGTCTTAAGAAAGAACAAAAAATCTATTTCCTTATTTGTACAACAATTATCAAATCGAATTTTTAAATTGTTATTAGATATGGCTTTAATTGAGAAATCAATCTAAATTTACAAAAACAGATTGAGTATCTTAGTAGAACAAATGTCATAAAAAGAACATACATTTTATGTAATAACCAGAGCAAAATGACATGAAAACAGAAGTAAAATTAAAGAAAAAAATTAATGAGGAAAAGAGCATAAGGGATTGAATCTTTAGAAGGAGCTCGTGAAAGTTTTAGCTTTTCAGTACAATTTGCTCATCTCATTCCGTTTTTGAGAATTTTATCTAATTTCGAGCATACAATAAGATGTTCTGCATTCATTGTGCCCCAATTATAAAGCTCGGTTAAACTAGATGAAAGGATGATTATTTTATGTAGGTGATGTGCCAAGCAATCATGCTTTGCTTACTATCTGAAATTTGCAACAACCTATTTACAGGATTTTTGATAAAACTTTTTCTAATTATCTTGAATGTTATCCCACTGTTTGCTTGTTGTCACCTGGTCAATTTTAAAAGTCTACACTAATTTCTTAAAAACATGTTTTTTAAGTGACTCTAGAGGAAGTGGTTTGAATTCTTTTGGCTGAAGTGTTCCTGTCTTGGTTAATGACTGCCATTTCATTCCCATCAATTATCGCATGTGAAAGGATCCATTGAAATTTTAAAGTATTCGATACTATTTTTCACAAAAATGATAAATTATTTAAATATGTTTTTATAAAAAAATAAACGAAACATCATAAAGCTAAAATTCTTCTGTTTCTTACTAATCCCTCTGATCTGAAATCATCAGATCCATGAGGTCGTCCACTTTTAATCTTTAGGAGATCCTCATAGCCAAGGGGAAAATGAGCATCTTTGTTTTGTACTAAGTACCTGGAGTACCATAGGATTAAAATCTGAATTTGCTTCTACTTTTCAGATGACTGCGATCTTCAGAACAACAATCCAGCCGCTCCTAATGTGGGGCGCAGCTTGTCATTATCTGGACCTTGGGCTAGAAAACTCAACCAACCAACCAGCTCCTAATGTGGAAAATTGACGCTGGGGTTTGGAGATGAGTTTTCCTTCTCCTAGGTAGCTTTTTTGGTCTGACTCCCACCCAACAAAGACCTGTTCATCAAGGGAGACTCTGCCAGTTGCTAAGCTACCGCTAGGATAGCTCTCTTGGTTGCTGGAGCATACAAGCCCACCCACCACAACAAAAAGCTAAAATTATTAAAGCTCTTGCTTTTTTTACATCTATTTGTAATTTATCAGTCAAGTTACTCACCAAAACTTTTTTTGAGTACAAATTAATTAAATTATAAATATGATATAAATATGTCCATTCATATATATGTCTAACTCTCTGTGTAAAAGGCACATTTCAATATGAATTAAAGCATTTTATTCATATTGCAATGAATAAAATACTTTAATTTGTGTTGCTAATATAATGACCATTAGTCCTTAAAAAGTTCTGTGTTTAAAAAGATAACTGTAATTTGAATTCATTGAATTAATAATATATCATGGAATATCATTCAAACAATCTAATATATTTCTAAATCATTATTAATATTAACATTACTGATTAAGATAACATTTACTGTTGATTGCTGCAATTCCATCATTTTAAAGATATGAATGAAGCAACATTTATCATGATGAAATTAATTCAGTAATTTCTTTTACATTTAACTCTTTCAAATCATTTTAAAAATGTTTTAATTTCACATTTTAGTGTTCAAAATAATATTTAAGAAATCTATAATGGAAAATACCCTATATGTATGTGTGAGCTTTCGCCTTAGTAATTATTATTTTTGCTATTGTGAATTTATGAGTTGCAATGTGATGTGGATTTATTTCAATTTATTGAAAGTGTCAATTACAAAAAGCATTATACTTCTATTGATTTTTGTGCTTACACTTCATCTGTAACATGAAACTTGACTGAAATAATTTTTTAAAAGAAATTTTAAAGGCCAATTTTACATATCAGATTTACAGAACCCTGTATTATTTTATTTCTTAGTCTGTATTATAACATTGAGTGTTCAATATAAGCGTTATCACCGACGAATATATTTGAACGATGCTGTTAACACAATCGATTATCTAACTTTGTGATTCGATAATTAGAGAGCAGATATTTGTGCAGATTACTTTCTCTTGTTGACTTTCTTGCTCTTTCTCTTATTCTCTACTAGCTAGCTGAGGACCTTTTTTGAGTGTTTTAAATTTTTGTTTTAGCAAATTGCCTGTATTAAATATTATATACTTAAAATTTTTTCCATTATTCCACGTCACCATTTATATTTGAATGATTAAATTCTCAAGAAATGTAATAAATTAAAGGATACATAATATTTGGCAATTATTGCTCAATCTTTCTGTAACCTTCTTAACTGCTTATTTCTTAGATTAGGATTTTAATTCCATTTTAAATCTATGTTACTAATAATTTGTTGCCAGATACTATTAATAATCTGTTGATTCCTTCACACAATTATTGATACTTTCATTTTCTGTTAAATTTAAATGACACTGTTAACAATGAGATTTTTTTTATTTATAAAAAATATTGATATAATTATTATATATGCCTATTAACAAATTTCATCTTATTTTAAATATCATAATTTATTGATACTTTTCTGATAGTCCAAGTTTTAAGTTATTGCTTTTCTATAAGCCATATTCCATATTATTATCAATCAAAAAAATTTTTTTGACTGCTTTTTAAACAATAGTGTGGTTATATGATGTTGTGTTTTATCTTATATTTTATTTTGATATATTAATATGTCTTCATATTATTATATTTTGTACCTTCCATGAAATAAAATCTTGTAGTTTAAGGAAATCAGCTCACATGCATGAAATTTAAGAGCAGTGTTTAAATTTTTTTTTAAATTTGTTTGCTTGCAAGCAATTAATTCTTTCATAAGTTAATATTTTATTGCATTAAAGTGCTTATGTTGTAATTCTGTAACTACCCCTTCTACATTTTCTTTATTAATTAAGATGCAATGCTGTACAATTCAAAAGTTAATAAACAGTACAATAAATTTACTTTAAAACATATTTCATTTTTTTGGTTTCCAAATAAATTCATTGCTTTACTATCATACTTTTTATTTTGTTATCATTTAAATTCACTTTGAAATTTATGCTTATTGTTAATTAATAAATTTGTAATAAATATTTTTTTACTGAATGTAACTTGTTTCTTTAAACCAAGTCTTTTTACGACCACTTTTGTTTCAATATGTATAGTAGTTTGAGCGCAAAAATTTTTTTATTCTTATAAATAAAAGAAATGAATGTGAAGATTTAAATTAATTACACAAACTTTATTATTTTTTCAACAAATTTTTTTTTATTTACAGGTGTAGTCTTGGGAAGGGCTGGTGGTATTATCCATCAGCTATTTTGGCCATTTTACTTTGGCTTAGGTGGTCCCATTGGTTCAGGTAAACAGTACTTCCCTTGGATCCATATCCATGATATAGCGGGTATCTTTGTCCATGGTGTGCAGTCTGATGCCGTCAGAGGCGTTTTGAATGGTGTTGCTCCAGAGATTATCACAAACAAGGAATTCACAAACGCTCTTGCCAGAGCTATGTGGAGACCTGCCTTTTTCCCTCTACCTGAGTTTGCAATCAATCTAGCCTTTGGTCACGAGAGAGCCATCATGATGACTAAAGGTCAGAAAGTGATTCCAAAGAGAACGTTGGAGTCTGGATATAACTTCATTTACCCAGATATAAAATCAGCCTGTAAGGAATGTGCACATGTGTTTATAGATGTAACTAAGCAATGAAGTGAACTATGTGTAATTTATTGTTGAATAAATAGTTGTAAATAAATGTATATAGAAGATATGTGTATATTTGTATCATTCAGTTATCTCACAAAAAAAAAATAGAGTTGAGGTCTATATTTTTAGATTTTATTTGTATAGATAAAATTGTTATTGTGAAATTAAAAATGACAGTAAAATGCGTAACAAAACCTCCTTTAGTATCTGAAAACTTTATATTAACATATATCATAGTGTCTGAGTTTTCTTCCAATTGGATTTAACCCATAACTCAAACAAAACTGTTTCTTAGAAATAAAAAGTATAAACACAAATGGAATCGTATGATTTGGTTCACTGCATATGCATATTGAAATGAATGCATAAAATTAATAAAAGAAAATCTTAAATTGATCTTTAATTAAATTAAATACTGATTCTTTGGCATTTACATTTGAGTGTTTATGCATTTTATTTGAGTTAAGAATTAAAATTAAATTTTAAAAATTAGATTCAAGTTGAAATCAAGTCGTTTTATTTTTTCAAACTGTACATTGATTCGATTCCTGCTTTTCTGGCAGAGACGTTTATTATTGTTCTAATTTATTTTCCTGTATTGGGCTCTATCAGTTAGGTGGAAGCTGCTGAGTGAGAATCTGGTTTTGGGTGCAGAAGTGACTTCCAATACTTGACTTGTCCCCACCAAAATATCATTTCACTTGGAGGGTATTGCGACCACTATTTATTTAACATGCCCTAGGCCATAGATGCTTGTGGCTCAAAATGTACTTTAAATTTTACATTTTGGTTTGATTAGTCAATAGCCACAAAAAACAGCTTTCTGGTCTTGTAATTAATAGTCATCTCTTATATTTTTATAAAAAAAAATGGTCTAAATTTTTGACGAGTTTTGTGAAAAAACTCAATTTTACTCAATGCGAGCTATAAGCAAAAGCTCCAAAATTGTTTCTGTCATATTACTACTGCATATTACAGGAAAAAAAAAAAAAAAAAGAAACATGCAATGATAAACAAATTGAATGTTTAAATATAATAACATAAATAAAAGTGTGTCCATGTAATTAATTTGGCAAAAACAGTATTGTATTAAAAATAAAATAAATAATTGTCAATGTAAAATGTAAATAAAATCTGGGTTTTATGCAAGTTTTGATCAATCCTAGGAGCTATATTAAATTGTATGTTTGAAATGATTGTTATTCGGTAAGCTTATTATATTGATAGCCAATGCGAAGGACATTTTAATGTATACCAAAAGATGGCGAGTTGTTCTAGCAGATACCATTTGTTCTACTGCAGAATATAGAGTGTTTTTTGAAGATTGCTCAACATTGAGAGAAGTCTTTCTCTTAATTATGATAATTTATGTTCCAAGAGTTGATCGTGATTATAGTAATGGCTAGACAAAAGAGCTTGTTCACAGTGCATTTTGGAAATTTTATTAAATTAATATATAACATATAAAGGAATATTAGTATATACTATACAAATAAGAAAAAGCGTGCGAAGATAATCTTTCAAAAATATTTGGATCAATTCTAGATTTACCATTGCTATAATCACCATCAACTTTTACATAAATTCTCATATTGGGCTCCAGAACTTCACCTCTGTACTGAGCAATTATCCGAGAGTTATATGAATTCTGCAACAGAACAATCGGTTTCTGCAGCGACTACTCATGTTTTGCAATACATTTGAATGACTTTTTGTTGTTAGACAGGCAAAGCTCGCTAGTTGACGGCTATACAAAATTAAGTCAGAAGAGTGCGTCTTTCATTTAACCAGAGCTCCACGAAAGTGAAAGACCGTTTTTGCTCTAAGACTCCTCCGATAGATGGCACCACTAGAAGAATCACTCCCTGAATTTTGACTTTGATCTGGAGGAGGTGGAAATTTTCTCCAGACTATTACACCCATGATAACTACTCAACTACCAACGACAGGTCGATTCCACAGATTTAACGAGTACATGTATCACATGTACTCGGTGGGTCTTTGACGGCGAACCCAGATCTTCTGGACGAAAGACCGATACCCTAACCACAATCACGGCCTTGAATGGCCTTTTTATTTAGTCATTTGCTTACATTTGTTACAATTTAATGATCTACGAAAATTCTGTGCTTCTTTGGAGAGAGTTCTTTGTGATATTTGATTGGGATGAAGTTCCGCCCCAGCACAAAAATTTAAATGTATTATGCAAGTTGGCCGTTGTTGTAACCATTCTGTCTAGGAGGTTGGTCATGGAATTTTAGAAATTTATTAAACTATAAACAGAAAAGTAAGAAAGGGAGCCAAGATAATTTTTTAAGGGAAGTATTTATATGTGTGTGATTATACATATCTTATTTATTTGAAGATAAAAAGCAGGGTTAACATATTCATTCGATTTGAAAAAGTACATATATTTTGAAAAGTATTTTACGTGTTCATATAAAAACTATTCGAGAAAAAAAAAATCACAAAATTTGTGTTTTATGTTTCAGGTGGCACCATGAGACCATTATCTTTCTGATTGGGTGTAACAGGTTGTTGCATCAGCACACTTAGCATCTTCTGCTTAGCATCGAGTCTCTCTATCCAGTTAAAGGAATAAGCCAGGTGGGAGTTTCAAAACTTGGAAGTAGTGTCCAAGTAGAAGTAGTCTAAAGTATTATTTCACATAGATAAACATTGGGGCCATAACCATGAGAACATGTTGGATTTTCGTTTAAGCTGGGGCTGGGTTGGCAGCCGAATGGTTAGTGCTCTTGCTTCGATTCTACATTTCGTGGGTTCGAATCCTACCTTAGACATAGATATTCGGAGTCCTCTTTAAACCATAGATCCCACTCTAATTAGCCCTCGGATGCTCAAAATGATTGTTGAGTGACAAATCGGTTAAGCTGTTATTCGAATTCACTACCTTCCGATAATAAAAACGACACCCTAACCAACCAGGCCACCGCAGCACTCTGACACTATGAGGTTAGTACTGTAGATAGATGTTGTTGTGAATGAGATTTGTTTCCCTGATCCCCCTTCCTCATTCTCCTGATTCAACACCCTGAAACTTTTTCCTATGTGGTTACGTTAAAGACTTGTTTATATAACGTTATTACCACAATTTTTAATAAAGATCAATCATTATAAATTATGGTCGGCACATTGTCATATCATTGCAGACTGTTGACAGGGCTAAACTACAAAATGTATGGAGTGAGTTCGATTATCGTTTGTCATGTCGCGAAAGGAACACGCATTAAAAAAAAAAAAAAAAAAAAAACAGTAAAAATTATTGTTATTTAAATAGCTGTCATCGGAGCACTAATGAATACAGTAGATTTTACTGTAAAATTCAGCCGCAGAAAATCGTTTGCTATTGGGCATGTGCATTGAGTTGATTTGATTTTCTAAGGTTTACGGGTGCAAGGTCCAATATTGGACATTTCTGCACCGTAAAATATTTAAAACTGAAGATAAAAATTCTGTGTTAAAAGACTAGTAGGATGTATACAATGGAATATATTAAAAATTCAAGAAAAGCATATGTAAAAGATAATTTAGATAAAAATCTTAAATAGAATTTAAGAAACCTATTGCACGCAAAAATGCAAACAAATTTCTATGTGGTTTAAGCCCAATCAAGTCAGATAAAATTAAATTTGTGGTATTAAAAAAAAAGTAAGCGTAAATCATCGAAATTAGGACAGACAATTAAAATGTGATGTACTGTATATGGTACATTACACGTGTCACAAATTGGAGCACTCCGAGACAAGAATAAGTGCTTGTGTGTAAATCTAGTATGTCCAATACGAAGCCGTGTGAGTTTTACATCAACTCTTCGCATGGGAGTAACTGGGAATGGAAGAATGTGGGAGGATATATTATATAATTTATTGTTTTTCTGCAAATCCCATGTTTTTTGCCAGTGGGAGGAAATGAAGTCTTTGATAATTTGCTTAATGTCAAAAAATGTTAATTCTATATGCAAAATGTCAGAGGCATTTTTAGCAGCATTATCAGCAAGTTCATTCCCAGCAATGCCAACATGACTTGGAACCCAACAAAACAAGATATCAAATCCGTTATTCTTTAATATATTTAAAGTATCCAATATTTCCATAATAATTGGATGAAACTTATCATTAAAATGATCTAATTGCATGACCACACTCATGCTATCTGTATAGATAAAGTATTTTCGATGAGAGCTGGATTGTATTATTTCTAGAGCACGTTTAATAGCAACAGCTTCGGCTGTATACACAGAATATGATGCATGCAGTTTATAGCTGTAAACAGTATTTCCAAAAACAATACCACAACCAACATGACTACTTGATTTTGAGCCATCTATATATACAGAGATGTGAGAGGAATAATGAGAATGAATGTGTGAAAATAACTGTTGCAAAATAAGTGGAGATGTAGATGATTTATTGTATCCAGTAAAGTGTTTGATTATATTGACAACAGGAATATTTCAAGGAGGAAATCTTAGAGCATCTGTGACTTGAATATGTAAACCGGGAAACTCAGATGAAGACAGGAATGAATTTGTACGCTCATAAAATGGTAATATGTTATGTACCCGTGCATTATACAGCCTTCTTAAAGTGGGACAAGTAACCATTGATCTCAAAAGGTGTTGCGATACTGATAGCATTTTAAAATAGTAATGTAGAGAGAGTTGCTTACGTCTCAGATCAAGAGGTAACTGGTTGCAAATTACATAAAGGCTCTGGACAGAAGATTTCCGGAATGCTCCAGATCAGATTCGTAAAGCTGAGTGATGAACAGGGTCTAATTTGCGCAAAACTGATGATCTGGCTGATCCATAAACTACGCTACCATAGTCAATTCGTGATAGAATAACTGACTTATACACTCGAAGTAATGCTTTACGATCTGCACCCCAAGAGGTATTAGAGAGAACTTTCAGAATATTTAGTGATTTTTCGCATCTTTTGCACAAATCTAAAATATTTGGTAGGAAGGTTAATTTTTTATCAAATATAAGCCCAAGAAATGATATCTGATTTACTACGGGAATAGTTGTGCCTGATATCTTAATTTCTGGATCAGGATGAGGCCCAGTTTTTCTGCAAAAATGGATACATTTGCTTTTATAAGAGGACAAAGTATGCCCATTTTCATTACACAAAGCAACTAGATTATTGACAGCAGTTTGTAATTGCCGTTCAATCAGTCGCATATTGGAACCTTGGCAAGAAATTTGGAGGTCGTCAACATATAACGTACCATGGACAGATGGTTGCAATACATGAAGAATGTTGCTAATGAAAATATTAAAAACAGTAACACATAACACACTTCCCTGAGGAACCCCTTCACATTGGATTAGATAAAACAGATCCTATACGGACATTAAAAATGCGAGAATTTAAAAAGCTCTGAAAAAAATGGGTAAATTTCCACTGAAATTAAATTTATACAAAGTTTGAAGAATTCCATAACACCATGTCTTATCATAAGCTTTTTCTATGTCAAAAATTATAGACACCAAATAATGTCTCCGTACAAAGACATTCCTAACTTGTGTTTCTAGGTATGCAATATTGTCCAGAGTAGATCGATCTTTCCGGAAACCACTTTCATAAAATGATATGTACTGATGGTCTTCAATTACATAAACAAGACGGGCACTGACCATACGCTCCAGAGTTTTAGCAAGGCAACTTGTGAGAGCAATTAGACGATAGTTTTGAGGATTAGCTGGATCTTCCCCAGGTTTAAGAATTGGAATAATAATTGCTTTGCTCCAGAGACTGAGATAGACATGTTCATTCCATATTCTATTGAATAGAAAAAAAAATGTTTATTAAAGATTCATGATTAAGATGACAAAACATCTTATATGAGATACCATCTGGTCCCGGACTAGTATTTTTAGTTTGGGACAGGGCTCTCTGAAATTCCAGCAAAGACAAATTGTAATTATATGGATGTATGGCTTTATTATGAAACTTTATAGGTTTCTTTTCAGCTTGATCTTTGATTCTGAGGAATTTAGGATCATAAGAGTCTGGAATAGATACCTTTGAAAAAGTTTCACCTAAAAGATTGGCAATATCATAGTGAGAAGAAATTGTGTCAGCTCCTGTGCATAATATTGGGATAGAGAAGTCCCTATATAAACCACTGGAAGCTTTAACTTTCTTCCATAACTCTTTGCTGGAAGTTGATAATGTGATGGAGGAAACATATCTTAACCAAGATTCTTTTTGACAATTTCGCCGTATTCGACGAGCAAAAGTTTTAGCTTTTTTGAAAGCCATGAAGTTTTCCATGGTGGGGCATCTTCGAAAAGCGGTCCACAACTCTTTTTGTTTTTTGTGTGATACTTGGCACTCACGGTTCCACCACGGTTTATGATATTTGCGTGGAATTCGGGAGAGCTTGGGAATTGTGTTTTTGGCAGCATCTAGAAGTGTATTAGTTACTTTTTGCACAGCATCATTGATATTATCACTTCTAACCATGCTGTCAGTAATCGCAGCTAAATGAGTGTAGAGAGTCCAGTCTGCACGATGATAAGAATAAGATGAGTGGAAGATTTGTGGTCTGCTTATACCAGTTTGATTTATAATTAAAGGAAAATGATCACTGTTATATAAATCCTTATCAACATTAAGATTTAATGAAGGTAGAATTGATGGAGAACAAATAGCTAAATCTAATGAATGAAAAGTTCTTGATGGTTGATGGAAATAGGTTATTTCGGTGGAATTTAGAAGGCAGATATTGTTATTAGAAATGAACTGCTTAATTATATTGCCACGAGAATTCATATTATCACTACCCCATAAGGTGTTATGACCATTGAAGTCACCAAGTAGAATAAAGGGTGCAGGTAGTTGATCTAGCAAACTGTTTAAATCGCTTCCATGGATGATCGCATGGTGAGGTAAGTAAATGCTACAAATAGCAATGAGAGATGTTTAGTGTATGCGTACTACAACAGCCTGTAATGAAGTGTTAAGGGAATGTATAGTGCTAGGAATATTCTTTAATTTTAGGGATCTTTAAGACTTAGATTTTGCGAAAGGCAGTGAAGAAATTCCTTTCGGGATAGGTGAGACATTTATGTTAGAAATACTTAAGTATAAGTTCGGAAAATTTAAGAAATCTGTTTGAGTATTGCAAGATTTCATGACTTTTTTAACTGCTTGTGAATAGCTAATACCTGGATTAGGGGTACGGCATGGCACTGTTTGCCTGGCTTCAGGGTAAGATAAGATCTGTTTTATTTTCCCAGTAATAATTTCCTTCTCTAATATCCAGGTTGGGCATGATCGGGAATACGAGGGATGTTCACCACTGCAGTTGACACATTTTTCTTGTAATTGACACAGACTACTGTCATGTCCAACAGATGCACATCGAGCACAAGTCAAATGTCCCCTACAAGTAGTTTTTGCATGGCTAAATCGCTGACATTTAAAGCAGCGTAATGGATTTGGAATGAAGGGGCGATCACTACAATTTAGGTAGCCAGCTTTAGTAGATTGAGCTAGTATAGGAGTAGCAAACGTGAGTATAAGGTGTTTAGCTCTTATAATTTTGCCCTCTCTCCTGATTGTAATGCGCTGCACACGTTGTACTTTTTGGTCAACAAGATTACTCAACATTTCCTCCTCTGAAATATTAAATAGATCATCGGCTGAAATTACTCCCCGTGTAGAATTTAACCTACTATGAAGAAATACTATAACATCTATATTACCAAGGCATTTTAGTTTTAGGGTGGCTTTGGCCTGTTCAGTTGATAAAACTTCAACTAAGAGATCACCAGATTTCATCTTGTGAACATTTTTGACATTTCCAACTGTATAAATAAGACACTTATTAATGAAGAAAGGGGAGACATTATCAAAATTGCCCTCAGTTCTTTTAATAACAAAATATTTCTGATCTTGTATCATTTGTTGCTCCATAGGGAGTAAAGAATTAGAAGTACATTCCATAGAAATAGGTTAATTACTTCAAGGCCTGACTGCACCACCCACCATCAAGCCCAACAAGAGGATGCAGTATAACTGCATCAGTGCTAGCCAGACCTTATACGCTTTCAATATATCTCTGACGTGGCCTCCACCCTTATCGAGTCACACAGCATATATATGAGCGCTTGATCCATGGAAGCCGATTGGCATGCTGAGGACCACAACACACCTCCCGTTTACCTGAAGCAGAGGCCAAAGTGATGTGTTGGTCTCTGAGAGCCTCAATCACCAGGATCCTCCTTTCCAGGGACGCAGGTCCCCAATAGTCGGCAAACACGCGGGTGATTTAGTCCCCAAAAGAAGCTAATAGCAACAGTGCGGCAATAGCTACTCAAGGGGAGCCCTCAACCTCTTACAAGGTAACCACAATGAGGGAGAAAAGGAAGAAAAAACAAAAGAGGAGAGAAGAGAAGAAAAGAAAGAAGAGGATAGTTCACTAGGGTACCTCGGGATTGTGACACCCGTGTTTACCTAAAGAAGGTAAACCCCCTGAGGGGGCGCATTAAGTTGGCGGGATAAAAGTTTCTTTTGTTTCCTGTGACAAATGAATCAAATTAATTTCGCCATTTATTTGCCCTTGTTTTTGCTGAGTGAAGTTGGTGATATTTTGAGAATAATTGTTCCTTTAGTTGAATTTCTATTGGAATTTAATCACTAAATATAAGGTAACGTATACTTTTCATATTGTTTATTATGCAAGTTGTTAGCTAACTTTGATATATATAAATTTGTCTGAGCATTTCAAAAAATTCTAAGATGGATTTTCAAATGATCATATTCACTAATATTAATTCAGTGTCAATATTTTTTACTTACTTTTTATTAATATTTAAAATATATTTCATAATAGTTTAGTTACATAATTGATTAATATTTTAACTATGAAATTTTTGACGAAATTAGAGTTGTATTTAAGTGCTTCCATTGATATATAAAATTGCTTTCTTTCGAAATTAAAATTCAATAATCATCTATTGTGTTATATTCTTTTAGATATATATTATTAAATATATTAATGTGTGTGTGTGTGTGTGTGGAATTTCTATTTTATTTCGTTGTTGAAAATTCCTGATTTTTCTTTCAGTGTAAAATGATATAATTTATTGTATATTAACTAAATATAGCATAATTTTTTATAATTTTTAATAATTTTTTGATTAGAATTTTATTGAAAAATGTTTATTTTTTAAATGCAGATCATTAAATTACATTCTAATTATGATCATTAATTCAATTCCATTTTGTAACCATTAAAATAATCATTTTTTAGGCATAAATGTTTGTAAATTCTTTCAATAAAATAATATTACAAATAATGATATTTATTAGAATAAATGGTCTTGTGTTTAGAATTTGCATGAAATGTAAAAATGCATTTCAATGAAAAATGTAATGTTTTTTTAAAATATCTATTTTTTAAAATCATTATTTTATAACAAATATATAAGAAATTTTTTTTTGAAATACATATTAGGAAGTACTATTCGAATTAAGGTCATATATATATATATATATATATATAAGCTAATTTAAAATTATAATTAAGAAACAAATACATGAGTGAAAACTTTGTAATTTGTTCTTGCTTAACAAATTTAAAATATATTGTGCTCAAGACTTTTCTAATACTACTGTATATATATATATATATATATATATATATATATATATATATATATATATATATATATATAATTATAGAAAATGTAAATTTTACTATTTTATAGACACTATTAATTTTTTAAATTTATACTACTAATTAGAACATTAATTAAAAGCCTGTTTGGGAAATCTTGTTGATTGTTTAATATTTATAAAACAAAATGTTAGGCAACACATTATATTTGTAAAAAATTATTACTGCAAATTTTACTTTATTTTATTAAAAAATTGCAAAATTTGTAGTGCTATTTATAATTTATTTACATGTTAGTGAAGGAATCTGAAATTCATAAAAAGAAAAGCTAATTTAAAATTATAATTAAGAAACAAATACATGAGTGAAAATTTTGTAATTTGTTCTTGCTTAACAAATTTAAAATATATTGTGCTCAAGATTTTTCTAATACAACTGTGCACATAAAATACTACCTTCCAATATAGTCACATTTTTTAAAAAAAATTTTAAATGTATCTATATTTTAGGAAAATAAGAATTTATGAAGAAAGTGTTTGATTTGTAAAGGAAGTTTTAAAACTAGAATAATCACAAATAACTTTTAGTAGTAAGATAATTCAGAGTAAAGCCTCTTCATATCAACTCCAGCCATATTTGAAAGTTGGAATAGGTATTGAGAGAGTTTTTGCAAACACGTGGATTTTTAAAAGCTTTCTATTTTTTCTTCATTGTGATGTCCGACAAGAAGCCAAAATCCAGTGTGTTTTTTGATGTTATGATTGAAGAGGTTCTAAAATTAATATGAGACTTTCCATTTCAAAGAAAAGATATTAACCCACCTAGTGATATTTCCACATTAAAAGAAAGATGGCCTTTCTTATTTTTAAAGCAAAGCATTTTGGACCATTTTAAGTATTTAACTGCTGTAGATTTAAATGAAAGACTTAAGTTTCCATCAGCTAGTAAAATTAAAAGAATTGTTAATTTCTTTAAAACTTCTCCTCCCGGAGGTTGTAAATTACAATCTTCAATCATTGTTGAAAAAGAGGATGTTGGAGCGTGTATTGTTCTTCTATCTGCATATTTTGGAGAAGACTTGAAAAAATATTTAGAAGTATTGCAATAAAGTAATCTAAACTTTATTTTAAAAAATTACGGCTGAGTAAATTATAAATAAGAAATAAAAATTAATCAGGAATTTGTTTATTGGTTTTAGTTTTCCACATCTTCTCAGGAGCAGTAGATATTATAGACTTACCTTGCACACCATGTTTATTAATTTGTGGTATGTATTATTTGTATATTTTATAAGGTTTGAAATGTTTTTCAAAAGCAAAAATTTGTTTTTACATTTATTGACCTTTTCAAATGCTGTTTACTCTGCTAACATTCTATTTAAAATAAATCGTATGAATATATTATATAAAATTCTAAGAAAATCTAAATAAATTGTTTTAGTTAAATATATCTTTTTTGATACAACTTCACAATTGCATTCTCCTTTATCTCTAAGTACGTATATAATGCCGTAAATATGCAGACTTAATGAACAGCAAATTTTTTTTATATATTTCCGAATTTTGCACTATTTCATGTGATTTCTTATTGATATTAAAGTTTTCTTAGAAGGAAATACAACATTGATCTCACTCTAAGACGATTTAGATTTTACTTTTGAGGTAACTATTTACGAGTTAAAGAAATTTAGTTTTAAGCAAATGTTTTATAAAATGTTATTTCATAAATGATTATTACTTTGACACATATAGCATTTTAATTTTTCTGTTTGCTTTCGATGGAAATATTTTTAAATTGTGTATTTAAAAGAAATATTTCCATATTCTCCACAAAATAAATTTTTTTAAACTTAAAATCGGCTTGTGTAAGTTATCTTTAAAATGTGGGCATAAAGTTCATATTTCGCACTCTATTTCTAAAAAGTTGTAATTTACAGTCCCCATTGGAATTGTTATGATTTGCTTCTCAGAGGAAATAATTTTCGATGACATAAATGAATCCTTATAAAACAAATTCTATATTCTCTTTTAATTAAATCAATTACAAATTAATTTTTCGAGATAGAAAACATCAGTTAGAATAATTTAATTCAAGTAAAGATTTTATTACCTTCTTAAGAAGTGAGACCTTCATTACCAAAAATTCTTATCATGAAAATGTTAAAATCCCTTGAAATAATTTTTATCATCAAAATGATTGTGGTTACATGAATATAACAACCACTAACTTGTTAACTATTAAAAGAAGTATATTTTAGGGAAATTCAATCAATTATATAAAACTATAAAAAGTTCTTAATATTTTATTGAACTAGTAAACAACTTTTCCTCTGAAGTATTCAGCTCTTGAAATTTCAAATTAGTTTCTTATGTGTCTGATTTCTATTTTTTTTTTTTTTTTCTTGATTTTCAGGTGATTGCTTAATTCCTCGCTGGGGACGAAATCTAAAAATATATGTCAAGGATGGAATCCAAGCACGTGTTTTTGTCACTTTTAAATAATTTATCCATCATTAAATGGCTATTATTATTAAAATGTAACTAAAAGAATTCTTTGCAATTATTTGTGTATTGTCAACTATATTGCTGTTTTCCCTCAGAATCTTTATTTGCTTTTATTATAATGGAAAAATCAATTACTTTAAACAATATCAAAAAGAAAACTTTTATTGTCTTTACAGTATAATTAAAATACTATATTATTAACTAATTCCCCTTTGGTATTTTTAGTAAAATGGAATGTTTTGTAAGGTTTCATTTTATCCTAAATCTGTTGAATCACAGATATATCAAAACTCAATTTTATGCTTAGCTTTGTATCTTAATCAATATAACTGTTATTTTTTAATTTTTTAAAAAAAATACGTAATAAAAATTCAATTTTCTGTTAAAGTTACGATTGTGAGATAAGAAAGTTAAACAATCTCGTTAGGTATTGAAAGTTAAATTATTGATCTCAAAAGGTTCTGAAAATGCTTTGTATATTGTATAAAAAATGCTTAATAATAGTTGGCCTATAATTAGGAAATTAGCTATTAAGTATTCAAAATTGATTTATATTCTACTGTTATCTTTACAAAACATGATGACAGCTGTAAATAGCTATTGCAATAGGTTTTGTAGAATATGCACAGTAAAATATGCTGTAAAAATAATAAAAAGTGATGTAAAAATTACAGTAAAAAGTGCTGTAAAAATTATAGTGAAAAGAACTGTAAAACTTTTAGGAATATGCTGTAAAATTTACAGTATATTGTATCGGCGCCCAAAACGCCAGCACATTTTGATGTAAAATAACAGTTCTTTTTTTTAGAGTGTAGAGGCTGAATAAATTTCAGGTATTTTTCATGTATGTAAAAGTGTAATACGCGTTTGAAATAATAACTCGTTTCAAAATGAATAATTTATGCTGTATAACCCCCGTATATAAGATTTTCAATAATTACAATTTTATCTCAAAGTACTAAAAAAAAATCATTTTTTTCTTCTCGTGAATATACATTTGCCTGTTATTAGCAATAGATTTGAAGACGGCAGTTTTAACTGTTTCGTCATTCAATTAATTCAGTAGTCTGCCAAAATAAATTCTGCATATTTTTGTTTTATTTCGAAAATGGAGAGAGAGAAGGAGGAGAAAAAAAGAACATTCTTATTTATCAATTCTTACATTTATTTATCGTGCTCATTTAATATTCTTTATTAATTCTTGTCAAACTATTTGGCCTCTGTTGCTCTCCTTGAGTAGCCAGTCCATTTGTTTTTATTTGGACGACATTTGTGTTTTTTAAGTAACCTGTTGGGGATTTTATGTAAATTCTCTACTCCTGAAGTTATATAAATACTAGTTTTTTTTTAAACCTTCTACAGTTTGGGTAAACTTCTTATACTGCCGCTATGTTTGTAGTAAGTACATTAATTATACTCTAATTCATTATAATAGAATACTGTGTAATATTTATGAAGTTATGAATCATAACAAATTGTTTAAATGTATTGTTTTTATATTTATTTTATATATTTATATAACTAGGGCAAGAACAATTATTGGGTTACTTAATATAATAATTATTCTTATTCTAAGCTTATTAGCTTTATTTTTCAGTCACCATAATTTCTTAAATGCGTGCATTAATGAATAATAATTTGATTCTGATGCCGTATAATCCAGAATGACAAGTTTTGAATCTGATAATTTTATTGTGGATTTGCTTGTTTATTTGGCTGCCTGGATTTAATTGCATCATAGAGATGAAGACTATAAGAATTACGTGGAAAATTCTATTATGGCAACTCTAGCATTTTCGCTATCGCGAAACGTCACAATACGTCATCTTGGAAACATTTATTCGTCGCCAAAATATTCAGAATCTGTGTTTAATTAACTAGAATTAATTAAAAAATAAATAAATTTATGTAATTTTCATAAAATCAGTTTAATTTTCAGTTAAAGTCTATAAAATCTTATACGATAAGCTTGAAATTATTAATTTCCTTACTGTTTTTTCTTTTTCATTTGGTTGATTTGGTGGTGAATTCGAATGGTCAAACTGTATAAGCATATCGGTATATAAAGGAAGAAAATATATTGCTTTTTTGAAAACTTGAAGTGTTTTTTAAGTATTTTTTTCTTTACTCGTAAATTTTCATTTTTCTCTCGTGAAATACAACGAATATCATTCGAGCACGTTTCAAACTTCCACGGAGGAAAATTGGCAGCCAACGTCGATTGCGATTAAACTGTATATTATACATAAAAATTCAGACGAAATATATTATTTTGTACTTATTTTTTGGAAGAAAAAATAGTAAAGTATTCTACTATAGTGACAGTCGATTAAATTTATAGTTAATGATGCAAGCAAAAAATGTGACAAAACAAAAATTTTAAAACCAGTTGAAGACGCCCACAATGAAAGGTGACGGCTTTGTATATTTTTTAATTTTGAAAGAAGTTTATTTTAGAAAAGTTAACATAAATAAATAAATATCGGAAAATTTTGTAATTATTACTTACAAAAATGTATATCTATACATTTTTAATCATTAAAACGTATACAAGATAAATTCTTTGTAAGTATGTGTCCAATACTAATTAAGTCGCACAAGAAGTTTATAAAATTTTATTGTTCACAGTTGTGTTATGGAACTATTTTCATTTTTCTATTATGTAACAATTTTCATCAATCGAATTATTGTTGAGTTATTTTTCGAAAAGTACTAGAAAAAATATACATTTGTGAATTGCCTTAAATATATTGGCTATATACAGTATAATGATTTCATATAAATTTACTAAATATTTGTTGGGGCATCTGCGGTTAATGTTTTTCCATTCAAGTAATAAAATGTTACTAATTTAACAATCAAGTAAACTTGGCTTACCAATCAATACCTGCTAAAATTTACTTCAATAATCTAAAACTTAGTATGTATAATTTTACATAAATTGTGTTAATACAAATAAGTATACTAATAAACTTGTATTAACTTGTTAAATGTATCTGTACAGTTGTTAAGTATTTTGTTAAATTATCACTTTTTATTCAAATTTAGGTAAAGTGAATTACAATTGAAAATTTAAATTGCATTCCCATTGTTGGTAAACAATTCGGTATCAGCTGAATGCGCAATCTATGTTTATTGCCTGAATATAATCATTTTCAAAAATACTTCGATTTTAATATACCTAAATCAACAATTAAAATATGAAATAATTTTATTCCATGCGTATGCAGAGAGTTTGGGAAAAA